>OU342453.1:7038578-7664030 GCA_910589575.2 Carcina quercana
TCGATACAAACAGTGAAACTCTGATCTTTAAACGACTTTACTGCTATAGTACGTGGGATACAAACAAACAGCGTGCATTTACTGTGAAGAACTATACATAGCACCGCCGTGCAACGGAGTAAAGTCGAAAATAAATAAGATTGGTTAGAATTGGACGCATGTCTAAGTTGGTTGGATTAGGGCTGCGATAAGAAAAATTAATTCAAATATTAATTTTTTTAAAGTATATACATATATGTATTTATTCATTCATGAGTTTTGCACTTGGCCTTGGCCTTAATCTCCATTGATGAATGGTGATGAAAATAAGTTAAAACTTAATCATCATCATCCTGGAAACGTCCACTGCTGGACATATTCCCCATGGTATTACACATTGAGCGGCTCCGAGACACATGCATACAGCGACTACCCAATACCTTTATCATCTAGTAGAGGGACGGCCTCGTGTACGTTTCTCGGTTCGCGGTCACCACTCGAGAATGTGGCCTGCCCATTGCCACTTCTGTTCATTCACTTGTCGAGCTATGTCAAAACTAAATAATAGTCAAAAAAAATCAATGTTGATTATAGATTGAGTATGTCAGCCCTAGGTGTGATAAATGTCCATGTGTGCATTGGGTCATGCGTGTCTGTGTGCGTCAGTTTGTATTCACAGCGGGAAGCGGTCGGTCTTCCCAAAACAGTGACAGCTTAGTATAGATAAGACCTAATATTTTAATTATGCATATCAAATGACACGTTCCGCGAATGTATGGAGCCTCGTCAATTAACGGCCAATGTTAACGTGATATAAAGGAGGCTTTGTGGCTGATGAAAGAACAGAGGTATTGTAGAGTTATTACCGAGCCACGGTAACTCAGTTGTGTAGAGCGTCAGTCCTTGAACTATCGAGGTCTGGGTTCGATCCTGGCTCGTAACAATGAGTTACAATTTGTTATTTATGTACGAATGATACAAATCATTACCGTTGGCTTTTCGGTGAAGGAAAACATCGTGAGGAAACCTGCACACTCCTGAGAAGTAATTCACAGGTGTGTGTGAAGTCTACCAATGCGCACTGGTCCCGCGTGGTGTACTATGTCCCATACACTCTCTGTAGGAGAGTAGGACTGAGCTCCTGCAGTTATAGGCTGTTGATGTGATTGTCAATTATAAATGATTTAATTACCGTTTCAAAACACGTTAAAAACGCACAAAAAATGCAAGACTTAACTTTAAAATAACTGACTCCAACTGTCCTAAAAGAATGTCATTGTCAGAACTGGAACAAATTATGGAACCACACGGAAAGCACCAGCTTAAAAAAAAAGAATCATGAAAATCGGCTACCCAGTCGAAAGTCTTAGGTAAAATTGTCCTTTTAGAAGTCGGTTTAAAAAAATGGCATCAATGATACATAGCCAAGAAAAATATATGTGTCTGGACGTATGATTTCTCCGAAACAAATTTCTATTAATATAATTGAGATGGTGTTTATCAGTGAGGCAGGTCCACACTTTGATTGCGATTAAATGTAGACGCGTCACTTGGCACTGCGCGTGTGTGCGTGAGCTCACCGGGCGCCCCATGAAACAGATAGAGGCGGCAGGTCGATATTTTTAATTAAATATTATTTTTCTTGATTGTTGACCACGTACCGTAAATAAACGTGTACCGGGCCGTCCTTCTACTAGGTCAATGTGTCATACTGTAGAGGAGGCCTATGTCCAGTAGTGGACGTTTCCTGGCTGATAACGATGAATATTTTTTTAAATGTATAACTCCCGATGTGCCCCTGTTGCTTGTAGTAATAAATACCGTCTGAACGCCTTCCGCGCTCGCAATTGTCTGAGTGAAGCTGTCAAGCTGAAGTCGCAGGACGAAAAGCTTAAGTACATTTAGAAAAAAAAAACACAAACAAACAAACATCCTCTCACCCTAAACGCATACACTGTCTCCGTTCCGTCGTGGGTAAAAAAGCTACACGTACTGGCCATTATCGGCGGAAGGCGGTGAACGTCCATTCTATAAGTACGGGCTCTATTTTTGATTCGCTCGTGTGACATAGCTTCGTCGCACACGACTTAAGTCACGATCGACTACAAGTCGCATGAAAACGGGTTTGTATATATTGTATTGAAACCGTATTTTTGTATCATTCGCCTCAGGTGTTGCCAATATAACTTACAATGTATAATTTCATCCGTTTTACGCAGAAAAATAAAACCGGTAATTCATGCAAGGAAAACGGAACGCAAAGTTCATAGAACAGCTCCTACTGTCGATGTCAATAAGTGGTAATGTCAGTGTTCGACGGTGACGTGTAGTCTGTCGCTCGCCTCCGCAGAGTGGTCCCGAGCACTCGTTGCAGAAGAGCGATTCAAAAATACCGAATTTCATAAGTCGAACGAAAATCAGTAGAAAACGAGCGCTCGCGGCGCGTAGAGCGAATCAAAAATAGTGCCACCTCTACCACATTTCTGTCTCTACTGCAGGACAGATTGCCGGCACAATGTTAAAAACGCGATAATTCAATGCACAAATTCAACGTCCAAATGAAACAGCCTAGATTACAAATAGCGTTAGGGTTCCGTAGAAATACTCTACTAGCGGTATTGGCTTTGAAATAGATTACTCGTGGTAGGGCGATATCCTGTTTACAGGGAACTAGCTTCTGCACACGACTTCGTCCTTATATACTTCAGATTCTATACAACCGTTATCCCACGGGAAAAACCTTGCATACAAAAACATACGTTTCGAATCCGCCTTGCACGTTTTAACCGACTTCAAAAAAGGCGGATGTTAGTTTTAGTAGCTATTTGTTGTTATAGCGTCAACAAAAATACATCATCTGTGAAAATTTCAATTGTCTATCACGGTTCATGAGATACAGCCTGGTGACAGACGGACAGACGAACACCCTTTGGGTATGGAACACTAAAACACAGAAAAAGACAATACAGTTGAATTGGGAACCTACTCCTTTTTAACCGACTTCAAAAAAGGTTATCAATTCGACAGGTATGTTTTTTTAAAAATATGTTTGTTACCTCAGAACTTTTGACTGGATGAACCGATTTGGATGATTCTTTTTTTATTTGAAAGCTGGTGCTTCCCGTGTGGTCCCATTTCAATTTGGTCCAGTTCTGACAACGGCATCCATGAGAAAACTATATAAACCTCAAATTTGCCTTAGTAAAAGTAGACTTATAGGGCAACTGAAGTCGGTTTCCAGTTCTTTTTGAACGCATTTACTTGTAACACAATTTAAAAACAAGCGAATGAATAGTAAATTTTGAAAAACCCGACAGCGTAATTTTTTTAATGTTTTATGATTTTGATATACCCAGTGTCACTCTCACAGTAGATACGAATCTAACGACACCTCTCAAGATAAAATCTATAGAGCCATTTGGGCTGTAGGCCGCTTCATACATACATTTAAAAAAAATACAAATACAAAAATGTTTATTTTGCTGATAATTACATACAATTTACATTATCTCCCGCACTAGGAGACCTGTGTTGCGGGAAGACAATTTTGGAGAACAAGTTACATATTTTACATGTGGAAAATTAATAAACTAACTGACTTAATACATTGCAAATAAATGGTAGGGAATTTAAGACATATTAGTGTGTATGTGTGTGTGTTCCGCTACTGTAATATTGTGAGGATTATATACATACATACACTCGAAAACATAACTCTCCTTCTGACCGGGTGATTAGATTATAGAAACATATTTAACTATTATATTTTGTTGTTATATTTTGTTTATACAAAAAATTTATGAGGTCGATTGGAGCTAGTGTTTAGATTGTTATGTATGTACGAGGTTTTAAGACTAATTACGTGACAGGTGCCAGCTGAACACCAGCGCTGTGGCCTCCTGCCGCAGCAACATGCTGAGCTGGTCACCTTTTTAGAACTTATAAATTTTGTTTAATATGTTTCTATTTAATTTTAAGTTGTTCTTCTTTATTTATTTTTTATTGAGTGTGTGTATTAGTTTTAGGCAATTAGGTTTAACCAAAATTTGTAATTTTTAAATAAATCTTTTTCTATTCTATTCTATTCTATTCTATTCTAACTAAAGGAAAATACTAAAGGAAATGAAATAAATACATGTCTTTTACATTGCTTTATCTTGATAGTGTCGGTAATGCCGTTGGATGGAAGCGTGTTCGCCCACAAGCCTCAATCCAGCCAGCGGAATCCTACGTTATCTTTAACACAATAGTGCTACTAAAACCTTCATTCGACAGCAGATAGTAATACTGGTATCTCTACACAGGAGGAAATACGCGCTGAATCTAAAAATGATTTCAGCAAATCGTAGAATATTAGATTATAATTTAAACCTAGTTCACACTAGTTACCTAGGAAACAATGCGCGGTGTGCACCGGCCTTATCGCACTCTAATAATAATACGAACATACCTTGTGCGACTCTCTGCTAACGTATAGGGATTGACGACAGTCGATAATCGATAGTCGATGCTTTGAAACATGTATCGATATATTTTTGTATTCTGTTCCTTTTAATGACATCACATCAACAGCCTATATGTATATGTCCTTACTGCAGGGGCTCAGTCCTACTCTCCTACAGAGAGTGTATGGGCCATAGTACACCACGCGGGACCAGTGCGGATCGGCGGACTTCATATGCCTGTTCAAGACATGCAGGTTTCCTCACGATGTTTTCCTTCACCGTTAAGCAATCGGATAATGTACTTGAATTGAAAAACAACTCATAGGTACACGGCTGGATTCGAACCCGGAACCCTCAGGTTGAGAGTCCGCGCCTAATCCACTGCGACACCGACGCTAATGACATACATTGACATAACTTTGTTCAAAAACACACACATACAGAAAAGCACAACAAAAACTAATTGATCTAAATTCAGAATTAAAAATAAACTAAAATTTAGATTTACAAATTTTTAAAAATATTTAAATTTATCTGTTATTATTTGAAGAGATTAGCAATTTCTCAACTTAATTAAAACATAAGTGAAATAAGAGACCAACGAAGTTTCGTCGGCGCAATGGATAAGGCGCGGACTCTCAATCTGAGGGTTCCGGTTCGAATCCAGCCGTATACCTATGAGTTGTTTTTCAATTCAAGTACATTATCCGATTGCTTAACGGTGAAGGAAAACATCGTTAGGAAACCTGCATGTCTTGAACAGGCATGTGAAGTCTACCAATGCGCACTGGTCCCGCGTGATGGACTATGTCCCATACACTCTCTGTAGAAGAGTAGGACTGAGCTCCTGCAGTGGGGACGTATATCACACTTGTTGCAGTGCCACGTTGGATGGCAATGGAGATCCATTGGACCAGGAAAGATCCCGACCGAGGATCAGAGCCCTTCTCCCTCAGGTTATTAAATTTAAGTTGGTATTTAAATTTAAATAGTTCATAATTAATTTGTAATTAATTATTGTTTGACGTTTTTAAATAATTTTTTTGATAATTTTTGGGGCCTCCTAATACAAGTTTTTTTAACTTAAAAGGAGCGTCCCAAAAACTGTAATTTAATGTAAATGTGAAAGGAAATAAATATTTTTACATTTTACATTTTTATTTAATAAAAAATAAACAGTTTGAAGTATCGATATATCGTCAGCTGGGACGCGTCTCATCTCTAGTTGCCGTATCCATTTAGTTTGACAAGCGTTCGGTTTCATATATCGCCTATGTGTGCGTGGCAGTATGACTTGATAGGTCAGGGCTGTCAACAGTTCAACGTAGACACCGTTATATAATATTTTTATTGTTTTCATTTATCTTAGCCTAGTGTTTATGGCCATGACTTTGTGTGTGTGACCTAGTCCAGAGTCCTTCTCTTATCCAGGCTAGTAGCGGTGGAATCGACGGCGTTCTTTAAATTCTTGTCATGGTCTTAGTCCTACTCTCCTACAGAGAGTGTATGTATAGTACACCACGCGGGACCAGTGCGCATTGGTAGACTTCACACACACCTGTGAATTTCTGCTCAGGAGTGTGCAGGTTTCCTCACCATGTTTTCCTTCACCGAAAAGCCAATGGTAATGATTGTTATCATTCGTACATAAATAACAAATTGTAACTCGTTGGTACGAGCCAGGATCGAACCCAGACCTCGATTGTTCAAGGACTGACGCTCTAAACTGAGCTACCACGGCTTAGAGACAACATAAACCTATTCGACAAACCAGAAAATGATCCGAGACTTTTGGTCGGCATTTCGAACAACTTTTAAAAAAACTTGAGAGGTGTCAAGGGACACCCGGATGGAACGAAGTTCCTTTCGATTAATTAGTGAAGGAATTGTAATAAAATTTTACAAATTTTCAATAAGGTTTGAACGGATTTTTAACATTATGTTTTAAATATGGTTTTGTAGGTTTTTTCATTAGTTTTTTATGTACGTGATACGTTTTGTTTTTAGCGACATCTGTCATTGAGTAGCGGCAACTAATCAGAGCCATCTGTCGTCACATAGCTGTACTGTTGGTATCGTCTTACTACTACGTACGTCGTACTAACAGATGACGCTAACTTACTATAGCAAAAAGTGTCGGTGACAACTTTTCGTTAGAATTTTTTCCGTCTAGCCCCCTTTCACAACGTTCGTTCGTTCCAATATACAAAAGTATTGTTAGTAACATAACTACAATAGTTAGACATATACCATCGCGGATTTTTGTAGACCTTTTTAGGGTGTACAATACAGTAGTACATTATTTTGATCTATCTCGTACGGTTCAGCCAGCGTTTGCAATGTAAGCGAAAAAAATGTGTTGATTTACGACATCACATTAGAAATCTCTCAAATTATCCGTGTTTCTCTACTATATTATGCATGTATTATATATATAAACCTTCCTCTTGAATTACTCTATATATTGAAAATAACCGTATCAAAATCCGATGCGTAGTTTTAAAGATCTAAGCATACATACGGACAGACACACAGCGAGAAGCGACTTTGTTTTCATTGATAATAATTTTATTGGAAAGACACATTTAAAAAAAATACAGATTTATTATAGAGATCGTGCAACCCTAGCGTGTTTCAAAAGTGCATGTGTGAGTGGATATATATATACGAATGTCGATACAAACACATTTTCACATAAAATCCGATAATTTTTATGACTTACCTCAGCAACTGTTTTCAATAATTCTACCTCCTTACCCGACTACTAAACGAAGAGTTATGAGTGTAATGGTAATATCATCGTCATCATCAGCGGGGAAACGTCCACTGCTGGACATAGGCCTCCCTCATGGTACGCCACATCGACCGGTCCCGAGCCACCTGCATCCAGCGACTCCCTGCGACTCTAACCAGGTCGTCGGTCCATTTAGTAGGGGGACGGCCTGGTAGACGTTTCCCAGTATGTGGTCGCCACTCGAGAACCTTTACTCCGTGGTAATGTAGATAAACGATATACTTTCTAATTTTCTAATGCTTGGGTAGTTGGTGCTTTGTGTCCTAATAAGACGCTTGTAGGTCCCAATCGGAGGTCCCAGGTTCGATTCTCAGTGAGGGTAACTATAGGAATTTGGTTGGTGGTAGGATATTCTCTATGTCCGCCTGGCTAGCTACCAAAATGTTACCTAAGTCTACCGCAAATATCAGTTTTAATAGCACTGTTGTGCTCCGGTATGAAAGGTAGCAGAGCCAGAGCCTCAATAGCTTGAAGCTTCTGTTCGCAAGGTTACCATCTAACGGCCCTACCGTCACTTACTAGCAGGCGAGATGAAGGCCAAGTGCCACATCATGCATAAAAGAATGTGAGTTTACGAATAATAATACAGTAGAAAGAAAATAATAAAACAAAAATTTAGGAGCGACTATTTCTCCGTCTAGAAGAATCACTGTTATGGAAGAAGACACGTTCAAAAAGAACTAGAAACCGACTTTAATTGCGCTAAAAGTCATGTATAGCAAATGACACGTTCCGCGAATGTATGGAACCAAGGCCTGGTCTTGTACACTTATTAAATAAAATGCCATTACTAAATAAAAATGATTCAATTACCATTTTTATATATTTTGGTTTAGTTTATTTGTACAAAAACATATAAAACTCACGAAACAGGAAAGACTTGACGTTGAAAAAAAAGATGGCGTCAATAAAATGACATTTGACGCTGTCACTCGGTACAAAAAGAATGATTTAGTACAGTTGAAATAAACGCAAAAATGCAATTCTGAAATAGACGAGAAAAACATAGCAAATATTGTAATTGCACGAATTTTTTTCTAACATTACATAATCAATATTGAATTAAATTATAAACACTTAAGAAACATAATATACATAAGTAACTTATTTACAATGCATTTCTAGTATTTTTCTATACATATTTAGATTATTACACGATTTTGCAAATAGTGTACAAGTGCAGGCCTAATTTGAAACATCGCTTTTAATACTTTT
Organism: Carcina quercana; assembly: GCA_910589575.2. NCBI lineage: Eukaryota > Metazoa > Arthropoda > Insecta > Lepidoptera > Depressariidae > Carcina > Carcina quercana. The sequence continues at coordinate 7,047,012 of OU342453.1, forward strand.
ATGGTTTTCTCATGGATGTTTAATCTAGTGACTTAACAAAAAAGTCGAAAAATTTTAACCTTCATTCGGTCAAATTGAAACTTACACGTTATTCTCTTGTTTATAGCGTAATTGAACCTCATGTATATTTATAAATATACATACGAATATATACTCGCATATAAAAAAATATGACAAGTCTATGTAATCCTACTAATATTATAAGTGTAAGTAATAACTTTCAGTTTGGATGTTTGGATGTTTAGATGTTTGGATGTTTGGATGTTTAGATGTTTAGATGTTTAGATGTTTAGATGTTTAGATGCTTAGATGTTTGGATGTTTGTGACGCTTTCACGGAAAAACTACTGAATGGATTTGAATGAAACTTTACAATAATATAGCTTATACATCAGAATAACATATAGGCTATAATTTATAAAGCCATATTGTGTAAATTGTACAAAATCACACTTATAATATTAGTGGGATTACATGGGCAATTTTGGCATAACAAAAACGAGTTGCCTAGCAACCGACCATAGAATATGTAATTCGTATATACAAACTTTCGCGTTTATAATATTAGTGTGAAGACTATTTGAATGTACTACGTCAGACATTGAAATTTCTTTTGTTTCTTTAAACTATTAGCCTACGTAACAGAATAAACACTATTTTGTACCTTATGCTGGAAATGGAGATAGATGCCTTCTATGCCTATCGAACAAGTAGAATAAATCCTGAAGTACACGCGGACAAAGTCGCGGGCGGAAGCTAGTGCCTAATAAAAAAAGTTAGCTCAATCCTTACGAAACTGCTTAAAAAACCTAAAATCGCTACCAAAAAACGTCGTAAAGGCGTCTATACACCAGCCCATCTAGCTAGCCGCGAGTGTGTATGGGAAAACAGGCTAGCCCCAACGCCAAAACGTCGCAACTCAAACATTAAAACAAAATAAGTTGTTAAATAATTAACGTGTTCAAAGGGAACTAAGAAACCGACTTCAAATGCCCTAAATTGTTTAGAGCAGAGCAGCATAATAAAATCGCGTTATATCTGAAAAATAGCTATGCAATGTGTATTAAAATCTTTAACGCAATACCTAACGAAATAAAAGAATTATGAATTAACAAAACGACTGTTTACGAAAAAATTAACCGTGTGGCTCAGAGAAAGGGTTGTATATAAATAAAGTAGCAGATATTTTAAAATAAATTGTGTAATCTTGACATATATTCATTTTAGTGCAATCTTGACGTTACAACATATACTTATTTACAACTAGCTTCCGCCCGCGACTTTGTCCGCGTGTACTTCAGGATTTATTCTACTTGTTCGATAGGCATAGAAGGCATATATCTCCATTTCCAGCATAAGGTACAAAATAGTGTTTATTCTGTTACGTAGGCTAATAGTTTAAAGAAACAAAAGAAATTTCAATATCTGACGTAGTACATTCAAATAGTCTTCACACCAATATTATAAACGCGAAAGTTTGTATGTAAGAATTTACATATTCTATGGTCAGTTGCTAGGCAACGCATTTTTGTTATGTCAAAATTGCCCATGTAATCCCACTAATATTATAAGTGTGATTTTGGACAATTTACACAATATGTCTTTAGAAATTATAGCCTAAATGTTATTCTGATGTATAAGCTATATTATTGTAAAGTTTCATTCAAATCCATTCAGTAGTTTTTCCGTGAAAGCGTCACAAACATCCAAACATCTAAACATCTAAACATCCAAACTTTCACACTTATAATATTAGTAGGATTACAAACTTATACAATACTATTACTAATAAAAATACAATTATAAAATTAAAAAACAAAACAAAAAACGTATATTTACAAAGTGAACACTTTAATTGTGTAATTAAATATTTTTTACGCCATTAATAAGTCTAAAGGTGCTGTACTTTCACAACGACATCTTTGCCTGTGAGCCAACCACCACATTTCTGCAATAAACAATTTTTATTATATCCTAAAAGTCTACAGCATTGATCCCCTAAAATATTTACCTTTAGAGGTAGAATTATCTGAATACATATTTTGATTTTGTTAATTTTTGCCCAAAAAATTTTTTTTTTTACAGTGTGTAGATCAACGCTTGTCCACGATCTCACCTGAAGGTAAGCGACGATGTGGCCTACGATGGTGCGCGTTGGTCTAGAAGGTGCCTGTTCACCCTCGACTTGAAGACACACAAGTTATAGTTTTCAGGGAATACAGACGCCGGCAGCGCGTTCCACTCCCTGGCTGTACGCATGATAAAATTAGAAGCAAAGCGCTTAGTGCGAGCCATAGGAATGTCAATGACGTATTGGTGGAGCCCTGCTGTTCGTCTGTTGGATCGATACTTGAATGGCGATGGCGGAATCAACATAAACCATGAATATATGGGACCATCTACCAATCAAAAAAAGAATAATAATAATTTAAAGAGCGCCTATCGCGAACAAACTGTTCCACAGTTTGGCAATTAATATCAAAATCAAAAATCGAAATGTTTTATTTGCAACACACATATATATGTATAATAATACATACATACATACACACACATATATATATATATATATATATATATAATATGTGTGTAAAAATTGTATTCTTTTATAGAGAAATAAACGTATAAAAAAAGCTTCTCGTGCTTCTCTATCGCTTGTTCCGCGCTTTCGCTTGCATACTCGGCTCAGGCGGAACGTGACACTTTTTTTGCGTGCAGCCGGCGTTCATCGATTTATAAGACGTTATCACGATGTCAATTGCAATTTGTTTAAACAATATCTGTATAATTCAATTTTAAATGTTAAAATGATATATTACTAAGAAATACATTTTCTTATTGACACAAGTGTTTGAATGTGGGATTGTTGTTTGCGACAACCGTGTGAAGTTAACAGAACTGTGCGTGTGTCTTATTTGTTGACTGAATATCATTATCATTAAATATTCATATTGAAGAAGTAATTAATCATGTTTGTTTGTTCGTTAACATCAGAAACACATGGTATAAGATAAAAAACTTAATTAAGGTCCTATTGCATGTAGTATTTACTAATTCATGTGTTCGGATAGACGTTTGATATTTCAAATTTATCTCTTATACTGTATTTAGTAGATATTTGTTGTTATAGCGTCAACAGAAACACATCATCTGTGAGAATGTCAACTGTCTAACTATCACGGTTCATGAGATACAGCCTGGTGACGGACGGACAGCGGAGTCTTAGTGATAGGGGCCCGTTGGTTACCCTTGGAGTACGGGATCAGAAAACACAGGAAAAAACAATACAGTTGAATTGAGAACCTCTTCCTTTTTAATCGACTTCAAAAAAGAAAAGAGGTTACACAATTCGACGGGAATGTTTTTTTATGTTTGTTACCTCAGAACTTTTGACTGGGTAAACCGATTTGGATGATTCTTCTTTTATTTGAAAGGCGGTGCTTCCCGTGTGGTCCCATTTCAATTTGGTCCAGTTCTGACAACGGCATCCATGAGAAAACGATATAAATCTTAAATTTGCCTTAGTAAAAGTAGACTTTTTGGGCAATTGAAGTCAAAGTTTTGAACGCATTTACTTGTTATCAGTATGACAATATTTGTTTGGGATTTTATACGTGGGAAATGAAAACGACATAATTATTTAAATACAGATAAGATGTAATGAATTTCAAGTATGAATGAATAATAATGTAAATTGAAGATAAAATCTCTTATTAGGTTAAATATTATAATAATAATACAATGTTTTATACATATAATTGAAATACTTTGTTATAAAAGAAATAATATAAATCTTCGAGTGAAACCAGGGAATACTGAGTTACACCGCTTCGCTCCGGCCGCGATAGGCGACCCTAATTCGTTATGTGTCCGTGTGTGCGTGAGGTGTGTCTGTGTGCGTGTGTGATGCTAGGGTTGACACGCGTGGATGATCAATATAAGTAATTAAGTTTTATATGTGGAAACTTTAATAAATTTCATTTCTTTTACCCGATTGCGGCAAAGCACAAAATTTAATTTGAAAACTTGTCTATGGTTGAAGAATTAATTCGAAGAAATATAAAAACAGACTAGCTGACATTCGAGACTTGTAGTACTAAAATATTGGTAGTCATTTCCATAATCGAAATGTCTCGAATGATTCGGATTAGTAACTGGTTTTGTTAGTGTATCTCATAATCGCCCAGCGCTAGAGACCGACCGCATAAATGAGTCCTCGTCCGCGCGGTACAGGGGCGCGGGGGCACGTCGACAAAGGGGATCGAAAGAGAAGCGGGTGGCAGCACTGTACCATAGGACATTTCTTCTTCTACACCCGCTAACTTGCCTCCCATTTATACGTTAATAATTGATACTTCGTGGTCTTTTGTGGCTAACTTCAGAGGGGCAAACTTACTGTGCGAGAAGTATACCACGCGCGAAGACTAATTATTTTTAATACAACATACAGTGTAAACTCTATGTAACGTCACTCGATTTAACGACAAACTCCCTAAAGCGTCGAAATCACTCGGCTTTGGTTGGTTTATCCTGTCTTCCATACAATGATACACTCTATACAGCATTACACCCACTATCAATAGCGACAACAATTAAATACTATGTAGTAAACATTACTTTTTAATTTGCTAAAATTAATAGAAACTGTGCAGCTGTGTCCGTTCTTTTGTCGCTTTATTATCCTAGTCCGTAATAAACTCGACTGTCGGTGTCATACACACCGAACATTCTAAGAAATCCGTTCTTTGGTTTACAAACTGTGATAGCTGCACGCGTGTACTGTTGTTAGTTTCTACATTACATACATATTTTATTTTTATTTTATTTTTTATTTTATAGTTTCGGAAGACCAACAGCCAATAATAAAAGTATAACACAACAAATAGTTTACAGAAAGCCAATTACAGGTCCTCACTATTAAACAATTGAAAATTACAAAGAAAAGCGAAGCACCCACTTAACAGAAGGTTAAACTTGAGTAGATTACGTATACAGTTTTATTTTCTTTTCTTTTTCTAACAGCGCTAGTAATTTCTACACATTGTACCAATATAATAAATAATATATTTTAAAATTCTGATTGTTCTCCTCTCCATTTAACGACAACTCTCTGTAACGTCAAAATATGCAGTCCCTTGAGTGTCGTTATATAGAGTTTACACTGTATATGACAACTGAAATTGTATTATTGATATATTGTAATCGTATTATCCGGTCGTGTGCCAGCCCTGCGCAGTTTAGTTTGCATTCCGCTCGTCCACGCCACAATCAAGTACAATACCCGGGCGAGAGTAAGCACTGTGTGGACATGCCTGTACGAGCATTATTATTATTACCTTTTACAAGTTTCTTAGAATTTTTATTATTATTTTTATTAACATACAACAGAAATAGTAAAACAAAACACAATGTCATTAAAAAAAGGATTTAACTAATTAAACTAGAGAATGTATTCTTACTTATCAGAGATATAATACACTAGCTTCTGCCCGCGGCTTCGCCCGCGTGGACTTTATTTTTCGCATTAAAAAGTAGCCTATGTCCTTTCTCAGGGTCTAAAGATTGTCTGTGCCAAATTTCATCAAAATCGGTTGAGAGGTTTAAGCGGGAAAGCGTAACAGACAGACAGAGTTACTTTCGCATTTATAATATTAATAATTATAAATTATATAGTAGGGATTCCCCAGATCAACTCCTCGGGGAACAGTGCCCAGAATGCTGGCGATATTCCCGCGCTGGATCGTTAAACCCATTCTTTGCCCGAGATAGTCGCCAGCCCACCGGTGACTTATTATTTTAATTTTATTAAATTTGTTTTTACCCATACAATTTTACTTTTTTAACCACGTAAGAATTCTCAAGCCCCGCAGAAGACCAGCTGCACAGCAGGTTATCTTGCTGCGGCAATAAGCTGAGCTGACCTTTTTGGCACGTCATAAAATTTTTTTTTTATCTAAAGCAGGGATTGGCACGCGTTTAACGGCACGCGATTACAATATTTTGGGCGCGTCACTGTTCACGAAATTCATTATGCACTACAAAAAAGTGTGAATTAGGTATTACACGACGAGTGATCTCGTATTAAATATTTTATACGCTTTAAGATTAACAGTTTTGAGTTTATAGTACGAGTATGTATTATTATTATTTTCACAATAATCAGAATGTCAAAATTATTTGCTGGCACCCTTGATTAAGAGTATGTTTCTTTTAGTTGAGCGTATCAAAATATATTTCTTTCTTTCTGTATTAAAATCCGTTCGCTTCGATGGTGTCGTCTTTGACATATGCCGCCTGGCATACATCGACGATTTTAAATTCGAACTCAAATGTTGCTGAGAAGACATGCAGGTTTCCTCACGATGTTTTCCTTCACCGATAATCAATCGGATAATGTACTTGAATTGAAAAACAACTCATAGGTACACGGCTGGATTCGAACCCGGAACCCTCAGATTGAGAGCCCACGCCTTATCCAATGCGCCACCGACGCTGTATTACTACACTACTACTAACAAGCAATAATCATTTTCATTTGAAACAAGGTCGAGTCCACTCTATTCCAACCAAGATCTCACTCACACAACTACGCAGATAACGTTCTCACACATGCACGCCTCGTATACACACACACACACACACACCGTGACCAACACACAGGCAAGTTTTTAATTTTAAATTCGTAGATATACGTAAGTGGTTTGGATAGGTCATTTAAATTGTTTTCTTTTATGCATCAATGAGTTCGCATTTGGCCTACCTTATATTACTGACGATACAGCTTTGGGACAGAAGAGTGCTCACCCAGAAGTTTTTGTCACCGGTCAAGTGTGAGTCGGACTAGCGCATCCGATTTCTGTACAGAATATGGATAATTAACATGATTACAAGTAAATGCGTTCAAAAAGAACTGGGAACCGACTTCAATTGCCCTAAAAGTCTACTTTTACTGAGGCAAATTTTAGATTTATATCGATCTTTAACCAGAGAGATTTAAATATAGTAATAGGTTATTAACAGGTTTAGGCATTGGGAAACGTTTCATATAAACATTTTGATCTCAAAAGTCAATGGTATGTCAAATGTCTTGTACGGCCGCGTGACGTGATGTGACACTAGATTGAGTAACTTATTACCAATTGGTAATAAGTTTAGGATCAAAATGTTTGTTTGCTTTGTCCGGTCTATTAATATTAAATGTCTTTGTCTCTAACGGATCAAATGCCTGCGTTCAGAACTAACTTATGTAACTGGCTAACAAATAAATGTTATTATAAAATATGTGAATATCTGGACGATAAAAACAAGTGACATTAATTTTATATTAGTTTTGTATAATTTTTCTATAATTAATTTTGTTTGTATTGACTAGTCGCACATTAGATATAAGTACAATTTTAAAATATTGCAAACCTTTGTAAAGGTTGGTTATAGTGGACTGTTTACAATGTAACACCTTATGTACATATAATCTGTATAAACATAAATCTCAGGCGCTGGCTTCCTATCCGGAACACAACAGTGCTAGTAACACTGCTGTTTGGAGGCAGACTTAGGTAACATGTAGCTAGCCAAGCGGACATAGAAAATACTCAAGGCTTATTAAGGCTTAAATGCTACAATATTTCATTTTCATGTACGAAACAAAAACGAATAAAGAAAAAAGAATGTTTTTGTGACTCGTATATGTTTACGCAAGTCGTTGTATTTAATTCCATGTTGCAGGCAAAGTTTGAAGATCCGACAGTTTGTTAAGTGGCGAGATTTAGTGGCGAGCTAGCGAAAAATCGAAAAAGAAAATTAAAAAAAATATATGTAGTCGCTTTGTAAGCATAAATTTAATATTCCTGAAAATGGTTAATATAAAAAAATGAGAACGGATGAAAGCTTTTTTATAGGATCCCATTATTGTCCGTCCATCTGTCCGTCAAGACCTTTTTTAACTGACTTCAAAAAGGAGCAGTTTATCAATTCGACGGGTATGTTTTTATTTTATTTTTATGTATGTTACTTTAGAACTTTTGACTGGGTGAACCAATTTGGATGATCATGTTTTATATGAAAGCTGGTGCTTCCCGTGTGGTCCCATTTCAATTTGGTCCAGTTCTGACAACGGCATCCATGAGAAAACGATATAAATCTTAAATTTGCCTTAGTAAAAGTGGACTTATAGGACAATTGAAGTCGGTTTCCAGTTCTTTTTGAACGCATTTATTTATTCTTTAGAACGCGTGGAGGTGCTAAGTTGAAATTGATATAAAATAATCAAATATACAGTCCCTTGGAGCTGTGAAAAAATCAAGCTTTTAAGCAATACAGAGATCAGACAAATATGTCACACAATTCAACGATGAAGGAATCAAATCCTATAGGGTATTACCCATGTACACTCGAGTACAAAAATATGTATCCACTTTTGAACCATGTCACATTCACTCCTGATTGTATATAAAAGTAAAAAGTGTTTATTTCTTAAATAACTTTTACAGGGTTTTGCAGGGGCCTTCCAGAAAGTAGTCTTTCGACACTTGTGTTGGAAGTGCACCGCGTCTTCCAGACGCATTTACAGAGTATTATTTATTATGTTAGTTAAAATTAACCTGTTTTAAATGTTATGTTTTTCTTTTAATCTTAGTTCCTATTTTAAGTTTGCTATGCTCATGTGTGTGTTTGTGTGTGAGTTGCGAGAAGAATTGCACACTCCCATGTCATACGGATACTGTATGATGATTTGTATATATGTATGTTGTTCTGTATATGTTGAAGGAAATGCCAATTAAAGGTGAAGTGCCATACTACACAACTGAGCTATCAACGCCCGATGATTATTTTTTATAAAATATGATTTTCATTTCAGTACTGGTCCAACAAAAATTAACAATTCTCGCACATGACCAGTTTTCAGTAATTTATCCAATTGAATAATGACATCAGGTGCATCCTGGCATGTAAAAGGATTTATGTTACTAGACAATGTTAGAATAGTCTTGAACATTGCAACTGCCTGCAGCATGTAGGTAGGTATGTATAAAATGATAAAACTGTAGAACATATACATATATAGTTATACATTCTATATATACATATTCATATAAGTAGGATTTCTGTTTAAGGTAGGGTTACATGGACGTTTTTTTATGTAAGATAAGTTTGAACTTAGCTTTCATTTCATTTAAGAGGGTATGCTGATTGCTGGTGTCAAAGCGCCCATACAAACGTAGTCCAGTCATATTAAAAGCTTTTATTTAGCTTGCAATGTTTGTATGTATGTATGTATGTAAGTATGTATGTATGTATGTATGTATGTATGTATGTATGTATGTTCGGGTCAAATCTTGCAAGCTGAATTAGAAGCACTTCCTCTTCCGATGACAATGCGTTTTTCTGGTACCAGCGAGCTGGTCTGATGCTGGAGTCAGGAGGAATAAAGAGAAACTCTTCAATAGGCCCCTCGAATTCGGGCTCATCTCAAAATCAGAATACCAGGCTGACATAAGTGCAAGGGAGCGTGCTATATCGTTTCTATATATCGTATCGTAGCGCAGGTTAATTCCTAACAAACTACTTAAAATCATTTGAAGTACCAGGTTAGCAGAAACAGAAGTAGTTTTGATTTAGCTCACATGACATATTACGCGCGGTTTATTCTACTAAAGAGAACGCGTAGCTTCTGTCACTTCTTTTTTTTTAAATCTAAATAGATTCATTAACTTTAGACTTTAGTTGAAGTGTTTTAGATTCAAAATGCTATTTGTCTCTTTTTGGCCCAAGGGAATGAAAGAGTAACCACATAATCAAAACAAGTCGTGATTGTGCATTATATCAGTACCTAGTCTGTGCAAAGTCTGTGATTATATCCTCTGTGTATGTAATGTCATGGATGTCATGCATAAATGCCAAAAATACAGCTAAAAAGCGTGTGTTTATGTTAGTTTGGCAATGGTTCTCTAAATAAATTTAAGACAAGATAGTGTCACTCAATTGAGGCTGGACAAGGCAGCGTATGCAATAATCATCGGCTGCAGAAGTCCACTGTTGGACATGAGTCTCCCTGTTATGGCGCGCCCACACATGCACGGTGATAGGGCCGAGCCACTTGCATCCAGTGACTACTCGCGAGCTTAAGTAGGTCATCGGTCCTGGTCTGATGCTGGAGCCAGGAGAAATAAAGAAGAACTTTTCAATGGTCCCTCAAATACGGGCTCATCTTAATACCACGTTGACATAAGTGCACCGGAGCGTGCAATATCGTTTTTGTAGCGCAGGTTAATTTCCTACCAAACTATTGAAAAATCATTTGAACTACCAGGTTATCAGAACCAGAAGAAGTTAATGACATATTCCGCGCGGGTTTGAGTAAAACTTATATTTTGAAATGAGAACGCTCAACTTCTGTCACTTCTGTTTTTAGGGTTCCGCAGTAAAACTACGAACCCTTTTCATTTCGCTCTGTTAGTCGGTCCGTCTGTCAGTCCGCGGCTTTGCTTAGAGACCCTTACTACTAGAAAGGTGTAATTTAGTACGGGTATACATATTAATCACGCCGACAAAGTAGTAGAATAAAATCTTGCAAAACATATTTTTAAGGGTGGCTCCCATACACGTAACTTGGGAATAATATATATAGTTTTTCTAATACTTGTGCTCAGAAAGTGATACGTTTTGTAGCTGTTTGGCGTGCTAAAAGTTCGTGATTTCAGAAGCTTGTCTTAAAAACGCAAGGCAAACGTGCGTTTTTCTTATTAACTAGTTATAAAGCCAAAAGCACTAGTACTTTTTTTTTTCTTATTAACTGAATGAATGTTTTTCATTCAAAAATCAATACTAGTATTTTGGCCGAGTCACTGGGCAGTATTTGCAACACACTCTTGGCCACAATCTCAATAATAGACTACCAGGTTGACATAAGTGTCAGAGAGCGTGTAAGACAACTGTTCCGCACTAACCTCCGAAAAAAGATCGGGGTCTGTTTAATTAGATACTTTTTGCTGCATTCACATGCTCCAAGAGGATTGGCTTCAGTTCGAGTGTTTTTGAAAAAAGAACGCGGGCCTTCGCTTTTTAAATATACATATTTAAATTCGAATGTTGATAATGATTTCATTTAATTTTATGGGGATGACAGAGACCTTATGCCAAGGTATTATATATCTATTTTTCTCTCTTTGAAGTTGTAGTTAGACTCCATCTTAGGTATGAGGTCCTGGTACTTTCGTCTTCATATCAACCGATGTTAAGTGATTAAAGTCAACAAATGGAAGCGTTCTCACCTAGAAACGTTACTTAGGTATGCTTTCTGTGCTAACCGGAACACAATCATCTTCATCATAATTTTACTATTGTTATATTTTTTCGCAAATGGGGCATTTCACGTCAAGCGGACAACCAAAAAAAAGTGAGGTCCCGAATTTTGTTTATACTCTGGTCAGTTATACTTCTAAAAGACGTGGATGTGTACACCCAATTTTTTTTTCGTATGATCATTTATTGCTGAGTTATGAGCTTTTAAAAATTTACTAAGAATGAAGTCATAAATTTTTGGATACTTATTATCGTTATCAGCTAATTTGTAAAAAACACGAAAAAGTATTGTTTCTTATAGTAAAAAAGTTAAAGTTTTTAATTTTTTTGTCGAATTCTAAATATGATTTTTTTTACGTATAGTAAACCGGAAGTGAAAATTTCAAATCGATGTTTAAGTAACTTCAACACTTTTTTTTTAATTTTTTTTTACTTGAATTAAAGCTTTAAATGTACTAATTCTTCACAAAAAAAATTAAAACGTGATCGCCAATAGTTTAAGACTTAGAGCACATAGAGTACATACACATAGCTATGAGCACTTTCTAAGCAATCGAGTTTATGTGCTAACATGCTGAAATACTACGCTTTTAATATTTTATTCCTTTATTCTAGCATGAAAAATAAAAAATTAAACGATTTTTTAAAATAAAACGTAATTAACAATATAAATATACGCATTTGTTATAATAATGACAAGTTCATACAAAATAGTATTTCAAAAACTGTGATACGAAGGTGAAACACACCAGTAACGCCATCTCATAGCTACAATAAGTGTCACTAACAAATACAATATTAATTGTCGTTACTTGCTAGAAAGAGACAGCTATATGACGCTGAACTGTCTCGGTAATGTGTAAAAATCCGTTATTTTTAGTTGAAACTTTGACTGCTTATCAACTGGACGCGTTACTATTTCCTTATTGTTTTTTAATATGGCTCCCTATGGTGATCGGTGTTTTAATCCGTTTCTCTTGACTCGTCATAAAAAAGGTGTAAAAATTAGAAAAATATCTAAATTATTAAGTGAAAAGTGGACAATTTCGCCTGATGTTTATGTGTGAGTCGTGCAGGAAACGGCTGTTACGTGAATCCCCTTCAGAGGCAGGCAGGAGGGGATTCACGTAACAGCCGTTTCCTGCACGACTCACACACATAAACATCAGGCGAAATTGTCCACTTTTCACTTAATAATTTAGATATTTTTCTAATTTTCACACCTTTTTTATGACGAGTCAAGAGAAACGGATTAAAACACCGATCACCATAGGGAGCCATATTAAAAAACAATAAGGAAATAGTAACGCGTCCAGTTGATAAGCAGTCAAAGTTTCAACTAAAAATAACGGATTTTTACACATTACCGAGACAGTTCAGCGTCATATAGCTGTCTCTTTCTAGCAAGTAACGACAATTAATATTGTATTTGTTAGTGACACTTATTGTAGCTATGAGATGGCGTTACTGGTGTGTTTCACCTTCGTATCACAGTTTTTGAAATACTATTTTGTATGAACTTGTCATTATTATAACAAATGCGTATATTTATATTGTTAATTACGTTTTATTTTAAAAAATCGTTTAATTTTTTATTTTTCATGCTAGAATAAAGGAATAAAATATTAAAAGCGTAGTATTTCAGCATGTTAGCACATAAACTCGATTGCTTAGAAAGTGCTCATAGCTATGTGTATGTACTCTATGTGCTCTAAGTCTTAAACTATTGGCGATCACGTTTTAATTTTTTTTGTGAAGAATTAGTACATTTAAAGCTTTAATTCAAGTAAAAAAAAATTAAAAAAAAAGTGTCGAAGTTACTTAAACATCGATTTGAAATTTTCACTTCCGGTTTACTATACGTAAAAAAAATCATATTTAGAATTCGACAAAAAAATTAAAAACTTTAACTTTTTTACTATAAGAAACAATACTTTTTCGTGTTTTTTACAAATTAGCTGATAACGATAATAAGTATCCAAAAATTTATGACTTCATTCTTAGTAAATTTTTAAAAGCTCATAACTCAGCAATAAATGATCATACGAAAAAAAAATTGGGTGTACACATCCACGTCTTTTAGAAGTATAACTGACCAGAGTATAAACAAAATTCGGGACCTCACTTTTTTTTGGTTGTCCGCTTGACGTGAAATGCCCCAAATGTATTATTAAAAAATGATGTTCGAAACTAGTTTCGCGTTTCCCCCCGTATATCTTTTAAACTATTGCTTTTAAAAATCTGAATACTTCACAGTAGTATGTACACTGAACTTAAAAGAAAAACTATCAAGACTAAGCTGGCTTTGCAGGTGAATGGGTAATAGTCGACTAAATTATAAAATAGACTTCGAGGTGCCATAATGAAAGTTCCGTACAAATTCCAATCAAAATTACTTTACATCGTCCTGGGTGGGCCTAACTTGCACTTCAATGCTTTTTAAAATTGAAATAGATTCAGTAACTTAACTAGACTTTTTTAGTCTTAAGAAACATTTACACATCGATAACTAAAAAATAAATTAATATAAAAAATTTCATAAAGAAGCTTTTATTTAAATGCTCTAAAAAGAAGAAAATAAACTTTAAATTAAATCAAACCCATCAATTGATTACATTGAACAATTTATATGCTATAAAAGCTTGTCGCGTGATTTACTAGTGTAGATGTATGTAGATTTATCTATTTTATACAATACATACTTTTTCTCTAGATCAGTTTACATAATTCTTGTATTCTAGTTCATCGACACATAGGCCTCCTTCATGGTACGCCATATCGACATCAATACAATTAAAATCACGCGACAAGCTTTTATAGCATATAAATTGTTCAATGTAATCAATTGATGGGTTTGATTTAATTTAAAGTTTATATTCTTCTTTTTAGAGCATTTAAATAAAAGCTTCTTTATGAAATTTTTTATATTAATTTATTTTTTTGAGTATTAAGCTATGAAAATCTATGAAATTTTCAAGACACAATCTAGAAACAAATATCTGTGTCGGTGGTGAGTCAGATGTTCGTTTAAATATATACTTCCAGAGTTACAGGGCATCAAAGGTTTTACGGTAATAAAAAGCCCCAACTTTGAACCTGATTTACAAGAGTATGAATCAATTTAGAACAATTTGGAAAAACCACCGACATCTGAAATTTCATTAGTATACTGTATTAAAAAAATGGTTACATAATATACTGTATCCTTCAAATGATCCTACGAAACATCCAAATAACGGGTGGATAACTTCGCGTAGTGTATGCTGTCTCACCGTACGCGCTCGGGTAGGATAGGGCTCGGATAGGGACAGCTACAAAACAATCCAAATTTGAACGCGGCCACGTGGTCTAACCAACATACCCTCTTAAGAGACGATAATGCCGTTGGGTGGAAAGCCTCAATATAATGAGGTGCTGGCTCTGGTATTGTTTATGGTACATATAATTTTTTTACAAAGAAGTATATTTAAAATTGTACAATTAGAGTTGCCTATCCCCTCTAGTATCAGTAGTCCGATTGAGTAGTCGGATGATCGAACTACTGAGAGAGATTTTCATCATAGCGTCAATGAATTTAATAAAGTGCTGCAGCGACACGATGTGGATATATTTAATACCAGTACATATGTACTAAAGCGACTACTGACCCGAGAATTCTTTCCTTCTTCTGTAATTAGCAGTTAAGCAATTAGTTAGTAATAATAGTAGTCTGTATTTGAACCTGTACTTAGTATATATATAATCTGTACCCGTATTCCGATACTCAACTTATATTTCTGTTTCTTTTTTAGATTATTTATTACTGTAGTATTTTTATTAGACCCTATAGAAATTATCTAGATTTATACATGTGGAGACTTATTATTAGTTTATAAATACTCATAAGATACATTATTTATGTATATACTATATACTGTTAGTCTTCCCAAAAAATTGCAAAATAAAATAAAAAATAACAATGATGCAGATGAATATAGATCATCGGACTACTGAGCCTTTTAGTCCGATTATTTACACATTTCGATTGAGTTCCCGAAATAAGAAATGGATGCGGTAGTAAAAGAGTTGTTGAAAATATTTAAAAATGTAAATATTATTGGTTGTTACTATCATTTCCGAAATGCTTTGGATCTAAAAGCAAAATCAATCGGCTTTACATCGAGGAATTACAGGCGTATCTTTAGTTTGTGTTCTGTTCTGTAATATACATGTGGACTAGTGCCCCAGCCAAGTGGCGGGACATATTTGAACCTTAGGTTGCCTGCACTGAATGTCAAGTATGAACGTTGTTAATTGGTAAGCAGACGATGAATGGAAGGATGTGATTGGTTAATGAGATAGATGTTGTGATTGGTTCAGAGTATGAAAAGTAGGAAGGAAAGAGATGAAAGATAGAAAGAGGAGTATAAAAGGACGCGCTTTCCGGAAGAGGCTCTCGCCATGAGAAGTTGATTAATAATTAATTAAAGTGATTAAATAAAAGTATTTCAAGTCACAGGATTTATTACTTCGCCCAAGCTCAATCCCACATACATATAAAATAAAAAAAACTTTTATTTGATCCTGCTACATTACATTGCTGATTGATTCACTATTTTTCTATTATTCTACAGTGTAATAGTGTCAGATATACATAAGTATATTATAATATATTCTACGTGTTATCTGTAATAAAATATGTTATGCACATTATACGTAGACTAGCGTCGGACTGGGCCACAGTGTCCCGGGTGGGCATGATCAGCTAGGGGCCCGCGCCGCCTGCCTAGGGCATCCGTCATCAGGTCAACAAGTGATTTTCCCAAAATGTTAGATAAATTTTAATGTAATGTATAATGAAGCTAGGACTGGGCCCCATGGTCCCAAGGTTTCAAGACGAAAAGCTATGTTGGATATGTTGTATATAAAGCTATATAGTTGGACCCTGAGAGCGGAATCTCCTTACACAAGTTATTAATAACTTAAAAGAAACTGATAATGGTTTTTAACATAATGAAACATACTTCTTTTAATTCTTGAAAAATGGTGGTTCTGTCTGTTTTTTTTGTGTGTTATATTGGTGTGATAAAGTGCAAAAAGTGTCATGGACGGTGTTATAGTATCAATTACGCAAAATTGTGAGGGTTTCGACGCGATCGGAAGAGTTTACCATGTCGAGTACATTCCGCATATGGATTCTTTCGAATAATGTTGAAACCAAGGCTGGCCTTTGAAATTCTCGTCAAGAATCCAAAACAAGCGATAAAATGTACACATTATACATTTTATTGAGAAAGCTGAAGAAATGGCTTCGGCATAGTTTATAACCTCAAAATTTGTTTACCTAATTTTACTCGTCATTGGCTAGATAACCACGGGTTAAAGCCATTTAAAAAAAATACATACTTCTTTATATTCCTGCTTTCCGGTGACGGATTGAAGTGGACTATGAACTTTATCCATGTAAACCATCTCTAACAATATAAGAAATATCTACGCTGTTGTTGTTACGTAGTTTGAAAAATACCTATAAGTTCTCTAGAAACGATCAGATAGTATATTGAGCGATTCGAAAGTTTATTTTATATAAGACATTAGTTTTTTAATTAATTCCTTCAAAATTCATCTTTTTCTAATACAATATTTTGATAAGGATGTTTTTTCACGACAATCATCTATCAAGAGATAAACTAATTTAATTTTATGAGTGAATAGCGACATCTAGTAACACTCTACCGAACTGATTATACCCTACCAAGTTCAGTGACCTTTTTCGCGGTCAAGTACGTTCAGAACTCTTAGTATGATAATTTATTACGACTCAACATTTCAATATCAGATTCGATTAAGTATTACAAATTAATGCGTCGTGCATTGAATTTAAAATTGTGATTGCATTTATTGTAATGTTTATAACCAGAGCTACTTAAAATATGTGTGAAAAATTTGTATTTTAATAATAATAGAAAGTAGAAATAAATGCTTTCAGATAGAATAGTTTCAGAACGCACTTTGACCTATTTCATATATTTTCAATTTGGCTGGTTTACCGGTTCCGGGCATTATGGCAGATTGTCAAAATTTTTGCTAAATATTACTGTTTACAAAATAAAGCTATATAATTTACAATTAAAGCAACAATTGCTCTATTAATTATAATCTTATTTTATTGAAGTGTAAAGTGAAATATCCGCCGTGGATTCCAATACAGGCGGTGTGTATTTACATATTTATGTTTACATATTTCTTACGGAGTTCTGTGAAATATTATTCTGAAATTAATTTACGTTTTATATTATTGCCAGGTGAACGTAAAATTTCTAGTTCTTTCTGAAGTAATTAAAAAAGACATACTAATTTATTTATTTATGTACAAATGTGCGTTTATTGTTATGTAAAAAACTGGTTACATTTTCTGATAGTTCTAGTTTTTACTTTAACTGTAGAAATCTGATGAAATGCGATCTAAAAGTCTAATAATGGGAGATATAACAGATAATTTCTTTAAAGGGTTATGTTATGACATTACTTCACATGTTTTTCTCATGAATGTCAGCACTGGTATTTATGTTGAAGATTCTTGTTAGAAAAGTGGTTAAAAGTAATTTTTTTAAAATGCTGGTTGCTTAAATTTGTAGAATGTTTTTAATTGCAAAAACTGAACTGTCCTAATCTGTCTGTTCCGCTCTACAAGAACCTTCCCCCAGAAGTTCCTCGTCCCGTCAATATCAATTATTTACTAACTCTAGTTAACGCCCCATTTGTATATAATCTGTGTAAATTTATAATTATTAATAATATTAAAATTTAATAAGTTTTTTGTGTATATTATCGTTTGTGTGTATTTATGTTGCTTTTGTTGGAAGTATGGTATTTCTGTTGTAATAGGTAGGGTAAGTACTTGTATTTATTCCTTGTATTTTCCACTACCTAAGCAAGTCCAGTTATTTCCCTTTTCCTTTTTTCTGTTAATACCTTTTTAACATTGTACAGTCTCTTTACTTGACACTGGCAGTACCATCACCCTCATGATGAAGACATAATTTTGAAGTTGAAGTTGACCTCCTTTCTCCTATCCCTTCATCTCAAAGCGACAGCCCTAACCCAAGGTCAAACCCAAGCGGGTACCCTTAGCCTAGATAATAAATTCCCAACCTTTTAAGGACTACCGACCCCTTTAAAAGTAAAAAACTCCAGCGTCACACACAGAATAGCTTATACCAATTTTATATGTCTCTCTATTATCTTTTAGTAATCACAAAATGAAAACTAATGCTCTCTCACTCTCTAATCGTGTTCTATGTGGTCGTGGCAGAGGGTCGTGATTATTAACTAATTAAAAATACAAAAACTTATTAAAAAAAAAACTTACCCTTGGACCCATTACTACCCCCATGCCAAGCTCCAGCTTTTGGCCTAGAGGGCAGGGGGGTTCTGGGCTGAGGAGCGTCAGCAAAAAAGGCAAATTCTCAAGAGCATCACAGTACAAATAATTTTGGGAAGCCCTGTTCTACGCTATTAAGTATTTTGTGATGCCAATGTGTGCCAATGTGGTTTTATTATAGGACCGTACCGTGTCATGCCATTGGTGTCATAAAGGGAAATATATTTTCAACGCTGCTATTTTTTTAATTTTTTTTATTGAAGATAGACCAACACTTGACCTCAATCTCACCTGATGGTAAGTGACGATGAGGTCGACGATGTTACGTGTTGGTCTAGAAGGTGCCTATTTACTCTTCTTGGCGACAGGCTAGCTAGCGTGGAGGATTTAGAAAATACCTGACCTCAGAACTTTTGACTGGGTGAACAGATTTTGATAACTCTTTTTTATTTGAAAGCTGGTGCTTCCCATGTGGTCCCATTTCAGTGTGGTCCATTTCTGACAACGGCTTCCATGAGAAAAAGATATAAATCTTAAATTTGCCTTAGTAAAAGTAGACTGTTAGGGCAATCGAAGTCGGTTTCCAGTTCTTTTTGAACGCATTAATTATATTACATCATTAGGTCAAATTACTTCCTTACTAACATATTAGTTAAGATGTGGAATAAACTATCGAAGAGTTGTTGCCATGTGCCAAGTGTAAACACAGAAAAAACAAAACTCAGCAGGAGTGATTGAAGTGGAGACTGACTCATCATCAGCCGGGAAACGTCCACCGCTGGACATAGACCTCCCTCATGGTACGCCACATTGACTGGTCCCGAGCCACCTGCATCCAGCGACTCCCTGCGACTAACCAGGTCGTCGGTACATCTAGTAGGGGGACGGCCTGGTAGACGTTTCCCGGTACGTGGTCGCCACTTGAGAACCTTTACTCCCCACCGGTTATCGGTTCTTCGAGCGATGTGGCCTGCCCATTGCCACTTCAGCTCACTGACTCGTCGAGCTATGTCGACCTACTAGATGGACCGACGATCTGGTTAGAGTCGCGGGGAGTCGCTGGATGCAGGTGGCTCGGGACCGGTCGATGTGGCGTACCATGAGGGAGGCCTATATCCAGCAGTGGACGTTTCCCGGCTGATGATGATGATGATGAATAAGTTTAGGATCAAAATGTTTGTTTGCTTTGTCCGGTCTATTAATATTAAATGTCTTTGGTTGTAGGAGACATGATGAGCACGGAGATGTGTCGGGGGGGTGTGGCACGCTCCCCTTCACACGAGTCAGTCACCACGGACCTGTCACTGTTCAGTGTGTCTTCAGCCGCCTCAGATGCTCGCGTGCTGAGACTACTGGCTTGTAAGGTGAGTCAACCATTACCCATTACCCTAAGTGATGTGAGTAATGCATTACGCGTGATACTATCCGACCGCGTACTGTTGCATTACACATTACTAGAACAATTCAAACATTGCGCATCACTCATGGCATGCAGCGCGCATGTCTTCGTTCTGCACCGCTCACTCGCATCTAGCGCGGTGCGAACGAAAGAGCGCGCTGCGTAGGGATCCTCTGGCAGAAACATAAAGACGGATAGATCGCTCATATGTTACTAAAATGCAACCGTATCACTTAAATATACTTCTCATAAAAAAAATGGAAACACCTTGCAAGTTTATGTTTTGTAAGGTTTATCAGAAAAACCTATGAAAATTTAATTTGAATTTAGAACATTAACATTAGGATTTGAAAACCTCGTGTTATCTTATACCTTTAAACGAGCAATTCTTGTATATAATTATATATAATTCGGATCTCCAAGACGGCACCAACGCTTTCTCTGAAATTTGGTATTTGGTATTCGGGGGCGAAAAATCGATCTAGATTAGTCTCATGTCTGGGAAAATGCGCGTTTTCGAGTTTTCATGCGTTTTTTCCTTCGCATATTATTCGATGCAAAATATGTTGGGAAATTTCACGCTGTCAAACATATTAAACCAATCTGTGTTCGTATCTCGATCGCGAAAATGTTTTTTATTTTTTTGGTGTTTTTATTTATTCAAGTTTTTAATTATTATTTTGTTGCTCCGAGCTAAGCTCGGTCGCCCAGATATTTCACTATTAAACGACATTTGACATATGTATTCCTAAATATATACATTTTTTCTGATAATCCTTACAAAACATACACCTGCAAGGTTTTTCGGTCGAGAAGTATATTTTTTTCATGGAAAAGTAGTCCATGAAAGATTGGGAATCTGTGATCATAGATGTACTGCAGGTAATTCATTAAATAACTGTCATTTATAATATTTTCAGGCGGGACAGGGGCCTGACCCTTCATTGCGGGTCGCCAGTCCTAATCCAGATAGCAAATCACTAAAGTAAGTTAATTTGTATCCTGTGCGTCTACCATGAGTTTACGCAGGCGGTAACGTATATCGAATACTATCGGAAATGCTGCTCAGTCTAGATGCGCGTGACAAGGACAGAGCGATTGTAAACGATACACGTTATCGCCTGCGTAAACTCAGCGTGCATACCCAGAAGCTCATACTAGAACACAATAATGCTATTAATTAAAAGTGAGTGAACTCTTAAAACATTTATTTTTGTTGTCAATAGGATAAGAATTCTCAGGCCCCACGGACCAGCGTCGCAGCAGGCTATCTGCTGATAGCTAAGTGCTGAGTGGGGACCTTTTTTGACACGTCATAAAATTACTTTTTAATATAGAGTATAAGTTAGTTTTATCGTGTCGAAATAAAGTATTTCCTGTCTTCCTTTCTTTCTATTATCAGAACTGTTTGGCGGCAGACTTAGATAACATGGTGGTAGCTATTGGACATACCGATAGGATCAAGACTTCTGGATTGTTAATCCAAGCGTGTAGACATTAAGAAAAAAATCATGCGTCACTCACGGTATTCCGCGCGCATGTCTTCGTTCTGCACCGCTCACGCGCATCTAGCGCGGCGCGAGCGAAAGGGAGCGCTGCGCGGATCGCTCGAATTCTCCGACAGAACCATAAAGACGGATAGAACGCGCATATGTTACTGAAATGTAACCGTATTCATCATCATCACCCGGGAAACGTCCACTGCTGGACATAGGCCTCCTTCGTGGTACGTCACATCGACCGGTCCCGAGCCACCTGCATCCAGCAACTCCCTGCGACTCTAACCAGGTCGTCGGTCCACCTAGTAGGCCTACCGGTTATCGGTTCTTCGATCGATGTGGCTTGCCCATTGCCACTCCAGCTCACTGGCTCGTCGAGCTATGTCGGCGACCTTCGTTCGTCTACGGATTTCCTCATTCCGGACCATATCACGTAGAGAAATTCCGAGCATATCTCGTTCCATTGCTCGCTGAGCGACTTTGAGCTTGTTTATTCGTCCCACAGTAAAGGACCACGTTTCGGTTCCGGTCAAGCCTGTAGCAGGGCGAGCTATTTGATTATAGTTGTTCAATTTTTAAATGATGATGATAGGCAATTAACTGAGGATGAGAGACTACAGGATAATAAAGAAGAACATGCAAAAACTGATTATACAGGGTGGTCCAAAATGTGACGTCCAAAAATTTTTTTTAGATTCCTTACACCTGGGTGTATCCGAAAATACCCCATGTATGTTCCGCGATTTTTTGTAGTTTAGAAGTTATGATTTTTTAAATGTATATTTCGAATTTTCTGCCGGAGCGACTTAAAATAATCGTAACTTGTTTAATAGTAAGGTTTTTTTATTTATTTTTTCTCGAAAGTGATCGTCTTGAATCACCCTTTCTACTTTATTATCAACTACACAACGTTATTCATTACAAGTTACCGAAAAAAGGGACGAAAGTAAAAATTTTAGGTTTGAGTTGAACGGAGCAAAATTTTCAAAAATTTCTTAATAATACAAAATTAATGTTTCATTGGTTCAAACTAATTTTAAAAACTCCAGCAGTTTGTCAGCTTACCAAATAATAAAAAAAAAGTTGTTCTTAATAGGCGATTTTACGACGAAATTGGCTTCAGAACTTAGTTAGGTGAGAATTCATAAAGAAAAAATTTTGTCAAAAAAAAATATTAAGCTTATTTTGTTTTCATTTTTATGGCCTACATTAGCAAGGCATCATCAAAAGCATTCAAATAATTTCAAATTGAACGATCAGTGACACATTAGAAAACATTTTATTTTAAAAAAGCTTAGTTTAGTTTTTATTAATACGGTTATTTTGGTTTATTTTTAGCATCAATAAAAGAAAACACAAATTAAGTTCAACTACTTTATTAAAGAAGATTTTCAAAATGACGCCCTTCAACTTCGATACACAATCGGCAACGTCTTAAAAAGTTATCTTTTAGTCTGCGGAAAGCGCTTGAATTTTGTCTGACTTTCGTCGCTGCTTCTCTCAATTTTCGTCTCAGTTCTTCTTCGGAGTTAGTTTGCTGAGCATAGACAACTTCTTTGTAGTAACCCCAAATAAAAAAATCTATTGGGTTCAAGTCCGGTGAACGTGCAGGCCATTCGATTGGGCCGCCACGCCCAATCCATCTGCCCGGGTATGTTTCATTAAGGTGCCCCCTCACTTGGCGTGCGTAATGGCAAGGAGCACCATCATTTTGGAATATCATGTGCCTTCTTGTTTCCAAGTTTACATCTTCCAGCAATTCAAAAAGGTTGTTCTGCAAAAAGTTTAGATATGTGTCTCCATCCAACCTAGACGGCAGCTCGAAAGGCCCAATCAGTTCTCCATTTACAATTCCCGACCACATGTTTACGCTGTATCGATGTTGAAAATTTGATGCTCTTGCAAGGTGTGGGTTTTCAATTTCCCAGCTGTGATAGTTATGGATATTAAATACTCCAGTGTTTTCAAAACGGGATTCATCGGTCCATAAGATCTTATTAAAAAAATCTGGGTCTTCCTGACACCTTTGTATCATTGTTTCGCAGAAAGCAACTCTTCTAGGGTAATCTGAAGCTTGTAGCTCCTGAACGCGCTGAATGTGGTAAGCGTGGTAGCCTTCTGAAAAAAGAAAAGGACTATTACTCACCACCTAGGCAGGAAGAAGTCTAATACCTGGCATTGTATCTGTGATTTATGTTTTGTGTAAATAAAAAACAAAACGACATACCATTTTTCAATATCCTTAGAACTGAGGTCCGTGGTATTCCAGTCCTTCTGGTTATTGCTCTGGAACTCGTAGAAGAGTCTCTTTCTACAGCTGCGATGACTTCATCTCTTCTGTCCGGATCTACTCTGGGTACTCCTTCGTGCCTTTGGCTACGACCGGGGATACGCCCGGCCATCAGCGTATTATGAGTATTAATAAATACCCTATGGTCCGGGTAATGGTCCAGTATTTCTCCTCGCCGGTCCAGTTGTTGACGATATAGCCTTGCGGCTAAATGACCGTTTCCTTTGGCCATACCATAGTAAAAGTGCATTTCTGCGTACTGGCTTAGACTAAAATTACTCATGTTGCCGTCAGTAACACAAGCACAAGTCAGTCGTAAGGCAAATCGGAGTCCGTAACACAAGCACAAGTCAGTCGTAAGGCAAATCGGAGTCCGTAACACAAGCACAAGTTAGTCGTAAGGCAAATCGGAGTCCAGTAACAAAGCGAAAGTAGGTTCAAAATATCGGTATCGGAAAGAAGCAACGTCAAGTAGTATCACACGCGATGGAAGTGAGTGAACGACTAGCGGACGGACGATACAGTGAGATGCTACGGAGAATGTATGGGGAGAGGGGGGAGAGGGAAGTGCAGGTAAAAAACCCCTAGCGCGCACGGCTGACTTTTGTGGCCAAGACAGTAGGTCTTTCTCTTTCGTACTTCTACGCAACCATAACAGTGCGAAAGAGAAAGACCTTACTGGCCTGGCGCCTTTTGAAACGTGTTATTTATTGCTTTGTGTCATTGTGTGTGATTGGCCTTGAAGTAGATTTTGGTTTAATTCTAGCTTTCATAATTTCATGTCTAAAAACAGAAAATGAAATGTGTCACTGATCGTTCAATTTGAGATTATTTGAATGCTTTTGATGCCTTGCTAATGTAGGCCATAAAAATGAAAAAAAAAATAAGCTTAAACATTTTTTACGACAACATTTTTTCTTTATGAATTCTCACCTAACTAAGTTCTGAAGCCA
Source organism: Carcina quercana (assembly GCA_910589575.2). NCBI lineage: Eukaryota > Metazoa > Arthropoda > Insecta > Lepidoptera > Depressariidae > Carcina > Carcina quercana. The sequence continues at coordinate 7,071,816 of OU342453.1, forward strand.
ATTTCGTCGTAAAATCGCCTATTAAGAACAACTTTTTTATTATTATTTGGTAAGCTGACAAACTGCTGGAGTTTTTAAAATTAGTTTGAACCAATGAAACATTAATTTTGTATTATTAAGAAATTTTTGAAAATTTTGCTCCGTTCAACTCAAACCTAAAATTTTTACTTTCGTCCCTTTTTTCGGTAACTTGTAATGAATAACGTTGTGTAGTTGATAATAAAGTAGAAAGGGTGATTCAAGACGATCACTTTCGAGAAAAAATAAATAAAAAAACCTTACTATTAAACAAGTTACGATTATTTTAAGTCGCTCCGGCAGAAAATTCGAAATATACATTTAAAAAATCATAACTTCTAAACTACAAAAAATCGCGGAACATACATGGGGTATTTTCGGATACACCCAGGTGTAAGGAATCTAAAAAAAATTTTTGGACGTCACATTTTGGACCACCCTGTATATATATATATTACCGAATGATGATCTCATCAAGTGGAAGTTGTTCCAGAAGGCCGACGTCTACGCTTCCGCTGGCCATGGACACGTGTCGCGAGGTGCTGTGCGGGTGCGCAGCGCTGTGCGCGCAACTCGGGCTGCGCAGGTCATTCAGCGCGGGTGACGTCATGCAGCACTCCGCCTCACATCCTATACGCAGGTTTGGAGAGTGTTTTTTATTATGTTAGCTCCATTGTGAAAGCCAATAGAAATCTCTTTAACGGGATCCGTCTCCAACAAGGTTTCATCTTTAATTTCTTCTGCCATAATCTTTTAAATTATAACAGCTGGATTTGTGTAGTAACTATCTAAAAATAGTACATCAGATTGTGATGTCGCGAAATGAGTATCATTAACATACAACTTCACAGTGAATCACAATTTACATTTTAAATACTTTGTTCAAAGCGCCATCTATGAACCATTAGCTGCGTAACTGCTATTGTAGCTAACTATAAAGTTGTAAATTAATGATATTTATTTCGCGACACTATAATTTCATCTTTTTTAGGTAATTACTTATCAAAGCAACAATTCTATTTTAAAACATTATGCCATACAAAGGTTTACTAGTGGAATTCGCAATTTAGGTTGAAAAAACAATTTTACATTCGTTTCTATACACACGTCAAACTAGTGCGTGAAATTTTTGCGTCGACTGTACTAACAGGCAATGATCGTCACAGTTTACAGCCATTTCTTTAATTTACATTTTAAAGTGTCGATGAATATAACAAGCGTCGGTGTCGCAGTGGATAAGGCGCAGACTCTCAATCTGAGGGTTTCGGGTTCGAATCCAGCCGAGTACCTATGAGTTGTTTTTCAATTCAAGTACATTATCCGATCGCTAAACGGTGAAGGAAAACATCGTGAGGAAACCTGCATGTCTTGAACAGGCATGTGAAGTCCGCCGATCCGCACTGGTCCCGCGTGATGGACTATGTCCCATACACTCTCTGTAGGAGAGTTGGACTGAGCTCCTGCAGTGGGGACGTGTATAGGCTGTTGATGATTGATGATGAACATAACAGTGCGACATCGTCTGTGTGCCTGAGCTCTGCGCTGGAGGCTCTCACCTTGAACGCGGGCTCACGATCGTGCAGCACGTGGGTGGCAGTAGGCGGGTCGCAGCTGCCCTCCCCGCAACGTTCACACCCCTCGTACCTCGCAGCCAGACCACTGCCCTCCGACAACAAGAAGGTAGTGTAATTAAACAATCATTTACATTTTAAGTTTCAGGTGTCATTTGATCTTTGTGTAGAAAATGGCAAATGAATTGACTTGTATTAGGTTTAAAGAATTTTTATTTCTCGAAAAAGAAATTTTCATTTCACTTATAATTTGAGAAAATACAATTTATATTATAGTATGTATCTTACAGCTAGTGTGTTGTGCAAACTTTTGTCTAAACTATTTCTAACTAGCTTCTGCCCGCGGCTTCGCCCGCGTGGACTTTATTTTTCGCATTAAAAAGTAGCCTATGTCCTTTCTCAGGGTCTAAAGATTGTTTGTGCCAAATTTCATCAAAATCGGTTGAGAGGTTTAAGCGGGAAAGCGTAACAGACAGACAGTTACTTTCGCATTTATAATATTAGTAGGGATTAGGTAAGTGGTGTATCTGCTATATATTGTTTTAGTGTAAATTTAAATTTATTTACAGAGTCCAGATCTGTCACTTCTTTAGGGAGGCTATTATATAGTTTTACTTTTTTATTTAATTTTTAGTCGACTTCAAAAAGGAGGTTATCAATTCGACGGGTATGTTTTTTTATGTTTGTTACCTCAGAACTTTTGACTGGGTGAACTGATTTGGATGATTCTTTTTTTATTTGAAAGGTGTTGCTTCCCGTGTGGTCACAATATACGAAAAATATTGTTATGTTTTAAACAAATTAATGAAGAACTGGAAACCGACTTCAATTGCCCTAAAAGTCTACTTTTACTAAGGCAAATTTAAAATTTATATCATTTTCTTATGTTCGCCGTTGTCAGAACTGGACCAAATTGAAATGGGACCACACGAGAAGCACCGCCTTTCAAATAAAAAAACACTCATCAAAATCGGTTCACCCAGTCAAAAGTTCTGAGGTAACATATAAAAAATACCCGTCGAATTGACAACCTCCTTTTTTAAAGTCGGTTAATAAAATGGAATACACAGAGTAAACTAATACAAGAAAAAGAGCTAGGTAAAGAAGTTATTGATTAATAATCAACCAAATGGAATGGAATAATTCGATGTTTGTATCAATATTGGAAAGTTTATTTAGGTTTCTGCTCGTTCGCCATTGGTAAGAGTTTCGCCTGTATTTGGTGGAATTTTTCCAAGCAAGGCACAATGTGTCGCTCGAGCTAGGAGCTCTGCAGTCAATCTGTCCCTGGGCGATTTTAAGGGGCTATGTTGGTTAGACCACGTGGCCGCGTTCAAATTTGGATTGTTTTGTAGCTGTCCCTATCCGAGCCCTATCCTACCCGAGCGCGTACGGTGAGACAGCATACACTACGCGAAGCTATCCACCCGTTATTTGGATGTTTCGTAGTCCAGGGATCATTTGAAGGATACAGTATATTATGTAACCATTTTTTTAATACAGTATACTAATGAAATTTCAGATGTCGGTGGTTTTTCCAAATTGTTCTAAATTGATTCATACTCTTGTAAATCAGGTTCAAAGTTGGGGCTTTTTATTACCGAAAAATACAATACTTGGACGCCCTGTAACTCTGGAAGTATATATTTAAACGAAAATCTGACTCAACACCGACACATATATTTGTTTCTAGATTGTGTCTTGAAAATTTCATAGATTTTCATAGCTTAATACTCAAAATATGACTGGACTACGTTTGTATGGGCGCTTTGACACCAGCATACCCTCTTAAGTAGGAAAGTAAGGTGTCATACCAGAAAATACTCACGATTTTCTTATCTTCCTTCATCTTTCACTATTCAGTGTAAGGTTTTCAAAATACGTCAATGGCAGCACTGTTCGAGCCGAGCTGGCAATGAAACGGCAGTTGAGGCTCAGTATAAAACAGAGCGATGTCTCGCCCGGCGGGTCAGTTGGTTCTAGCGAGCAGGACCGAAAGGTCGTGCCGGTGGTTCGACAATAAGCTTAGATTTGTATAGTGCTAATAAGTTTTGTTGTTGAAAGTTTGAACAATATACGTTTCGATATTGGCGGTTGGTTGTTATTTCTGAGATCGTTCTACATTCTTTATAAACTATTGTATATTTCCCTTTGTTGATATTCGTTAATGACATTACGTTTTCATTGTTCTATCATCTTAACTGTCATCATTTTACGTCAATGTCTGCTTCTATGGTTTATATTATGAGATCGTTTTTTTTTAAACTCATTTTACGTTCTAAATTCATTCTGTTGGCGTGTCATTAACAAATATCAACAAAGGAAAATGTAAAATATACAATTGTTTAAAAATTACCATGAAGTTGGTAGTTGCCATAAATATGAAGAATTGAATTGATTAGTTTAAAAAGAAGAATGCTAATTATTAAATAATGAAAGATAAAGGAAGATCAGAAAATCGTGAGTATTTTCTGGTATGACCAGAGAGATTTAAATATAGTAATAGGTTATAGAGCGGTCATTGGGAAACGTTTCATATAAACATTTTGATCTCAAAAGTCAATCGTATGTCAAATGTCTTGTACGGCCGCGTGACGTGATGTGACACGAGATTGAGTAACTTATTACCAATTGGTAATAAGTTAATCAAAATGTTTGTTTGCTTTGTCCGGTCTATTAATATTAAATGTCTTAGTTTTTATAGAATTCGACGAATTTACTCGACGTGTAAGTGTTTTGAACGCTCAAAAGTCAAGTTCATCATCGTCATCATCATCTGTAAACTTGCAGCTGAAACAATAAATGATTTAGAATTTTGAATCACATGCGTGACGTCATCTGCCAGTTTTTTGAAATAATATTACGGTTTTCTCCGAAACCACTATCAAAAAAATACATATATATATAAAGCTAATGTTAGTACGTTAAGACCGGGTTTTCTCTATCACCACCAACTGCGATCAACTTTCCGTTGGGGTAGTGAATACCCCTTGGTCTCCTGATGAAAGTAAGGCAGTTTGGTCGCGATGCGTGGAAGTGGGTGGTTGTGGGTGGCAAAAATGTGAAAAATATATATATGTACTTGTCTAACTCATGTGAACTTCACATGAGAACTTCTGGAAAGTTCTGTAATGATCTAGAAAGATTACATTTACTCTACGTTTATGCCAAAATAAATGTCCACCCGTGCGAAGCCGGGACGGGACGCTAGTAATGTTATTGGATATATCAGCTATTTGGCTTTTTACTGGAGTGTATTGAAGCATGTATTTTGTATTTTTAGGTCCGTCAGAACTACATAAAGCGTCGCCTTCTGACTACATACCGCGCGCTCGAGAGAATGTCCCAGTCTGAGTTCAACTTGGACAAGCTGGAGGTAAGCGGTTAAAACTATGATGAGCGAAGCGAAGCCGAGGGATTTACTCTCGATATTAAAATGAAAATTCATTTGTAATAAATATGTATTATATATTATTCTATATTCGGTATTACTTTATGCTACAACATAAATGAACTGAATCGAACAATGAAAGTTGAATCAGTAAAAATAATAACAAGCAAATGCGTTTAAAAGGAACTGGAAACCGACTTCTATTGCCCTAAAAGTCTACTTTTACTAAGGCAAATTTAAGATGTATATCGTTTTCTCATGGATGCCGTTGTCAGAACTGGACCAAATTGAAATGGGACCACACGGGAAGCACCACCTTTCAAATAAAAAAAGAATCATCCAAATCGGTTCACCCAGTCAAAAGTTCTGAGGTAACAAACGTTTAAAAAACATACCCGTCGAATTGATAGACCCCTCCTTTTTTGAGGTCGGTAAAAATTGTAATTTGGTGGGGTCATATTATTGCAGTTTATCTCTATTCACAATATCGCATTATCGGTAACAAACATTTTAAAAAACATACCCCTCGAATTGATAACTTCCTCCTTTTTTGAAGTCGGTTAAAAAATAACGTGAATTTGCAATGTGAAAAGGACTCGTCGAGCTATGTTGGTGATATTAGTTCGTAGTTAGTATACAATAGATTTGTTGTTAAGGCTGCTGCGGTGTCGGCGGTGTCGAGCGCTGTTGCCGCTCCGGGCCCCACGACGCTGGCGGTGCCTACTGTCAAACAGAACTTCAACAAATTCGTGCATCCTGGTAAGTTTGGCTTACTACAAAACTAACTTTAACCGCGTCCATAGCTATAAGGTTGAACTAACAACATAGGTCTCGGATAAGACACGATAAATCCTAAAATATTCATTTAAATTTGTATGAACTGTTCAAGGTATAGATCAACTATAGTAAGCTATCCTTTAAAGATAGACATACGCCATCGCTGACGTTTTTGTAGACCTATATGAGATAAACAATCTCCCCATACATTGTTTTGTTATATCTCTAACGGACCAGGCAGAGTTGCTGATGAACGCTCCCGGACGGATCGATTTTTCCGACATCTCCAACAATTATCGTCATATTTCATCCAATATACACAAAACCTTAACTTATTATACACCGTAAGCTTCATCAGGAATCACTCTGTTGATGTATGAAAACCGCATGAAAATCCGTTCAGTAGTTTTTGAGTTTATCGCGTACAGACAGACAGACGCGGCACGGGACTTTGTTTTATAATATGATATGATTAACTTTACATTGTAGAAGCAGCCCACTTGGCGCTCACGGCAGCAGACCTGGAGCGTGAACGGGGTCGTCCTCTCTCCAAATACGAGCGAAACATGATGATCTTCAACTGGCTTCATACCCTGGACGAAGCGGCTCCTTTCTAGACCCTCAACACTTCGAGGGGAATTCCAGGACCTGGGGCGTCTAGGACTTATGGGCTTCTGAACACCTCGGTTCGCTTCAAAACTCAAATTTACCATCACTCGGTGTCATTTAGGGGATATCTAGGACCTAGGGGATATCTAAGACCTAGGGGCTTCTAGGATATGTACAGTTCGGTGAGTTTGTTTAGGAGAAACTCACTATCGGTGTCATAAGAGAAACTCTAATACTGGTGTGGGGTTCTAGACATAACCTCGGTCTCTTTCATACCTAGGGGATTCCAGGTTTGTGGGCTTCTAAGCAAAAGTGATCCTTTGTATATCAAAAGTCGTGATCTCTAAGTCCTAAGGGATATCTAAGACCCAGGACTAAAAGGCTCTAGACGAAAACCTTGGCTCCATTCTAGACCCTCGTCGTCTACAATTTGATAGGATCTGTAGGGTGACCTAGGGGATCTAAGACCTAGGGAATATCTAAGACCTAGGGGTCTGTAGTCCCTAGGATCTTTTAGAGGCGATGTAATATCGACAAAGCTCCCGCCTGATCAGTTACAAAACCAAGTTGCTTGCATGTGCCGATCTTAGCTAGACCCGCCTTTTTTGTTCAATAAGGAGAGACGAAAACGCTTTTGTTTATGAGTTTTTATTACTTTTAAGGGTCCATTGTAGTAGTTAGTTATAGTTTAGGGTCATTTTATAATGCATCATTGTGGCGTCCAACTTGCGGGACTTTTACAAGCAGAACAATGATTTCTCATTTTTTATAGTTTTATGATCTATCTCAAAAAACTATAAAGGCGGAGCAGCCCTAGCCAAGACTGTATGAGAAACTGGCCCCAATGGTGGTCAGGCGGGAAGTTTGTCGGTAGTACACGGTGATATTTAGAGGCGATGGGGTCTCTATGACCTAGGGGATCTGGAGGTAAATGTTTCGTACCTAGGTGTATTTCTTAAGAATTAAAGGTTTTGCAAGCCCTTTGGGATCTCAGTGACAATAGGGATCTCTAGAACCTAGGGGATCTCTAGGACATCTTTTTTAGCCCCACATCACCTACCATTGTATTCCTCCTAGGAGCTCCTAAGACATGCGTTGATATACCGACTACAAGTCTCACCTTCATTACTATAAGCTGCTAGTGATCATTTTAAGATGACGGTGATCACTGTGGGATGTTGGTGATCACAGTGTGTTGTTGGTGATCACTGTGTGATGTTGGTGATCATCGTGCGATTTTGGTGGTACGTGTCGAAAATAAACTCTGTATCTAGAGTGATGCTGTAGACTTAATCTGTGAAGAAGGTGCATGTATGCAAGCGTAATACTCAATGCGACTCACTCTTGACAGATTTGTTAATAAAATGGAGGTGAGACTTGGTCGGTGAAATATATTTGTAATTTTAAATAAATGTTGAATCTCACTTTAGTATTATTGAAATTATTGCAATGCTTTAAAGAAATAATTTTAATGTATTTTTAATATAATTCCATTTCTGTTAATTATATTCGACAAGTTATCATTTAAACAATTTATAATTATTTATTAAACACGGGGTTCGCACTTGGCCTACATCTCATTTGATATTAACGATAAGGATTGCTTACCTAAAAGCCTGAAGTTAAAAAGCTATGTCATATTTTGATACCCGAAAACAAGGTGCTATTAAAACTGTTGTTAGGCGACAGATTTCATAGCCAGTGAATTACATTGAGTTTCTGCCGCGTGAAATGAAGGCCAAGTGCGTTGTGTGTTAAAGCTATAGTTTTTTTATTGTTTAAATTATATTTTTTATATTTTAAGGTAATTTAAGTGAAATTTAGGATTTCTGTTATGAATATAATTGGTATATAAAAAGATTGTATTTACAAATTAAAAAAAAAACAAATTAAAACGAAAAAAATAAACAAAGGATGTACTTATAGTTTTGTATGAAAATACTAAAAACTGGATTAAAAAATAATAATACGGTTCTTTATTTTAATTTTATAAGCAAATTAACGTTCCATACAAAAATTTAAAATTCAGTATTTTTGTAACTTCATACAAAACTTCATACAAAAATAAAAACTCTAAATTATATTTTTAACAGGAATCTGAATTGCAAACCTAGATCTCTTTTATGAAATTCTATTTTTTCTTCCGTATGGAATATGTGCATATCTTGTCGTATTTATATATGAATTCTTTTGTATGTGTTTTGTGAATTATTGTATGAACGCCAGGGACGAATCCAGGCGTGGGTTAGTAATACACGATTAAACCAGTGACTTAACGATTTCCTTCTCCTAATGCTTTCATACTTTATTTCTGTTGCCATAATCTTTAAAAATAGAATAGCTGGCTTTGATAAGTAATTACCTAGAAATAGGAGATGAAATTATAGTGTCGCGAAATCAATATCATTAATTTACAACTTTATAGTTAGCTACAATAGCAGTTACGCAGCTAATGATTCATAGATGGCGCTTTGAACAATAATCGAAAGTGTTTAATATGTAAATTGTGATTCACTGTGAAGTTGTATGTTAATGATACTCATTTCGCGACGTCACAATCCGATGTACTATTGTTAGATAGTTACTGCACAAAGCCAGCTATTATATTTTAAAAGATTATGGCAACAGAAATTTAGTTTGAAACATCGATAGAGATGGATCGCCTTAAATTAAAAATAAAAAAACCTACGCAACAATCTGCTGAATCGATTTTAATCAAATATAGCTAAGAAACACCGCAAGTAAACTTGCTTTCACATAAAAAAAACTCATCAAAATCGGTCCATCCGTTCGAGAGCTACGATGCCACAGACAGACACAGAGACAGAAACTGGCGTCAAACTTATAAAACCCCTCTTTTTGCGCCGGGGGCTAAGAACTAATTTTTTAGATATAATGAAAAGTAAAAATAGCAAAATTAAGTTTATATATTTCGTGAGTTGCATTCTGTAGAGTATTGTTGGGTGCATATTACCGTACCTATTATTTATGATTTTCAGTATGTTAATTATTCATATTCTGTACGGAATCCTCGGTGCACGAGTCCGACTTGCACTTGACCGGTTTTTAACCCCTGACGCAAAAGAGGTTATAAGTTTGACGTCAATGTCTGTTTGTGTGTGACATCGTAGCTCTCGAACGGATGGACAGATTTGGATCGTTTTTAACTTGAAAGCAAGTTTCCTTGCGGTGGTTCTTAGATATATTTGGTAAAAATCGATTCAGCAGTTTGAAGATCAGCTGATGTTAGACATTTTCAGCATAAAATTGAATAATTGTTTATTTTCGTATGATTATTACGTAGGTATTTGTTTATAAATTTTTAATTTAATTTTCTTGTTACTTTTTAGTTGGGTTCGAATGTTTTTTCCATTTGAAATATTCCCTAACAGTCGCATCATCAAAAACTAAAATCATCTCATTTGTGCCCCCGCGTCAATGCCTAGATTCGTCCCTGGATAGATGTCACTCAATCCAGTACAACTTTCTCAAAATGTAAACACTTAATATAATTAAATTTATAATCATTATTCTAACTGTATTTTGTAATATATTTCTTTATTTAAACGTGCTGCTTGCTTAGTTAATATTGTAAAACCTTTCTCTTGCCCTTTCATAATTATAATATTGATTTATTATTGTATAATTATTTTTTAAGTCTAAAATATTTTGTTCTCTGTTATTTCTCCTAAACTGAAAATAAAATAAATAATAATAATAATTAGTGTTTTGTTACGGTTTTGATTGCGCACAAAACGGCCTTGTCGTCACTTACCATCAGGCGAAATGAAGGCCAAGTGCAAACCCATCATACATTAAAAAAAACTTGATTGCTACGCGTTTATATCAAACGCAAATACTTTAATGTTTTTAATATACATGTAAGTGTTGGAAATTGTGTTTTTTTATATATATTTATAAATACAGCGTGTATATTTCATAAAGGCGTATATTTCGATGGGAATTAGTGTTGGTCCTAAACAACACATTTACATAAATTTTGTTACAAAATTCTGTTTTTCTTTTTCCATACAAAATAATTGAGCACGAAATGTATTAAGTACATCAAAAGTTATCGACTGAGGGACGTTCATGACAGTTCAATGAACCGTTCCTTTGTCAAGTCAATTTGAACGCAAAACATTGCTGCTCGGTCGTACTTTTAAAAATTTTAAAAATTAACTCTTCATTAATTAATTTTGTATTTGACATTTTTTTATGAATGCTTTGATAACTCTTATTTTTAAAATGTACTTACTAACTTAGGCTAGAACTATACTAACACATTATGGAATTATTTGATTCTGATTAAATAAAAATGATTGATTGATTGATTAATTAAGCTATTTAACAAAATTGCTTTCACATATGATTGTACGGTCGTAAACTATATCTGGATAAATTATACATCCGTATGAAATATACACGCTGTATATTTAATTAATTAACACTGCATTACGTTTTGGTGACAATTTTTTAAAAATCACAATTTATTTCATGTTTACATTTTGAGAAAGTTTTATTGGAATGAACTGTTGTATTTGTATTGGACGCAATTCTATCTGAAACATAGTTTAAGATATACTAAAATAACATTGCCTTATAGCTACCGCCCGTGTCCTCATGTCTACACGCTGGTACTAACCACGCGGAGGTCCCGGGTTACATTCCCAGTGGGGTTTATCTATCGGTAATAGGTTTTGTCCATGTCCAAGTATCTGCTAGTCTGTCGATAAACATCAGTGTTAACAGAACTTGTGTTCCTAATTAAGTTAAGGCTTGTGTGTGCGCACGTTTACCATTAAGCGACCTTATCGTTACCATCAGGTAAGATGAAGGACAAGTGCTAAACCATAGTGAAGAGGTGTGGTCTTACTGAGAAATTCCATTCAAAGATGCCTTCATAAAGTGACACGTTCCGCGAATGTATGGAGCCAAGGCCTGGTCTTGTACACTTATTTAATTAGGCCGTTATCAAATAAAAGTGATTTAGTTACCGTTTTTGTATATTCTGGTTTAGTTTGTTTGTACAAAAACATATAAGACTTGACGTTGAAAGCAAAGATGGCGTCAATGAAATGACATGTGACGTTGTCACTTGGTACAAAAAGAATGATTTTGTACAATTAAAATAAATGCAAAAATGTAATTGTAGTATTTTTCTATACATATTTAGATTATTACTTGATTTTTTAAATAGTGTACAAGTGCAGGACGAATTTGATATAACGCTTTTATATTGATTTGAATGCTATGATGACTTTAACAATAACCTTAAAAGAGGTTGACTTTGTGCAGTAGTTGCCTAAAAATAATGCATTTAATATCGTCATTTATGGTAAAAAAATTATAGTTAGCTACAATAGCAGTTACGCAGCTAATGGTTCATAGATGGCGCTTTGAACAATAATCAAAACATGTGCAAAAATGTAAATTGTGATTCACTGTGCAGTTGTATGTTAATGATACTCATTTCGCGACATCACAATCCGATGTACTATTTTTACATAGTTACTGCACAAAGCCAGCTATTATATTTTAAAAGATTGTTAAACAAATTTCTTTTACACATTTTTCGTTGCGAATATATTGAGTTCACGAGTAAAAGTTTAAAGTAATTTTAAACAATGTTTGTCTGAGAATTGCGACCATTGTATTATATGTTAAAAATAAGCTGTAAAATTAAATAAAACGCATATACGTATATGAGAACATATGTTTTATTTAGCACCATGCGTCCCTGCACTATGACCACCCAATCTCACTTCTCTCTCTTCCCACCCCTTTATTTCGTACCAAGCGACAAAGATAACAAATATCTTTTTATATTATATTTTTATATATGTAGTATTATATATGTACGTAATACAGTAATGTAAATCGTGTTTTTATTTATTTTTATGCTTTTTTTTCTTTCTTCTACATTATCTTCTCTAATATATACTTTTTGTTTTGTTTATGTACATGTATGTAGGTCTATATACAGTATATTTATTTTTTGAAAGCTCCAGTGTGAGTGCCGGGAGAAATCTCTTATTAGGGATAGGCCACTCTAATTTGTACAATTTAAATTATAATAGACTGTGTAATTATTATTATGTGCAATAAACAATATCCGATCCGGCCTAACAAGCGCAGTGTTCTATTGGGGAGGCCAATGTCCAACCCTGGACTAATGCAGACGATTCACAGTGTTTTAATGATTTGCTGTGATGATTATGTATTGCAGTCGCACCGGGAATAAAAATGTACCACTAAAGTCAACGCCAGAATTTCACGGACTTAGACAAATTTGCATTTTTGTATTTTCTATACATAATTAGATTATTACTTGATTTTTTAAATAGTGTACAAGTGCAGGCCGAATTTGAAACAACTCTTTTATCCAGATATAGTTTACGACCGTACAATTTTGTTAAATATCCCATCCAAATTGACAAAGGATAAACGGTTCATTGAACTATCATTATATGACGTGTAACAAGAACCGTTAATCAGACGATAACTTTTGATGTAATTAATACATTGCGTGCTCAATTATTTTGTTTGCAAAAAAATTGTCAATTACCTAAAGAAAATTATGTGAATGTGTTGTTTAGAACCAACACTAATTGCCATCAAAATAATACGCCCGAATGCAATATACACACTGTATACAAGATATATCAACGCTTGATCTCACTGTCACCTGAAAGTGACGATGTACGCTTTGGCCTAGAAGATGACTACGATCAGAGCCCTTCGTCCGCATTCGTAACCATGTTTTGTAACTAGCTACGTACAAAGAATTTTCTTTCTTTCTTTGTAACCGGGTTACAAAACAATAATTGTTTTTACTTTGGCGTATTTTCCTATGTAAACATTGTTAAACATTTCCGCAAACTCCATTCTGACTCGGCTAGCTACTACATACAATGACAACTTTACAAATATTGATCCCAACGCTGATTCTAAACAAAGTTTTAAAAGCAAAATGGTTAAAAAGATAACACAACACACGTTACTTAACACATCACTACATACATACCATTTATGTCATCATTGACACTATATTCATGAATTACACAAATATTTCATTTATCCTTCTTATTTAATAAAATGTAATAACAAGAGTTCTACCTTCATACATACGACTTACAATGTATAACGCTCCATAATGAAAAAGGATTTTATTTATTTGTATTTTCTTTGTTTGTTAACTCGTAAAACTAGCTCTACTTAACTGTGCTATTATATAAGTTAGAAGAAAAACGCCTGCGCGAGCCATAGGGATGTCGCCGATGTACTGTTAGACAGGAAGACATGACTTACTGGACTTATCAGCCCGTGTCTCTCCACTGCTGAAGATAGGCCTCTCCCAACGTGCGCCACTCCTTCCGGTCCTCCGTCGTCCTCATCCATTCGCTTCTCGCTATCCTCTTGAGGTCGTCAGACCAGCGGGCTGGAGGCCGTCCCACCCCGCGTCCCCCGGTCCGAGGTCTCCACTCGAGAATCTTTTTGCTCCATCGCTTGTCTGTTCGTCGACAGATGTGCTCTGCCCATTGCCACTTCAGCTTGCTTATTCGAGTAGCTATGTCGGTCACCTTTGTACGTCGGCGGATTTCATCATTCCTGACTTTGTCGCGCAAGGATATTCCAAGCATAGCCCTCTCCATCGCTCGCTGTGCAACTTTGAAGCGGTGAACAAGCCCCAATGTGAGCGTCCATGTCAAATGTGTGCCCCAATGTGATAAAATTGTTATTTATTCGTAATGCAGTGACGTAGGAGGAAATAAACATTATTTGTACGTAATATTGTTACATAGGAAGATACGCCTAAGACAAAACAATTCTTGTTTTGTAACCCGGTTACAAAGAAAGAGAAAAAATTCTTTGTTCGTAGCTAGTTACAAAACATGGCTACGAACACGGACGAAGGGGATCAGAGAGGAGGCGAGAGTAATTTGAGAAGACGCTATTAATTGAATAAAACTCATACTAAACTATAACACAATACTTTAATTCTTAGTAAAATAATATAAATCATTAAAATAGTGTAGTAAAACAATACCAAACTATATTAAAAATAAGCCACGGTACATACTACTACGAGGAAAAAACAGAAAAGTAAATATTAAATAGACTCTCAATAAACAGACAGGAGAAAGGAAATCAACGCTTATTTTATTGGAAAATGTCTCGCACACAATTTTTTAGGGTTCCGTAGTCAAACAAGGAACCCTTATAGTTTCGCTCTGTCCATCTGTCCGTCTGCAGCTTATCTAAGAGACCCTTACTACTAGAAAGCTGTAATCTGCTATGGGTATACATATTAATCGACTCGACGAGTCATTGAGTTGAAGTGGTGGATGGACCGTGTCTTGGGACCGGTTAATGTGTGTTACCGTGGAGGAAGATTTTGTCCAGCAGTGTACGTTTCCCGGATGATGATGATGAATTAACTGATAGACACAAATTTGGTAAATCGTGTCGTCACGTACCCTGCGACTCGACGGGTCAGAAGGAATCATTCAAAACATCATGCCGCAGTCATTTTTGCCAGCACAGCCATAGTATGTAAATCTGTTCTGTAATTAACATAATTTTCTTTTAGTTCGTACTTTAATATTAGAAACAGTTGTTCACTACTTTGAACAAGATGTTTTGTTTCATAAATTGTTGGTCGCAATGTTGAACAAGATATCTGGTTTCATAAATTGTTACTCGCAATGTTGAACAAGATATCTGGTTTCATAAATTGTTACTCGCAATGTTGAACAAGATATCTGGTTTCATAAATTGTTGGTCGCAATGTTGAACAAGATATCTGGTTTCATAAATTGTTACTCGCAATGTTGAACAAGATATCTGGTTTCATAAATTGTTGGTCACAATGTTGAACAATGTTGAACGTGGACACTCACGGCACGACTGATCCACAAATTTAAAGTCGCTTAGCGGGCTATGGAAAGGGCTATGCTCGGAGTCTCTCTGATGGACCGCATTCGGAACGAAGTGATCCGTCAGAGAACCAAAGTGACCGACATAGCTCACCGTATTAGCAAACTCAAGTGTCAGTGGGCCGGTCATATTTGCCGAAGGACAGACAGTCGCTGGAGCAGACGAGTTCTCGAGTGGAGACCACGCCTAGGCAAACGTAGTGTAGGACGTCCCCCGGCGAGGTGGAAAGACGACTTACGTAGGGTAGCCGGACGTGAATGGATGCGGAGAGCAGAGGACCGAATCGAGTGGCGCACTCTGTGAGAGGCCTATGTCCAGCAGTGGACGGCCGCAGGCTGTACATGATGATGTTGAACAAGATATCTGGTTTCATAAATTGTTACTTACAATGCTGAACAAGATATCTCGTTTCATAAATTGTTACTTACAATGCTGAACAAGATATCTCGTTTCATAAATTGTTGGTCGCAATGTTGAACAAGATATCTGGTTTCATAAATTGTTGGTCGCAATGTTGAACAAGATATCTGGTTTCATAAATTGTTGGTCACAATGTTGAACAAGATATCTCGTTTCATAAATTGTTGGTCGCAATGTTGAACAAGATTGTTCAAGATTGTTCGTCGATAATCCAACATTTCTAACAATAGTTGGTCACATTCTTTGTCAGGGTCTCTAAACAATTGGTCACAACTTTGGCCAGGGTATCTAAACATTAGGACGCATACTTCGCCGAGGAATCTACTCGTCATCATCTGGGTCATTATCGTAGTAGTCTTCGTCATCTTGATGGTCTCCTAGGTCTCCGCACAGGAACGGCAGGCACAGGCTCGCGCAGCACGCGGCGCATGACGCGCAACAAGCCAGCCCGCAACATTCGTTACCTGCGGATGCCTGTGGTCGCCTTTGGGGTGGAGGGGGCTGACCATATCCGTAGAAGCCCCCATACCCGGGCGGGGGCGGGGGCGGGGGATGACCGTAGTAAGGCTGCTGCTGTGGATGAGGGTAGCCCTGAAACCATAGATTTAGCACGTAAAATACCTCCGCGTCTAAAGACAAAAGTCTTTAATCAGTGCGTGTTGCCAGTGATGACATACGGAACTGAAACGTGGTCCTTTACTGTGGGACGAGTGAACAAGCTCAAAGCCACTCAGCGAGCAATGGAACGAGCTATGCTCGGAATTTCTCTTCGTGATAAAATCCGGGATGAGGAAATCCGTAGACGAACTAAGGTCACCGACATAGCTCGACGAGTCAGTGAGCTGATGTGTGAATGGTCAGGCTACATCGCTCGAAGAACCGATAACCGATGGGGAGTAAGAGTTCTCGAATGGCGAGTCCACGTACCGGGAAACGTCTACCGTGCCGTCCCCCTACTAGATGGACCGACGACCTGGTTAGAGTCGCGGGGAGTCGCTGGATGCAGGTGGCTCGGGACCGGTCGATGTGGTGTACCATGTCCAGCAGTGGACGTTTCCCGGCTGATGATGATATATTACCGCTGGATCGGCAATGAGAAGGAAAGATCATGTATATGAGTGTTAGAGCGAAACAGATAGATGAGACCATATCTGTGTACATCCAAACGGTATATGTTGTTATTGTAATAAAAAATTAGTATTAAATAGTATACACGATTGAATTTAGGCAGAAAAAGTAATTTAATCAACCAAAACATGGGCACACATGACGGTGCGTAATTAACGCTTTCAAAAAGAACTAACAACCGACTTCAATTGCTTTAACATTTTGTTTTGATTATTTACTCAAAGAGCGATCAATCAATTTCGATAAAATTTACACTGACGGGACCACCTCTGAAGTATGCTCTACCAAACAAACAAAGAATCATCAAAATCGGTTCACTGTTGGTGAAGTTATCGCGTAACATACGCACAAAAAAACATACACGTCGAATTGAGAACCTCTTCCTTTTTTGAAGTCGTTTGATACAATTAAACACAAAACATTTTCTATACAAGCAGCAGTCACAAACACAACGGTGACTCGTTATAAAATGACAAATTCACCAGCGGGTGTACGCCTTAGCCCAGGCCAAAGACATTTAATATTAATAGACCGGACAAAGCAAACAAACATTTTGATCCTAAACTTATTACCAATTGGTAATAAGTTACTCAATCTAGTGTCACATCACGTCACGCGGCCGTACAAGACATTTGACATACCATTGACTTTTGAGATCAAAATGTTTATATGAAACGTTTCCCAATGACCGCTCTATAACCTATTACTATATTTAAATCTCTCTGGCCCAGGCCCAGGCCCATTCCGATCACTATATACTAGATAATTGCCCATTCGTTCATAAAATCCATAGATATAACATCAAAAACTCTACTCACATACATAATTTGTTAAATAATAACAATAAAAATAATTTAAAATAGTAGAAAGTGTCTTCAAATATACCAATTTGATAATAATTCTATAAAAATGCGTCAAAAATACTCGAGTCGTCTAACGAACTCTAATGACATTTTAGCGTTGCCATTTCGTTTTTATCTGCTCTGCTGTCACAAAAGTCCATCCATAGAGTATTAAAATGAACGCTCATAAGAGTTTATGCTGTTAAGAACGATCTTTTCCGTCGAGTTCGTGTACCATGAAGATTGGTGGAATAAAGAGATTATTTTAGTAGATAAAGCGCGCACAGAATGAATATAGATTATGTGACATCCATATATGTCCACTGTCATCAGAATAATCACAAATCTGTATCAATAACAACTGTTCACGAAAATAAATAAATGAAAATGAATGAACGAATGGAATGAATGAATGAACGAATGAAATGAATGAATGAATGAACGAATGAAATGAATGAATGAAAATAAATAACGCGTTCAAAAAGAACTAAGTAACCGACTTCAGTTGGTTACTCTTTGGGTACGGAACGCTAAAAACGGTAGCAAGAAAATAAAAGTACACAATTATTAAAACAACTACTGTTGAAGACAAGTGTAAACCTATACATTAAAAAAACGGCCAAGTGTAATAATAATAAAACGATTTAAATTTAATTCAGAACTCATATATCTTTTTCTATAAGAAATAATTACTGAAGAAATTAATGAAACAAATATTATAAATAATACAGACATTCAATCTAACAAAATAGATATTACTACAATAGAAGGTTCTGTACCATTCTCTATTAAAACGGTTAAAAAAACACGTTTGTTGTATGTGTATATGGGAGCCCCGTTAAATATTTATTTTATTCTGTTTTTAGTATTTGTTGTTATATCGTCAACAGAAATACATCATCTGTGAGAATGTCAACTGTCTAACTATCACGGTTCATGAGATACAGCCTGGTGACGGACGGACAGCGGAGTCTTAGTAATAGGGGCCCGTTGGTTACCCTTTGGGTCAGTCACAAATTCGTGGAATTTCCGCTACAGACGTGTTGCTTCAAACAAAACACATTAACAAAGGCATGTTTATGTATTTAAATCACTCTTTGTACGTCCATACTTTAGATCGAACCTTTTCACTCTATTCCGTTGGGGTGATATTGTCCCAGCGGTGGATGTCCACTCCTGGCTTCAGTACTGCTACGCAAACTCTGGCCCCTTGTCCCGTGAAGTCTTACTCCAACTCTGCATCTCAATATGTCTTCTTGACAGAAGAAGCTGAGAAAAAAATTCATTGCGAAAATTAACTCAACATATAGGTTATAAAAATGAGTTCTTTTCATTGTGTGTGGGTGGACATTTATTTTGGCATAAACCTAGAGTAAATGTAATCTTTCTATATCATTATAGAAATTTTTAGAACTTTCCATAAGTTCTCATCTGATCTTCTTCACTCATGTGAAGTACAAATGAGTTAGACAAGGACAGATATCTATTTTTCACATTTTTGCCACCCACAACCACCCACTTCCACCCATCGCGACCAAACTCACTTTCATCAGGAGACCAAGGGGTATTCACTACCCCAACGGGAAGTTGATCGGAGTTGGTGGTGATAGAGAAAACCCTGTCTTAACGTACTAACATTAGCTTTATGTACATATTTATATATAAGATGACATGATAAAATCCGGAATCTGGAAATCTTAAAACTAAAGTGACTGACAGTCAGATTTGGCGAGCTCCAATATGAACGCAAGCGCAAGGCGGCGCGCGCAAGCATAGCCTTAAAGCGTCCGGAGCGGGAGTTTTATTTCTATACTTACTCGTAATATTAGTTATTCATTCATGGACAGTAATAGGTTCTGGAGAAACATGTACCCAGTCGGTGGCGCAGTGGGTAAGGCGCGGACTCTCAATCTGAGGGTTCCGGGTTCGAATCCAGCCGTGTACCTATGAGTTGTTTTTCAATTCAAGTACATTATCCGATTGCTTAACGGTGGAGGAAAACATCGTGAGGAAACCTGCATGTCTTGAACAGGCATGTGAAGTCTACCAATGCGCACTGGGCCCGCGTGGTGCACTATGTCCCATACACTCTCTGTAGGATAATAGGACTGAGACCTGCAGTGGAGACATGTATGTATAGGCTGTTGATGTGATGTACCTAGTATACTCGTATATGTATCAACGCGGGACGTCGCCAGTACTCAGTGCATCTACCATGAGTTTACGCAGGCGATAACGTGTATCGTTAACTATCGCTCTGTCCTTGTCACTCGCATCTCGATTGAGCAGCATTTCCGATAGTATTCTATGTACGTTACCGCCTGCGTAAACTCATGGTAGACGCACTGGTCAAGGTATCAAGGAGCTGAATAGAAGCGGCTCGGTATCATGGGACCGGACTACGTCCAGCGAGTGTGTCCTGGATGATGATGATTTGTATGTACTTCTAT
The DNA here is from genome assembly GCA_910589575.2 of Carcina quercana. Lineage (NCBI taxonomy): Eukaryota > Metazoa > Arthropoda > Insecta > Lepidoptera > Depressariidae > Carcina > Carcina quercana. Next base: position 7,091,962 of record OU342453.1, read on the forward strand.
AGCGCAGTGCAATTAAGCCAATAACATTTTGGCAATGGTGGAAAAACAATAATGATGAGAAAGAAATAACAGGAAATGTGTTTTTTTTACTTAACGTTATCCCTCTCCTAATGCTTCCATACTACATTTATGTTGCCATAATCTTTTAAAATATAATAGCTGGCTTGGATAAGTAATTACATAAAAATAGGAGACGAAATTATAGTGTCGCGAAATAAATATCATTAATTTACAACTTTATAGTTAGCTCCAATAGCAGTTACGCAGCTAATAGTTCAAAGATGGTGCTTTGAACAAGAATCGAAAAAAATTGTGATTCACTGTGAAGTTGTATGTTAATGATACTCATTTCGCGACATCACAATCTGATGTCCTATTTTTAGATAGTTACTACACAAATCCAACTATTATATTTTAAAAGATTATGGCAACAGAAATTTTGTATGAAACTTTGATGGAGGTGGATCGGATGTGGCGTACCATGAAGGAGGCCTATGTCCAGCAGTGGACGTTTCCCGGCTGATGATGATGATCGGATCGACTTAAGATAGCTTAAGATAGATCAACGCTTGGCCACGATCGGCTATAGCCCTTGCGAGCGTTCTACAAAATCTTACCTATATAGAAATATATAATAGAGAGGCAAGCTTTTGCGTCTGAGTTCAAGGCTTTGGAGTATACATAGAAGAAAAAAAATTGTTTTTTGTAAATTCGGTTTACGGACGATAATTTTACGTCATAAGAAAAGATGACTCACAAGCCGAACGCTTACGCCAATCGTGCCTCTCTATCGCTTGTTCCGCGCTCTCGCTTGCACGGCGCAACGTGACACTTTTCGTGCGTGCAGACGGCGTTCATTGATTTATAACACGGTATCACGTCAAAAAGCTTAAATCTAGCTGTAATTTTGTACTTTGGGTCAATTAATGTCAATCAATGTTCGATAGATGTCGCTATATAACGCCCGATATAGGCGCTTCTCGCTGTCAGGCGCTTCTTAGAGTTGCATTACACATCACTTGACGCGCTGCGCGGGCTTGAATCCTCCGGCAAAATCATAAAGACGTAAAGAACGCGTATGTTACTGAAATACAACGGTATTACTATGGGTATAAGGCTTACATTCTACATATTTTAATTCCAAGCAAGTGATGTTACAAATATTGCTATAGCAAGAGCAATGTTTGCGCTGTAGCACGGCAGCGCGCGGCGCGCATTGCAGGTGATGTTTCGAGTGATGCGTAATGGTTCGAAGTGATATCACGCGGTACGAAAAGTAATGACATCTTTAAAAAGCACTGTACAAAGCACAAACTTAACTAACCCACGCCACGATACAGAGTACGCTGGTCGCTAGAAACACACCCAAACACATCATGGAGTTCATCAGTCTGATACCCAGGACCCGGCGGTAGAAGAACCCTTCCGGCTCCGCTGTAATAAAACGAGTACCATTAACCACCTCCTCAAGCCTTCTGAGACATGAGATGTACGCACTTTTGCAACTTATTATGATGGGAAAAGTTGCTGGCAAGCGACAAGTTGGTCGCAAGAAGAAGTCCTGGCCGCGGAACATTCGAGAGTTGAAGGGAATCGCGAATCGAAAAATGACATGAACTTTTTCGCTTCACGGCAGACAAGGATAAGTACAGCGACTTGACAGCCAACCTTCACTCGTTGGAGAAGCACTAATAGAAGAAATATTCAAATCAGATCCATATTGTTCACTTGCTACCAACAAGGAAACTTGCTTTCACGTAAAAAGAACGCATCAAAATCTGACTCTCTGTATCATTATACAAATTGTACTTACGAGGTACCTCAGAATTGTGCTGGGTCATCGCCTGTCAAAAATTTTCAATAACTAAGTAATAATAGCGTCATATCATAAAAATTATAAAACAAAGTCTCCGGTCGTCGCGTCTGTCTGTCTGTTCGCGATAAACTCGAAAACTACTGAACGGATTTTCATGCGGTTTTCATATATCAACAGAGTGATTCCTGATGAAGCTCACGGTGTATAATAAGTTAAAGTTTTGTGTATATTGGTTAAAATATGACGATAATTGTTGGAGATGACGGAAAAATCAATCCGTCCGGGAGCGTTCATCGGAAACGCTGTCTGATCCGTTAGAGATATAACATAACAATGTATGGGGGGATTGTTTATCGCATATAGGTCTATAAATAAATCAGCGATGGCATATGTCTATCTTTAAAGGATAGCTTACTATACTCAATCTAACTTCTACAAAAATAATCTAAAAAATGTGGTATTTATGTGGCTTGCGCTCGCCAGATGCATATAGTGCTGTATTGTGTGGAAGTGTGGCAACATTCAGATGCAAAATATGTAGGTATAGGTATATGCTCTTCTGCCCGTGCGAGGCGGGTCGCTAGTATGATATATATATATGATAAAAATATGTAAAAAATAATTACCGACCTGCACTTGCTGGGTGCCTTGTATTTGCTGATGACACGACCACAGTAGAAGAGGATGAAACAAAACAAAAATAAATTTAAAACAACTTAATATAAATAATTAACGCGTTCAAAAAGAACTAGAAACAGACTTCAACTGCCCTACAGTCTACAGCATTCATCCCCTAAAATGTTCACCCTTAGAGGGAGAATTATCGGGGTACATATTTGGTTTTTGTGGATTTTATCAAAAAGCGCTAAATCAATTGCGATAAAATTTATATGGGACCATCTCTGAAGTATGCTCTACCAAATAAAAAAAGAATAATCAAAATCGACTCAGCAACATACAATTTAAAAAATGTCGAATCGAGAACCTTTTTTTTTAAGCCCTAAGAACGCGTGGTCCTGCTCCAAGCGGACCACCACCCAGAAACCGTCAGGAAAATAGTACCTAAATCTTTGTATGCGACTTGGCAGAATTACGAATGTAACAGAAAGGGACACCATGAAATACATCAACCAAATCTAGTGCTGATAGGAACACAAAAGATCACCAGTGGGGGTATCTATCGGTGCACGGTTTGGTTGGTGGTGGGCAAAGACATTTAATATTAATAGACCGGACAAAGCAAACAAACATTTTGATCCTAAACTTATTACCAATTGGTAGTAAGTTACTCAATCTAGTGTCACATCACGTCACGCGGCCGTACAAGACATTTGACATACCGTTGACTTTTGAGATCAAAATGTTTATATGAAACGTTTCCCAATGACCGCTCTATAACCTATTACTATATTTAAATCTCTCTGGTGGTAGGGCATTTAATATGTCCGCCTGCCTAACTACCACCGTGCATAGCACTGTTGTGTTCCCATAGCAGAGCCAGCGCCTCTTTTAACTTGTGGCTTCTAGGTTTACGCTTACCATACCACGGCTTTGTCAGATGGGATACAGCCCTAGTGCAAACTTGTAGTTTTCGCGACGCAAATTGTTATGAATTTTTTTGTAATACTTACGCCTGCTGCATTTACTATGACGTATTGGTAATTATACATATTGATTTGGATGAATATCAGAAAATTATACAATAGCAACCGCAACATAAAAAATGAAGGAACTTATTTTTCAACACCAATTTTTCATAGAGTTCTGGAATACAAAGATGATATAATATTTTGAATCTAAAAAAAGAGATTTTAATGTCACGGCTGTATCTCATGAACCGTGATAGTTAGGCAGTTGACATTTGCACAGATGATGTGTTTCTGTTGACGTTATAACAACAAATACTAAAAAGCAGAATAAAATAAATATTTAAGGGGGCTCCCATACAACGCGATATTTTCAGATAATAACGCCATCTAGTGACGAGTAACAAAGGTAAATCGACAATGGTATTTAAGCGTATTCGTTAGAGGATTGTTCGGTGCATATTATTTGTGATTTTCCGTATTTTAACTATCCATATTCTGTACGAGACCCTCGTTGTGGGAGTTCGACTCGCAATCGACCGTTTTTTTTTAAATTACAGGATTTAAAACGGTTTATTTACGGTATTTAAAAAATAAGAGGAGGTGACAGTACTATTACAGTTTTACTCGCCGATGAAGGATATTATACTAGCTTACAAGAAAACACTCAAGTATATTCTATTTTACTATGTAATACGACCATCATTACAAAAGGCGAAAGTACCTGAAAAGCTGTAAACTTATAAGAAAAAGTTGTACAGTATTAAAGCCACACTGCATTCAGCTGAAAAATTAATGAGTTAAATAAGTACTGCATGAAATTTAAAGTCACTGTTATAACACTGAATCAGTTAAATACATTGAAAGCACAGCACCTTCGTAAGATCAAATTTGATTTCATTGATTTGGCGTACTTTACTTTTGACTAGAATTTCAGTTGTTTGTACGTTTTGATTTGAACCTCTTATGGCTTCAGCTTCTTAGTCAGTTAAATTTAACTGTTGTATAATTCCGTCTTCTTTTAGTCAACTCCTCCCCAGTCATCGTCGTCTGGCTCCCACGCCGCTGAAGGTTCTTCCCATTCTGGTTCTTGCCAAAGCTCTTCCGGTTCCGGTTGTTGATGCTCCTCGGCTGGTTCATGATATTCCGTATCACCTGGATAGTGGAATTCCTCCGCGCCTTCATTCTCGTGAGGGTCGTGCAACTCTTCCTCTTGATAAGCCATTTCATGCTGTTCCTCTGCTTCAAGTAGTGAGTCAGCTTCGTGATGCTCTCCTGTTTCTTTGTTGAGCTCCCTTTCATGCATTTCATCTTCCGTTCCACTCATTCCTTCTGCACCTTCCACTCCTGGAATAAGACATATAATTATGTTCATATTTGTCATACATACGAGTACTCTAAAACAGTAAGTGGACGATGTCTGATATTTGAGCAAATTAACATAGGTCTTTATTAGATGCTAGAAGACAAAACAATCATTATATAAGTTATTCTTAGAATCACTTTGGGGTCTGCTGTCTAAATAATGTACAGTCCGGGGCCGTAAATATTTCACATTGGCAATCATCACATTTCCCAATACAACCGAATGATAAATTCATTTCATTTCATAAAGTTTATTAAAATTTGAATCCAGAACTCAGTACTTTATTGTTTTGTTTGATTCCTGCGTGAACTATATAGAGCTGTTAAACTATTTACTTTATTTACTTGTATTTATTTTTGTTGTTTAAACCCTTTCAGACTGTTTATAGTCAGTGATTATTAGTTATTGTAGATAACTTCACCTATTCTCGTGACTGGACATGTAAAGATTTCTCTTTTTTTCCTATAGACGCCATCGTACAGCTTTAAATTATTTAAAGCCAGCCAAATCCAAAAAAGCGTCGGTGTCGCAGTGGATAAGGCGCGGACTCTCAATCTGAGGGTTCCGGGCTCGAATCCAGCCGTGTACCTATGAGTTGTTTTTTTAATTCAAGTACATTATCCGATTGCTTAACGGTGAAGGAAAACATCGTGAGGAAACCTGCATATCTTCAACAGGCATGTGAAGTCTACCAATGCGCACTGGTCCCGCGTGGTGCACTATGTCCCATACACTCTCTGTAGGAGAGTAGGGCTGAGCTGCAGTGGGGACGTGTATAGGCTGTTGATGATGATGCTAGACCGGCAGTAATAGTAATACATCACCTGATGCGCTTGTTTCTGCCCCACTGGTATCGGTGTCTCCTCCGGTACCCTCGGCACCTCCCCCTTGCCCGGACTGCAAGTGGCTCATGAGTGCTGCTCCACCGATGGCTCCGGCTGCTAATCCTGCAACTGCACCCCCCACACCAGCTGCCGCATTGCCCCCACCTGCATGGAACAAAAACACTGTAAAAGATCCGTTTAAGAACGACCTTCATCCATCTGTTTCTATTATTATTTATTTATTTCGTCAAAATACAAAGTTCCGTTGTTTGTTAGTATAAACTTAAAAACTATGTTAGTACAAATCAAATCACAAGCTCATAAACATGTCAGAAATCACATAATTATAGAGGCTGCAGAGGATAAGTGCAACTCTGTCCAGTGTCTCTTAAAGGGACAATCTAGTCTGACTGCTATGGCTTTCAGGAGGCCGTTGGTGCTGCCTGTGACGCATCAGTGAAGCGGCTCTGTCTCTTACGATGGCCTGACAGCCAGGCACGCGCGCTTCCACAAACCGTTTAATGGATGAAAAGTATTTTAGATGTGGTAAGCTGCAAAGATTCGGCGTTAACTAGCCAGCTTCTCGGTTTTCTACAGTCTTTTTGGAGAGTGTGCTATTGCATTACACGACCTAATTCCACCGTCCCCTTTTTACATCCGGTCAACGCGAAGAACATCTGGTTTCCACCCAGGGAGTATGTGCATGTGTGTATGAACATATGACCGCGGTTTTATTCTGAACAAAATTTGCCGATTTACGGTGGGAGGCGAGGTAAGCTGAGACAACACTAATGTTTACGTCTGTGTATCAGAAAGGGACAAAATGAAAGAAAAGACATCAACGCGCGTGTCTGAGAAGTTTAAATTAGATAAACCCGTTAAATATTATTCCACCTTTTGTGTAATTTGAAGTTGTACGACACATTCCACATTTTATAATTTGCTTTTAATAATGCCGCATACGCGCTTACTCCCCACCGGTGATCGGTTCTTCGGACATTGACACTTCAGCTCACTGACTTGTCGAGTTTTTTTGACCTTAGTTTGTCTACGGATTTCCTCATTCCGGATTTTATCACGTAGAGAAATTCCGAGTATAGCTCGTTCTATTGCTCGCTGAGTGACTTTGAGCTTGTCTGTATAAATACTGTATAAATACCTCCTCTTCGTTGCTGTCCCCGTCCGCCGCCGTAACCACCTCCTCCGCTACTGTAACCACCTCCTCCGCTACCGTAACCACCTCCTCCGCTACCGTAACCACCTCCTCCGCCACCGTAACCACCTCCTCCGCCACCGTAACCACCTCCGCCGTAACCACCGCCACCTCCGTACCCGGGAGCCGGTGGAGCATAGTAGCCCCCGCCGTGTGATGGTGCGTGGTAGCCAGGCGCCGGGGGAGGATAGGCATGTGGAGGTGCTGGTGGAACAGTCACAAGTGGAATTCAGTGGCGTAAAGTAGGGAAGATGTGGTGACAAATGAATGATGTTAATCGGTATACACAACTTAAGTTCTTTCTTGAATTTTTTGCAGATTTCTCAGAAACTGCTATTTATAGACAGATAGATAGATAGATTATCACTTTATTTGCCAGCATAATACAAATAAAAACAAAATACACACACACAAGAAGAAGAACACACAATATAAGACAGAAATAACAGCATAGTTTATAGCAATGTATCATGCCAGCAATAAGGCCCGAACTCAGCATAATGTTACGAGCCCACAACATTAGAGACACATTTGAGACAGCAAAAGGAATTAAATGTTTATTCGGCATTGAATATTGAAATGAGTAACAGAATGATAAGTTAAATACATATTACTACACTAGGAAGAAAAAACTAATATATATTATATGCCAAAAAGGCCTCCATCTCAGCATTTTGCTGTCACTACAACGCTTAGATTTACTGTAGCGATGTCATTAATCTATTTAGAAAGTATTTTTGGAGATATATCACTTCGCAATCTTGGTCAGAGATAGAGGATGTTAGCATTTTTCCCGATATGTGACCATTTTCAAGCAATCTGATATTTCATCCCCCTGTCCAATGAAAATAATTAAGTTAACAATTTCATTTTTAACACAAGCTTTTTTGCATTTATTATTGCATTGTCATTAGATCTACATAGTACCCACCAAGATAAATCAAACGAGTCCAAACACGATGGGTTTATCATGGGTAGTTTAGGAGTTGCTATGACCGCCTTCCGTTCCATCATCAGGTCAATTCATTCAATTCATTTATTCACAAAGCAATTATTATTGTGTATGAATTTAAATACGAATATTACTAATAGGCTTACAACTAATTGATTAATTAATAAATATCTGGGCGACCGAGGGCGGCGACCTGGGCGTATCTTTAAAAACAAACAAAAACGTTATTTCTGACCCTAAACACACACAAAAACAAAAATAAAAGCAATTTTCCAATCGGGATTTGAACGCGGATATCTCGGACGGAATGACACGTGTGAACCACTCGGCTGAAGTGATTATGTTTGAAGGAAAAAACGCATGAAAACTCGAAAACGCGCATTTTTCCAGACATGAGACTAATCTAGATCGATTTTTCGCCCCCAAATACCAAATTTCAGCGAACTCGCTGGAGCCGTTTCCGAGATCCGAATTATATATATATAAGATCAGGTTTTATTTTCTTCTTATAAGCATAACACAATTTGATTCATCTAAAACAGAGAATCGACAATTAAATGTTCATGCTTTACTGTTGTTATAAAAAAAACTTCAATTGTATTTTGCACTGTTAAAATTAAAGTAAATTCACAAACAAGACTTGAGTTTTAAATAATTAAATAATATTCGTAATTTAACTTTATGTTACTCTTTTACTATGGCTGAACTGACATCTCAAATGTCAATGTCAACACAAAGCTCACATATATACAAGAATTGCTCGTTTAAAGGTATAAGATACATGCCGAATTTACATTTAATTAAATTATTATAATTAATTACATTTGAGATCCTTGAGAGGGATAAATTCTTGTACCGTGTAGAAACATCCCTTCAACAAGAAATCTTTGAGCGTAACTTTAAAGGATCTATATGTGGAAACTGAAGTCGGGTAAAGGGTCACTATTCTAAGGTTGGGTGGAATTGTTTTGGGAACTACATTCCGTCTAGTGGCAAGTCGCTTTGTTCGTACTTCTTCTGACTCAAACATATTTTTCAGCCAGAGTGACCATGAGGGTGCCTCTTTTTGATCGGACGTACGACTGTATCACATTCGCTTAGGATCGGTACCTCCATAAAGTGCTGGTGAAAGTCGCGGCGGGGGTGGGTGTGCCGCTGCCTTGGGATGTGGGTACCCACCGTACCCGGCTGCGGCGGGGCCCGCAGGGGGAGCGAAGGCAGCCGCTACGGGTCGGCCACCATAAGGCGCTCCTCGACAGTCAGGGCCTGGAAGCATAAGTGTAGTTAAGTTATAATGTCAATCGTATAGCTAATTGGATATGGATTGTAGACGAAAAAATTCATTCTCTCATTCGAGAGACTGTTTGAAAAAACCAACATGTCAAAGATTTTTTGATACGACTAATACTTATGGTAGACGTACAGTGAATCTACCATGAGTTTACGCAGGCGATAACGTGTATCGTTAACTATCGCTCTGTCCTTGTCACCCGCATCTCGACTGAGCAGCACTCCCGATAGTATTCGATATACGTTACCGCCTGCGTAAACTCATGGTAGACGCACAGTACTAGCTTCTGTTGGTTAGTTGGTTACCTACCACCATGTTACCTAAATCTGCCGCTAAACAGTAGTATTAATAGCACTGTCGTTTTCCGTTAATGAAAGCTAACATACCAAGCGCCTCCTTAGTTTGATATAGGTAAGATATTCAGCTCGCACCAAGCTTTGCTTCCACATTTATCGTGCGTACAGCAAAAATATGGAATACACTACCGGTTTCCGTGGTCCCCGAAAACTACAACTTGGGAATCTTCAAAAGAAGAGTAAATAGGAACCTTCTAGACCAACACGTAACATCGTCGACCTCATCGTCACTTACCATCAGGTGAGATTTAGGTCAAGTCAAGTCCCCCTAAAAAAACACATATTTTTTAACTCTTTAGAACAAATTCACAAGTGTGTGTGAAGTCTACCAATCCGCACTGGTCCTGCGTGGTGCACTATGTCCCATACACTCTCTGTAGGAGAGTAGGACTGAGCTGCAGTGACGATGATGATGGTGTTTTTATTGTCCTTTTGATCAATTTTTAAGCAATTAAGCAAGTTCAGAATTTTGACATTTCTACTTGCCCTTTTTCGACCCACAGCATCCCATGTTATTGAAAGACGACACCAAATCCAGACGTCCACTTCAACGATACCAAATGTATTCTGAAACCAGAAACAACCAGTTCAAAACTGTCTATTTTAGGGTTTCGTATCTAAAAAGATACACTTAAAAGACCACTTTGTTTTACCCCTTCCCAAAGAGAAGAATTTATAATCAAATATTAAAAAAATCAAACTTCTAAGTGAACGCAATAAAAAGATCATCATCAGCAGCAGGGAAACGTCCACTGCTGGACATACGCCTCCTTCACGGTACGCCACATTGACCAGTCCCGAGCCACCTACATCCAGCGACTCCTCGCGACTTAACCAGCTCGCCGGTCCATCTAGAAGATGGACGGCCCAGTAGACGCTTCCCGGTACGTGGAAGACACTAGTTAGCGGTTCTTCGAGCGATGTGGCATGACCAATGCCACTTCAGCTGACTGACTCGTCGAGCTATGTCGGTGACCTTCGTTCGTCTACGGATTTCCTCATTCCGGACCTTATCACGTAGAGAAACTCCGAGCATAGCTCGTTCCATTGCTCGCTGAGTGACTTTGAGCTTATTTCGATTCTAAATATCTGCCGCAAAACAGCAACTTCAATAGCACTGTCGTTGGTGAGTACGCCTTCGTAGCACTGCTTCATTGTCAGTCAGTTACTCGGATGAGATGTAGGCCAAGTGCAAACCCGTGGATATTATAGGAAGAAATACTTACATGTCCATATCGCAGTGATAGTTTCTTCATAAAACTGCTGGAGAATATTATTTACACGTTCACTGGCTCTTGTTTCCATTTCTGCAAAAACATTTTCATTTTCATATTTCCAACCGACTTCAAATAAGGAGGAGGTTCTCAAACGCGTATGTTTTTTATGTGTTACGCAATAACTCCGCCAATAGTGAACAGATTTTGATGATTCTTTGTTTGTTTGGTAGAACATACTTCAGAGGTGGTCCCGTATACATTTATCGAAATTGATTGATCAATCTTTCAGAAAATCAACAAAAACATAATTTTTAAGGCAATTGAAGTCGATTTTTAGTTGTTTTGAACGCGTGAATTTAGTGAATTGCAGCAATGGTCAGGCCACATCGCTCGAAGAACCGATAACCAATGGAGAATAAAGGTTTTCGAGTGGCGACCACGTACCGGGAATCGTCTACCGGTCCGTCCCCCTACTAGATGGACCGACGACTTGGTTAGAGTCGCGGGGAGTCGCTGGATGCAGGTGGCTCAGGACCGGTCGATGTGGCGTACCTTGGAGGAAACATATGTCCAGCAGTAGACGTTTCAGTTTTTAAAACCCACGTTTTAGGGTTCCATAGTCAAACAAGGAACCCTTATAGCTTGGCTCTGTCCGTCTGTCCGCGAGAGACCCTTACTACTAGAAAGCTGTAATTTGGTACGGGTATACATATTAATTAAGTCAACACAGTGGTAGAATAATATCTTGAAATATTTTTAAGTGGCTCCTACATACGTAACTTGGTGCTGAAAAAACAATTTTCGTGTAAGGTATTGTTGAAAATATTGAGGGTTTGGAAACACCACTTTTCAATTCAGGGATCGATTTGCCAAATATGAGGCTTTAGGGCCTAAAGTTTAGGCGATCCACTTCCATAAAAGTTTCATACAAAACTTCTGTTGCCATAATCTTTTAAAATATAAAAACTGGATTTGTGTAGTAACTATCTAAAAATAGTACATCGGATTGTGATGTCGAGAAATGAGTATCATTAACGTACAACTTCACAGTGAATCACAATTTACATTTTAAACACTTTCGATTATTGTTCAAAGCGCCATCTATGAACCATTAGCTGCGTAACTGCTATTGTAGCTAACTATACAGTTGTAAATTAATGATTTTTATTTTACGACACCATAATTTTCATCTTTCGTCATAACGGCAGAATCCTTGGAGGATCTGAATGTAATGCTCAATGACCTCAACAGAGTTTCCCAACAGGTAGGTTTAAAAATGAACATGGACAAGACGAAAATCATGTCGAATGTCCATGTTGCACCTATGCCGGTAGTGGTTGGGAACACTACAATCGAAGTTGTAGACGAGTATGTATACCTGGGACAGATCGTTCAACTAGGTAGGTCCAACTTCGACAAAGAGGTCAACCGAAGAATCCAACTCGGCTGGGCAGCGTTCGGGAAGTTACGGCATATCTTCTCGTACAAAATACCTCAGCGTCTAAAGGCAAGTCTTTAATCAGTGCGTGTTGCCAGTGATGACATACGGAACCGAAACGTGGTCCTTTACTGTGGGACGAATAAACAAGCTCAAAGTCACTCAGCGAGCAATGGAACGAGCTATGGTCGGAATTTCTCTACGTGATAAGGTCCGGAATGAGGAAATCCGTAGACGAACGAAGGTCACCGACATAGCTCGACGAGTCAGTGAGCTGAAGTGGCAATGGGCAGGCCACATCGCTCGAAGAACCGATAACCGGTGGGGAGTAAAGGTTCTCGAGTGGCGACCACGTACCGGGAAACGTCTACCAGGCCGTCCCCTTACTAGATGGACCGACGACCTGGTTAGAGTCGCGGGGAGTCGCTGGATGCAGGTGGCTCGGGACCGGTCGATGTGGCGTACCATGAGGGAGGCCTATGTCCAGCAGTGGACGTTTCCCGGCTGATGATGATGATGAATTTTCATCTCCTATTTCCAGGTAATTACTTATCAAAGCCAGCTGTTCTATTTTAAAAGATTATGGCAACAGAAATGTAGTATGAAAGCATTACGAACGTTAAATTGATAAATTTTTGTCAGAATTGTGCGTGCCCCAGGGCAATTGGTCCATTATAATCTGAATTAAAATAAAAACTAGCATACCATAGCGAGCATTCTATTTTGTACACTGTAAAATAGAAAATAATCTGGATATTGTTACATTTTTCTCGTTAAAAATTGTTTTTGTTGGTTATTTTGTCATTTTGACAGATGCTTTTGATTTACAGAACTAACAGAAGAGATTTTTAAATGTTACATTGCTTGGTTGTGTCGAAAAAGAAGATTTGATGATGCTAGTTTCTCTTTACACACCGCGTAGTACCATAGACTAAGGAAGTTTATCACTTAAGCTCGCAGAAATCTTGTAACAAGCTCTCGAGCGTCTACATTTTTATGGTTCCTTACCCAGAGGGTAAAAAACGGGCCCCTATCACTAAGACTCCGCTGTCCGTCTGTCACCAGGCTGTATCTCATGAACCGTGATAGTTAGACAGTTGACATTTGCACAGATGATGTATTTCTGTTGACGATATAACAACAAATACTAAAGAACAGAATAAATAAATATTTAACGGGGCTATCATACAACAAACGTAATTTTTTTGCTAGTTTTTGCTCGATATTGATAACGGGAACAGGTAACCGCTTGAAATATTGACACAATATTTAGTTATATATTCGCTTTAACAATCCTACTAATATTATAAGTGTGAAGGTTTGGATGTTTAGATGTTTGGATGTTTGTGACGCTTTCACGGAAAAACTACTGAATGGATTTGAATGAAACTTTACAATAATATAGCTTATACATCAGAATAACATATAGGCTATAATTTATAAAGACATATTGTGTAAATTGTACAAAATCACACTTATAATATTAGTGGGATTACACGGGCAATTTGGGCATAGCAAAAACGCGTTGCCTAGCAACCGACCATAGAATATCTAATTCGTATATAAAAACTTTCGCGTTTATAATATTAGTGTGAAGACTATTTGAATGTACTACGTCAGACATTGAAATTGTCTTTTGTTTCTTTAAACTATTAGCCTACGTAACAGAATAAACACTATTTTGTACCTTATGCTGGAAATTGAGATAGATGCCTTCTATGCCTATCGAACAAGTAGAATAAATCCTGAAGTACACGCGGACAAAGTCGTGGGCGGAAGCTAGTAAATAATAAAATTCAAATAAAACAAATATTTAAGGGGAGCTCCCATACAACAAACGTAATTTATTTGTTGTTTTTATAGATAATGTCACGGAACCGTTCGTGCGCGAGTCCGACTCGCACTTGGCCGCTTTTTAGGGTTCATACGCTAAGGGTAACCAACGGGACCCTATTACAAAACCTCCGCTGTCCGTCTGTCTGTCTGTCAGCGGGCTTATACCACGAACCGTAATAGTTAGACAGTTGAAATATTCACAGAACGTGTATTTCTGTGGAGTTAGAAATTTAACCGCAAATTAAAGTTGGTTCTTCAATCAGATTTACATCATCGGTAGAGCATTGTTGGGTGCATTTTAGCGTACCTATTATTTATGATTTTCAGTTGATTTTGGTTGCAGCTGTCTCGGGATCGGTCGATGCGTCGTACCATAAAGGAAGCCTATGTCCAGCAACGGACGTTTCCTGGCTGATGATGGTTGTTTTGCGGAACTATCATAAAAGGAATCTATTGTCAAAATAACATTACTCCACACAAAGACATTTAATAGTAATAGACCGGACAAAGCAAACAAAAATTTTGATCCTAAACTTATTACCAATTGGTAACTTATTACCAATTGGTAATAAGTTACTCAATCTAGTGTCACACCACGTCACGCGGCCGTACAAGACATTTGACTTACCATTGACTTTTGAGATCAAAATGTTTATATGAAACGTTTCCCAATGACCGCCCTATAACCTATTACTATATTTAAATCTCTCTGACTCTACATGATTTCGGCTCTCAGTCAGTCACTTCTAACGCTGAGGTAATGTTTCAAATTCACTGTCAAAAATTAACCACTGAAGCACCTTCCTTTATCTTTGCTAGTCGAATTTCATCAGGCATCTAAACTATCTGTACGGAACCCTCGGATCAGATTTGTTTTAGATAGTAATTCAATGGTTTTAGGTACCATTAGTGAAGTCTTCATTCTTCCTCCACGTTGTAGCAGCCCAGGCAGCTGCCGAGGCACAGGGGGACGAAGCAAAGGAAGCACTTCACATACTGCATGCAGCCACGAGCAACACCCGCTGAAAACACACCATCATCATCCTGGAAACGTCCAATGCTGGACATCGTCCTCCATGGTACTTCAACCAGCGACTATGAAGGACAGCATCGTGAGGAAACCTGCGCACTCCTGAGCAGAAATTCACAGGTGTGTATGAAGTATACCAATGCGCACTGGTCCCGCGTGGTGCACTATGTCCCATACACTCTCTGTAGGAGAGTAGGCCTGAGCCTGAGACGTATTCAATAGTATTCATCGTTATCATCATCAGCCGGGAAACGTCCACAGCTGGTCATAGGCCTCCCTCATGGTACGCCACATCGACCGGTCCCGAGCCACCCGCATCCAGCGACTCCCCGCGACTCTAACCAGGTCGTCGGTCCATCTAGTAGGGGGACGGCCTGGTAGACGTTTCCCGGTACGTGGTCGCCACTCGAGAACCTTCACTCCCCACCGGTTATCGGTTCTTCGAGCGATGTGGCTTGCCCATTGCCACTTCAGCTCACTCATTCCACGAGCTATGTCGGTAACTTTCGTTCGTCTACGGATTTCCTCATTCCGGACCTTATCACGGAGGAGACGTATATAGACGCTGAATACCTACCAGCTTTGTTGGTGGATTGAGCTGTAGTGGAAGTGTCAGGCGATGACTCGCCGGACTCTGAAGAGTTTGATGTTACGTCGACTAGACTTACATTCCCTGATATATCTTTTTCTTTTCTAATAGTATTGAACGAGACTGTCCTGGGCAAAGACATAATTCATAATTACAAGACATCGTTGGTACTTGTCAGGAGCTACTTAGAGGAAGTCTGCTTGCTGGGGTCATGATTTTTGTCGTTTATTTCGCTAACGGCATTCTGAAACAAAGAAACAACTCGGCTAGGCAGCGTTCGGGAAGTTACGGCATATCTTCTCGTCCAAAATACCTCAGCGTCTAAAGACAAAGCGACCACGTACCGGGAAGCGTCTACCGGGCCGTCCCCCTTCTAGATGTACCAGCGACCTAGTTAAGGTTGCGGTTAGTCGCTGTCTGTATGCAGGTGTCTCAGATGTCCAGCAGTGGACGTTTCCCGGCTGATGGTGATGATGAATGTATCATTTTTACACGAAAACTGTCATAGTCATATATTTAGTTATTGGCGTATTTTTATGTTGTGCCAAAAATAGTCCATTTCTGTCTCAGCTTATAGCCCCGCACCTTACGTCTTCCCCTCCCCTGCTTCATATACATATTATGTAAATATATATATACAAATACCTTTAAATATATATCCAGTATCGTAATTTAGAATTCATTTAGTTAGTTTACTATTTCTTAAGGTTCTAGTTTTTAGGTTATGTTTTCATTTTCCCTCTACTGGGGTTGTCGAAAAGTCGCGGACCACGAGGAATTTCGTTCAATAAGAGCTTGTATTATCGTTCAGACGTTTAAAATGCGGCCTACATTTTCACATCATTCAAAAATTTGAATAATCGTAGAACAACACAAGAATGGAGTGTGTGACTGAAACAATATTTTGGTCTAACTCAACATTCTATAAATAGCTCATAGCTCTATTAAATTTTTTCGTTGCTACTAATACTTTTTTAACATGGCAAAGGCTAAACACGACACAGCCAAGTCTTGAATAGCTAAATCTATGAAGTTTAGATTAGGAATTTAATAGACCGAAGCGATCTCTTCAGTTTTCTTAATAAAATACATAATGCGGTCATTGTATCACTGGTTTCACATTATTTACGAAGCCAGCCTTGTTTTGGGCACACAAGTCGCAATAATGAATATGCTGACTGACAGTATTCGACCATTCGATCGCGTCGTAACTCTCACAATTGGAACGAAGTTCCTTATCGCACGTTGTGAAAGGGGGCTAGACGGATAAAATTCTTACGAAAAGTTGTCACGACACTTTTTGCTATAGTAAGTTAGCGTCATCTGTTAGTACGACGTACGTAGTAGTAAGACGATACCAACAGTACAGCTATGTGACGACAGATGTCTCTGATTAGTTGCCGCTACTCAATGACAGATGTCGCTAAAAACAAAACGTATCATGTACATAAAAATCTAATGAAAAAACCTACAAAACCATATTTAAAATATAATTTTAAAAATCCGTTCAAACCTTATTGAAAATTTGTAACATTTTATTACAATTCCTTCACTAATTAATCAAAAGGAACTTCGTTCCATCCGGGTGTCCCTTGACACCTCTCAAGTTTTTTTGAGTAATTCATATCATAGATCATCCGCCAATCCGCATTGGGCCTGCGAGGTGTATATCGCCTATACACTCTCTGTAGGAGAGTAGGACTGAGCCCCTGCAGTACGTATAGAGGCTGTTGATGATGATATCATAGCACCGTCACTTTCACTTATTGCACACTATCACACGATTATAACACAAAAAACGCCTATACTCTTAACATGTCTTTTCTTTAGTTGTCTAAATAAAATGTATAATGTGTACATTTTATCGCTTGTTTTTTAAAGGTCAGCCTTGGTTTCAACATTATTCGAAAGAATCCATATGCTGAATGTACTGTACTGAACTGTTGCAAGTAAACCACCATTTTCCATGTTCGCGCCAAGCATCGGTAAGTTGTTCAAAATTGGATACTCCCAAATTGAAATATCATTTCGTTTTCTTAAATTTCCGTGAGGCAAAGGTTTTTAGTCATACGGCGCAGTTTATTGTCACTGTAATCAAATGCAAACTTTTCGTCTATCTCTCTACATCTCTTTTTACACGCTTTATATGGAGTCGAGCTGGATACAGGAACAATGGGTAATACCAAACCCCTCGAGTTTGTGCTCGTGTTTTGACGAGTTCTAAGCACTTGGCGACGAGTGTCTGACGATGGAGTCAGGATGTGGATAGAGGTTGTTACTACGTCAATAAATACATAATTACATATAGCATTTATCAAGATGTTATCAACAATTTTAAGTATTATCTCTGTGAGCTGTAGACCTCGCGAGCATATACCACGCAGCCAGTCAGTTCTTTTTAGTTTTCATTCGAATTTTTCGACTTTTTACTTTGTCTGTACTCCATAACTCAACTTTTAAATAATACGAAACCGCATCGAAATTGTATATCACATGGCGGAGATATCCAGCAACCCCTTTTTACCACTTTTTCCTAGAAGTAGTCCTCCAATTACCGACAAATGAAAAATTCAAAAACGTTCAATCTATATACCAAGTTTCATCCAGATCGGTTGAGAAATCGGTCTAGGACCTGTAGAGGAGAACATACAAACATACTTTTCTATTCTATTTTATATTTAAATTTCTTATTTCTGTTTAATTGGTATTGTACATAATATAATGTAATTTAAATGTAATTTTTAATTTTTAATTCTTAATACTTAACTGTATATTGTATCTGTTGTCCACGACACAGGCTCAGCCTAGTGTGGAGGCCGCAGTGTATCAAAATGACTTTTTTTAATGATTTATTACAAAAATTGCAATTTATTGGCATCAAATTTAAACAAGATCGTGTCTTTGTTCAAAGTTTGAGCCAACCTAAATAAGTCCTAGACTTTAATTTACAAAAGGCGCAGTACCTTACTAATTTTACTATCAAATTGTATAATTTTCTAGATACCAAATGAACAAGTCTAGACTATCTATCTAAGCTAATGTAAACATCTAATTAACGATGCCTTCATACAATGACGTCACGGTAAACTTCCTAGCGCGGCGCGTCTACAGCGCCCACCTAAAACAGCTATAATGGCGCCGACAAGGTTATTTTCCGACACAATTTAAATGTACGACGCATGGCGTGAGACATGGGTTTATACTTGGCCTTCATCGCATCTGACACGCTTGTACTAACCAAGCCGGAGGTCTTGATTTAGATTACCAGGGGAACCTAGCAGTACTAGGTTTTTATGTCATTTTATATTTTAGATTCTGTGGTTTACAGAATGTCCTCATCAAGACCTTTCATTTGATACCAAACACGATATATTAATGTTAATTCTTGGTGACGTCGTATAGCGTATAGCCCGCGGATAACCACGACGCTTCCAATGACACCTCGTTTGTCAAAATAAGATGAGTTGTTTAGGAGATATGAGGGAACATATGAACACACATACAATGGTTGCTAACTCACAAACCTTTTGGTTTCACTGTAGCCGGGGAAATGAACTAACAAATGGAAAAATCGATAACAATAAAAGTGTGTCAGAAGCTATTAATTATGTCTATGAGGTGTCCATTTTATATACCACCTGCTTTATATAAGTATGTGCTATGACGCAAAGAGCTGGGTACGTTCCGTCGATGCGATTTCGATCAATTGTCGTAACATAAGTTAAGAGGCTATGTTGGTTAGACCACGTGGCCGCGTTCAAGGTCGCATTGTTTTGTAGCTGTCCCTCTCCGAGCCCTATCCTACCCGAGCGCGTACGGTGAGACAGCATACACTACGCGATGTTATCCACCCGTTATATGGATGTTTCGTAGTCCAGGGATCATTTGAAGGATACAGTATATTATGTAACCATTTTTTCAATACAGTATACTAATGAAATTTCAGATGTCGGTGGTTTTTCCAAATCGTTCTTAATTGATTCATACTCTTGTAAATCAGGTTCAAAGTTGGGGCTTTTTACTACCGAAAAATACAATACTTTGACGCCCTGTAACTCTGGAAGTATATATTTAAACGAAAATCTGACTCACCACCGACACAGATATTTGTTTTTAGATTGTGTCTTGAAAATTTCATAGATTTTCATAGCTTAATACTCAAAATATGACTGGACTACGTTTGTAGTATCGATCCAACAGACGAACAGCAGGGCTCCACCAGTACGTCGTTGACATCCCTATGGCTCGCACTAAGCGCTTTGCTTCTAATTTTATCATGCGTACAGCCAGGGAGTGGAACGCGCTGCCGGCGTCTGTATTCCCAGAAAACTATAACTTGGGTACGTGTCTTCAAGTCGAGGGTGAACAGGCACCTTCTAGACCAACGCGCACCATAGTAGGCCACATCGTCGCTTACCATCAGGTGAGATCGTGGCCAAGCGTTGATCTATACTCTGTAAAAAAAAAAAATATGGGTGCTTTGACATCAGCATACCCTCTTAACACGTTCAAAAATAACTAGAAACTGACTTCAAATGCCCTAAAAGTCTACATTTTATTTTTATTTTAAATATAAAATTTATATAGTTTTCTCATGGATCCCATTGTCAGAACTGTGTCACATGACATGGGGCCACAGGGGACGCACCAGCTTTTAAACAAAAAATGAATCATCCAAATCGGTTCACCCAGTCAACAGTTCTGAGGCAATAAACATACAAAACATACCTGTCGAATTGATAACCTCCTTCTTTGAAGTCGGTTGAGAATAGAGTTGCCGTGCAATTTTCGGTGTAATCTTTTAGACAAATTTTTATCCTAATGATTTGAACCCGGAACCCTCAGAATGAGAGCTTTATTAGCCATAATGTGACCCTATTATTACCTGAATGAAGGAAGGAAGGCTGTCTGTACGACGACGATGAAGACGTTGCGGCGCTGCCAGAAAAACGCACGCTTCAAAACGCTTTTACGACAAATAAATCGCACTGACGAAACCGCACCTAACATCTGTCTCACGTCTTATATAAACATGGCTTCAATTCCATGGATTCAGTTTTCAGTTAGCTCGTGAGTTATATACTGGTCAAGCGAATTCGCTCTCAATTTGTTAAGTAGTTTCTTTAATAATGGCCAGTAAAGTACCAGTGGTAGTGTTCAACAATGGCTTCACATGCCCAGTGCTGGGCTTAGGCACTTGGAAGGTAAGGATTTTGACTTGAAAGGTGCAATTTTAGCCATCTTCAAAAAGTGGGGGGTTCTTAAATGTACTGTATACTTTTGTGTGTGTATTTATCGATAAAGATGCAGTTTTAACCATCTAGCAACAGCAGTACATTCTTAATGTATGCTTTTGTATGTGTATTTACTTAAATACAAAATAACTCAACAAAGCCGCGGTAGCTCAGTTGTGTAGAGCGTCAGTCCTTGAACAATCGAGGTCTGCGTTCGATCCTGGCTCGTACCAATGAGTTACAATTTGTTATTTATGTACGAATGATAACAATCGTTACCATTGGCTTTAAGGCGAAGGAAAACATCGTGAAGAAACCTGCGCACTCATGAGAATTCAAAGGTGTGTGAAGTCTACCTATCCGCACTGCTTTCAAATAAAAAAAGATCATAAAAATCGGTTCACCCAGTCAAAAATTCTGGGGTAACAAACAGAAAAAACATACCCGTCGAATTGATAACCTCCACGTTTTTTGAAGTCGGTTAAAAAAGAAGAATTTAATTTCACCTTGAAATGAACTATATTTGTAGCCGTATTGGCTTGATAATTACAAGTCTAGTTTGAATGTTTCCTACAAAATTACATCATTTGACACATCTGAAGGACATGCACAAAATGTCTGCTCATTGTTACACAGTATAAACGTGTCTTCTATACATATTTATTTTTATGTATTTATAAATAATGTCAATTTTAGTAACACATATTTACAACTAAATTGAATCGTACCAAAATGGTGACCAACAGGTAAATGCGACTTTTACTGAAGCTAATTTACGATTTATATCGTTTTCACATGTTGTACAACAGCCTATACGTCCCCACTACAGGTCTCAATCCTACTCTCCTACAGAGAGTGTATGGGACATAGTACACCACGCGGGACCAGTGCGCATTGATAGACTTCACATGCCTGTTCAAGACATGCAGGTTTCCTCACGATGTTTTCCTTCACCGTTAAGAGAGTATGCTGGTGTCAAAGCGCCCATACAAACGTAGTCCAGTCATATTTTGAGTATTAAGCTATGAAAATCTATGAAATTTTCAAGTCACAATCAAGAAACAAATATCTGTGTCGGTGGTGAGTCAGATTTTCGTTTAAAAATATACTTCCAGAGTTACAGGGCGTCAAAGAATTGTATTTACAAGAGTATGAATCAATTTAGAACAATTTGGAAAAATCACCGACATCTAAAATTTACCAGTATTTACTAGTACCAGCATATTTTGAGTAACAAGCGATGAAAGTCAATGAAATTTCAAGACACAATCTAGAACTAAATATCAGTGTCAGCGAGTCAGATTTTCGTTAAAGTATAAACTTCCAGAGTTACAGGGCATCGAAGTATTGTATTTTTCGGTAGTAAAAAGCCCCAACTTTGAACCTGATTTACAAGAGTATGAATCGATTTAGAACAATTTGGAAAAACCACCGACATCTGAAATTTCATTAGTATACTGTATTAAAAAATGGTTACATAATATAATGTATCCTTCAAATGATCCCTGGACTACGAAACATCCAAATAACGGGTGGATAACATCGCGTACCGTACGCACTCGGGTAGGATAGGGCTCGGAGAGGGACAGCTACAAAACAATCCAAATTTGAACGCGGCCACGTGGTTTTACCAACTTAGCCTCTTAAGCAATCGGAAAATGTACTTGAATTGATAAACAACTCAGAGGTACACGGCTGAATTCGAACCCGGAACCTTCAGATTGAGAGTCCGCGGCTTATCCACTGCGCCACCGACTCTCTAGTGACTCTATGTACATGAATGCAAATAAACTGATTTGATTAAAACAGCTTATTAAGCAATTCAACTGCGATATCCACGTTACAGTCGCCTCCCGGCGAAGTGACTCAGGCGGTGAAGGACGCCATCGACGTTGGATATCGCCACATAGACTGCGCACACATATACGGCAACGAGAAGGAAGTCGGGGAAGCTCTGGCAGCCAAGTTTGAAGAAGGAGTTGTTAAGAGGTACTTATCGTAGCTCTACTTAAAATAACCATTCAGAGACAAGCGGTTCAAAGAAGGTTGAGAGGGCAAAGAGAGTTCGCAATCATACAATAATTTCAATAACTGAACAGCCTGAAGTGGTCACTTTTAATTACTTTTAATCACTTTTAATTGATAGTAACTGCACACAATCTATATATCACGTATTCACGATGTATCGATAAATCGTAAACTAGCAATGACTACGAAAAGCCCGTCTTGGTTTTTGAATTTTTTACACAATTTCGGAGAAAAGTAAAAAAGAGCGAAAGTAGATGCCACTATATATCTATGGCCTCTGAAATGAATCTGTTTTAATTGATTTTTTTAGCTATTATAGGATTTATAATTCAACTAACGTCCCGCCCCGGCTTCGCATGGGCTTACATTTATTTTGGCATAAACGTAGAGTAAATGTTTATTAGAGAGAAACGTAGAGTAATTTAGATCATTACAGAACTTTCCAGAAGCTCTCATGTGAACTTCTTCACTCATGTGAACATGAGTTAGACAAGGACAGATATATATTTTTCACATTTTTGCCACCCACAGCCACCCACTTTCACCCATCGCGACCAAACTCCCTTACTTTCATATATATATTAGATATAATAGATTATTGTTAACCGAAAATCATTCCTTTTCACCGATTTATTTTCAAAAATGCCGGAGTTACAAACAAACTGGGATGTCATTTTGTTTTCAAGTATTTTACCCATTCAGGGGTGGAACTTCGAAAAATCCTTTCTTAGTAGATCTCTGCACTTTAAGAAGAAGATACCCTCCAAATTTCAAGTCTCTAGGGCAAGTGGTTTAGGCTGTGCGTTGACATATAGGTCAGTAAGTCAGGACTTTTAATTGTCTATTATAAATTTTTGCTTAATACGTATTATCTCACGGCGACCTTGTCTCTGCGCTAGATAAATCTTATCAATGGTTTATAATTAGAAGATCGGTTAGCGGATAATTTAAGCTAAGGTAAATGTTTAAAGAATTACAATGCGTAGAAGGTGCCACCAGCAAAAAGTGAAGCAAGAAAACTAATGCCACTCTGGCTCAGTTTTCTAACGGTCAGTCGTCAAAATTGAGTCTCAGCTTTTAGGGTTTTAATTTTATTTAAAAAAATATTCCCTCATTCGAGAGACCGTGTGAAAAGATAAACAGCCTTGTTAAATATTTTTCCATACGACTTATAGATTTCCTAATATAACCCGTCGAACAGTGATTCTAGTCACGAGGTGCAAAAACACTCCATACAAATCGGTACCTAGGAGTGACGTCACGTCTGCGCATTGAAGTAGATAATGTATGAAACTTTTAACAATATTTGAGTTATCTCGTAAAATAACGTTTTTATGTGACCACTCCTTCACTAAAAAATCTTCACAATGTAATTACAAAGCAAAATGTAAAATAAAAAATTTAATTCGAGCAAGTTTTTATTTTAAATATTTGCAGGCTTTATAAGCTGTAAAAGTCAAGAAAAAAATTAAATAATATTAGATATTTTACATTTTATAGTAGTTTTATAATGCCCTTTATGGTTTAAAAGAAAATTTGACGGTGCGGTACGTAGAAATAACGGACTACATGGTATTAAATCTCGAGGATGCAGCACAGAAGTATAATTAGTGGTTAATCGAACTTACCTTAAGTGAAGTTCAACCATAATTATATGAGGTGCTGCATCCGAATAGATTTAATGTCCCACCCTGCCCATTAAGTACATATTTTTAAATTGGGGAATGATGTCCGCAGGTAAAACACTCTGAACTAAATGACAGTATTGACAACTCTAGCGGCCTACAAGATATTCATAAGAATGTTTGGAAAAATCTTTTTATTTGATTTTTTGATTTTTAAAGAATCTAAACAGTGTGACGGTGCGGTACGTAGAAATAACGGACTAAACCCCAATCTGATCTGGTTTCAACTAGCCTAATCTCACGGGAACCAACGAGTTTTATCAGGTCCTTATAACAAAAACCGTCATTCTTTTGTTACGTAACACTGAAAGAAGGATAAACAAAAAGTCAAACAAACTCATAGAATAGGGGATAGAAAAATACCGCTTTTTTCCTCCAACCAGAAACCCTGCCTTCATTCTTTCAGAGAAGACCTCTTCATCACGTCTAAGCTCTGGTGTACGTTCCACCGCCCTGACCTGGTAGAGCCAGCCATCAAGGCCTCGCTGGAGAACCTGGGACTTGACTACCTGGATCTCTACCTCATTCACTGGCCCCAGGCCTATAAGGTAACTGATAACCTCAATTCAACCTCTAGTTGTAAGTTTAGGCGTCTAGGACCTAATTATCCAATCAGTTATGTCACATTGTCGAGACAAATTTCATCTTTCAAGTCTTCACTGTCAATATTTTTGAAATAAACTTTCGGAAAGGAAACTTTCTTTTTTGCCTTCTGCAAAGTAGTAGGCGAGAGAAACTATGCGACCAGCACATATAAATATCTTTCACACATAATATCTTGTTCGATAAGCTTGCCTAAGCTTGACCAAAACTTCATCTGGTGGTAAGTGACGGCGTGGTCTAGGATGGAACATGCTAATACAGAAGTAGCTTATTCACACTGGCCTTGAAGACATCCAGGTTGAGGCAACAACAGAATTCGTTGAGTCCTGTTTTATAGAGGCACTACTACACTACACTACTATTTCTTTATTTCCGTCAATCAGGAAGGAGATGAACTGATCCCAGTGGAAGACGGCAAGGTGGTCCCCTCCGATGTGGACTACATAGACACATGGAAAGCCATGGAGAACCTGGTGGAGTCAGGGTTGACGAGGAGCATTGGCCTCTCCAACTTCAACAAGCGACAGACCGACAGGATTTTGGAGTTCGGTGATGTGAAACCAGCTGTTATGCAGGTTAGTCAGCCTCTTCGGTAGGTTAGCGCTTGATCTAATGATTTCTGACCCTCATCTGACCCTTTCTGGTCGACAGCAATATACGCTTGCCCAGAAGTTGCCTATTTACTAGAAGATAACGGTTGTAGAATCGCTGTAGAATTCGTATTCGTAAACAGGCATATTTCTGCAATTCCACGTAAGGTGGGGCCTATTTTGTCTGATGGAGTACTGCGGTATTTTATCCGTAGTGCTGCTACTCCTCCGCACTCCAGCAGAACGTGAGCGGCTGTCTCCGCGGCCCTAGAATGAATGCATGGGAACTCGTGCGAAACAGCGAAAAATTCCACAAGTAAAGGTCGGTTATCGCCGTTCTACTGGTTGACCGATTGTAAAAGAATGACGGTGGAATCAGGTTGCGTTGTTCAGACGAATAATTCTCCAAATAAAGCGAAGACGAATGTCTGGCTGTGTTCTCCCAAGTGTTTCATTCAGGCTTTGCAGTTTTTCTTTACCAGTATCTATTGCAGAATGTATATTTATATCATTCTGTCTTATGTCAATTCAATGACGTTAAAAAGGTTAGAATATAGGTATTTGGATCCTGCTTCAAATAATCAATCTATGACATACTATATTATTAGGCGTCATAAAAGCGGTTAGTGGCGTTTAAACAGTCTTTGTTTTTCGTGACGGCGCGACACTTTCGAACTAGAGCAAAACAGAGAGAATTCTTTAGATGTCGCATCGTATTTCATTGTAGTTGAGTCAAATTGAACAGCAAAAAACGCGTTCACGGAGAGATTCTAGTGTATTCCTTACAATTCCAGATCGAGATACATCCGTACCTGAACCAGCAGAAGCTAATCGAGTACTGCAAACTGAAGGGTATTGTGGTGACTGCGTACTCTCCCCTGGGGTCCCCGGACCGACCCTGGGCCAAGCCAGAGGATCCCAGCCTGCTGGAGGACCCCAGGGTGCGAGCCGTCGCGGACAAGTACTCCAAGACTCCGGCCCAGGTCCTCATCAGGTCAGTTTAACCTGCACCAGTCAGTCACGCTCAACTAGGACTTCGCTCTTTGAACACAAAGCTAGTGTCAAAGTATATGAAATACTTTATACATTATACACGGTAAGGGTTGAAGCGTTCAAAAAGAACTAAGAACTAACTTTATCTGCCCCAAAAGTATCACGGCGATCTCGTCTCAACGCGCCGCAACTTCCGAGCATTCAAGCGCTTCTACCATGCGTACACTGGTCGTACTACTCAAAGTAGCCCTCAGCTACCCGTACTCACTGCATGGCGCTGTCCGTGGTGTATTCCAAAACCGGGCGGTCGGGCTTCACTCGGCCGTCCTCCCATTAGTAGGTGACCTTATGGTTGATTTTCATTTACCATGGGGGGGAAGTGGGAACGTCTTTACCACTCCACCCTATTTCTTTATTCTAAACGAGTCTGGGGTCCCAAGATAGCTTTAGAGTCCGTAGGAAATTCATCCACCTTCAGTAGACGCGTTTCAAGTGTACAGCTGTAGATCCTGGCTAAAATAAAAATAGGAATAACAGTGGGAGCGGAAAGGAGGTGGGAATGCCCCCAAAGTATACAGCATTAAGACCATATGGTTTTCAAATAAAAAAAGAATCATCTAAATCGGTTCACCCAGTCGAAATTTACGATGTAACAAACATTTTTAAAAAGTCGGACTGTCCAGCGTTCCATACCTCTATGGATATCGGATCGTTGTCATATCACTTTGCTGTCTGTCTGTCAAGACCCGTTTTCTCAGGAACGCGTGGAGATATCAAGTTGAAATTAATATCTAATACTCCAGTCTGCCGTCCCTTGGAGCTGTGAACAAATCAAACTTACAGGTCAACGCAATAAAAAGATATAGCTGTATTTTAGAACATTCCATACAAAATGCAAGCGAACCTAAACCTATAGGGTACTTCTCGTTGACCTAGAATCATGAAATTTGTCAATAAGCCAGTTCTTATAGCACAACCAGAGGAATGAATCTGAAAACCAGGATTTTTTAATGACTGAAATCTATTTTTGGTATACAAACTTAACTTTGTAGTTGAAAGCCATACATTAGCTATGTAATTTAGCTGCAAAGTAAAGCTGGTTCGTCAATCAGTTGTTGGGTGCATATTACCGTACCTTATTATTTATGATTTTCAGTTTGTTGATTATTCATATTCTGTACGGAGCCCTCGGTGCGTGGACCCGACTCACACTTGACCTTGTTCTTGCAGGTACGCCTTGGACCGTGGTCTGGTCGTGATACCCAAGTCTGTGACCAAGGCCCGCATCGCGCAGAACTTCGACGTGTTCGATTTCCAGCTCTCCGGTGAGGATCTGCAGGCCATAGCTGCGCTGGAGTGCAACGGGAGACTGTGCTCCATGGGAGAGTAAGTCTTCAGTTAATTCAGCGCAGTATACAGTACTCGCACAATAAGTTTGCCCCTCTGAAGTCAGCTCTCCGCAATTTCAAACATGTACAGACGGAATGTGTGTGTATTATTTTATATAATAACTATCCCTAGATGACATACAACACTAGGGCATTTCTTTCCACCCGCCAACTTACCTCCCATTTATACGTTAATAATTGATACTTCGCGGCCTTTTGTGGCTAACTTCAGAGGGGCAGACTTAGTTTGCGAGTACTATACCATGAGGGACTTTAAAAAAGAAAATAGTTATTTATTTCATGGATGGCAAAGTCGTAGCAAAAACTGTCAAATTCATGGTACAATGCTGGGTGAATTCCCGTGACATGCATACGTCATGAGCTGTGGTCATCGGTTCTCAACCTGCAAAAGCAGGGAAAAGGATTAAAACGAAAATATCTCATCATAGAATATAATAAAAACGGCCAATTGCGAGTCGTACTCGCGCACGAAGGGTTCCGTACTCTATAAAGATGGCAATAAAACACGTTTGCTGTATGGGAGACCCCTTAAATGTTTATTTTATTCTGTTTTCTAGTATTTGTTGTTATAGCGGCAACATAAATACATCATCTGTGAGAATGTCAACTGTCTAACTATCACGGGTCATGAGATACAGCCTGGTGACGGAAGAACAGCGGAGTCTTAGTAATAGGGGCCCGTTTTTACCCTTTGGAACTCGAGTTTACTGACAGAAGTCTCTGAAAGTCCCTCATTCTATTTGTAACCGCTTCTGTGTCTACACACTTGGTGTCACAATTTTCTATGTCCGTCTGGCTAGCTACCAACTGTTACCTAAGTCTGCCGACCAACATCAGTGTTAATAGCACTGTTATGTTCCAGTATGGAAGGTAGCAAAGCCAACGCCTCATTAAATTGAGTCTTGTAGATGGCCTTATCGACACTTTACCAGATTTTCCCCTCGTCTTACGTAATAAATGGCCTCCTATATAAACTCCTTGCAAAAACAATAAATTTTATAAATATGATTTAAATAATTGATCAATTATTGTTTTGTTTCAGTACTCATCATCCTCACTTCCCGTTCCACGACGAATTCTGAACGAATTCGTTGAAATGAAAAAAATCGGAAGACGATTCCAAAGATATCTGCTAAATTTACCATATAGCTTTTGCTTGCGAGCTTAATATATATATATTGTTGATAATCTTATTTTGCTGTTAAATAAACGTTTTAAAATTATGATTTATTTGCTATTTAATTTCCCCTCAAATATGGTAAAAGTTTCAAAACTAGCAACATTTCTTAATATCTGTCCGAATCGTGTCTATTACTGGTATCAAAAATTATGAAAACAGATAATAGTTAGTAATTAATAATAAAATAAGCTTGATATTATAATGAGCAAACTTAAATGCTTTGTCTGAATTTATAGCGTTGGAAAAGAATATTTATCACAAATAAATCCAATTAATACTTTTGGCTCCAGTAACCAAAATAAGTCGATTCGGACTGTAAAGTTCCATGACCGTTCATATAATACGACGAAATTAAGTAAGACGCTTGTTTGCCAGAAGTACTAGAAAAACTAGTGGCTTTTAATTTTTCTCGCATAGTCTGTCAGACTATACTCTTCATTCGTGGAATTTGTGTTTCTATATTTATTTTATTTGCGAAGCGTTTTATAGTTAAAAATGGATCGAAATCAATGCAGATTGTGTTTAAATGACAGTAATTTGAGTCCAATATTCATGGATATGGAACAAAGTGAAAGTTATACCAATGTTTTGGAGCTTACAACTGGTTTGAAAGTAAGTTTTTACTATACTCTATTATTATACTGTTCCTGATTGAAGAAATGCTCATAAATTGATAAAAACTTTAGGACAATGGTCGTTATTAGGGTTCCGTAACTAAAAGGAACCCTTAAGTTAAAACCCTTTTTCTCAGGAACACGTAATATTGAAATTAATATCGAATACTCAAGTCTCTTGAATCTGTGAAAAAATCAAACTTCTAGATCAACGCAATAAAAAGATATGTCTGTTTAAGACCTATTTTTTAGACAATTTCCTTAGAGAATGCAAGAGAATCAAAACTTGTAGTTTAACTTCACGTTGACCTAGAATCCTGAAATTTGTCAAGAATCAAGCTCTTACATCACAACCATAGGAATAAATCTGAAAACAAGGATTTTTCATAATAACACAGTAAACATAGCTTTTGTTTACAAACTCAACTTTGTAGTCGAAAACCATACATCGGGTATGGAATTTAACTGCATAGTAAAGTTGGTTTTGCAAATGGACTTACATTTTCGGTAGAGTATTGAGAAACACATCATCTGTGAGAATGTCAACTGTCTAACTATCACGGTTCATGAGATACAGCCTGGTGACGGACGGACGGACAGCGGAGTCTTAGTAATAGAGTCATATTTTACCCTTTGGGTACAGAACCCTAAAAATGAATGTCTAATTTGTTCTCGTGAAAGTTCTGATTTTGTATTTTTCAAGATCAACCCAAACGATGGCTTACCGCAGCTAATTTGCACAGGATGCAGCGATTTCGTGAACACAGCACTGAATTTCAGAAACCAGTGCCAGCTGGCAGAAACGAAGCTGCTCCAATCTGGATACGCAAGGAAAAACAAAAATATCGACAAAGATAACCTTAAAAATGAAGAAAGAAACGAAAATATTGATTTAAGTAACGAATCAATTGCTGATTGCAATGATTTTCACGGATTGAAAGTAGAAGTTGAACTCGAAAGGCTTAGTGAAGATGGCGCCCATTTAAAAAGTGAAGAAGCAAAGGATACCAATGAACAGCCTAAAACTAAAAGCAAAAATATGTCGGTTAAAGAAAAGAGAGCGATTTACATGAATCTAGTTGAAGGGAAAGTTGATACAAAAGGTCCCGTCAAATGTAAGATTTGTCAGAAGACTGTTAGTAAGTGGGCGTGTTTTATTAATCACGCGAAAAAACATTTGGGATTCAAGTTTGTTTGTGAGGTGAGAAAATAGTATTTATTAGTTCTTCAATTAAAAAATCCAACTAATAAACACAAAAACGCAAATCTGTGACCACGATTTGTTTCTCAGCGAGTACGTGCGAGCGAGATGCACGACCCTTCTCGCTCTAACAATTGCGCGAGCGAGAAGGCGAGATATCGTCCGTGCCGCTCACTGCCATCCGTAACAATAGCACAGAGTACTATAATAGAGACAACTTCAACTTCGGTCTTTTGTAATATTGTCGTGATTGCAGTACTGCGGCAAGAGCTTTATATCGTCGACGCAGTTGAAGAGACACAGCCGCTCCTACCACGGCCTGGAGAAGGAGATCAAGTGTAATCACTGCGATTATCTAGCAATGGACAACGCACAGCTGGTGGTAAAATCAACAGGCTTATTTAAAAAATTATAATGGGTTTGTCTCACCTTTGTGTCTACAGATTTCCTCATTCCGGATTTTATCACGTAGAGAAATTCCGAGCATGGCTCGTTCTAGCTCGCTGAGTGGCCTTGAGCGTGTTCATTCGTCCCACAGTAAAGGACCACGTTTCGGTTCCGTATGTCATCACTGGCAACACGCACTGATTAAAGACTTGTCTTTAGACGCTGAGGTATTTTGGACCTAGAAGTGTAATATAAGCCTTCAGATATTGTAAAATACTTATTGAACCGTAACGAGATGTTGTATTTCTCAGGTGCATGAGAGAAGAATGCACACAGGGGAACGTCCGTACGTGTGCGACATGTGCGCGGCTTCATACTTCAGCAGGAAGTGTCTGATACAGCACATCGAGAACCACCGCCCCACCGCCGACATACAGGTAATGTTATCTTGATGTATCGATCAGGCTCTATTTTTGATTCGCTCGTGTGACATAGCTTCATCGCACACGACTTAAATCTCGATCGACAAGTCGCATGAAAACAGGTTTGACCGTATTTTTGAACCATTCGCCTCAGTGTTGCTAATATAACTTAAAACGTTTAATTTTATCCGTTTTATGCAGAAAAATAAAACCGGTAATTCATGCAAGGAAAACGGAACGCAAAGTTCATAGAACAGTTCCTACTGTCAATGTCAATAAGTGGTAATGTCAGTGTTCGACGATGACGTTTAGTCTATCGCTCGCCTCCGCAAGGAGTGGTCCGGAGCTCTATTTTTGATTCGCTCGTGTGACATAGCTTCGTCGCACACGACTTAAGTCACGATCGACTACAAGTCGCATGAAAACAGGTTTGACCGTATTTTTGAATCATTCGCCTCAGTGTTGCTAATATAACTTAAAACGTTTAATTTTATCCGTTTTATGCAGAAAAATAAAACCGGTAATTCATGCAAGTAAAACGGAATGCAAAGTACATAGAAGTTCAATGTCAATAAGTGGTAATGTCAGTGTTCGACGATGGCGTTTAGTCTATCGCTCGCCTCCGCAAAGAGTGGTCCCGACCACTCGTTGCAGAAGAGCGATTCAAAAATACCAAATTTCGTAAGTCGAACGAAAATCAGTAGAAAACGAGCGCTCGCGGCGCGTAGAGCGAATCAAAAATAGAGCTCCCGACCACTCGTTGCAGAAGAGCGAGGCAAAAATACCAAATTTCGTAAGGCGAACGAAAATCAGTAGAAATCGAGCGCTCGCGGCGCGTAGAGCGAATCAAAAATGAGCCCCTGGTGTATGAGAGAATGTGAAATTAAAAGTAGTAGTGATACATACAAATAAATCTAATTGTTGTTATAGTGTATTTTCTCTGTTTGTTAAATGTTGATGTCGTGGACAGTGTGACGCGTGCCCGCAGCTGCTCAAGTCAGCGCGACATTTAGCCAAGCATCGGTACAGCGCGCACGGGGACAAGCGGCGCCTGCGCAGACGACAGCGCAGGACGATAGCTGACTAGGGCACGACATTCTATAATAATAAATAAACATATATTTATATAATTATTGGCTTTAATTTTGTATTCTACTGTAATGTAAATTGTTGTCCATGTAAAAAAGCCCTGTCAATTTTTTTCGATACGGCAACTATTTTGGGAGGATGTATTTTAATATCCGTTAAAATATAAAATACAATTCAACACTTATCTAATTTGGATTCAAGTACCGAATAGGCTAGACGACACCAAGTCAGATTGGGCTTAAATTGTAACCATAAAGGACATTATAAGACTCATATATTTTACTGAACTTTTAAAGCATATAAGGCCCGCAAAAATTAAAAAGAAAAAATATTGCTCCAATTAATTATTTATTTTACATTTTGCTTTGTAATTATATTGTGAAGATTTTTTTAGTAAGGGTGTGATCAAATAAAAACGTTACTTTACGAGATAACTCAAATATTGTTAAATGTTTCATACATTATCTAGTTCAATGTGGTGACGTGACGTCACTCCTAGGTACCGATTTGTATGGAGCGTTTTTGCACCGCGTGACTGAAATCACTGTTCGACGGGCTATATTAGGAAAGCTATAAGTCGTATCGAACAATCTTTAACAAGGCTATTTATCTTTTCACACGGTCTCTCGAATGAGGGATAATATTTGTTTGTCGTCAATATTGACTATTAATGAAAAGCACTTGATATAAAATTTAATATGTTAAAAAATACAGTGTAAATATATAGTGGGTTGGTTAAAAAAATCTAAATATTTTAGGGTAGGAAAAGAATTGAAGCTGCTTTTATCCCGATCGAAAAAAGTTCCCGTGAGATAATTAATAGAATTCGACCAAAAGAAAACACAAAATTCACTCAATAATTTTATTTTCATACTATTAAATTACAATTTACAATTTTTTGTACACACGGAATGCGTTGAAAGCCACGAGGTGAATCAACATAGTAACATACTCGAAATATATAATAAAATATATGTAAATATGTATTTTAAAATTTAAAACATGCTCTAATTTATATAGTGGGTGAAATGCAAGACATAATAAAGTAGTACCCTCACAAACTTTTTAACACGAGGCTTTTTGCACAAAACAGGCCTTCAATGTACTTGATTCTGTTACTGTCACCGTAGTATGGAAGCGTGCTTAGTTGCTTACCCCTAAGCCTCAAATTAATGAGGCGCTTCCTACACAAGGCAATCTTCTATTTTCAAAAAAGTTTTATTTTGCGTCTTGTTTTTTTTTGTATGTACCTACCCACTAATATTAAGAATATTATCTACTGTTAATCTATTTGCTCAGTTCTAAGTTTTCTCATTAAGTGAAATGTAATTTTTATTTCTTTTTGAGAATAAATAACTTTAACCACAAATAAAATTTGTACGTACCATTACCTAAATATGCTCAAACAGTTCAATAGCACTATTGAGGTCTGAGCACGCTTCTATACCTAGGCCAGGAGATGAAGGCCAAGTACAATAAAACCATAATACAATATAAATACGCGTTATTACTTATTTCAGGCGACTTTTGCATGAAAAACTTTTTGAGCCTATTTGTATCCCTTTAAGAGCCCTTCTGCAGCTAACTTGCGCAATCATTTAAGCTGCGGGGATCCCCCGAAATTATTCTGAGGCTAGGCAAAGGATGTCTCGGGTAAGTTTTATCTTCATTTCATTTTTTTTAAATTCATTATTTCGAACAATGTGTAACGTGAAAGTAGCCTTATGTTCTAATACTGATCTAATATAAGGTGGTTCTTTCTATAATACAGACATTTGAGGTTATGAACTCAGTCCAAGTTGATCCTCCCAACTCCTAAAGCAAAACAGGTGTTACATGATTGAAGCCATAGAGTGATTGACGCCACAGGGCATTTTAGAGCAAGAGCCGGCGAGGGCCAGACCTTCGTTATTTTGTAAAAACTGAGAGTTTCTCTGCGCATTTGCCCAATACAGGCAAGAACGATCAGAGACTATGTACCTTGGGCCGCGGTCACTTCGGCAGGTAGCTGCAAGAAAGGTGTAATAAAATCGTAATTTTAGAAGGTTAAGGGTAGTCTTAAGTGTCTGGCAATGGACGACGTGATTTCTAATACTATTCTAAAGAATATATAAAAACTGAGCTTAACACTAACGATTTTAAGGTACGATTTTATACACATTTCTTAAAGCAGAAACTCTCAGCTTTTACAAAATAACGAAGGTCTGGCCCTCGCAGGCTCTTGGGCCATAAGACAAGTTCTCTAGTTTTAACATCAACGCAAAATGTCTAAAGTATATGTTCTCTCTGTACACCGAGTATCATTAATTACTCTGTGTCACAGACGATAAAAAAGCGTTCGAAGTTCACTCACCATAAAAACGCTGGTTGTTTGAAAAGCAAGACGATTCCGTGCTTCGTAAGGCACGCAATGCTGTGGACCCCGGATTCGTCTATGACAGCAGTTAGAGGTCTTAGGGCGGCTTGATGAACTTCAGACTAATCCTGAAAATATGCTATAGTTTCCCCTCTGGGTCCAACCCAGTCAGATGTCAGTCGTAAAAAAGCTAGTACCTATGCCAATTTGGGGTTAGGTAGCCGATTGAGAATCGGGATAAGGGTGTTTTTAATTTGATGCGGATTTCAACACGCAAACGGGATTTCCCCGCACGCGGAGAATTTCCCAAATCGTACGATACCCAGAGAGATTTAAATATAGTAATAGGTTATAGAGCGGGCATTGGGAAACGTTTCATATAAACATTTTGATCTCAAAAGTCAACGGTATGTCAAATGTCTTGTACGGTCGCGTGATGTGACAATAGATTGAGTAACTTATTACCAATTGGTAATAAGTTTAGGATCAAAATGTTTGTCTGCTTTGTCCGGTCTATCAATATTAAATGTCTTTGTACGATACACTTATATCTAACTTTCAAACTACTTCAAAAAATTAGGTTCTCAATTTGATTGTATTTTTGTGTGTATGTAAACGCGATTTTGATGATACTTTATTTGTTTGGTAGAACATACTTCAGAGGTGGTCCCGTATAAATGTTATCGAAATTGATTCAGCGCTTTCTGAGAAAATCAACAAAAACCAAATATCAACCCGGATAATTCTACCTCTAAGAGTGAACATTTTAGGGGATGAATGCCGTGGACTTCCAGGAGCTATATTTTTGATTCGCTCGTGTGACATAGCTTCGTCGCACACGACTTAAGTCACGATCGACTACGAGTCGCATGAAAACAGGTTTGACCGTATTTTTGAATCATTCGTCTCAGGTGTTGCCGATATAACTTAAAATGTTTAATTTTATCCGTTTTACGCAGAAAAATAAAACCGGTAATTCATGCAAAGAAAAAGGAATACAAAGTACATAGAAGTTCAATGTCAATAAGTGGTAATGTCAGTGTTCGACGATGGCGTTTAATCTATCGCTCGCCTCCGCAAAGAGTGGTCCCGACCACTCGTTGCAGAAGAGCGATTCAAAAATACCAAATTTCATAAGTCGAACGAAAATCAGTAGAAAACGAGCGCTCGCGGCGCGTAGAGCGAATCAAAAATAGAGCTCCAGGGCTGTTGAAGTCGGGTTCTAGTTCTAGTTGAACGCGCTAATTTCATCTGTGGGCTGCTATGCATTGTTTTTGTTTACGATGGACGACAAACCCGCGCGGGGATGTTGTCGAGGATCTCGCCCGCGTGCGTATTCCACGTAATACATACTTGTATGGCAATGACACTTGCGGGTGTCACGCGTGCGGGGCATTCCCGCGTGCGTGGTGAAATGCGCACGATATTAAAAACTCCCTAGCGGTATTGATTCGAATTTTAATTACTGAAACGCGCGCATTGTTGCCTTTCATGTTGCCTCTTGAAACACTTGAGACCTCTAAAATATTAGCTACGAGTAGGGTTGCCAGGCGTCCGGATAAAGCCGGACACAGGCTTTTTGATTACGTGTCCGGCTTTTGTTAGGCTTTTTAAATTTCGCAAACGAGCTCGGCGCGAGCGCAGGCGATTCGACTGCCGGTCGCTCCCCCACTTCCCCGCCCCTGCGCTGCGGGGATTCGATGTCTTAAAATTTAACAATAGTTATGGTAATAATAAACAAAGATTCATTTAACAAACAATTGCTTTGTCGTACCTATTAAAACTGAGACACAAAATCCACAATAATGTCGGGTGTCCAGCCTTTTTACCCAAATGTCCGGCCAAATTGAGTAGTCTGTCCGGCTATTAGGTAGCGACCTAGCAACCCTAGCTACAAGAGTGGGTTAGGGAAATGACCGTGAGTTGTTTATTCAAACATCCGCTAACAATAAATCACGTAACAATATTATATTTGCTCTTAATGTATTTAAAACGGATTATAGTAAGTTAACACCAGCCACCAAAGCACCACCAAACTTTAATAATAATCTTTGATAAATTTATAATATTTATAATCTAAAACTGCCTCTTTTTGGTGAACTAGTTGCCACAAATGGATAACAGGACTACTGAATTATGGCACAGTACAGAAAATACCAGAAACACGTGTTTCATATTTCTGAATTAGGATATCTGATGAATAAAGGTCTAACGCATAACTCAGTCTGGTCCTGAGGTATGAGAGCGGTATGACTAAAGTTCTGCGTCGATTGACGTTCCATAATAACTCCCCTAACGCTCCCACATTTCAGGATCGTTAACTATCGCTCTGTCCTTGTCACCCGCATCTCGACTGAGCAGCATTTCCGATAGTATTCGAAATACGATGTACGTAGTGAAACATAGCTTTTTATGGTTTAAGGTACTTTCCATGAATTCAACTGTTTGCAAAAGTATGTTTCAAATTCGTCCTGCACTTGTACACTATTTAAAATATCAAGTAATAATCTGAATATGTATAGAAAACTGCTAGAATAACATTTTTGCATTTATAACAATTGTACAAAAAACTAAACCATTCTTTTTGTACTAAGTGACAGCGTCAAATGTCATTTCATTGACGCCATCTTTGTTTTCAACGTCAAGTATTACCTGTTTCGTATGTTTTATATGTTGTTGTTAAATCACTTTTATCTAATAATGGTATTTTAAAATTATAAGTGTACAAGACCAGGCCTTGGCGCCATACATTCGCGGAACGTATTATTTCGATTTTCTCGTTAATTACGCATTTTATGCTATAAGTTCTTTTTGCATATATTATTCTTTTATGACAAGGAACTAACTTTGAAGACATCGTAAAATAAAAATTAAACACTTTGTATATTCCGTAAGGACACTCGACATCGAATTATAAAAGTTCGTAATAGATAAAGACATAAATGTATTGCTTATATGTTCGCACTCGTGACGAGATATGCGCACGAGTGGAAGATATTTACGTGATTCAGTAGCCCTGTGTTTCAATATTTTAGCATTTTTTATATACAAGTTGTATTAGTGGATAGTGAAAGGCCTATTAAAACCAACGCGATTTCTTAACATCAGTTGTCTTCATTCACATACAACTTCACAGTGAATCACAATTTACATTTTTAACACTTTTTGGGATTATTGTTCAAAGCGCCATCTATGAACCATTAGCTGCGTAACTGCTATTGTAGCTAACTGTAAAGTTGTAAATTAATGATATTTATTTCGCGACACTATAATTTCGTCTCCTATTTTTGGGTAATTACTTATCAAAGCCAGCTGTCAAATTTTAAAAGATTATGGAAAAATAAATTGTGTGTGAAAGCATTTTGAAGGAATTACCGATACCAAAATACCTTTAAAGAGAAACAATTTTAGTCACAGTAGATATGTACATACAGGCTTTTGTTATAAGTTTTCAACCGACTTAAAAAATGGAGGAGGTTCTCTAATCGTCGGGTATGTTTGTTCAATGTTTGTTACCTCAGAACTTGACTGGGTGAACCGATGCTGATGATTTTTATTTGAAAGCTGGTGCTTCCCGTGTGGTCCCATTTCAATTTGGTAAAGTTCTGACAATGGGATCCATTAGAAAACCATATAAGTCTTAAAAGAGATATTTCAAATTCGTCCTGCACTTGTAAACTATTTAAAAAATCAAGTAATAATCTAAACATGTATAGAAAAATACTAGAATTACATTTTTGCATTTGTTTTAATTGTACAAAATCATTCGTTTTGTACTGAGTGACAGCGTCAAATGTCATTTTATTGACGCCATCTTTGTTTCCAACGTCAAGGCTACTGTTTCGTGCGTTTTATATGTTTTTGTACAATTAAACTAAACCGAAATACACAAAAATGGCAGCTGGCAACTTTGATTTGATAATGGTCTTTTAAAATTTCAAGTGTACAAGAGCGGGCCTTGGCTCCATAAATTCGCGGAACGTGTCATTTGCTATAGACTTTTAGCGCAATTGAAGTCGGTTATTAAGTTCTTTTTGAACGCGTTAACTTGTTCATAACAATATAATTTATAGGCTAAAAGGAACACATCCTCCAAAATTGGACTACCCGCGGGAACCTGCCTAGTGTAAGTCGCAGTGGATTGAATAGGCCTTTATATGTATTTATGTATGAATAATAATATCTATGTGTTTATATAAAGGTGGACAGGCTACTCCATCCAGTCGTCTCCTCCAAACTCCGCCACCTGGACCTGCAGGAAGAAACTGCATTGTAAATATCATCATCATCAGCCTATACATGTCTCCACTGCAGGTCTCAGTCCTACTCTCCCACAGAGAGTGTATGGGACATATAGTTCGGCCACCGAGAGAATGCGTTCCTGACAGGTGACAGTTAGAAGTAACTAGTGATGGGCAAAAAATAACGGTGATTCGATTAACGTCTACCGTGCCATGTTCTGTTATACCACTAATTGACATGTTACACGATAATTTTATATTATGATCATCTTTCTTTTTGAAATATTAGATTTATTTTTGCAATAAAATAAACGAGAGATTTTAATTAATTAAACCAGTTAATTTAAGATGCTGAAATGATTTAAAAGTGTTTGAAATGAAATTTCGCCATTTTTCTTTATTGTACATTTCGTTACTATAAATTGTATTAGGAAGCAAAAATGAATTATTTTAAACAGTATAATAACGTTGTATAGTTACCGTTATAGTATTTGCAACTGACTGTTATTTTTGGCCCATCACTACACAAATAAAAAGTACGCGTGACCTTGTAACAGCGCAGTATTGGTTTAGAAAAATATTGTTTTCTAATTTATTTTACACTATATTTAGTACAAAACTATATTATTGTCTGTCTTTTGCCATAATAATATTGTTTTAAAGCTGATAGTCAAATTGGGAACGTCGGGTATTACTTTTTAAAAAGCAATTTATTTCACAAAACTAATACTATGGTTACATTTAACTTTATAACTAAGGTGAGACGTCCAGCAGAGTTGGATGCTCAGAACAATCTGACTAGGGCATCCCGTCTCTTCACCGTGCTCCTGCGCTCTCTCCCACGCAATATCCCAGTCAGCAGACCACCCAGGGATGCTGATGCTGCGTTTCAACTACCCCTGCGTAGTCCGTACAAACATAACTTGATTGTTAGTTAGCAGCGTAAATAAACAACAAACATATTTTTGTTGTAAATTGAACGACATTTCAATGTTACGTCGTCAGTTAGATCTCGACCCTTCAAGAATGCATTCTCTCAGTGGCCAAACTATAGTACACCACGCGGGACCAGTGCGCATTGGTAGACGTCACACACACCTTTGATTTCTGCTCAGGAGCGTGCAGGTTTCATCATCAACATACATATGTATTTCTCCCACGTCTACAAATCTCAGAGTTTCTCTCAAAAGTATCATCATTCGAGGGTATCGGTAGTCATGGAACCGCCTTAAACATATACTCACCTCTTCCGTGGGGCTGTCGCTGCTGAAGCCACCTCCAAGCGCGTATCCTGCCAGGCCGCCCGCTGCAAGCGCGCCTACGCCCAAGCCCACGGCAGCTCCGGTGCCGAGTCCGCGACGTTGCGCCGGCGCAGCGTAAGACTGCGCTTCATACCCCTGCACCTGAAGTAAAACATTCATTCTCTCAGAATTTAAACACCTCCGTAACCTAATGACTAAATGATTCACAATCCGGATTGACCGGGTTCGATTCCCAGTGGAGGTATCTATCGGTACTGGGTTTGGTTGGTGGCATTTTCTAGCTATCACCATGTTACCTAAGTCTACCGCTAAAAAGCAGTGTTAATAGCACTGTTGTGTTCCGGTATGAAAGGTAGCAGAGCCAGCGCGTCATTAGCCTTCTGGATGCGCACGCGCACCATACAACGGCCTTATCGTCACTTACCATCAGGTGAGATGAAGGACAAGTGCAAACCCATCATTAATAAAATTTAAAAAAGAGTATTTTATAACAACTTGTTCTATTCTGATAAAAATTATCTATGTCCTTTTCCAGCCGTAAAATGATTTGAGCTTTGTTATATGCTCACCGTTCTCATACGTCTCATGCTACGCCAGCAGGTATGTACAGTCGAGTTGAGCGATTAAAGGACATTATAAAACCAATAAACAAACAAGCGACGCTAAATGCATTTATTGTTATTACGAAAACAAGAATCCAGTTATATAAAAACACTCAACATGTCCATTGTCCAACATTCGTAAAATAAAAAACTACGATAAAAAAAGAAATAAACAAAACTAGAACACAGTTTGTTCAAAAACTTGATGAAATAATTGAATCCTTTGAGTTTACATTCTGATCAATTTTTGGCATAAAACTTTAGTATATTTTAGGCGAAAAGATTTGTTCGTTTCATTGCATTGCAGCGCATTAACTAGGATTTTTAACACCAGCTTTCTTGCACATATCTAAAAGCTCAGACTCTTTATATCACGTGCTTTTCTCTACTGCATAGTTTGAAATTGGAAGCGCTAGTTCTTATATTTTCCGCCCTTGGTTTCCGTATCTTCTTCAAAGATGAAGGCCCTTCTTGTATTGTGTTATTGCTTTCCTTGTACTTCGCGAAGATCTTCTTCAGCTTCAGCACTGAAGACACGCCGTGCAGCATTCTCTTTACGCGGCTTCGTTTCTGATTGGTTGAAGTTACAATGTCAAATGAAGGTTTCGATTCGACACCCCAATCAGCGTCGCTTGTGTTTGATAGCTTACTTTCCAATTCAGCTATATAATGTGGACTGTCATATTTTAAAAGCTCGCTAAATGACCTCGGATTGTATGCTTCTGTAGTATTCTTTTGATTCGAACTCGTGTTCGAATTTTCCGATTGATGAATGCAATGAAAATTCACATCACTGTTTTCGAATCCTGCTTGCTTATCAAAACTGTCTCTGAGGTCATTGATTAATCCGTCTATATTGTCATGTCTGTTTACGCTGTACATATTACGTTTTGCTTTTAATGTTTCATTATTGGTTATCTCTACAGTTACTGGAGTCTGAA
Source organism: Carcina quercana (assembly GCA_910589575.2). NCBI lineage: Eukaryota > Metazoa > Arthropoda > Insecta > Lepidoptera > Depressariidae > Carcina > Carcina quercana. Next base: position 7,134,313 of record OU342453.1, read on the forward strand.
TCCCAGTTAGATTGTTATCAATTTTGCTCGCACCCAAGGCTTCATTTAGTTTCTTCAATGAGCTGTTAAAATCTCGTACATTTTCTTCTTTTATCGTAGCTGCAAGTGTAACACCAACTTTATCGTCTTGAGTATTTAGATCAATATCATCATTCAACTCAAGCATTTTATATTCGTGGCTAACTTGAACATTACCAGTGTAAATGCCTTTCATATTGCTCTGCCCTCGGGACGGCAAAATCTTTTTCTGGCCAAAAGGGGACTTATCGTAAATCGATTGGGCTGGAAACATTTGATAGGATGTCTCACTCTTTGAATTCTCAGGTTTCAACATGATCATATTCGACTCTAATTCGACAGGAGTCAAAACGTCATCGTCGGAATCAGGTAAAGATTCAGTTTGACAGTAAACTGAACGCTCACAACTTCCGCATGGCATCTCATTGGTTTCGAGAAATGTGTCCCCAGTCTGTTCACCATCTGATGATAATCGTTTAGAAGACGTATGCTTTGAATCACGTGATTCCAGATCGCTTTCAGGAAAATTCCACATGAGAGCGCTGACGTCTGGTGAATGTGAAACTTTGCAAGGGATTTCAAGATTTATGTCGTTGAACATTTTATATTCCAGTAAAGTGGCCGGTTTACGCCCTTTACATCGACAATACTTCACCGGTTTATCAAATAGCTTACTATTACTAGGAAGATCAAACGACTGTTTTATTTCCGTTACTTCTTCACTTTCATTTACTTGTTCAATAATTATTTCGTCAGCCACATTTTCCACTTGATCCAATCCTTTATATATCAAGTCCTTTGGCTGAATAACTAATGATTTGAATACTTCAGAAACTCTCGCATTCGCTGATGTATCAATTTGTTTACACAATATTGATTTAAACGTTGATTTGTTTTCATTTAGATTCGTCTCTAGCTGTAACATTTTCGACTCGAGATTATTGTCACTTGAGTGATTTAAGTATTCCACGTGTCTTTTTACCGGTTCAAAATGTTCATCATCCATAAGTGTTTTCAGTTGCTTTGTAGCGCAGGACGAATCGATTTGTCCTCCAACTTGAGGATCTGTATCGACATCATCCGTTTCCGAAATCACATCGGCACCTGCTGGGATACATTCAAAAATCGGATAAACAGCTTCATTAACATCTATAGGAACATCAAAATCTGCTTCCAACAAATCTTTTAAAGTATCAGCGACTGTGAAATCGTGTGGGGTCAAATATTTTAGAGAGTCATTATTACCTAGAGCAGGGTGGTCAATCTTTTTTAATATATCGAATTGGATCGTCTTTTCAACTGAAAGCTTCGATTGATGAGACACAATGTGTTTTCCTTCATGTGCTGTATTCATTTCAAGAATACTGTCAACAGGAAACTCAAATCGATCAGGTATATCATGTGGTCCTTCAAGTAATGTATTCAATTGGAGCATAAATTGGTTTTCATTTTTTAAAGAGTCAGTTTCAGATTCCATGCTTGTGCTAGATGGGATCTGCATTCGTTTATCATATCTAGCCATAACAACAATCGCTTTGCGATCTCTTTCCTCAAGGTTTTGTGATCTTGTACTAGTTCTACTATCTTTCACGATTCGTGTATTTGTTGACGGATTGGTACAGTCAGATTGCTTTTCAGGGTCAGTTTGTGTTTGTAAAAACGTATCGTCGTTAGAACTGTATATTTCTTTTAAATCTTGATCATTTTTTACTGTCGTATCTAGACTTTCATATTTAGGATTCAGTTTGTTATCGCTAACTCCTAGAAACACTTCTGATTTATTAACTATTTGAGTTTCGGTGGTATTGTTTCTCATTGACAGTTTATCATTTTCGTTGTCTGACTGTAGCTGACTAGAAATTTTATTTTTGTTTTTTGTCAAATCTGTAGCACTATCCAAAGTGGCAAACTGACCGTTTATTTCAGTTATTGGTACTGATTCTTCGGAATATTGTTCGTCGCTAGTTTCATTACGATGATGATGATCGCTACTTACAATCATTAATTTGACACCTGTTTTACTTTGCCTTGACTGTTTAGCAAATAATTCTTGATTTTCATCATCTATTATACAGCTCTGTTTAGAGCTTTCTATTGCAATTTCTAGATTAAATTCTGTTCTGCTTAAACTAATCTGTCCTTCATTTTCGTTTATTAAATCTTCAGCTAAATCTTCTCTACCACCGCTTTCAATAATGCCATGCGCTTTATTTTTCGGTGCTGATTGTGCGGTTAAATTAACCTGATTTTCGTTCTTATATGAGTCATTAGTACAGCTTACAAGAAGCAATTGGTAATCTACTCTATTTGTGGGTGTCTCATATTCAGGTATATCTTCTTTAAGTAAATCATTGGCACTGCTTATAATCTCATCTTCTTTGGACGTTTCAACTATATATTTTTCATTAAACATTTCATTATCTTGTTCTTCTCTGACGTTGTTTACGAAAAGCAACTTATCAACGTCATTTTCTTGGTTGGTTTTGATTAATATATTATTTATTTCAATTTTCTTTTCCGATTGTTCAGCTAGATTTTCTACTTTTAGTTTCAATTGCTCGTCTAATTTCAGTTTATGTTGTTCTTTTGGAATATCATTGCTTTTAATAGGTTCATTGTCTACTTTTCTTTTCTGATTCAAGGAATCTGTCAAACTATCTTTATTGTCGTTTACTAATTTTTTGTAAGTGAAGTTTTCAATTTGAGCACAATTTTCTTTGTTTTCTTCTTTAGGTAAATTAAAAACATCTGTAGTAGAAAAAAAAGTATCTTTACTTATTTCTTTTGCTCGAACATGATTTTCATCATCTCCAAATTTTATTTGACTGCCACCTTTGATACTCTTAACCACGATATTACCGCAGATTTCTTCTAGTAAACCATAAACATATATACCGTCAGGTTCTTGTACTTGTCCACCTTTTTTGGTTGTGTGTACATGGTTTTCTTCAATATGTCGATTGTTTACTGGGTTTCCAGTTGAATTTCCTATTTCGCTTAAATTATTTCTTTCTTCTGTAATATTAACACTTGCTGTTTGGTCGGATTCATTGCCAATGAAAATAGAAGCAATTTTGTTTCCTTGGATCACTTCCGATTCCGTTTCGCTACTGATTTGGAAAATAACGAGGCCAGACATGGCTTTTATATTTGGTTGTGATTGTTGCACAAACTGCTCTTCGCTTTTTCTATTCAACTCTGCGTCTTCGTTGCTGGCTTGGTCATCTTGAAATATAATAGTAAGATTTTTCGTATTGTTTGATTCAACAATATTATCTCTGTTTTTAAGCTTATTATACGACCCTTCATGACCTAGTCCGCTAACATTATTTAATATTTGTTTGCCATCATCTTCTGTTACTGAACCAAACACATCAGTATATTCACTCGGTAGATCCAGCATAAAGCCGCTATCATTAGTTTCAAGGTCTTCGTACGATCTATCGCTAACGGAATCACCGTACGCCGTAGTAGGTATGAGGTCATCTGTTTCAATAGTTTTTTGTTCCCCTAGACTTGATTCAACTTCTTGGTCACTGCTGACAAAATCACACGATTCGGGCACACCTAACTGATCTGAACCATATTCTTTCAATCTTTGAAGTGGGTAATTTATGCGACTAAGTTGATTTAGTATTTCTTGTTCTTCTGTTGTTAATTCATTACGTTGGTTAGAATTGCCACTGGCTGGAATCCATGTGTTGGGCTCGACAAGCTTTTGATAATCTGTTGGGTTGAAATTTTCAAGAGAGTCCATTTTAGGACTTGATTCATCAAGTAATATAATGTCTTCTTTACTAGAGCCAAATTCTGTCATATCTTGATCAAGGTTTGTGGGTTCATCTTCTTCGATGCTTTTCATCAGATCTTCTGTGGAGTTATGTGGAGGTAAGGGCACTTCAACTCCTGTTTGTATTCGGACCCGATCTGTTATAATTATTTCAGTATTTGCATCCAATAAACACCCCGCCAGTAGTTCTCTAAGCTCCTTTGATTTCGTGTATTCAAAATTCTTTGCGTCTTCATAATCATAAGTCACTTGTTTTGATGAAATCGTTTCAGTACGGTCCGCTTCTGTTTGTTCTAGAATTTCTACGATAGATGAGCTCAAAAGGTTTTTCAAATAAGACATGCTGTCAGTTGTGAAGTCGGCGGATTGATAGTTAACGATATTCTTAACCAAATCTGGTCTGAGCGCATTATCTGCTTTTACATTGAAATCATGTATTACTTCCAGGTTATTTTCAGCTATATGAATTTTAGGTACCGTTTCATTTTGTAGTGTAGGCGGTCCTGAAACTTTATTCTGGGCGAAGTATATATCGTTAACGGATATCTTATTCTCTAAGATTAGTTGTTTTAGAACCATCCGAGGAAGATGGCAAGAACTCTGTGCATTTGAATCTCGATCATCGCCGGTATCTGGCAAGGTTATGGCGGCGCATATAGAGGCTACGGTCGTGGAATTTTCATCATCTAACGAGAACTCTTGATCAGCACATATATCTTCAGATAGGTTTTTAGTTGATTCCAGTTCAAATGAAGCATAGTTTTCAGAACGCACATCTTTGGCTGGATCTGATTCAGGATCGGTTACGTCTAGGCAGAAAGGGATTGTTATTACAGGGTTAGTATTCCGTTCCTCTTTCAAATTTCCTGATGTTACTGGACATTCAGAAATTATGTGCGGAGTAAGTTCAATCGGTTTACTATAGTTTACAGTTAAATCATCTTCGATAACAATTTCATATTCAATAAATTTCCCGTGCGAATCTTCTCTTGCTATAACCAACTGTCCCGAAGATTCTTTGGTGCTGTGATCTTTAGGTATTTCATCATATTTGTCTTTCAAGTCCCTTATTTTCACATCTGACATTGCTTCTCCAGAATATAGTTGGCACAGCTCTCCTGACTGCCTTGAGCTAAGTTCCACTTCATTATCACAGCTCAACTCATGCAATTTTAGCTTTTCGTCATCAAATTCAAATTTGAGATTGTTTCGCTCCGGTGAGTTGTACGATGCGTCGGTTTTGGGGTGACTCGTCGAAGGTTGATCTTTTTCGTCTATTTGTTCTAAGGACGTGACGGGGCGAAGAGTGGAGTCCGAATGAGATGTCTGGAAGGAAGGATAGGGATCAGGATTGGTCAGTTTTGGTGTTGGAAGGAAAGAATATCACAGATTAGTGACCGCGAAGATTTTAACACTGAGTGAAGTTTCGTTGACCACGTTTGTCCTCTGTCATAAATAATTGACACAAAATATCTGTTACGGGTTAATTTAATGAATAAGCCGGGAATATTGGTTTCTCAGGACCACATGTTAGTCTTAATCCAAAGACACCCTGAAAATCTCCCAATCGGTGACATATTTTGATATTGTTGAGAATTAATTGAGAAGTTTATGAGCCTCACTATAATCCGATCCTTTCAGGTAATTACTACACAAAGCCTGCTATTCTATTATCAATTTTCAAGTTCAAATAAATTTTATTGCACACACACAACCGAACATAAAAGGCATAATGAAGGCGGCCTTTTCGCTAAGAGCGATCTTTTCCAGGCAACCTTGGGGCAGAAGAATCATATAAGTAACAAGGGGTAAGTGGAAAATTTTGTATGGAAGCATTCGGAGCGAACTCCTGTCAATTTAAAAATCTGACCCCCTTTATACTTGGCCTAACCTAACTAAAGCCCTGTCTTCTTCGTTTGGGACATTGACTGATTTTAACTTACCCCTCCAGCATAACCTGAAACAAAGAAAGCATTTATTAAACAAATTTACTTGGTCTTCATGGACGTAGTATGGACAACGTGCTCTCTTAAAGATAGTTTAGACGATGCGAGCTGCTGACCAGACAGTAGATAGCTACTCGGCTTGTCTACTCGTGCGCCAGTAGCTCGGCTCGCCTTTGCTGTCTACACGACGCTATAGCTGCTGTCCAGTCTAGCGAGTTGTCCCGCTCTGTCCCGCTCGCACTGGCGACTTGACGAGATAGTGCCGAACGCGTCTAAACGATGCGAGCGACGGCCAAGCTGTGCGTCTACCATGAGTTTACGCAGGCGGTCACGTATATTGAATACTATCGGAAATGCTGCTCAGTCGAGATGCGTGTGACAAGGACAGAGCGATAGTTAACGATACACGTTATCGCCTGCGTAAACTCATGGTGTGAAAACAAAAAATGTCGAAGTAACTTGGATGAAAACCGGGCGGTCGGGCTTCACTAGGCCGTCCTCCCATTAGTGACCTTATGGTTGATTTTTCGATTTTGCGCTATCTCCCACTTACCGTGGGGGGAAGTGGGAACGTCTTTACCACTCCATCCTATTTATTTATTCTAAACGAGTCTGGGGTATCAAGATAGCTTTAGAGTCCGTAGGAAATTCATCTATCTTCAGTGGACGCGTTTCAAGTGTACCGCTGTAGATCCTGGCTAAAATAAAAAACAGGAATAACAGTGGGAGCGGAGAGGTGGAATGTCCAACTCGCACTGCGAGTTACTCGTGACGTCCAAACAGTGAGGGTTACTGCAGCTACTCGCCAGGATCACTAGCACGCTAACTCGCACAGTGTGAACAAGCCTTTCGAATCATCTAACTAATGAGTCTCTACTACAGGTCCACCGCATAACTGAGTCTTTTCTTATTTATTTAATATTGTTCATTATGTCTCTAAATATATTATTAATTAGTGTTGTGTGTATAAGTATCTGTAAGTTAATTATATTTGTGTAGCGCTGCGTGCAAGTTGTTACAATCTGGCTAGAATAGGGGCTTCCTGAAAATCAGTGTTGTGATTTTGTTGCCGTTGAATGCTGTAGATGATGGATAAATAGGTCTGAAGCAACTTAATATTTTGTTAACACCTTTGTACAAAAACCCTATTTTTTGCAATTAAAAAGATAAAATTACCCTCAACAGAATTCCAGTAATTGTTTGCCATGCTATTCTCCGCTGAATTTGTTGAGTTTTCGTTTGAGAACTGTATGTAATATATTGTCAAATGTTGTGACAGGCATGTCGGAGATTTCCTTTTTAATAATAACACATCTTTAGCAAAAAGATCGAAATAAGAGTATATTTTTCTTTGTAACAATGAGATCTGTCGCTGTATCCTACCTCAAAAAACCGACCAAATGCGAGTCGGATTAATAATTTAAAAAAAATCATAAATGAAAACGATTGCGTCTAAATACCAAACATAATTTTCGCTTTAGTTTTGCTCCGAGTCGCTAGATGGCGTTGCTGTTACTTTAAACGCACGTCTCTCAAGCTAAACAAACTTTATTTTGCAGTTAAGTTCCATACCCGATGTGTCTTTTAACTGCAAAGTTAAGTTTGTAATCATAAAAACTCGTTACCAGTACGGGATCCCCCTTTTATTTTAAATTACCAGATATATAATCTGTTAAAATTTCATCTGTTAAAATTTCAACTGTCTATTACGGATCGTGAGATACAGCCCACTGACAGACAGACTGACGGACAGCAGAGGTTTAGTAATAGGGTTCCGTTGGTTATTCTTTTAGGTACTGAACCCTAAAAAGGAACCCTTATAGGACCGCTGTGTTGTCTTTCTATATGTCAAGACCCTTCTCGTGTTTTTCTCGCATTCTATCTGTAAATGACCTTTTTCTAGTGCGTGGGGCATCAAATAGAAATTGAAATCAAATACACAAGTCTGAAATCTCTTGCAGGTGTGAAAAAAGCCTCTTAGGCACCGCAACAAAAATAATACAGCCGTTTATGCCGCATATTTTTTAACGTACAGCTCTTTTTCTCGCTTCTTCTGCGTAAAGAGAATTGTATGTTTGGAGCACGTGGCCGCGTTCAAATTCGGATTGTTTTGTAGCTGTCCCTATCCGAGCCCTATCCTACCCGAGCGCGTACGGTGAGACAGCATACACTACGCGAAGTTATCCACCCGTTATTTGGATGTTTCGTAGTCCAGTGATCATTTGAAGGATACAGTATATTATGTAGACATTTTTTCAATACAGTATATAAAAAAAATTCGGATGCGGTGGTTTTTCCAAATTGTTCTAATTGATTCATACTCTTCTAAAACAGGTTCAAAGTTGGGGCTTTTTATAACCGTAAAATACAATTCTTTGATGCCCTGTAACTCTGGAAGTTTATACTTTAACGAAAATCTGACTCGCCACCGACACAGATATTTAGTTCTAGATTGTGTCTTGAAAATTTCATTGTGTTTCACCGCTTATTACTCAAAATATGACGGTACGACGTATGTATGGGCGCTTTGACACCAGCAAATCCTCTTAAAGAGTCCGCAGTATCACTTCAAAATGTTGTTGTTTAACATAGAGGGCGCTAGAAAGAAAACCAAGGACAAATGGGTGACCCTACCCCTTTCCTCCCTACCGATCCCGATAGGTCTTCAAAAATGATATTGAGGTTTCTAATATCGTGGTGAAGGAAAACATCGTGAGGAAACCTGCGCACTCCTGAGCAGAAATTCACAGGTGTGTGTGAAGTCTACCAATGCGCACTGGTCCCGCGTGGTGCACTATGTCCCATACACTCTCTGTAGGAGAGTAGGACTGAGACCTGCAGTGGGGACATGTATAGGCTGTTGATGATGTCTCAGAAGGTCTAAAACATATTTCAACTTAGATCGAACAAAACTAATTGATACATCACTAAATATTCAACGAGCTGTTGTAGGCACAGCCTGTGTCGCAGAGGTCTACCTTCCTGTTGCACAAACAAGTTTTATAAATGTTCCTGCAGACAAATCTAATGTATAAACGGAACAAAATATAATTATGATTATGAGAGAAATGTTATTTAAATATTTCTAAAGCGGCACGAGAGGGTGTTTGTGTGTGAGTTGTGTGAGAAATTTAAGTGAAATATTAAGTAAATGAAATGAAAAGTTTGTGTATGTGTGTGTGTGTTGTGTGAGTGAGAAATTAAGTGAAATATTAAGTAAATGAAATGAAAAGTCTGTGTGTGTGAGTTGTGTGAGTGCGAAATTAAGTGAAGTATTAAGTAAATGAAATGAAAATTATGTTTGTGTGTGAGTTGTGTGAGAAATTTAAGAGAAGTATTAAGTAAATGAAATGAAATGTTTGTGTATGTGTGTGTGAGTTGTGTGAGTGAGAAATTTAAGAGAAGTATTAAGTAAATGAAATGAAAATTATGTGTGTGTGTGAGTTGAGTGAGAAATTTAAGTGAAATATTAAGTAAATGAAATGAAATGTTTGTGTATGTGTGTGTGAGTTGTGTGAGTGCGAAATTAAGTGAAGTATTAAGTAAATGAAATGAAAACTTTGTGTGTGTATGTGTGAGTGAGAAATTAAGTGAAGTATTAAGTAAATGAAATGAAAAGTTGTGTGTGTGTAAATGACCTTAATATTATTTCATTATGTAGAGCATCTGTTCTGTTTGAGTGTATCTTAAAGAAATGAATGCCAAGATTTATCTAGTCGTTGTATAAGGATTGTTTAAGTATAATTCTAAAAGCCACGGCACGCTCGAATGAAACAACAATTTCCATAGGAATTTGATTTATTCTGACTAAGGAACACTACTAAATATAATAAACATACAAATGCAACATACAAATGGAAGTACATACAACCAAAAACATACGCGTCGAATTGAGAATCTCCTCCTTTTTTGAAGTCGGTTGAAAATGGTCGGATAAACACATAATACTTTTAAAATACATTTTTATACAGTTAAAAATCGTATTTCTTCCGTAAAGTCAGTGGAGCAGCGTTTGCATTTTTATGTATGATGGGTTTGCACTTGGCCTTCATCTCACCTGATGGTAAGGTTACGCACAGAAGCTTCAAGCTAATGAGGTGCTGGCTCTGCTACCTTTCACACCGGAGCACAACAGTGCTATTAACACTGCTGTTTGGCGGCAGACTTAGGTAGTATGGTATTAGCTAGCCAGACGGACATAGAAAATGACCTACCAGCAACCAAACCGATAGTTACCTCCACTGGGAATCGAACCCGGTCAATCCGGATTGTGAATCATTTAGCCATTAGGTTACGGAGGTGTTGAAATTCTGAGAGAATGAATGTTTTACTTCAGGTGCAGGGGTATGAAGCGCAGTCTTACGCTGCGCCGGCGCAACGTCGCGGACTCGGCACCGGAGCTGCCGTGGGCTTGGGCGTAGGCGCGCTTGCTTGCTTGTTAGGTAGCCAGATGGACATATAAATTTCTCTACCACCAAGCAAACCTAACACCATGTAAGTTACGGATTGTTTACAAGCGTGTAGACATTCCAACACGGACGCGGTTACATGAGACAGCGATAATGTAAATCAGTGTATAAGAAAGGGACATCATGAAAGACATCAACTTACTAGTTCGAATTGAATATTATAATATTATATATTATAATATTTAAGAGTCCGTGAGCTGAAGTAGCAATGGGCAGGACACATCGCTAGGTTAACCAATGGGAAGTAAAAGTTCTCGAGTGGTGACCCTGTACCGGAAAACGAGTAACGCGACGTCCCCTACTAGAAATATCTATGATCTGGTTAAGCGGGTAGTCGCTGTATGCAAGTGTCTCGCCGGTCGATGTGGCGTACCATGGAGGAGGCCTAAGTCCAGCTGTGGACGTTTCCCGGCTGATGAGGAGATTATTATTTCATACTATCTTTTATAATAATCTTTTAAAATATACTAGCTATATAGTAGCATAGCACATCGTATTGTGATGTCGCGAAATGAGTATCATTAACATACAACTTCACGGTGAAGCACAGTTTATATTTTTGATTTAAATTTTTTGTTATAAAAGCGCCATCTAGTGTGATCTAGCTGCACAGCAATAGTTGCTTGAAGTTGAACGTTAGTGAAATTATATAAGATAATTACTGCACAAATACACCTGTATATTTCGCTTATACATACAAGCTTTACAATCATTATTCCGATCACTAAATCTTATATATGTATATATCTATAAAGCTAATATTAGTACGTTAAGACCGGGTTTTCTCTATCACCACCAACTCCGATCAACTTCCCGTTGGAGCAGTGAATACCCCTTGGTCTCCTGATGAAAGTAAGGCAGTTTGGTCGCGATGGGTGGAAGTGGGTGGATGTGGGTGGCAAAAATGTGAAAAATACATCTGTCCTTGTCTAACTCATGTGAGCTTCACATGAGTGAAGAAGTTCACATGAGAACTTCTGGAAAGTTCAGAAATATTCTGTAATGATCTAGAAAGATTACATTTGCTCTACGTTTATGCCAAAATAAATGTCCAACCGTGCGAAGCTGGCGCGGGAGGAGTTCTTCATAAAATCATGCGATAATTTTAAAAATTTCAGTTCCGTCAACACAACCACAAGTAAAACAATTGGGTCATTTTTGTGTCACTTCCAAATACTTAACGTATTACACCTGACACAACACTTGTCATTAAGAGACTTTGTTGGTTAGACCACGTGGCCGCGTTCAAATTTGGATTGTTTTGTAGCTGTCTCTATCCAAGCCCTATCCTACCCGAACGCGTACGGTGAGACAGCATACACTACGCGAAGTTATCCACCCGTTATTTGGATGTTTCGTAGTCCAGGGATCATTTGAAGGATACAGTATATTATGTAACCATTTTTTTAATACAGTATACTAATGAAATTTCAGATGTCGGTGGTTTTTCCAAATTGTTCTAAATTGATTCACACTCTTGTAAATCAGGTTCAAAGTTGGGGCTTTTTATTACCGAAAAATACAATTCTTTGACGCCCTGTAACTCTGGAAGTATATATTTAAACGAAAATCTGACTCACCACCGACACAGATATTTGTTTCTAGATTGTGTCTTGAAAATTTCATAGATTTTCATAGCTCAAAATATGACTGGACTACGTTTGTATGGGCGCTTTGACACCAGCATACCCTCTTAATGAGGACTTTTCGAGACAAGCTTCAACAAAAACTCAATAGATGGCGCTGTGGTCTTCTGTTAACAATAAAAACATGAAAGAAGATTTCGTATCTCTCCAATTGATGCACAGTTTTTAATGCCTTTTTATTTTTCAATGTATTGCATATGATTATAATTTAAAGTCCAGCTTCAACAAAAATCCCATAGGTGGCGCTGTATAAAGTCTTCCTTAAATAGCGAATAATATTTTAACGGGATCCATCTCCGAATGCTTCCATACTAAATTTATGTTGCCATATTCTTGTAAAATAGAAATAGCTTGCTTTGATAAGTAATTACCTATGAATAGGAGATGAAAGTACTGTGTCGCGAAATAAATATCATGTTTACAATAGCGCATACGCAGCTAATGGTCCGTAAATGGCGCTTTGAACAAGAATAGTGTGTAAAAATGTAAATTGTGCTTCACTGTGAAGTTGTATGTCAATGATACTCATTTCGCGACATCACAATCCGATGTCCTATTTGTAGATAATTTTATGGCAACAGAAATTTAGTGTTAAACTTTGATGGAGCGGGATCCCGTTAAGGGGGACTTTCAGGTACTTGAATAAATTCAGATGTATATTAGACAATCAAAAGCTTTTGTACCTGTAAAAAAATTAAAACATTGGGGGAATTGACACTATGCTAGAAGCATTAGCCTTATGCTATATTATTTAGATAATATTTTTAAGACAAAAATATTTTTGTTTTTGTACGTCAGTGTCCTCTACCCGAAGGTTGTCTGGAAGAAATCGTCGAAATAAGGCCAACTAACTGTGCGCTGTTTGTATGTATATGAAATTACAATAAAAATTTGATCTGCCTGCAATGCCTCGGAAATCACTAAATAGTTTTTGATGCAGTTTTCATAATTTATGTAGTCTTATGTCTTTAAAATGAAAAGTAGCGATGTTGTAAAGTTAATGATGAAAACTGCATCAAAAACAATTCAATGATTTATATTTTGCACTGTGAAATGTCAGTCTACGGTCAGCGACATCTATGTGATTTTTGTTGAAGCTGACCTTGAGAATTCCTCATTACGGAATCTATTAATTTAAAAAAATACATACGTTTACATATAAAATCAACCTTTAACCAGAACCTCACCTAACGGTAAGTAAAGATGTGGTCAAAGATATTTAAAGAATTGAAACAAAACAAAAAATAGCTCTAGACTTTATACATTACGCTTATAAAATTACATAATCAATTACAAGAAAAGCGGGAGAGAAAAAAAATGGAAAACTAAAATTATGCAAATAACATTCTCAAAAGAAAAAAAATAACGATAACAAAAACTTTTTTGTAGACTCCTTCCTTCGTTCTGTTAATTTCTTCTCTCTTTTTACAAGGCACCTGAAATAAATTAAATATTCAATTAGTAATCATAAAATATTGTAATTACAAAGAAAAACATTTGCAACAATACAGAACACAAAAATCTACATTTAAAAATTGCAATTATTTTGAAAATAGCAATCAATCTCACTTTACATCAGGTGAAAACCCCTGAATCCAAAGCCATTAAAACCTACTGTCATACACCTACCAAAGAGAATATAACTGCTGTGTAAACAAATCTGTCAAAGTTGTTAACAGGACTTTTTGGTATGTGTGGCCTGCCATGATGATTTATGACACATTAAATTCGAGGAACTATATTTTATCGCAATTTTTGAGACTTTATTTTTTCCATAAATTGCCAATGTCGATGAGAAAATCACAGCTAAATGAATTTAAAAAACAACTTATGACTTTTCTGATCTGTAAAATCTTGATCTGTAATTACAAAATTAATTCTTGATTCGATAAACTGACCATTAATTTTAATACTTTACTTTGACATGTAATTATTAATATTATTTTACATTATTTATAATTATTAATTTTATATTTGTATGCTCATAACAGAATATTGTGAAACTGTATTGTATTGTTACGAAATATGAACCACCACCTGTAATATTTACCAATATTCACAAATAAATAAATGATTTATTGGTTGATTTAAATTATTGCTAAATCCAAATTAAAATTTTTACGTATTTTTATTTTGGGGTGCTTTCTTTTAATGTCCGTTACGGTATAAAATACAATTCAACCCCAAACTATTAGGTGTCAATTATTAGTACCTTTTCCCTTTTGCCCTATTGATTCCGTAATGCTGGCGAAGTTATTTACTATTTCTAAGTTACTGTACCTACGTTTTCGCAAACAGCTACCGCCAAATGTGTATCGAAGCCGGATCAGTAGAAGCCTGCGTCACAACGAAAAAAAAACATAAAAAAATGTTGCCAATCAAAAAATAAAATTTCTACCACTGTATTTATAGTTCAGCAAAGCCAAGTCTCTAATTATGCGTAAAAGGATGGTTTATTATATGGTATATAGATAAATATAGAATAATCACAAACCAAAGTTTTAAGAATATTTTTTCAGTCAGGCCTCCGCGAAGTCTTTAGTTATGTCAAGTCTTACCTATGTCTACTTTTTGTACAAATAAACTAGACCAAAATAATAAAAAATGGCAATTAAATTACATTTACTTAATAATTGTATTTTGAAATGAGTAGTCTACAAGTCCAGGCCTGGGGCTGCATACATTCGAGGAACGTGGCTTTGTGAATAAACAAAATAATCTAAAAATTCTTAGCTTTGCCAAACTATTGAATAATTAATTTGGATATTATTACACGAAGTAGCCATTAGCAATTGGATCCAATACATTTTTGTGTCACATTTTTTGGACAAAACAAACACACACACACACAAACAGAAAAGAACATAAAAGGCATAATGAAGGCGGCCTTATCGCTAAGAGCGATCTTTTCCAGGCAACCTTGGGGCAGAAGAGTCCTATAAATAACAAGGGGTAAGTGGTGCTACATAAATAAATACACACATATAATGGATAAACAATAGACAAAATATAGTGGATCAGGAAGAAAAGGAAATCAGAGGAGATCAGGAAGGAAAGAAGAAAAGGCTGCTAAGGAATCTGTTCAAGGAAATACATTTTTAGGTTAGTTTTGAAAGGATTGTAAGGAAGGGACTCTTTTGATGGGATGGAACTTGGAATTGCTTTAATGGAGCTTAGGTGAGTACGCTTTCATACAGCTGCACAGCTCCACACATTTTTAAATAAACCTGGCCTTCTCACGTGATGGTAATTGACGATCAGGTCATTGAACAGTAAGCGTGACCACAGAAGCTTCGAGCCGGCTCTGCTACCTTTCATCCGAAGACAACAGTGCTATTAACACAATTTGGCGGCAGACTTAGATAACACGGTGGTAGCTAGCAAGGCGGATATATGAAATGCTCTACCACCAACCAAACCTAGTGGACACGGAGGTAGTGAAATCGCTAATGATCGCTTTATAATCCGCGCCATTAATATATCTAAACACTTCTCATTTTACATAACCTATAAATAAAAACATTTTAGAAGTCGTTTGTCTGTAAAGTCGGTTTACGGATGATAATTTTACGTGATAACGTCATAAAAGATGCGTCACAAGCCGAACGCGTACGCCGATCGTTTCCTCTATCGCTTGTTCCGCGCTCTCGCTCACGCTCGGCTCAGGCGGAACGTGACACTTTTTCGTGCGTGCAGCCGGTATAAGACGTTATCACGTATAAAAATTCATGTATAAATACCAAACCTCAAAAATCACAAATACTAAATCCAAATTCCTTCAAAATTGATACAGTATCCATTACCAAGCAATTAAAGCCAAGACAAGGTTTTTTAATTGTTAAAAGTTTGTTAGTGTGTTAATTAGATATACCTATGACAGATTTTTTATAATTTTAAATCAACTAAGAAGATATCAAAGTTTTTTATTAGAGCCTATTCGGTCACGTCGCAATTTGGACGCTGTCTTTATCTTTCTTCAAAATTTAGAAAGGAATAGCAAATCTTAATTTTAGTTAAAATAACACTACGCGCCCTGAAGCTCACTTCTTAGGGCTCCGTACCTCAAAAGGAAAAAATGTCAAGTGCGAGTCGGGCTCGCGCAACGAGCGTTCCGTACAGAATATGAATAATTAACGTAATGAAAATCACGCTCTACCGAAAAGTAAGTCCGATTGAAGAACCAACTTTACTTTGCGGTTACATTACATACCCGATGTATGGCCTTTAACTACAAAGTTAAGTTTGTAAACATAAAGAAGCTACTTTTACTGTGTTGTAATTTAAAAATCCTGAATTTCAGATTCATTCCTATGGTTGTGCTGTAAGACCTTGCTTCTTGACAAATTTCATGATTCTAGGTCAACGGGAAGTGCCCTATAGGTTTTGGTTCGCTTGCATTTTGTATGGAAATGTTCTAAAATACAGCTATATCTTTTTATTGCGTTCACCTATAAGTTTAATTTTTTCACAGCTCCAAGGGACGGCAGACTCGAGTATTCAATATTAATTTCAACTTGATACCTCTACACGGTCTTAAGAAAAAGGGTATTGACATAGGGACAACAAAATTATCTTACAAGGTTCAATTTTGCCAAAATTTTTGAGGTACGGAACCCTAAAAAGGTAAAAAAAATTAAAAAACCTATTTTTTGAATTTCGTAGGTCGACAGTGAGCGAATATAATTCAAAATAAGAATTGTATTGCTATCTCACTCAGACACTCAGATTATAATTGTATTTCATTGTACATAGACTAAATATTATATACAGTATATAGCTTACCTTTGTATATAAGTAGATATATACTTCTTTTTGTATGAAACACTTCACTCGCGAGTTATTCTATGCCTCGTTTACAGTGACATCGGGTTGGTAGTCGAGCGGGAGAGTTGAAAAACAGTAGTGCTATTCCATAAGAAACATTTTTTTCTCATTTCTCATTACGAAAGTCATTTTCGTTTCATAAAACTTTTCACAAAAAAATTTTTCCGATGCGGTACCGACAATCAAGTCCGCGTGATGCTCGATGAGATGTCAAATAGGAAGCAAAATGAGACAGGGATGGTTCCATGCCCTTACAATCTAAATCGATCTCATCGACTAATGTTTTACTAATAAAATACGACGAAATAATTATTAAAGACTATGAGAATATGTATTTTTCGATCAATTTCACGGTTTCGCGTTTCTAAACTAACGAAAACTATGAAACCTGCAAAATTATTGCAAGGCCGGCTGCACCGAAAATTGTCTTCGCCCACATACATAGAAGATATAAAAAGTCATAATAACAGAAAGTAAACAAAAAGTCAATTGGAATTGGATTGCAAAAACGCTTCGATATTACTAAATGCTGAATTAAATTAAATATAAAACAGTATTCAAATGAAGTAGTGGTTTCATCAATAATATATTCATATAGAATAAGTCGGATGTCCTTGCCCCTTGCCGCAGAATGATGGTACGCTTTTAGATATGTTGGAGACCAAACCAGACTTGGCTAGGGAATTATCCAAGATTGTTACTAGAGTATAGTGTTTTTTGTGTGCTTAACAAGTTCAAATTCTGCATTTTTCATAGAGATGTCATAGCCAACTTTATCAATTCAATTTTATTAGAATATTTAATTTAAACTAAAACGAGAACATTACTCAGTATATACTTTATTATTACATTACATTTCAGGATACTGAGGATGTACATGATCATTTCTCTACGACAAAAGTCATAAATTTCTTCTTCACATCAGACTATCAAGTTGAAACAGGCACTATTGAGGTACTACTAAAGAATTTGAGATGAGTCGAACGCCGGGGGCCGCAGTTGATAAGTGATTAAGAATTTCCTGAGTGTAATATGTGAAGAACTAGGACCATATTTTCTCGGAAAATATTTCCAGCAGGCTGCCGAGAGACACATTATGATGTTGCAGATTACGCTGGCCATGGAGAAGCGATGAAGGCTGTACCTGAAACTGTACCCAAACAAATATCTGTTGTATTAAGTTGTTATTTATTATTGACAAATAAATATATTTTTTTGATTTCTTCATTCAATGACCACTGATAGTAAATCAGTTGATTATTTATTATCAGCTGTATACTACTGTACTTGTGTGTCTCTCATTGACCACCACGTCAGAGTTATCCCAACCCCTGATTTGATATAATCACCACGATAGGAAGCGATAAATATGTACTAAATAACTGTGCTATTTGGTCTTTGATATATACATAACATTTCTTTGAAAAATAAAAAACTTTTATGTTCTCTTGTTATAAGATACTAACAGTACATATTTCTTAAGTAAAATAAAGTAAAGGACCGCGTTTCGGCACTGACAACACGCACTGATTATAGACTTTTGTCTTTAGACGCTTAGGTATTTTGGACGGGAAGATATGCCGTAGCTTCCCGAAAGCTGCCCAGCCGAGTCGGATTCTTCGTTTGATCTCTTTGTCATATTCATCTACAACTTCGATTGTACTGTTTATATATATATAGGTACTTTATTATTATTTGTACTTATATAACCGATATAATAATAATAATAATAATGTTTTATGCATAAAATATATACATATATTTCGGTAGTCATAAATATCTTTCATTTGTTCAAAAACATTGTATTATTAACTTATATTATTTTGGACAACGCTTGATTGCCTCTACTAGCGTTCAATTCCTTCTTTGAATTCGCCGTAGTTAAGCAAAAATAGAGACGGTTGTCATGACTACCACCGCGTGAGAACTACTACGTCAGTATTGCGTGGTGAAAACTTTTGACATTTTTACAGGCGTTGACGTTTGAACTAAGATTCCATAACGTGTTTTGCCGTCATTTTGATGCTCATCTCGAAAGTCATCGGTGAAAACTAATGTCAAAATACTCGGTTACTCCAACCTTGGTGAAAACCTTGGTGAGAACTTAATGACATATCAATGACTAGTTTTTCTTGATATTTATAAGGTTTGAGTCGTGGTTTGTGTATAAAATTGAAAATAACAGTGCTTCTAATAGTTTTTACATAGTAGGTAGTATAAAATAAAGTGTAAATATTGTGTATATTGTGTATGTATATATTCCGTAAATGAAAACTTTGGTGACAATTTTGTATGTGAAGGCTTTGAAAAGGTTTTAGCTTTAAATTTAATTGTAAATTTAGTGCAAGTCGGATTCCTAATAACAATGTTTTTAATGTTTTTTTACATAGAATACTGTAAGAGATGGCTCAATCTGCGATGTTACTCGTACTCATGAGTTGGACATTGCCGCTACTTTACAAAAAGCTCAAAGCTTTTAAAGACGCTTGTTTTCTCGGGGTGGAGAATGTACGTCGTCAGAAACTATATAACGTCTCTTTACACTCTATAGGTTACATTGCGCGTGCTAAATTTCATCAAGATCGGCCAAGTCGTGAAAAAGCAACAAACAGAAAAACTTACTATAAGTATTTAAAATATTTGTATCAATATTTGATAACAAGATCCGTTGATTTTTATTACCTGTGTACATGATGGATTTACACTTGGCCTTCATCTCACATGATGGTAAGACGATAAGGTGGTAAGCGTGCGCACTCAGTACATAAGCTAATGAGGCGCTAGTTTGCTCATGTGACGCTAGCTCTGCTACCTTTCATACCGGAACACAACAATGCTGTTTGGCGTTAGACTTAGATAGCAGGCTACCCAGGCGGACAAAAACAAGTCAGGCACCACACTTGGAATCGAATCCGGGACCTCTGGATTGTGAGTCCAAGATATAGACGTTAGGCCACGGAGGAGATTAAAATCTAATATACTAAGTTACGGTTTTGTTGGTATTATTTAATAAGTTTATCCTTTATTTTCAGGGGACTCTGGTTATTCTCAGCGGCAGTATGTTTCACTGTAACAAGATGTTACAATTGTTACACATCATTTAAACGAGTGTTTAACTGTATTCTTTTTTAAACTACCGAGAGCACGTTAGAACGTGGTCCTCAACTCGCGACACTGTATTTGTTACGCGCCTGAAATGGCAGATTGTATAGTAAACGAGCCAAAGGAAGAAGTAACCGTTTTATTTACACATTCCGTAATAAAAGTTTATAAATGCTACTGCAAGAACTACAGTACAGAGACATACACTATTGGGGAACGATAGCAAAAGCCATAGTAGCTCGTCAGGAGCTCGCTAGGACAGAGCGTCAGTTTTTAAACGATCGAGGTCTGGGTTCCATCCTGGCTCATACAGATAAGTTCCAATTTGTTAATTGGAATTTATGTACGAATAATAAAAATCATTACCATTTGCTTTTCGGTGAAGGAAAACATCGTGAGGAAACCTGCACACTCCTGAGAAGAAATTAAAAGGTGTGTGTGAAATCTACCAATCCACACTGGGCCCGCGTGGTGAACTATGGCTCATACACTCTCTGTAGCCTGAGCTGAGCCTGAGCCCCTGCTGTGGGGACATAACGTTGATGAAAGGAACGATTTAGTTGCATTCGCGTTCATCATTATCAGCTATGTGTCCTTGAGCCGATCTCTTATCTGACTTTAATGTGGATAATGAAAGTAGAAATGCTCACTTTTTAAGGAATTATTTAACGTAAGAAACAATTACTGTTTCTTGTAACTTGTAACAAGAAATTTAATGTAGATTTTTTAAACGAATTTAGAAATGTTATGTATATATCAAAGACCAAATATCACAGTTATTTAGTACGTATGTACCGCTTCCTATCGTGGTGATTATGTCAAATCAGGGGTTGGGATAACTCTGACGTGGTGGTCAATGAGAGCCACTCGAGTACAACAGTGGACAGCTGATAATAAATAAGATCAACTGATTTACTATAAGTGGTCATTGAATGAAGAAATAAAGAAAATATATTTGTCAATAAAGAACAACAACTAATAACAACTTAATAAAACAGATATTTGTTTGGGTACAGTTTCAGGTATAGCCTTCATCGCTTCTCCATGTATATCTCGGCAGCCTGCTGGAAACATTTTTCTAGTAGGTATGGTCTCCTGAAATAGATAGAAATTAATGAAAAAATGTATTCTGCGTATTTTCATTCTTAATGTTCCAGTTTCGGATGTTCAGTTATCAGCCCGTGTCTCTTCACTGCTGAAGATAGGCCTCTCCCAACGTGCGCCTCTCCTTCCGGTCCTCCGTCGTCTTCATCCACTCGCTTCCCGCTATCCTCTTGAGGTCGACAGACCAGCGGGCTGGAGGCCGTCCCACCCCGCGTCTCCCGGTCCGCGGTCTCCACTCGAGAATCTTTTTGCTCCATCGCTTGTCTGTTCGTCGACAAATGTGGCCTGCCCATTGCTACTTCAGCTTGCTTATTCGAGTAGCTATGTCGGTCACCTTTGTACGTCGGCGGATTTCATCATTCCTGACTTTGTCGCGCAAGGATATTCCAAGCATAGCCCTCTCCATCGCTCGCTGTGCAACTTTGAAGCGGTGAACAAGCCCCAATGTGAGCGTCCGTGTCTCTGCTGCATAAGTCATGACCGGGAGAACGCATTGGTTATACACCTTGGTCTTAAGGCATTGCGATATACTGGACTTGAGGATATGGTGGAGTTTTCCAAACGCAGCCCAACCTAGCTGGATTCCGCGGTCTGCTCCTTTACTGAAGTTTTGCCTACCAACCTGGACAGACTGGCCGAGATAGACATAGCTCTCCACATATTCCAAAATCGTGCTTTCAACAATGACAGGTGTGGCATCTACGTGTTCATTGTGCATAACCTTTGTCTTGTCCATGTTCATGCGCAGACCCACTCGCTGGGAAGCTTCGTTAGGACTGCACTATTAATACCTTTAAAGGAAATAAATAACCCTTATAAGATCACTCGTTGTCCGTCTGACTCTCTGTCAGACCCTTTTCCCCAGGAACTCATGTAGGCATCAAGTTGAAATTAATATAAAATACTCAAGTCTGATTCCAATAACCGATGGAGAGTATACCGGGAAGCGTGTACTGGGCCGTCCCTCTACTAGATGGGCCGAAGACCTAGTTAAATTTGTGGGGAGTCATTGGATGCAATTGGCTTAGTACCGGTCAATGTAGCGTACCATGGAGGAGGCCTATGCCCAGCAGTGGACGTTTCTCTCGAGTCTGCAATCTATTAGAGCTGTGAAAAAATTACACTACTAGGTCAACGCAATAAACACATTTTGATGTTTAAGCAGCATTTTTTGACTATTTCTTTTGCCAAGCAAGGGAATCAAAACCTATAGGGTACTTCCCGTTGACCTAGAATCCTACCAAATTTGTCAAGAAGCAAGACCTTACCGCACAAGTATGGTAATTAATCAAACAAGAATGGAAAAAAAACATAACAACTTCTAACTGCGACCACCAATCCGTCTGCTAAGGATTGTGATTTAGGCAAATCAACTCACAGGAAGTGTGACATGATGACCTATGAGGGAGGCTCATGTCCAGCTTTTTAAATTAGTGGCAAATTCTTCATATTCTGTACGGAACCTTCGGTGAGCGAGTCATTCTCATGCATGGACTTGGCTTAAGTTGCGAAAATACAGCCGTTTTAAAAAGTATATCGTAACTTCCAAACGCACAAAAACACAATACTCTGAACCTTGCTGTACCAATCTTGGAGAACCCTTTAGACAAGTCTGGCTTCGTCTCCAATAAGTCTAAAATCTAGCTGAATCTTTAGCTGAATCGTCCCTGATGATATTCCTTCAATTCTGACATCATTCGACTTATTCTATGCGAATATTATAAAAAATGTCTACTTCATTTTAACATTGTCAAATAATGTTTTTTATTAATTAATATAGAAGTAATTTAGTTAAATATTTAGTAATATAGTATTTAGTGTATAATATCCAAGAATTAGATTCAATTTCTTTTTCAATTCAATTCAATTCAATTCTTGATATTTATGGCAACTACCAACTTCATGGTAATTCTAATTTCTTTTTCATTTTTATGATTTATGACCACAGATTACTTAGAACACAATTATGTCAGTTTTATATCGTCTATGAATGCGGGCAAAGATAGTTCGCTGTAGAGCCTTGGTATATGATATTTTTGCAGGTTTTATAGATTTTCGTAGTTAAAAACGTTAAACCAACGCGGAACCATAAAAATTGTTCAATAAAATACACATTTCATTATTGTTTACTAGTTATGATGCTGTATTTTGATTCTAAAACCTAAGTCGATGATATAGATTTAGATTGTATGGTCATGGTACATCACTACTCATCTCATATCCTTTTTGACATCTCATTACTCTTCACTCGGACTTGTATTTCGGTATAGCATCGCAAATTTCATTTTATGAAAACTGTTGTGATGCGAAAACTATGACACTTAACATTATAGTTATAGAACGGACAAAGCAAACTAAATTATGATCTCAAACTTATTACCAATTGGTAATAAGTGACTCACTCAGTCTCACGTCACGTCACGCGGCCATACAAGACATTTAACGTACCACTGACTTTCGAGATCAAAGTTTTTATATGAAAAGTTTTCCAATGCCCGCTCTATAACCTATTACTATATTTAAATCTCTCTGTGTGAAAATAACCTTTACATGAAGATTTTG
The DNA here is from genome assembly GCA_910589575.2 of Carcina quercana. NCBI lineage: Eukaryota > Metazoa > Arthropoda > Insecta > Lepidoptera > Depressariidae > Carcina > Carcina quercana. The sequence continues at coordinate 7,157,774 of OU342453.1, forward strand.
AATGAAGTGTGATAGGTTTACACTCGGCCTTCATCTCACCTGATGGTAAGTGACGATAAGGCCGTTGGATGGTAAGTGTGCGCACCTAGAAGCCTCAACCTAATGAGTAGCTGGCTATGCTACCTTTCATACCGGAACAAAGCTATTAACACTGCTATTTGGCAGCAGACTTAGGTAACATGGACTCAGAAAATGCCCTACTGGGAATCAAACCCGGGACCTCAAGATCGTGAATGGTGGCAACGTAGGTGGATATTTTTTGATTTGCATGTGGCTTGGCGTTTAAATATGTCTTATATACAATTTTTCGAGAGCTTTTATTAGTCTCCTTGGCTAAACAGACATTTTTACTATTAAATCAGACTAAAACCAGTCAATCAAGTTTAAAACACTTACTAAACCAATCAAAACGATATTACATCAAGTTTTCACCAAGAATATTTAATTTAACATAAGATTTCACCGATGACTTTCGAGATTAGTAGCAAAATATCGTAAAACACGGTATGGAATCGCATTTCAAACGTCAACGCCTGTAAAAATGTCAAAGTTTTCACTCATTTGAGTTTTCACAAAGGTTTTCACCGACATAGTTTTCACTTGCGTATGGAATCGCAAATTTCATTCTCACCAAGTGAGACATCGATGAGAACCAACTTTTACCTTATAGAATAGCACTACTGATATTGTTTAGAATGCAATAAACAGGGTTACTGGAAATATCACGAATTCTTGTCAAGGGGTCAAAGATGAGGTCAAAAGCAATCAATTTTGTCCTATAAAGTTTATTCTAAAACTTAATGGTTTTTTAATTCATCATCATCATCATCAACAGCCTATATGCCCACTGCAGGAGCTCAGTCCTACTCTCCTACGGAGAGTGTATGGGACATAGTACACCACGCGGGACCAGTGCAGATTGGTGGACTTCACATGCCTGTTCAAGACATGCAGGTTTCCTCACGATGTTTTCCTTCACCGTTAAGCAATCCGATAATCGGTTTTTTTAATTATTTGATTTTAAATGTTTTTGAGAAAAGTTCGACAATAAAATAACAACCACTTATTTAATAATTATTTTAACAGGTAACATTCAGAATATTCACAAAAAAAATAGTAAAAAAATTACAAAGAAATAAATGTTATTTTAGTGTTTAATTATCGACCCGCTCTTACTTCGGGGGCATTAATGGATGTAACTCGACTTTTTTCAAGTTTCAAAAGACATTTGTCATGTATTTTAAGAGGGTACTGCACGAAATGATCCGCGAATGTATGGCGCCAAGGCCTGGTCTTGTACACTTATAATTTTAAAAGTCCAGTATCAAATAAAAGTGATTTAGTTAACATTCTTGTCTATTAAGGTTTAGTTTATTTGTATAAAAACATATAAATCGCACGACAGGTAAGACTTGACGTTGGAAACAAAGATGGCGTCAATAAAATGACATTTGACGCTGTCACTTGGTACGAAAAGAATGATTTTGTACAATTAAATTAAACGCAAAAATGTAGTTCTAGTATTTTTCTATACATATTTAGATTATTACTTGATTTGATAAAATAGTGTACAAGTGCAGGCCGAATTTGAAACAACTCTTTTGTAAATTAAAATCTAGTACTATGCGCTGAATTAGTTAAATAAATTGAAAGTACTTATTTATGCTAGCCCGATCCTTGAACGAGGGCACGCTCTTGTTAAAATTCTATACAAATACATTTATAATTAACAAACAATACATATCGTTTATGACATCTCGATATTTTAAAAAATCATTGTGTGTAAAGTCGGTTTACGGACGATAATTTTACGTGATGACGTCATAAGAAAATATTGATGAAAAACTGCATTTTTTCATGAAGTTCACGTGTAGGTTCTGTTCTGCCGCTGTCTCTCTTCTACTCGCATCGGCCGATGGAGCGGAAGAGAGCTAGATGCGTCACAAGCCGAACTTAGGCGATCGTGCATCTCTATCGCTTGTTCCGCACTCTCGATTGCAAAGTAGTATAACATATGGATATTGTTTTTCTTGCCCTCAAATAAATTCAAAACACAGCTATAACACGACTTACTAAAAGTAAAGCAAGCCAACTCTCCTACACTACTCTCCATCAACTCGACACAAGTAAACGAGGCATATTGATCAGTATAAATACGCGACCAACCGTAGAAAAAGAACAGCGATAAATACAATTTTCATCATAAAAAGCCCAGCGTTTCTACAAGCACTGAAACTTCATGCAATACAATGTTGATTTTATCAAAAAGCGCCAAATCAATTATGAAGTCTGATCTACCAAGCAAACGAGAATCATCAAAATCTATTCATAAATGGACGAGTTATCGCATAACATATATAGAAACAAGTGAAAGAAAAGTTAATTTTTAAAAACCCGACTGCGTATTTTATAAACCTTTTTATGAGTTTGACATAACAGTGTCACTCTCACAGTAAATACGAATCTAACGACACCTCTCAAGCTAAATTTAAAAAATAAAAATTCCAGATTGTGGAACTCGTTGCCTCACACTGTACGCGACCTCAAAACTGTTTCCGCCTTTAAGAAAAACGTCAAGGAACATTTTCTATCACTATAAGTTCATAAGTTAATATATAATTATAGTATGTAAAGTATGTATGTGTTATTACTGATATATATTAGTTTCCTCTCTTCAATATTTCTCCTTGACCTAGGACTGCTGTAAGAAATTTCTTTTAGAAATAAGCTGTTCCTTTTGTATACATTTTTCTGTTTTTATGTTACGAGTATGTAAATATTTTCCGTGTACAATAAACTGTTTAAATAAAATTAAAATAAATAAACTAAAATTCATCGAGCCGTTCAGGCCGCAGAGCATGCCATACAATTATACATACACACTCCCGTAAAACATAGCTCTGCTTCTAGCGCAGTCGGGTAAAAAAAGATTTAGTCGAACTGAGAACCTACTTTTTTGACGTCAGTTGAAAAGCGACCACTTGAAGCGGTTCAATTTTAATAACTACACCGAATCCAAACATGAATCCATGATGACTGGATGACTACAAAAGTCCGGCTTGGTTTTTGGAATTAGTCTATAAATGCGAAGAAAAAAACCAATGAGGGCGCCACTGTAGCTCTATATACTCTTAAATTAAATAGTGTAGGAACAAAAAGACAATTCCGGCAAAGTTATTTTTTCAAATTACTCAATATTTGTTTCAAGTTTTTCTCATTTTTGAATATTTATAACGAAAAAAGGCTAAAAAAACAAGGGTATAATTTAAAATTATGAAAAACAAAGCCAAATCGTCTTCTTAAAATTTGTTAGTATTTTTAGCTGAAATATAACTCCGTAAACACTTATAAAAAAAGAATCACCGAAACACTGAAATATTACAGTTTCATAATTTCTTTTACCATAATCTTTTAAAATACAACAGCTGGATTTGTGAAGTAACTATCTAACAATAGTACATCGGATTGTGATGTCGTGAAATGAGTATCATTAACATACAACTTCACAGTGAATCACAAGTTACATTTTAAACAGTTTTTCGATTATTGTTCAAAGCGCCATCTATGAACCATTAGCTGCGTGACTGCTATAGTAGCTGATATATCACACTAGATGGCGCTTTTATAAAGAATAATTTTTTACAAAGATGTAAATTGTGGTTCACTGTGAAGTTGTACGTTAATGATACTCATTTCGCGACATCACAATCTGATGTACTATTTTTAGATAGTTACTGCACAAAGCCAGCTGTTATATTTAAAAAGATTATGACAACAGAAATTTTTTTTGTACAAAAATTGATTAAGAATATTCGTTAAGGCGATCCGCTCCACCTCCATCAAAGTTTCATATTAAATTTCTGTTGCCATAATCTTTTAAAATATAATGTCTGGCTTTGTGCAGTAATTATCTAAAAATAGTACATCAGTTGTGATGTCGCGAAATGAGTATCATTAACATACAACTTCACAGTGAATCACAATTTACATTTTAAACACTTGTTCGATTACTGTTCAAAGCGCCATCTATGAACCATTAGTTGCGTAACTGCTATTGTAGCTAACTATAAAGTTGTAAATTAATGATATTTACGGTTTGAGATTGATTTATTTCTTAAAAGATTATACTAATCACTTACAAGAAATAATTGAACTTAAACATGTAGTAAATATAGGCGCGAACATAAGCACAGTGAAGGTAAATCTAAAAAATAATTATTCAGTTTGTTGATTAGCGTCGGCGCGGCAACGGCGGCCGATCATTAGCAAACTGGTTTCATGTGTGGTAAAGCTGAGTACACACAACTACTTATTTTATTTATTAAAGTCTTTGAATAAATAACACTTTAGTGATTTTTTAAAGACTGCAAGTGACTTTGATTCTTTTACATCCTTCGGAAGTAAGTTGTAAAGTTGTGCACCTTCATACATAATGGTTTTTTTTCCCATAATTTGTTTTGTGTTTTAGCAACTTTATGTTATGAGCATTTCTCAAAATACGTTTTTGTACTTGGACGTTTTTAGTAAATGTTATATTTGATCTTATGTCTGTAGTGAGAATTTTTCGAATTAATACGCAAGTTTTAAATGTGTAGATTTGCTTAAGGTTCATAATTTTTGTTTCTTTGTATAATTTGTCACTGGGGGTTAAATAATTGTATCGAAATAATACTTTGATCATTTTATTTTGTGCTCTTTGTAGAGTTTGCAGATTAGTTTTGGCAGCCGTACCCCACGTTTCAACGAGATATTCATTTCGCGACACTATAATTTCATCTCCTATTTTTAGGTAATTACTTATCAAAGGCAGCTGTTTTATTTTAAAAGATTATGGCAACAGAAATGTAGTATGGAAGCATTAGAAGAGGGATAACGTTAATAGCTTCAATAGCTAACATGCATTTCCTTCGCCCACCATCTGCAATACCTAGTCAAAAACTCCTTACAATTTCCAACTAAATTATGATTATTCGAATTCGAGCTTACCTTGAGGTGCGCCGTAGCCGCCTGGTGCTCCGTAGGCCGGGGGCGGAGCCCCATACGCGCCATACGCGGGTGGTTCTGACTGGGAGACAAAACAAATCATCAGTTAAGTTCTGAGATCACTACCTTCCCTGGACTGTGGAACTCGTGTCGAACTGTACGAGAGCGTAAATCTGTCATGTTTAAGAAAAACTTCAAGGAATATTTTATATCTCTTATAAACAGTTCATAAGTTAATATATAATAGGCTAGTTGACTAAACATGAAAACTTGGTTAATTATATACTTTAATATCTATTTTAACCAAAAAAAAACTATATTTTAAAGAAAAAGCAATATTTACATTACGTATTTTGTATTTTAAATAAGCAATTTATATTTCCCTCTAAAACGCTGAATACTGTCATGGCGTCTTGAATGACGTCACAGTCCGCGCAATAACCTGCTCCGTGATATGAACACGTCATCTAATCTCTATTTTTTCTTGTCTTTAATATATATATGTAACTTACTACATTAATGTTGAGTGCATCTGTAATTGGTTCTCGTATCGGATTAAAAACTTTTTAATGTATCAATTTAGAGATTCAATACTAGAGACTGTTGATGCTCCTTATTTGATATATATATTGTCACGGAGCTCCAAAAGTCTAGAGATAAAGGAAAGAGAGAGGCGTATCCATCTATCCCCTTCGTGTCGGATATTGACAAATGACTACCGTAGAAAGCTCCTGAATACTCGCATAAGGATTGTCATGTGCGAAAGGGAGAGCAATTCATCTATCTCCTTCGTGTCGAATACTCTGCAACGTTCCTGAAGATTCTAGACTGAGGGATCTAGAAACACTACGGGGTATATATAGGCGCGAGCCGAGCGTCGAGACAGTTCAGTTCAGTTTGAGTTGAGTTCACAGCGAAGAAAAGTGAAGACACGAAAACCGGAAGAAATTGTAAAGCGAAAGTACAGTCGAGGTGGAAAAGTGTTAGTGTACTAGTGTGTCACGTGGTGTCAGTATCGACAGATCGGCGTCAGTAGTGTTCAAGAACTCTGTACGTGGAATCCAGGGACGGGCTCAGTGCAGACGACTCGGAACTAGTGAGACAGGGACGTACTCTGTTTGGGGGGGACCCGTGATTTTGAAGATTGGTTTGTGGACTTGTGTTACCAATAAATTCCGGAACTTTGGAGTCGTGTTTCTCTTCAATCTAAACGAACCTAGAAGCTCGTAACAATATATATAAGGGTTCAGTACTGACCATGTACATGTGTTGCGGCGGCTGCGCCCCCTCGAACCCTATGAGCTGGACGCTGACGTCCCCGTCCACGGTGAGGTGCGTCACGCGCTGGTACGGCACGCGGTGGGGGAACTCGCAGAAGTGCACTCCGTTCAACGCAACCTGGCAATACATTAGTCATATTTATTGACAATCAATAATTCATCATCATCACCAGCCTATACATGTCTCCACTGCAGGTCTCAGTCCTACTCTCCTACAGAGAGTGTATGGGACATAGTCCACCACGCGGGACCAGTGCGCATTGGTAGACTTCACACACACCTGTGAATTTCTGCTCAGCAGTGTGCAGGTTTCCTCACGATGTTTTCCTTCACCACGATATTAGTAACCTCAATATCATTTTTGATGACCTATCGGGATCGGCAGGGAGTAAAGGGGTAGGGGCCCCCATTGGTCCTTGGTTTTGTTTCTAGAGCTGTCTCACTCTAGGTGAAACAACAACATTTTGAAGCGGTTTCCTCGCGATGTTTTCCTTCACCGTTAAGCAATCGGATAATGTACTTGAATTGAAAAACAACTCATAGGTACACGGCTGGATTCAAACCCGGAACCTTCAGATTGAGAGTCCGCGCCTTATCCACCGTACCACTGAAGCTTCTAATCTTATATAAAGCTAATGTTAGTACGTTAAGACGGGGTTTTCTCTATCACCACCAACTCCGATCAACTTCCCGTTGGGGTAGTGAATACCCCTTGGTCTCCTGATGAATGTAAGGCAGTTTGGTCGCGATGCGTGGAAGTGGGTGGTTGTGGGTGGCAAAAATGAGAAAAATACATATCTATCCTTGTCTAACTCATGTGAACTACACATGAGTGAAGAAGTTCACATGATACCTTGTGGAAATTTCTGGAAAGTGTTGTAATGATCTAGATTTACATTTACTCTACGTTTATGCCAAAATAAATGTCCACCCGTGCGAAACCGGGGCGGGACGATAGTTATAGAAATAAAAGGCCTGCCCGACAAGCCTTTTATAATTTCTTATCTCGACAGGTAGTTGTATACATAAGGACCCATGGTGTGGATGGTCCTTGATGCTTTTTCCAGTGTGATACATTATAATACATTCGCTTAGAGTAGTTTTTCTTAACCTGAGGTCTGCAGTCTCATCTCTGGAATAAACGTAATGATTAAACACAACTTTGAGGGTTTCGTTTCATTAAAAATCATATACTAATGCAAGTTTGAAGTCAATGTCTGTCTGTGTGTGACATCGTAGCTCTCAAACGGATGGACCGATTTTGATGAGGTTTTTTTACGTGAAAGCAAGTTTCCTTGCGGTGGTTCTTAGATATATTTGGTAAAAATAGCTTCAGCAGTTTGAAGATCAGCTGATGATAAGCATTTTCGAAATGATAACTTCTTATGGGAGGGTAAACCGCTTCGTTACGTAACGCGTTACGGCGCCAGTCTGGCTTCCTTTTCTCTCACGCATACGGCAGCGACAGTTTTAACATATTTTATTCGTTTTAACATATCTGTAAAAAAGCGTCGGTGGCGCAGTGGATAAGGCGCGGACTCTCAATCTGAGGGTTCCGGGTTCGAATCCAGCCGTGTACCTATGAGTTGTTTTTCAACTCAAGTACATTATCCGATTGCTTAACGGTGAAGGAAAACATCGTGAGGAAACCTGCATGTCTTGAACAGACATGTGAAGTCCACCGATCCGCACTGGGCCCGCGTGGTGGACTATGGCCCATACACTCTCTGTAGGAGAGTAGGACTGAGACCCTGCAGTGGGGACGTATATAGGCTGTTGATGTGATGTGATACGGCAGCGGTAGGCAGGCTCTTCCTCTCTCACTCTAACCCACAGCGCTACCCCTATTTCAAACAGACGCTTCCCCTCTCTCTCTCTCTCAGTGGTTAGTGCACGATAGACATATAAGTTATTACTTCTTTCGGGCGCGCCGCGACGCACACATTTATAGAATATTTAATTTTCTTGTTGTTTGTGTGTTTTCTGAATGAGTCTGTATTTTCCAACGAATAAATGATGTACCTTCATGGACTGCGGCTCGCACAGGATGAGCGCCTCGAAGGCCTCCCCCCGCGCCAGGGGCATGCCCCCCGAAGTCTCCTCGGGCCCCCAGTTCATGGAGGCGAGATTGTTCCTCACGACGCACATCTCCACGAACCGGAAGTTGAGGTGCAGCGCTATGTCGTCACGGGGGTCTGTATTAGGACCACACTGCAAGTTTATAGCGAACCTGGGGAAAAAAGAAAACAAATAAATAAATAAAATAAAATTAGGGTTTATTCATCAACCAGGCATAAATAATTTACAAATCAACCTTTTTTTTTTAAATAATGGCTTTATCCAGTGGTTATCTAGCCAATGACGAGTAAAATTAGGTGAACAAATTTTGAGGTTATAAACTATGCCGAAGCCATTTCTTCAGCTTTCTCAATAAAATGTATAATGTGTACATTTTATCGCTTAATTTGGATTCTTGACGAGAACTTCAAAGGCCAGCCTTGGTTTCAACATTATTGGAAAGAATCCATAGGCCGAATGGTAAACTCTTCGGATCGCGTCGAAACCCTCACAATTTTGCGTACTTGATACTATAACACCGTCAGTGACACTTTTTGCACTATATCACACCATTATAACACAAAAAACACACATAACAGTATTATTAACGAATTACTAAAATTGCAATGAACCACCATTTTACAAGTTCGCGACAAGAAGCCAAAATCAACCTTGTATGATAATGATGAACAGGCAGATAGCTCAGCATTGTGTCTCTGTGGCGGAGCACCGCAGAGACGCTGTTATTCTGCTATTGCCTGTGGTGGTAACTAATACATTATGCTTAACTAACAGTACCATCTATCTTATAACAATAATAATGAGTACTTATGTGCTTAATACTATTTACCTGCACACCACAGCGCCCGTGAGGAAGTTTTCGATAGCCGCTTTCTGCTGAGGAGCTGAATTGTTTTTGCATGTTTAAAAGGAACTGCCTATGCTTATTAATGAACGTTGATAACGTTTTGGATGCTCTAACAGGGGGCGGTATGTTGTTCCAGCATTTTGTCGCAGCATATCGAAAACTTCCCCTGAATGCTTCAAGACGAGGCGAAGGTAGTATCGCCAACCACCAGTCAAGTGCCTGTCTGACGCGCGCACCGAGGGTTTCGTACATAATATGAATAATAACAAACTGAAAATCCATAATAATAGGTACGGTAATGCACCCAACAATGCTCTACCGAAAATTTAGTTCCGGTGGAAAAACAAACTTAACTTTGCAGCCAAATAACATACTTGATGTATGGCTTTCAACTGCAAAGTTAAGTTTGTAAATATAAAATAACTATTTTTACCATGTTATATTTTAAAAAAACCTGGTCTTCATATTTAATCTTCTAATCACGTAGATGTGTAGAATAAATATTTGTCAGTCTCACCTTTGAGCCCCGTGCGGTACACTGCCCTGAACTCTGATCATGCGTCCGGGGTACATACCCGCTGGGATCGGATGGACACATGGTATCATCTGCAATGAACAATGGTTTAACATTAAAAAACCGTCAAAATTCGAGTTGGACACGCACACAAGGGTTCCGTACAGAATATGGATAATTAACATACTGAAAAACATAAATAATGGTTACATCATCAACACCAGACTATACATGTGTCCACTGCAGGTCTCAGTCCTACTCTCCTACAGAGAGTGTATGGGACATAGTGCACCACGCGGGACCAGTGCGCATTGGTAGACTTCACACACACCTGTTAATTTCTTCTCAGGAGTGCGCAGGTTTCCTCACGATGTTTTCCTTCACGGAAAAGACAATGGTAATGATTGTTATCATTCGTACATAAATTCCAAAAAACAAATTGTAACTCATTGGTCCCAGCCAGGATGGAACCCAGACCTCGATTGTTCAAGCGTCAGTCCTCCAGTCTACCCAACAAACGTCAGGTTGGCTTCTGAACAAGTAAATACGTTCAAAAAGAACTGGAAACCGACTTCAATTGCCCTAAAAGTCTACTTTTACTAAGGCAAATTTGAGATTTATATCGTTTTCTCATGGATGCCGTTGTCAGAACTGGACCAAATTGAAATGGGGTCATATGGGAAGCTCCACCTTTCAAATAAAAAAGAATCATCCAAATCGGTTCACCCAGTCAAAAGTTCTGTGGTAACAAACATTTAAAAAAAGAAACATACCCGTCGAATTGATAACCTCCTTCTTTTTTGAAGTTGGTTGATAACTTATTTTATAGCCTTTCTGAATCTTAAACAGTAATCCTATTTAACTGATAATAATACTTGTAGTTATATATTGACATAAATTAATGAGGTGACTTGTGACTTTAATGAGCTTTCTTTTTTAAGTTAATAACTGACATCCTATGCGACACAGATTGTTAATAAATTAAATTCCATACTTTATAATATTTGCACACCTGTGGACAGGTTGAGTACTTGGAACAATTTGTAATTACTACCACAGCTCCTTGTAAAAAACTGTGTATTTGGTAAATAAATGATACTTACACTAAGGAACTATTTACTTATGGAAATACGTAACAGAAAATGACAATCAAATAACAAAACCCAGAAACACTTCCTTCCTAACAGAGTATTCAACAAGTGGGATAAGCTTTCAAACGATATAGTTGCAGCGACAAACGTCAACGTAATTAAAAGAAATGGACAGATAAAAACAAACTCAGCAAGGGTGATTGAAGAGGAGAATAGCTCGATGCTGGCAATAGCAGCTGCATCAGCTGAGTGACTGATTAACAAAGAATAATAAATTAAATATCAACCACAACATACAGTGATGTTGTAATTGTACCAAATGCATGCCGTTCAAGTATTACGTAAGCACTACATGGTGGGAGGATCTTTGCTTTGCTTATTTTTCATGACATGGAGGGTGAGGCTAGGTGGTGAATATGTCAGCAGTAGCTCTTTACTTTTTTACACATATGGCAACCCACACATTGTGTATGCTTAAAAACGGGACCGGTCGATGTGGCGTACCATGAGGGAGGCCTATGTCCAGCAGTGGACGTTTCCCGGCTGATGATGATAAACAAGACGCATTTTTGGAGATTCTTACAAATAATGAATACGTTTAGATACTTGCTTAGAATGAGTTGGGAAATTACTGTGCGCTATTCACTTGTCTAAATTATTTCCGTCAATTTATTGTTAAAACAGAATACATTTAAAAAATGCATATACTAATGTTTATGTAAGGGGTAAGAGCTTTGATTACATTTACTGACATGGCAGAAGGGGCTAAATAAATGTAGTAAATTTGCTTACGTTATACTTGAACGGCCCCTAACAACAATAAAAAGTCTGGTAACCCCATCCTATGAGTTCTATTCATATTACTTTACATGAGACTTTTATCTAACAGGAATATTATGACTATTACAAGATACGACACTAAAAGAGAGGTTCAAAGCTTAAAGCATTTGTCTGCAGTTGACACCATCATCATCAGCCAGGGAACGTCCACTGCTGGACATCGGCCTCCTCCATGGTATGACACAATAAATCGTCCCGAGCCACTTGCACCCATTGACTTCCCACAACGTTAACTAGGTCATCAGTCAATCTAGTAGGGGGAGGGCCCAGTACACTCTTCCCGCTTTGTGGTCACCACTCACGAACTTTTTCTCCCCATCGGTTATCGGTTTTATGCCGTTGCAGCACTCAAACCTATTTTAGTAACCATAAATATTTATAAAAACATTATTATGGTTTTTTGGTACACTTTGAGACATATGTTTAAGTGTTTTTTCTAGATATGCTTGTTGTAGATTTCCCACTTATAATGAAATTTGTGCAACCAACCTACATACATACCTACAGAATACCGGAAAAGTCCTAATAAAATACAACGAAATTATTTTTAACATACCAAAATTAGTAAGTGTAAATTCCATGCAAGTATACAAGGAAATTTATCACAATCATTGTAAAAGAAACGTTATGTGTCACCGCTATATGGGGAAAACCGGCCTTGGAGACACTTTACATGACTCTTAAGGCATTTTGTAGCAATCTTGCGACAGGTTTTTATCAAATGTACATCCATCGAAAACAGTTCATATTTGCACTGTAAATACCGTTTGTAATCTGGCATTATTGTTCCAAACGCCCTTGAGAACGCCGAGAGACGCCGACAGACAACAAATTCGATCATTTGGTGCAGTATTTCTAAAGAAATAAAGGTTTTACTTACTGGATTGTAGATAGGTGGTGACGCCATAGTTTTCAGTGTTTACTCGCGCTGGAGATCAACGGAATTGATAAAAAATTGTCTGTACAACGTTCAAGTAGGTTTATACTTAAACAAATACGTGTAGGATACGCCTAGCACTAAATTAATGCGGTTTTCAATTGAAACTAAAAATGCGTCATCATACGTCATATGACGGTATTAAAATAATACGTCAAATGACCAGGGTTCCACCAGCTGTCAAACCATTATATCACATCAGTTTCTTTCTCCTTCTTTCCAATAAAAATTTACCAGTTAGAGATGCAAACTATGGTAAACTGTAATGTTTGCAGCCACTGGAACGCACAGATATTTAAAACTGTACTCTGTGGCGATAGCTAATTGGAGATAAAAACTACGCTAATGAAAATCTGGAAATACGACCAATCGGAGATGATTGTAAACTATGTGAAAAATGTATGAAATTTTCGGATACACATATTTTGCATGCAGTACCTCTATTTTCCCGCTATTTTTAACCGTCTCCGTACCGTCTATAGTGGCAGTTGGACTCGAAATCTAGAGGTCAGGGGTTTGATTCCCAGGGTGGTACAGTGCCTATTATTATTACCGGGACTCGGTTTTGTTGGTGGTAAGGCATTTCCTATGTCCGCCAGACTAGCTCCCACCATGTTACTTAAGTAAGTCTAACGGTGAATAATAGTATTAATAGGTTGTGTCCCGGAATGCCAGCGCCTCATTAACTTGTAGCTTGTCGCAGTTGGATTGCTTAATAAGCTGTTTTATTCCAACTGCCAGTCTTGTTAGTGGTTGCACGGTAGTGGCACAGAATACATTAGATTCTTTGTGCAGTAACGAGGTAGAAATCAATCAACATACTGATACAATATTGCGGTCTGGTTTTTTCATTTCGCAGATTACGTGTGCGAAAGCAGAATAAACTTAAAGGTGCAAGTTTATGTCAACTTAGATTTTCTATTGCATAGCGAAGCTGAATAGTCAAAGGAAGTTCGTAATATTCGGATACATTACATTTTGCTTCATCTATAAAAAAACACGAGACAATGCGACAACGCCCCGTACCAAGTGGCAAAGATATTGCCACAAATTAAATAGAGATATCGCTGAAAATCGAAAAGTTTGATGATAACGTTAATACAGCTGATTACAGCGATGCTGATTTGTCATGTTGCTCAAAGTATGTCATAAAAATTAAAAAATCAAAAAGTCATAATGAAAAAAAAAGGTATATTGATCTTTCTTTTTTCTGTCAGCTGATACGTCAATTTTTGACGCAATCTTTCGTCGATCCTCCGAAATACAATGAGAAATCGCAAATAAATTATATTTACGGTGGTTTTATTTGCGCTATAACTTCTCTAAAAACTCAACTACGCGGTAGCATCAGTATTTCGGTGAGACTGTGAGAGTATCAACAACAAAATGACGATTGAGGGGAACAAGGATGACGCGGACAAGTGCATAGACATCGCTGAAAGTGCTTTTGCAGCGGGGAACAACGAGAAAGCTGAGAGATTTTTACATAAAGCGGAGAGGTTGTACCCCAGTGCTCGTGCTAAAGATCTTTTGGCTCGGGTTAGGGCGGCTGGGCCTTCTGTAAACGCTCACAAACGCACGCCTCCATCGAGTCCGAGTGCTGAAGAAATACGTCGAAGAAGAACTCCCGCACATCAACCAGCCCAGAGGGAGTATACGTCCGAACAATTGGACGCAGTTCGTCGGGTAAACACGAAATGTAAAGATTATTACGAAATATTGGGTGAGTGGCGCGTTTGGCTTTGTTAATTTGATTAGGAATTCGTAATGATACTTTAATGGCCTTGATGCATATTTGGGTACAGTCAGCGACATATGTGTTTACTCAACTTTTCTGCATGCCCTATTAACGATTGAGGTGAACAAACAACAACAACAAAATTTAAATAACATAATTTAATCAGTAATATCATGACATTTTAAATAAAGAACCACCGACTCACCCTTGCTTCATATAAAAAAGTTTATTCATTACAATTTCTTAAATCAATCTGTTAAACATCAAATATATGTATAATGAATGTTTGAATAGCTCTGTATGTCTAGGAATTTTAAGACAATGTTATTCTGCTATTGCCTGATAATGTACAATATAACAATCATAGATGCTGTGGTAGCTCGGAACTTAGAAGCACCCCCTTTTGTGCAGTTCTTGAACAATCAAGGTCTGGGTACGATTCTGGCTCGTACCAACGAGTTCCAATTTGTTATTAAAAGTCAATGCTTTATGTGTTTTCTTGTCTGCATCTACTTCAGGAGTTACAAAAGAAGCCACAGATTCGGACATAAAGAAATGTTACAAGAAGCTCGCTCTGCAGCTGCATCCGGACAAGAACCATGCCCCCGGTGCTGCAGAGGCATTCAAGGTTAGATACTGTTATAAGCTTTTTTAAATGTACGATAGGTCAGCAATTAGCGTTCATATCACCTGATTTTAAGAGGCCGTACACAAAATCGACACACCGACTAGCACGCAGGTTTGACGACTTCCAACCTCCCGAACAAGCCGGTTTCCGAAAAGGCTTCAGCACCGTAGACCACATACATACGCTCCGGCAGATTATACAGAAGACCGAGGAGTATAATCGGCCATAATGCCTGGCGTTTGTGGACTACGAGAAAGCCTTTGATTCAATCGAGACTTGGGCAGTGCTTCAGTCTCTCCAAAGGTGCCACATTGACTATCGCTATATCGAAGTGTTGAAATGTTTATACAATAAAGCCACAATGTCCGTCCGAGTACAGGATGAATGCACGAAACCGATCCAAGTGCAGAAAGGTGTAAGACAGGGTGACGTTATATCCCCGAAACTCTTCACCACTGCACTGGAAGATGTTTTCAAGCTTCTGAACTGGAAAGGACTGGGCATCAACATCAACGGCGACTACATCACTCACCTTCGATTTGCCGATGACATAGTCATAACGGCAGAATCCTTGGAGGATCTGAACGTAATGCTCAATGACCTCAACAGAGTTTCCCAACAGGTAGGTTTAAAAATGAACATGGACAAGACGAAAATCATGTCAAATGTCCATGTTGCACCTATGCCGGTAGTGGTTGGGAACAATACAATCGAAGTTGTAGACGAGTATGTATACCTGGGACAGATCGTTCAACTAGGTAGGTCCAACTTCGACAAAGAGGTCAACCGAAGAATCCAACTCGGCTGGGCAGCGTTCGGGAAATTACGGCATATCTTCTCGTCCAAAATACCTCAGCGTCTAAAGACAAAAGTCTTTGATCAGTCTGAATGTGTCGAGTGTACCCTCCAGTGAGGGCACTACACGTTCATGACAAATCCCTGTTGAGGATATTCTTCCATTTAAATCTCTTCGGGAGACATGATGCAGTTAGCCCTGCAGTCAGTTTTGGGGTGTCGTTTCAGTCTCGCTCGGTAGGTTTATCGTTAGAATCTATTAGCGATTTAGGTTATTTTATTTCAAACCGCAAAACATATATCAAATAATAATGATTCTTAAACCTATCTACCTATCTAATTCTACCACCAAACATATTTGGTGGTAGGTGTTTATAGGACTGTTATGTTCCAGTATGAAAGGTAGTAGCGACACATTAGCTTGACACATATGATCCAACTGCCAGCTGCCGGCTTCACATGCCCAGCCCAGCACTGGGCATGTGAAGCCATTGTTGAACACTACCACTGGTACTTTACTGGCCATTATTAAAGAAACTACTTAACAAATTGAGAGCGAATTCGCTTGACCAGTATATAACTCACGAGCTAACTGAAAACTGAATCCATGGAATTGAAGCCATGTTTATATAAGACGTGAGACAGATGTTAGGTGCGGTTTCGTCAGTGCGATTTATTTGTCGTAAAAGCGTTTTGAAGCGTGCGTTCTTCATCGTCGTCGTACAGACAGCCTTCCTTCCTTCATTCAGGTAATAATAGAGTCACTTGATGGCTGGTGGCGCAATGGATAAGGCGCGGACTCTCAATCTGAGGGTACCGGGTTCGAATCCAGCCGTGTACCTATGAGTTGTTTTTCAATTCAAGTACATTATCCGATTGCTTAACGGTGAAGGAAAACATCGTGAGGAAACCTGCATGTCTTGAACAGGCATGTGAAGTCCGCCGATCCGCACTGGGCCCGCGTGGTGGACTATGGCTGATACACTCTCAGTAGGAGAGTAGGCCTGAGCCCCTCCAGTGGGGACATATATAGGCTGTTGATGATGATATGATCCAACAACTTATTCTCATTTACCATCAGGTGAGATAAAGGACAAGTGTAAACCCATCATACATAAAAAAATAGTTATATTGGTACATTGATACTGTTTTGGCAGGCCATCGGTAATGCAGCAGCCATCTTAACGGACCCAGAGAAACGCAAGCAGTATGACCTGCGAGGCGAGGAGCCTGTCCAAACTCATACCCACCATCAGTACTACGCGAGGGGCTTCGAGTCTGACCTCACTGCCGAGGAGCTGTTCAACATGTTCTTCGGAGCCACCGGTGAGTGGGGGCTATGAGGGAACAGGGAAGGTTTCCGTGTTCTCCAAAAACTACAACATGGGAATATTCAAACGAAGAAGGTGACTATTTATCTTCTTGAACAACGGATAAGATCGTCGACCTCGTCGTCACTTGACATCAGGTGAGATTGAGGTCATGGGTTGGTCTATCTTTTATTCTTATGGTTCTGTAGTGAAATGTCCCCTATAGTTTGGCTCTGTCCGTCCGTGGCTTAGCTCTGAGACTCTTACTACGAGAGAGCTGTAATTTGGAACGGGTATGCATATTAATGCAAAGTGGTAGAATAAAATCTAGAAATAAATATTTTTAGAGTGGCTCCCATACATGTAACTTGGGGATGATATATTTAATTCGCGTCTACCCCATTTTTACGTTTATCCCACTTTAAAGTGTAAATTTTTTATGAGTTGAGCGAGCTGTTGGTTGGCTAGTTAGTATGTAAGTAGTAGTGTAAGTTGGCTTCACAGGTTCACGAGTAATAGTCGACCAAAGTATAACAAATACTCGGAGTGGTCGAAATGAAAATTTCGTAACAATTTCGTAAAAACTTACTTCTTATAAAACCGGTTCAACTATGGAACAAGATTCAAGATTCACTTCATTGACCTAGGGATATGAACATTACACTCGGCACGTCAAAATATTACATATATGCATATTAAAACTATACTTAATTATCCTAATTATATTAACCTAAACATGAACAGTTCATTGTTCAGACGTAATTCTATGAATTCGTTAATAGAATAGAAGGGACTGATTTCCAAAAATGATTTTAGTTTTTTCTTGAATTCGCTATAAGGCAATCGGCAAATGTCAAGTGGGAGTTTATTATACATTATTATTTTTATGTGGCGACCTTGTTTCAATACTTTATTTAATTTAGTTCTGGGGTGTTGAACTCCACACTGCGCGTGACGGCCTACGCACTGCTTTTTTTTTAAAAAAAACATCACATATATTATGACAGATGCATGCATTATTTGACATACACGGCCACTGAAAGATATCCCCCCCCTAACCCCCCAGCATTCCCAGGGGGCGGTCCGACGGTTTACACGCGCCGCCGGCAGCGCGAGCCGGAGCCCCGCGAGGCCAACGCATCCCTGGTGCAGCTCCTCCCGGTGCTAGTGCTGGTGCTGCTCAGCATGATGAGCGGGTTCTTCATCAGCGAGCCCGTGTACAGCCTCTCAGCCAACTCCAAGTATCCCGTGCCGAGAGAGACTGCCAATCTGAAGGTTCGTTTTCAGGGTACCATGCCTCAAATTGTAGGAAAAAAAGGAACTCTTATAAGATCACTTTGTTTTTCATCTGTCTGTATGTCAAGACCCTTTTTCTCCGGAACGCATGGAGATATCAAGTTGAAATTAATATCTAATACTGAAGTCTGCCGTCCCTTGGAGCTGTGAAAAAATCAAACTTGTAGGTCAACGCAATACAAAGATATAGCTGTATTTTAGAACATTTCCATACAAAATGCAAGCGAACCAAAACCTATAGGGCACTTCCCGTTGACCTAGAATCATGAAATTTGTCAAGAAGCAAGGTCTTACAGCACAACCATAGGAATAAATCTGAAAACCAGGATTTCTAAATTACAACACAGTAAAAATAGCTTTTTATGATTACAAACTTAACTTTGCAGTTGAGAGACATACATCGGGTATGTAATGTAACCGCAAAGTAAAGTTTGTTCTTCAATCGGACTTACTTTTCGGTAGAGCACGATTTTCAGTATGTTAATTACTCATATTCTGTACGAGACCCTCGGTGCGTGAGTCCGACTCGCACTTGACCCATTTTTACTTGATCATGTGTTTCCAGGTACCATATTACGTGAAAGATAATTTCCATACGGACTACCAAGGGTCCTTGAGAAGGCTCGAAATGTCCATAGAAGAAGAATATATAGGTAAGTCGCTTTTTGGGTGTTCAGACTTTCTCGACATTTTCTGATAATCTTTGATGAAATCTGATATCATATGGCGGAGATATACCGTACCAGTTTTACTACTTTTTGGAGGAAGTACTGCTCCAATCAAATATCGCTGACGAGTAAAAAATTCAACAAAAAAAATGTTCTACCTACATACCAAATTTCGTCCAGATCGGTTGAGAAATGTGACCTGTAGAGGAGAACATACAAACATACATAAAGTAGCTTTTTGCCCTAGTAGTCGAAGGAGAAAAATTTAACCGCCAACCAACGGCTGTATCGTCACTTACTATCAGGGGAGATGACGGCCAAGTTCAAACCTGCACTTTGTTTGTCTGACTTGAGTTTTTTAACCGCCTTCAATAAAGAAAGAGGTTCTCTATTCGACGTGTATGTTTTTTAAATGTTTGTTACCTCAGAACTTGCGACTGGGTGAAACGATTTTGATGATTCTTTTTTTATTTGAAAGCTGGTGCTAATTTACACAATTTGTCGTGAGTAGTTAAAACGAATTGTTTTTTGATATTAAAAAAACATGTCAATGAGTTTATAATCATTTAAAAATTCATTAACTTTATAATATGATTTTCAGTATGTTAAAAATTTATATTCTGTACGAAACCCTCGATGCGCAAATCCGGCTCGCACTTGACCGGTTTTTTAATTTAAATAAGCTGTCATGTTTTCTAGACATAGGATTTCGATTATGGAACCGCCTTCTCAACCTGAAGGAGTTGGGTCCCGGGTTTGTGTCCCAGACGTATCCTATCTGGTCAGTTTAGTTGGTGGTAGAGAAATATTATTGCCATCCTGACTAGCTACCACTATACCATCTAAGTCAGTCGCCAAATAGCAACGTTAATAGCACTATTGTGTTCCGGATGAAAAATAACATAGCTATCGCCTCAGTGGCCTTACTATCGCTTTCCATCGAGTGAAATAAAACTCGAGTGTTTCATTGTTTGTTTTTTTTAAATTAGCAAAATCAAAATGTACTTAATCGAACAAATTAATTTCATAGATTATAGTTTAAAAAACATTTGATTTGCACTCAAAAAATATTGAAAATTTCAATTTATCTTAAATAAAAAATAATAGGCAATTTTGCATTTAATTTCGACTTAAAAGAAAGAATTTGTTACTCCTTATTTAAATATTAATTGAAACCAAAAAGATGTATATCACTGTTAATGATAAAATTGAATTATTATTCCAATTAAACAGAAATATAAAGTTTAAAATAAAGCTGCTAACTTAATTTTTAGTGGTTAAATTCCATTAATATTTGACTGCGACAGAAATAGAGTTAAGTTTTTCGACAGTATGTATAATTGTTTGGCACGCGCTGCGGCATGAACGGCTGGATGGATTTTAGCTTGAGAGGTGTCGTTAGATTCGTATTTACTGTGAGAGAGACACTGGGTACATTTAGCAAAAAAAATAATTAAGCAGACGGTTTTATAAAATTTACTTTTTACTATGACCCATGACATGGTAGATTTCAAAGTCGCATAGTTTCCAGACACCCTTGACAGGTGTGGACAGGACAGGACTTGATGTTTCGCAATGATTTAGTATTTCCTTTCCTTTTCTTATCAGCTGCGAGAAAGGGAGATAGACGAGTGGCGTTTGAACATTGAGAAATTGTTTCGAGATATTTTTTTGAAGTTTTTATCTTTTCGAATGTTTTTTTTTGAAGATGGATAATGGATGGAATATACGTAAATATAATTATTATTCTTTATTGTTTTTGATTAGATTTTGTAGTTTTTGTACACAGTATTCGAAATTCAAGTTGTTTCTTTTAATGAATAAAATAAATGACACGTTCCGCGAAAGTGTGAAGCCCAGGCCTGGTCTTGTACAGTTATAATTTTAAAAGGCCATTATCAAATAAAAGTGATTTAGTTACAATTTTTGTATATTTCGGTTTAGTTTATTTGTACAAGAATATATAAAACACACGAAACAGCTAAGAGTTAACATTGAAAACAAAGATGGCGTCAATAAAATGACATTTGACGCTGTCACTTAGTACAAAACGAATGATTTTGTACAATTAAAACACTGCAAAAATGTAATTCTAGTATTTTTACGTACATAATTAGATTATTACTTGATTTTTTAAATAGTGTACAAGTGGAGGCCGAATTTGTAACATATTTTTATTTTTAAGTTGATTTAATCGTAGTTTAGTTTATTTTGTCCAAAATTAAATTCATTCAAAGTGCTATGAACACTGCTGTTCGGAAGACAACATGGCGGTAGCTAGCAGGCGGACATATAAAATGCCCTACCACCAAGCAAACCTAGTACCGCTAGATTGGTAATGTAACCCGTGACATCTCTATATATATATTTATAAAAAAAATTATCTTTGGAATATTTTGTCTCGTGTTTGCAGTGAACTTACGTCACGCGTGTCAGCGCGAGCGCAACTACCGCGACAGCATGGCGTGGAAGGCTCGCAACTTCGGGGACTCCCGGCAGTACGCCGAGGCGCAGAAGCTGCGCACGCCCAGCTGCGAGAAACTGCAACAGTTCCACCGATAGATGGCGCTGTAGTCATTAAACACAACTATGGTTGGGGATTCGTCGCCACGTTTCACAGTCTACGCCTTTAAACATGGTTTGCGTGATTTCGTCGTTAAAATTTCATTCTAAATTTATTTTACCAAAATCTTTTAAAATAGCATAGCTGGCTTCATGCAGTAATTATGTAAAAATAAGACGTCGGATTGTAATGTCGCGAAATAATTGTCATTAAGAGGCTATGTTGGTAAGACCACGTGGCCGCGTTCAAGGTTACATTGTTTTGTAGCTGTCCCTATCCGAGCCCTATCCCACCCGAGCGCGTACGGTGAGACAGCATACACTACGCGAAGTTATCCACCCGTTATTTCGATGTTTCGTAGTCCGGGGATCATTTGAAGGATACAGTATATTATGTAACAATTTTTTTAATACAGTATACTAATGAAATTTCAGATGTCGGTGGTTTTTCCAAATTGTTCTAAATTGATTCATACTCTTGTAAATCAGGGTCAAAGTTGGGGCTTTCTATTACCGTAAAATACAATTCTTTGACGCCCTGTAACTCTGGAAGTATATATTTAAACGAAAATCTGACTCACCACCGACACAGATATTTGTTTCTAGATTGTGTCTTGAAAATTTCATAGATTTTCATAGCTTAATACTCAAAAGTATGACTGGACTACGTTTGTATGGGCGCTTTGACACCAGCATACCCTCTTAATATACAACTTCATAGTATATCACAATTTTCATTTTTGTCGTGTCTGATTATTGTTAAAAGCGCCATCTTTTTTAGGCCCTGGATGCTTCATGGCTATTGTAGGTGACAATATTCATTTCGCGACTATATAATTCCATCTCCTATTTTTAGATAATTACAGCACAAAACCAGCTATTCTATTTTAAAAGGCTATTATTTTTTAAAGGGAGCATTCTGAGCGAACTCACGCTAAACCTAATTATAACCTATATGCTTTTATGTCTCTTTTCAATATATAATATGGATAATATTATCCAAACAGAGTTATATTGTAGTCTTCATATTACGATGCACCTTAGAAATACTTTGGTATTAGTAATTTTTGGGTGTTTGTTTGATTGTAATTAACATGGGATAGAAACGAACTATCAACATAAGCGGTTTTAGGAGAAACTGTACCAGATTTATCGATAGATGGCGCTGTTGCAAATTTATTAAACGGCGGTTTTGTTGAAGCTCTTTCCTCGCGATATTCCAGAGCCTTTGTATATAGTTTTTTAAACGAATATTATGCTGTTACTAGCAAGCTGAGTTTGGAGAAACTGTACCAGATTTTACGATAGATGGCGCTGTTGCCAATTAAACGGCCGTTTTGTTGAAGCTCTTTCCTCGCGATGTTCCAGAACCTTCGTATAGTTTTTAAACGAATAATATGCTTTTACTATCATGCTGAGTTAGGAGAAGTCACAATAACTCGTCTCATATTTTTCTGTTATTACTTATCAAAACCAGACTATAATTTAAAAGATTATGGCAACAGAAATGACACGTTCCGCGAATGTATACCGCCAAGGCATGGTCTTGTACACTTGTAATTTAAGAGTCGTAAAACTTGACGTTGGAAACAAAGATGGCGTCAATAAAATGACATTTGACGCTGTCACTTGGTACAAAAAGAATGATTTTGTACAGTTGAAATAAATGCAAAAATATAATTATAGTATTTTTCTATAAAGCTTTACATTATGACATGATTTTTTTAAATAGTGTACAAGCGCAGGCCGTATTTGAAACAATTCTTTTAGTTGGAAGCATTCTGAGTGAAATTCCGTTTATATAAAATGATTGCTATCAACATATTTGCACAGCGCCATCTATCGTAAAATTTATTATTTTGTTTCTCAATAAATTACTTCTCTATTTGTGAATTGATTTCTATAATTTGTTTATTATAAATGTGTAAGTAGATATTTAAAACCAAAGGACTGTTGTTATATGTAAAAAGAGAATATTTAAAATTAACCTATTCGGTTTTATTATTCGAATTACGTTAAATATATATGTCATATAGCTTAAGTCTTGCAATAATGGATAGGCTAATTTCATCTCGATCGGTTTATCGGTTCTCGTGATATACGAAATGTCTAATATAATGTTGTGGACGGATTTTATAGTTAGCTACTTTGCAAAACTGCTAGCCACATTACGATCGTGCGCAAATATTATTATTTGCGTTCATTTTAAAGTGACAACGCGTTTTAATATTCTACATAGCATCTAAAATTTCGTTTTAAAATTCACATGGACCTGTTTCATACATCCGCGGAACAATTCGCAGTAAACTGACAAATGTCAGCCATTTTCGACTTTATGAAACAGGCCCCTGGACTTAGTACATTATTTAAAAAATTTGAAAACTTGCATTTTTGGTTTGAAAACTTGCATTTGTAAAAAATCATTATTTTTGGTACTGAATGGAAAACGTCAAAAGTAATTTCATTGATACTATATTTATTTCTAAGCGTTACCTATTTTGTGCTTATTTAATGTATTTATACAAAAAATACAACTAGACCGAAATATTCAAAAAACCCCTTTTATTTATAATGACGTTTTAAAAATTAGAAGTACAAAGTTTAAATGCAGTCTCAAAGTAAATGATTAGTTAGCTGTTTTATAAACCTACTAGAGTTACTTGCACGCCAGTATATAGTTAAGCGTAAATTATATAGTAACACAGACGATCAAATTCTCATGCATATAGCTTAGAAATATAGTTTTAATGTACAATGGCCTTCATCTTACCTGATGGTTACGCTAAGGCCGTTGTATGGTGCGCGTGCGCACACAGAAGCCTCAAAACTAATGAGGCGCTGGCTCTGCTACCTTTCATCCCGGAACACAACAGTGCTATTAACACTACTGCTTGGCTGATGGCCAGATGTACATATAAAATTCCCAGCCACAAACAAACCCTAACTGCTATAGATACTGGTAATGTAACCCGGGACTTACGGATTGTAAGTATAAACGTGTAGATATTAGTAAATGCAGATGGTTATGTATTTGCTTGGACAGCGTACAGGCTTTATAATCCTGTAGTTTTGATTCGGTGTTTGTTTGCGGTTATATTGGATTTTAACGAACTTTAGACGTTTTGCAAAATGACTGGTTGTGCGATTTGGTTACGACATATTACGTGCAAGCGTAGACGCAGTTATTACACATTGACTGTAACTTAGTAATGGAGAATTTTTGTCACTGCAGTTTTTGTGTTCTTCGAGAGATTTATTATTATTATTAAGGTTCAAGAAAGATTGGGGGAAGTTTTTCACTATTTTTTTCCACTAAACATTAGTTGCACTGTGATTTGGAATATAAAAACTATGTTGTAACTAAAGCAAATTCATTAAATAATCGCTATTTGAATTTTTTAAATTTGTATTAAATTTTAATTTAAAAGTAATTTAAATAAATTATAGTTATATTATCTTAGAAATGCTGCAATGTAAAGTCATACAAATCCCGTCTCAACTGTATATGTCGAAATAAAAAAACCTGCTTAGAGTCGTCCAGCTGTTTTACATAACCGCTAGCGGTTATGTAAAATAGCTGATTGAGCAATCCAACTGAGACATACATTGCCTGATATATCATTAGTTAATTTACCGCACAGAAAAAATATAATAAAACTTATTTATTTTATGCGTTAATTGTTAACCACTAGTTGAAAATTAAGGTTTTATTGACTTCGGAATTAAAGTTATTGAAAATTTTAATCTGGTTTTATTTCCAAGGCTGAATATGAGCTAAGTTAGCACGGACTCGCATATTAAGGTCCGTAATGTAGGGATAGTGTATATATAGCAAAAATATCCTAAAACATTAAATCTAACAAAACATTACCAACTTAATTTGCAGTCCACTTGCCCCTATATTCTTATTGAATCTAAACGCAAAAAAAATGTGGAAATTAAAAAATAAACCTGCTTTTTTGTCATTTACATAATTTTTATATTTGTAGTGTTAGTAAAGGGGCAACAAACATATTTCTGGGATGGGATATCTTGTACTAAAGTGGCGGCGACAACTATAATTGTGAAAATTTTCGTAAAAACAAACAATACAATGCAATACCCAAAACGCAATAACTGTCAATGTCAAAGTTAGCTTGCAATTGCATTGTTGCGTCCAGTTTTGCTCTGCATCTGTTTATTTTGTAACTAATTTATCATAATATCGTCTAATTAGTCCAATTAAACAGTTATAACATGAACTAGATAAACATTTTAAGATATTAAATGCATAAAATATGTCTGTGAACGCTTTGGATTGCTGTAGGACGTGTTTGAGCGTACAAAACTTACACCCAATCTTTACCCGAGTTGAATATCATGAAAAATATAGCGAAGTTATACAAAAATCAGCTGGAATTAAGGTAAATATACTAATGTAATACTATTGCAATGTTTTTGTTACTTAAATGACAAAAATAGTCAACTTAAGGTACCACCTCCATCAAAGTTTTATACTAAATTTCTGTTGCCATAATCTTTTAAAATATAATAGTTGGATTTGTGTAGTAACTATCTACCAAGTAAATGCGTTCGAAAATAACTGGAAACCGACTTCAATTGCCCTTGAAGTCTATTTTTACTAAGGCAAATTTAAGATTTATATCGTTTTCTCATGGATGCCGTTGTCAGAACTGGACCAAATTGAAATGGGACCACACGAGAAGCACCACCCTTTAAATAAATAAAAAAATCATCCAAATCAGTTCACCCAGTCAAAAGTTCTGAGGTAACAAACATTTAAAAAATCCTGTTGAATTGATAACCTCCTCCTGTTTTGAAGTCAGTGCGTCAGTCAGTCAGTCAGTTGAAAATGTAACAAAAATAAGTTTGAAATAGTTTGTACATTTTTGAAGACAGTTGTAAAGTTTGAAATCAACTTGATATTGATGCAGCCTGCGGCAGTCCACTGCTGGACATAGGCCTCACATAGAGTGCAACACTTAATACGGTGCTCTGCTCTCTGTGTCCATTCAAGTCCGCCTACCCTACGTAAGTCATCTACATTTATCTAGATGTGGTCTCCACTTGAGGACTCATCTTTTCCAGCAGTTGTTGAGCCTTCATATATGACCAGCCCACTGACACTTCAGCTTGCTAATACGGTGAGCTATGAGAGCGACTGCAAGCATAGCCCTTTCCTACACACAGTAAATCCTACATACTACATGATTGATGCATAGATAATACAATATTTTTTTAAGAAATGATTTAAATACACACAGATATGGTCTATGCATATTTAACATTCATCATCAACTGGGAAACATCCACTGCTGGACATAGGCCTCCTTCATCCTACGCCACATCCATCGGTCCCAAGCCACCTGCATCCAGCGATTCCCTGCGACTCTAACCAGGTCATCGGTCCATCTAGTAGGGGGACGGCCTGGTAGATGTTTCCTGGTACGTCGTCGCCACTCGAGAACCTTTACTGCCCATCGGTCATCGGTTCTTCTAGCAATGTGGCCTGCCCATTGCCACTTCAGCTCACTGACTCGACGAGCTATGTTTAATATTACTACTTCTTAAATATATTGTTTCTTTAAAGTACTAACAGTAACGTTTAAATTACTTTTAATTCATCAGGTGGATTTAAATGACGGACTACCACAGCAGATGTGCACACAATGTGTATCATTCATAAACGAGTCCAACAAGTTCAGAAGTAGATGTGCAGAAGCTGAGAAACAGCTACTGTCAAGGAATGACCAAAAACTCACGGTTAAATTCGAATCTAAGACTACGAATGGTGCTACGATAGAAATTGATATATCAGGTACGATAAAATTGCTAGTAGCTTCAAACTAGAATGTTATCATATGAATTACTTTTAAACAAATGCTTCTATAATATCACCAAACGCTGTATTTTGTTCTCAGACATAATCGACGAAGATTTTCGAGACTACGACGATAATTTACCGCTAGACACATTACAATACTGTTCATTTGTTGCCGTTGAGAAGGTTGACAGCAAACCAAATGAATTTGACTGTAAGGTAAGTTCACCATGTTGTTTATATAAAGAGAAAGAAAGAGGGAGCCTGGTAGACACCCCAACGAACCTGGTACATAAGAAATAATGACCTCAATCGGGACCTAAATTGATCTTGTAACCAGAGTAGTCCAAAAGTACGCTGAAGGTCACGAACAGAGGCTTCATAATCATGTAAATGTCGAGAACATCCAACTCCTCGACAATACGAAGGAGTGAGTGAGACGTAGTGAGGAGGCTCTAAAGGACAAAACCTTTTGAGCTAGTGTAATTAGTAAAGTAAAAACAGAGTTATAGTGAATAGTGCTTTAGTGTACGAACACATGAGTAAAGTGTCTTCACCTTAATTAAAAACTAAGAATTATCAATGGACGGATGACTTACAAATAAGTATCTACAGAAGTTTAAGTCAAATTTAAATTACTTATTACCTTATATAGGGTAGATTGTAATAAATAAATTGATTTAGAAAGAAAAAACTAACGAACTGGCTGCGAAGCTAACTGAAACAAGTTTCCCAAACAGGCTTAAACGCAAGAATATCCTAGGCATGGATATATCATGAACGTGTAGTGTCCTCACTGGAGGGCAGATTACAGATTTAAAAGAGAGAAAAAAATTATATATGACTATGATATAAATTATATGTGGCTACCTACTTTTGACATAATTAAATTTAAAAAAAATTGCAATATGTAATAATATGTATATTAAATATATACTATATAAATAACTTCGTATGTCCGCTAAGGACGAAACATAGCAGATCTAAAACTGTTACTTACTACCATCTACTTTATTACCTATGTTTACGAATAAAGATTTTGACTTTGACTGCTTCACATTTGGCCTACATCTCACCTGATGGTTATGAAAAGGCCGGTGGATGGTAAGGACCTGGAATCAGGCTAATGAGGTGGCTCTGTTACCTTTGACACTGGAACTCAGAGCTGTTAACACTGCTGTTTTTCGGCAGACTTTAGTAACATGGTGGTAGCTAGCCAAGTGAACATAGCCTACCCTACCACCAAACAAATCGAAGACCGATAGATACCCCCAATCATAATCTGACGCGGGATTGTAGTAGTAGTACAAGCTTGTAGTTATTGGGAGACGGAGGCAGTAAACAGTTGAATGTCATGTATTTTTCTCTACAGGACGATATAAAAGCATCAAACATAGAAAAGCCAAAAGTAAAACAGCCAAACAATAAAAAGACAAGAGACAAAACGAAGAAGACAAGATTGAAAGAGATAAAGAAAGACAACGAGAAAGAGAGGGAGCGGAACAATAGAGTGAGAGAGGAGATAGAGTGTGAATACTGTCATAAAATATTAACTTCAAAGTTGTCTATGAGGAATCATTACAAGATACATACGGGTTTTGATATAGTTTGCGAGGTAAGAAGTCATACTGATCATCATCCGGGAAACGTCCACTGCTGGACATAGTCTCCATGGTATATCACATCAACCTGCCCCGAGACACTTGCATACAATGACTAGCCGCTACCTTAAGAGGGTATGCTGGTGTCAAAGCGCCCATACAAACGTAGTCCAGTCACATTTTGAGTATTAAGCTATGAAAATCTTAAAACTTTCAAGACACAATCTAGAAACAAATATCTGTGTCGGTGGTGAGTCAGATTTTCGTTTAAATATACACTTCCAGAGTTACAGGGCGTCAAAGTATTGTATTTTTCGGTAATAAATAGTTTGAACCTGTTTTACAAGAGTATGAATCAATTTAGAACAATTTGGAAAAACCACCGACATTTGAAATTTCATTAGTATACTGTATTAAAAAAAAAATGACTACATAATATACTGTATCCTTCAAATGATCCCTGGACTACGAAACATCCAAATAACGGGTGGATAACTTCGCGTAGTGTATGCTGTCTCACCGTACGCGCTCGGGTAGGATAGGGCTCTGATAGGGACAGCTACAAAACAATGCAACCTTGAACGCGGCCACGTGCTCTAAACAGACAATCCTCTTAACTAGGTTATCGATCCATCTAGTAAGGGGACGGCCTGGTACACGTTTCCCTATATGTGATCGCAACTCGAGAACTCTTTCTCCCCATTGCCACTTCAGCTCACGGACTCGTCGAGCAAGTTCGCGATTTTATCACGTAGAGAAATTCCGAGCATAGCTCGTTCCATTGCTCGCTGAGTGACTTTGAGCTTGTTTATTCGTCCCACAGTAAAGGACCACGTTTCGGTTCCGTATGTCATCACTTTACTGTCAGTAAAGGTTCTCGAGTGGCGACCACGTACCGGGAAACGTCTACCAGGCCGTCCCCTTACTAGATGGACCGACGACCTGGTTAGAGTCGCGGGGAGTCGCTGGATGCAGGTGGCTCGGGACCGGTCGATGTGGCGTACCATGAGGGAGGCCTATGTCCAGCAGTGGACGTTTCCCGGCTGATGATGATGATGATGTCATCACTGGCAACACAAGAGAAAAATAAAAGATAATTTTTTTGCAGCACTGCGGCAAGAAGTTTATTACAAAGAGATTGTTACTGATGCACTGTAGAGCGAAGCATGGCTACGAGAAAACGGACAAGTGCTCGTTCTGTGAGTATAGAGCTTCCAACGCAGAACAAGTGAAGGTAAGAAATATATTATTACTGGTGATATACTGTAGAGCAGAGCATGAAGATCACCCGATATATATATATATGAACGGCTCCAGCAATTTCGCTGAAATTTTATATTTGGGGGTATTCGGGGGCGAAAAATCGACCTAGTTTAGTCTCATGTCTGGGAATACGCGCGTTTTCGAGTTTTCATGCGTTTTTTCCTTCGCATTATTCGACGCAAAATATGATGGGAAATTTCACGCTGTCAAACATAATCACTTTAGCCGAGTGGTTCACACGTGTCTTTCCGTCCGAGATATCCGCGTTCAAATCCCGGTTGGAAAATTGCTTTTATTTTTGTTTTTTGTGTGTTTAGGGGCAGAAATAAAGTTTTTGTTTGTTTTTAAAGAAAGCTCGGTCGCCCAGATATTATTGAGTAATAGGCGATGAAAGTCAATGAAATTTTCAAGACACAATCTAGAACTAAATATCTGTGTCGGTGGTGAGACAGATTTTCGTTTAAATATATACTTCCAGAGTTACAGGGCGTCAAAGTATTGTATTTTTCGGTAATAAAAAGCCCCAACTTTGAACCTGATTTACAAGAGTATGATTCAATTTAGAAAAATTTGGAAAAACCACCGACATCTGAAATTTCATTAGTATACTGTATTAAAAAAATGGCTACATAATATAGTGTATCCTTCAAATGATCCCTGGACTACGAAACATCCAAATAACGAGTGGATAACTTCGCGTAGTGTATGCTGTCTCACCGTACGCGTTCGGGTAGGATAGGGACAGCTACAAAACAATGCAAACATGAACGCGGCCACGTGCTCTAAACAGACAATTCTCTTAAGTATTCGGTATTCGGCCGAATATAATAAACGGTGCCGTATAAGTCTTAGGCAAACCTACTTCAAATGTTTGTAAAAATAAACTTTTTTTTAATATCGAAGGGAATTTAAGTCTACGGTGACAGTACAGTGACAGAGGGACCCCAGTTGCAAATATTCGTTTGTACTGTCAGATCCACGAGCGTCTGCACACAGGGGAGAAGCCCTACGTCTGCAAGGAGTGCGGCGCAGGGTTCCACCGCAAGAGCAGCTACCTGCAGCACGTCGCTATCCACCTGCCTGAGAAGACTGTACAGGTAGGCACACCGTATCATCATCACCAGCCTATACATGTCCCCACTGCAGGGCTCAGTCCTACTCACCTACAGAGAGTGTATGGGACATAGTCCACCACGCGGGACCAGTGCGCATTGGTAGACTTTACACACACCTGTGAATTTCTTCTCAGGAGTGCGCAGGTTTCCTCACGATGTTTTCCTTCACCGAAAAGCCAATGGTAATGATTGTTATCATTCGTACATAAATAACTCATTGGTACGAGCCAGGATCGAACCCAGACCTCGATAGTTCAAGGACTGACGCTCTACACAACTGAGCTACCACGGCACAATGTATAACAATCACTTTTACGGTCCCGCACCCCAAGGGTAACCAACGGGCCCCTATCACTAAGACTCCGCTGTCCGTCCGTCACCAGGCTGTATCTCATGAACCGTGATAGTTAGACAGTTGACATTATCACAGATGATGTGTTTCTGTTGACGATATAGCAACGAATATAATTAAGGGCCGTCATTTTTAAATACTTGTTTGTGTGCGCCAGTGCGACCTGTGCCCGGCGCGGTTCAAGTCAGTCACCCTGATGCGTATCCACAAGAACCGTCACCGCGCGCGTGCGTACACGTACACGTGCCGCGTGTGCGCCAACACGTTCGCCCGCAGGAGGAACGTCGCGAGGCACCTGCAGCGGATACACGGACTGCAGACCACACAAGAACACATACAGCGGTCCAGCGTCCTACCTTAGCGAACTACAGCGTATAGTAAACAAATGACGAAACGCATTAATAAACTCAGGCTCGTGTTAATAAACGCTGCTCAAGGTACAGCATCTGCTTGAGCAGCTCGTAGAGATAGCTCACTAATTAATAAACACTACTTCAGACCTGAATCTCAACCTCGGTCTCGTTTGAGACTTGTCAATCCACAGCCTGTCAAACGGCGCACGGCGGAGATTATCATGACGTTTTCATGAGATTTTCACAGACCAAAGAGACCGACCTTTGAAATTCTCGTCAAGAATCGTCAAAACAAGCAATAAAATGTACACATTATACATTTTATTGAGAAAACTGAAGAAATGGCTTCGGTTTTGTTTATAACCTTAAAATTCTAAGAGAGAATATCATTATCAAAGTTATGGATGTATGGTGTTTTGCCTTTGCCTAGTATAAAAAAATCTTAACAAAAAAATGTATATGCTCTGTGATAGAAATGATCTCAAATTAGTAACGATGAGTAGCGTTCATTAATAAACCTAGGTCTTAAGCAGCAGCTCAACGCTAAGCAGATCTCTAGCTAGACTGTCTTAAGTTCTAGCTTAAGCAGCGTTTATTAATACGGACCTAAAAAACCTTTTGTTGGATAAGGAATACTACAGTGTAAAAAATTTAATACAAGATACATTTTGAGCATCTATAATATTATAGATTTATTTTGTTATTTTATTTTGACATTGAATTTACTGTTTGACATTTATTTTATATAACTTTTGACATTTTCAATATATTTGACGATCATTGTACACTCTGACATTTTGAGGTCGCCGTTGCGGCGCGTGATTGGTCGAATAGTCCCTCCTTGCGCCCCTCTGTCGCCCGGGATCTCTCTCCGAATGCTTCCATACTAAATTTCTGTTGCCATAATATTCTAAAATAGAATAGCTGCCTTTGATAAGTAATTATCTAAAAATAGGAGATGAAATTATAGTGTCGCGAAATAAATATCATTAATTTACAACTTAATTGTTAGTTACAGTAGCAGTTAGGCAGCTAATGGTTCATAGATGGCGCTTTGAACAAGAATAATTAAGTGTGTAAAAATGTAAATTGTGGTTCACTGTGAAGTTGTACGTTAATGATACTCATTTCGCGACATCACAATCTGATGTAATATTGTTAGATAGTTACTGCACAAATCCAGCTGTTATATTTCAAAAGATTATGGCAACAGAAATTTAGTATGGAAGCATTCGGAGATGAATTTCCCTTAAGTGTTGAACCTAGAAACACGGAATCGCACTTTCGTATGTTTCTATCCTTTTCTGTCACTCAGAACCGACATTTAATAGAGCGAGAAAGATAGCTGGAGCCGCACGCGGCAGAATCGACGAGGCGTTTTTACTTCCGCTCTCTTTCTCGCTCTAGTAAATGACAGTTTTAAGTGACAGAAAAGGATAGAAGCATACGAAAGTACGATTCCCCTGTGTACTATGATATCTGTATTAATTGCATATATTGCATTACACGATCTATATTACGTATTCTGACTGGCAGTTGTCGTCATATGATCTATAAGGAACCAGCAATGAATTTCGTATAAAGTAAACGACCTCCGATATCCGTAGATTTCAGTGTAGAAGTTTGTATTGTAAAAATGTGATATTAGATATAAGTGTAATATAATAAAACAGCAAAACTTTATTGTAAATTTTAATATTACAAAACAAATATACAATATTTACAACACACCTACTTTTATTTACATCAAAACTCCGATGATTTTACCACGTAACACAAAACAGGGATGGTAGATTTAATATGTAACTTCATAAATATGTATTAATTATTATTGATTTTAATTTAACACTGGACATTTATGAAATTATCTGTAAATATTTATTAGTAAGATATCTCTGGTTACTTTTTCGTACCGTATGGGAGAGACATATGTCCAGCAGTGGACATTTCCCGGCTTTCCAGATAAGATGCGAAAAAAATTCTTTAGCAAATTCAAAACCCCTCAATTTTTCGAGTAACACACCTTGTAAAATGTCACACCCCGGGCACTTCGAACAAATGTCGTGATATCGGTTCCGCATACATCGAAAGGATGACGTGACGCTACCTATCCTTGAGCGGGTCACTTTCTTGAGTGTAGAGATCAGATATCGCGGATAAAATTGAACTGTTAAACAATTTATTTATTTGACCGCAAAAAGCAGTGATTATAAAAAGATTCCAATTGAGTTCAAAAACGCAAAAAATACATAAAGAAACTTGTAAAAATCAGCTCAAATTACGATAATGAACAATCAGTAACTGGTCACAATTTGTTCCGTAGCAACGGTGTCCGGTAGCTCGGCGTGCATCGGTAGATGGATCTGAAACAACAAAATAATAACTACCTATACAATAAAGACAAAAGTCTTTGATCAGTGCGTATTGCCAGTGATGACATACGGAACCGAAACGTGGTCCTTTACTGTGGGACGAATAAACAAGCTCAAAGTCACTCAGCGAGCAATGGAACGAGCTTTGCTTAGAATATCTCTACATGATAAAATCCGGAATGAGGAAATCCGTAGACGAACGAAGGTCACCGGCATAGCTCGACGAGTCAGTGAGCTGAAGTGGCAATGGGCAGGCCACATCGCTCGAAGAACCGATATTATCGTTAAACCGATGGGGAGTAAAGGTTCTCGAGTGGCGATCACGTACCGGGAAACGTCTGCCAGGCCGTCCCCCTACAAGATGGACCGACGACCTGGTTAGAGTCGCTGGATGCAGGTGTCTCGGGGCCGGTCGATATGGCGTACCATGAAGGAGGCCTATGTCCAGCTGATGATGACCCGGCCGGTACAAGATTATAATCTTGTGATACCTGGAACTTGTCAATGATCCCCTGGTCCTCCCTGGGAATGCCGTGGCTGCGCTGCAAGTGTTGCCGCACGTTCCCGGGACGCGTGAAGCTGTCGTTACACACGGGACATAGGTACCTGACAACACACACAATACACAATCAGTATAATAAGCTTTCAGATCGAGAGCATCGCACCACTCGTCCCATAACCCATCTCGGTTAAACCAGCTTCATTGAAGTGCATGCTGATGGATTCTATGTGAAGCGTAGAGCAAGCTGATTAGTACCAGGGGAATGAAAGTGCATGCTGATTGATCCTAGGGGAAGCGTAGTGCATGCTGATTAACCCTAGGGGAAGCGTAGTGCAAACTGATTGGTTCCAGGAGAACGGAAGTGCAAGCTGATTGTGGTCCTAGGGGAAACGTAGAGCAAACTAATTGGTCCTAGGGGAAGGGAAGTGCATGCTGATTGGTGCTAGGGTAAGCGTTGTGCAAGCTGATTGGTCCTAGGGGAAGGGAAATGCATGCTGATTGGTGCTAGGGGAAGGTAAGTGCAAGCTGATTGATCCCAGGGTAAGCGTAGTGCAAACTGATTGGTTCCAGGAGAACGGAAGATGCTATTTTGCGCATTTTTTGCATGTTATGTTTTCATTAAAATCACGAATAAAAATCATACGAATGAAAATCATTTCAGTAAATACAAAATCGGGTCCATCCGTTTGTCATTTTCCATCCAAAAACCAAAGAATATCTGCATCAATTTATTTTAAAACATTGTTATGCCGTTGATTTCCGAACATTCCTAGTTAATTCTTGTAGTAATATAAATATTGTTGAACATACCTATACCGGTTTTCCCTGTGATATTTGTATTCATGTATGGCGAGCAGTTTGCGAGATTTCTCCCTCTTCGGGCATACGGGGCACTGAAGAAAAAAATTCATGTATTCAAACAAAAATGACACGTTCCGCGAATTTGTGGATCCTCACTGTACACGCTTGGGAAGGACTGCACTTTAGGTGACTTAAAATAGCGCCTTAAAACTTTTTTTGCTTGTAGAACTCATGCAAATCTATCCAGTGGGATTTCTATCCTGCAGTCATCACCAGGTCTGTAGTCAAATAAGTGCAGACGAGCCCAAGCTTGTAATTTTAAAAGGGCATTTTTAAACAAAAGTGATTTAATTTCAATTTATGTATATTCTGGGTCCAGTTTATTTCTACAAAAACATTACAACCCCACGAAACAGGTAAGACTTAGAAAACAAAGATGGCGTCAATAAAATGACATTTGACGCTGTCATTTAGAACAAAAAGATTTGTAACATCTATTTTGAATCAATTTTACATTACAATAAATCGAAACAACACCACTTTCATACAAAATCTCTGTTACAATAATCTGTTATAGCTAGAAAAGCTGTCTTTGTGAAGTAGTTACCTTAAATCAAAGATATTTAATATTAATAGACCGGACAAAGCAAACAAACATTTTGATCCTAACTTTATTATGACACTAGATTAACTTATTACTATTATAATAACTACTACTATAATAACTATTATAGTAATAAGTTAATCTAGATTAACTGGTAATTGTAATTGTAAAAGTAATTGGTAATAAGTTAATCTAGTGTCACATCACGTCACGCGGCCGTACAAGACATTTGACATACCATTGACTTTTGAGATCAAAATGTTTATATGAAACGTTTCCCAATGACCGCTCTATAACCTATTACTATATTTAAATATCTCTGCCTTAAATAGTAGATCGGATTATAGTGTCGCGAAATGAATATCATTAACGTACAACTTTATAGTTAGCTACAATAGCAGTTACGCAGCTAATGGTTCATAGATGGCGCTTTGAACAATAATCTAATAGAATGTGTAAAAATGTAAATTGTGATTCACTGTGAAGTTGTATGTTAATGATACTCATTTCGCGACATCACAATCCGATGTATTATTTTAGATAATTACTGCACAAAGCCATATTATTATTATTGCAAAAGAAAAATTCGTATGACACTTTTTTCGTTACCTTAATAGGACCCCATATCATCTTATGTATGTAAAAAACGACTACGCCATAAAATACCCAGGAAATAATCAACATCTTTCTATGTAACATCTTACTGTGATTACCGATCCGCCTGCAAAGCGTAGTGATCTTGGGAGGCTCATGTCCAACAGTGGACTAAGCGAAAGGTTACACATACTGAGGTATGTGATAGGTTTATATAAAAATTAAAAATAAAAGGTACCGGCACTAGCAATTGACATTGTTTTTATATATAAAAAATCAGTCACTAGCAGTTGACGACGAAAATTAATTTAAAACTCTTTGGTCCGTATTAATGATGATTAATGCTTAATCTAGAACTTAAGGCAATCTTACTAGAGATCTCCTTATCTTTGAGAAGCTCCTTAAGTAACCTCCGTAACCGTAATTCAATTTCAGTAATCGTCATTTCAAAATCTTTGCTTTCTTTCTGACATATAAAACACGCCTTAAGTCATCAAATGACCACACTAAGCGCTGTGAACGAAAATCTGATAAAATCTCAGAAGAACGTAATGAAAATCTCCGCCTTAAGCTGTTGTTTGACAGCTGCGCTTTGAGCATTCTCAAACAAGACCAAACTTGAGAACCAGATCTTAAGAAGTATTTATTAATGTGAGTCATCTCGACGAGCTCTCAAGCTAGAACCCTGACTTAAGCAGCGTGTATTAATACGGGCCTTAGGGTGCTTCAACATTGTATGGAACAAAATTACTTTCATTTAGTCTCCCATATGCACGGGACCACTAAAATAAGAAATTATTGTATCCACACTAATACTAGAAAAGTGAGTTCGTATTGACGCCGTAACTGAGAGTCAGAATGACTTAAAATATATTTTTTTGTTATCGCGATCGAACGAGTTGTCGCATCATCAAAACCATTTTTAAAAGTACAAAATGTCAACTACTAGTGCCTGAGTTTAAAAAAAAAACACAAAAATAAATTAAAGTGCAGATGAAATCTGAAATGCGGTCAAAATTATTATAAACTCAAAACTAAAGAAATGCTATCCACCTTTGTGGTTCTGGTATTTTTGTCCACCAACAACCAAATGTAGTGATTATCATAGGACCTTATGTACAGCAGTATTTGACGGTTAAAAAAACTTGACATAAACGTTTATGAGTATATTTGTAAACAAACATCTTGACACTTCTGATGTATAGTTCCTGGCACACAACTTCAACAATAGTGGGCATAGTGGGGTGAGTTCGCGCATCCCGGGTGACAGAGGAACGCAAGGGACTTTTCGACCAATCACGCGCCTCAACGCGTTCCAAATGACATTCCCCTCGCGCCCCGCCAAAGAGACCCGAAAATTACAACGCAGTCAAGGACATTTAACTCTAAACCGCATTTCAGATTTCTGTTTCTTTAAATATTTATTTAAAAAATCTAGTGCCAGTTACCTTTTTAAAATCCATTTAAGTCAGCAGCGCAACGAAAACCGTCCACAAAGCCAGGACAGCTTTAAATGTCGAATTTTCCGAGATACATCGGTAGTTTGTTATTTCTTGATGTGTATATCTGCCATATTCTTTTACTACTACACAAAACACAGTCCATCCACCCATATGACGTTTAATGCAAGGAGAACTAATTCAGACTACCCATTGGTCATTAGGTCTTATACACTTCAGTTCCAACCAATCACGACACAGCACGAGTTCTTACGGACGAATCATCGTTCACTAAGTACTATTGCGTCCAATCAGCGTTCATTAAATCCCGCACACGTCATTATACTGGCCGAATGGTTGTGTTAGACATAATGAACATTAAACATCTCGTGGAGGTGGACTGTGCTACTAATAATAAAATAAATCAGTTTCTGATACAGGTATTTTCATACTTATAAGGTGATTACAATCTTGAATGATATTTTACTCTCTTTAGATAATATCCGCGCCATCTATCGAAAAATGGCACGGAACAGCACGAAATTAATCTGTCATAAATCAAGGCAGTCCATACAGCCCCAAAAAGTCTTGTTGACAACTTTGACAGATTTATTTACACGGCTTTAATGGCTTTGCTTCAAGGAATGTAGTATATAAACTCTTTGCTGTGAATTCATACGAAAAAATATACATTTGACAGTTACATTTTTGCTACGACGGTGCCATCTATCCATGAATGAAGAACTTTTTAAAAAGTCTCATTGTTCTTTGACGAAAACATTTATCAAACAGAGTGAAGCCTGCACTGGTTACTCTGTGCTCCGTAAATATCTTAATTCCATTCTTTAAACAAATCTATTTAAGCAAATAAGACGTTCTATAAAATAAATAATATAATTAACGCGTTCAAAAAGAACTAAAAACTAACAAAATTGTTTTTGTTGATTTTTCTCAAAGAGCGATCAATCATTTTCTATAAAATTTACACGGGACCACCTCTGCAGTATGCTCTACCAAAAAAAAAGAATTATCAAAATCGGTTCACTATTGGCGGAGTTATCGCGTACCTCCTCCATTTTGGAAGTCGGTTGAAAAGTAAAATCGAAATATGTACGTATTCTGAATTAAATAATAATGAATTCAAACAAATATTGTGTAATTTATTTAAAAACTTAAATTTAAAGAGCCAGTGTAAAAGCCATCTAAATTATAATAATGAGTATTATCATAAATACTACAATTTAAAAAAGTTTATATACTAAGTATTACTTACATTACACACGGTACATTAAATTATAACTAGTTACAATGTCAGTATATAATACTTCAAAGAGATCATAGTCAATAATGGCATATTTAAAATAATAAATAAATTTATACAACTAATCTATATCTATATACTATCTTTTCGATAATACAAATAATCTTCTCGATAATACAAATAATCTTTCCGATAATACAAATAATCTTCTCGATAATACAAATAATCTTTCCGATAATACAAAAAATCTTCTCGATAATATAAATTATCTTTCTACTAGCATTCTCAATGCAAAATAATGAAATTGTTCTATTATTGCGTTATTTATCAATTATCATGAATCAAAACGAAATCTTTTACACAAAAATCGCTTTCACCATAGATTACGAGTATAAGGAAGCGTTCTGAGCGAACTCCCTTAAACATCATAGTGTTACAACCTAGCAAGTTATATTTATTCCATTTTTGTACATCTTAAACTTGTATAACTACTCGATCTAGAGGAATCTTGACCCAATTCACAAACTAAACAATTTAAAAATAAATAAATGTAAATCAAAATTAAGCTCAGTCACAGACATATATCATCACGATGAATATATATGTAAATATATTAGATAGTCTTCCGTTCAACCACAATGTGGTCTAGTATGGTTCACAGTTGTTTAGATATAGTCTAATCACTCTGGTCTTGAAGATATCCAGGTTGGAGCGCCCGGGAAATACAAAAACCGGCAGGAAATTGCACTCCTTAGCTGTACGCATAATAAATGAAGAAGCGCAACGTTTCGTGCGAAATGGTGGATTATCAACTATGCAGGGTTGGGCTCGCTTCTTTTTAGCGTCAAATGACTCGTCATGGTAGCGATTTTAGTATGGAGAAAAGAGTGAACTAATTTAGAATGCCAGACGCCAAAATAGCAATGCAACCTTGCTACAGGAGATTGTAGTAGGCCTCCTGTTAAACCAATCAGTGAAATCAATCAGTAAACTTTCATTTACAGCGATAAGAGTGTTCAGTTTGTCATGATGAGCCAGGATTCCCTATTGCCACGCGTATGCTAGCCAACCGGTGGCGTAGCTATGTAACTGAGGGCCCCTGGGCAAAATTAAATTGGACACCTATTAAACTACTAACTACGTTAAAGGTGCAAAACTACTTCATCACATGGCATAATATCTTTTTAA
Organism: Carcina quercana; assembly: GCA_910589575.2. NCBI lineage: Eukaryota > Metazoa > Arthropoda > Insecta > Lepidoptera > Depressariidae > Carcina > Carcina quercana. The sequence goes on from OU342453.1 coordinate 7,198,608, forward strand.
GGAATCCACGGCAACCTTCAAATGATGAAAAAAGTTTTCTTACATACAAGAGTGGATGGAGGTAAATTTTTTAGGTTCAACTAGGATATTACAAAACTTTTTCAAACGTCGTGCCTTGAGCATGCGGGGCCCCGGGGCACTGCCCCGCCTAGCCCTACGGTAGCTACGCCACTGTCGCCAACTGACAACCATTCGTAAGTCACTAAACAGTTAGACCATCAAAAGTTATCGTGCGCCCTACAGCTGGACGCGCACGGCGGGGGCCTGCTGCGCGTCCGGCAGCCCGTGCACGCGGCGCGTGTGCGCGCGCACCTTGTTCGGCTTCTCGAAGCGGTGCTTGCATATCGCGCACAGGTATCCGTAGCGCTTGCCCGTGTGCGCGTTGTGCACGTGGATCTGCAGGAACTTGCGCGACTTGAGACGCTTCGGACACATCCCGCACTGGGACAAGGTCACGCACTCAATCGCGGTCACAAATCAAATCTTATATTAAAATTCACATACTCTTGAATAAAATTATAGAAGACACATAAAAAGTACACGATAGGATAGTTGATACCAAATTAAATCGGGTTTAAAATGTAATTTATACCATACAGACTGAATTGCCTGCTTGTCTGATATTCCTTTTCATACGTAGCTTAAGATGCAATAAATCCTTCCATTTTTAATAGAAATTAATACTAATAATTTCATGCTTCATCAAAAAAGATTTTTTACTGTGGAAAGTTGGAAACCCGCAATTAATCTTTTCCAATAAATATTTATCAATAAACGTATATGAAATTCTGAGTTTTACGAGTAAAAAATGCATATATAACTAGCTGCAAATGGTTAAATCTGGAACTTCAATTTGCCAAAACTTGCATTAGAATAATTTCTCACTGAAATATCACACACTATCTGTGTGGTTTAATTGTGTAAATATTAAGCACTTATTTCATAATTCAAACAAGTAAATGCGTTCAAAAATAACTGGAAACCGATTTCAATTGCCCTAAAAGTCTACTTTTACTAAGGCAAATCTAAGATTTAAATTATTTTCTCATGGGTGCCGTTGTCAGAACTGGACCAAATTGAAATGGGACCACACGGGAAGCACCAGCTTTCAAATAAAAAAAGAAGCATCCAAATCGGTTCATCCAGTCAAGTTCTGATTTTGATTGATTAAAAAAAAATATCCGTCGAATTGATAGACCCCTCCTTTTTTGAAGTCGGTTAAAAATAGTAATTTGGTGGGGTCATATAATTGTAGTTTATCTCTGTTCAAAATATCGCATCAGGTTTGTTTTAAATTCACAGCTATATATAAGTGATAATTACTAGGTATCGGTATATCTAAGCGATAATTGTGCACGGTACCTGGAAGTTCTTCTCCGGGAGGTGTATAGCGATGTGCTGTACCAGGTTGGATCGTCGGTGGAAGGTTGCACCGCAGTGGTCGCAGATGTAGGGACGCTCGCCCGTGTGACGACGCTCGTGGATCTACAACGCATTGTAGCGATATCTCACTGATAATTATAATTTATTGTATTGATAATAGGATTCAACATGGCCGTCAGTGATAATTCAACCTTACGATTATTTTTTATCACTTAACATCAAGTGAAGGTGCAAGACCATTAACCATTAGCGAATAAATATAATGTACTATATGACATATAATTTGCGTCCGGAGCGAGAGTTTCATTTCTATACTAACTTGTATTCATGTTTATGTCTGTAATGTTATGTGAGTGAGTGTACTATTGACAATATACTGACGGTGAGGGCCTCCTTGGTCGCTGAGCTGTACTCGCAGTAGGCGCACTTGTGGATGCGGCCGAGCCCGTGGCGCGCGCGCTTGTGCTCCTGGAGCTGGTTGTTGTTACGGCATCGCTTCCCGCACGACTGTGAGTAATTAATTATTATTTTTCTTACAAAGTATACAAACAGTCGCGTATTTATACTACCTCTAGTCTGACCGCCACCGTTGTACCGCGCCTTAGGTATGTGGGCGGCGAGACGCAGGGGCATATGATATGTCATTCCAATTTTCCCTCCCCGCACTACGCCTGTCGCACCTAGGGCGCGGTACATCGGTGGCGGTCAGACTATATGACATATATATACATTTGCGAGAAAACTATTATTACTATTAAAATGCCAATTGTGAATCTAGATAAAAAATAGACATAATTATGGAAATAAATAGTAAAATTTAAGCATTTCGGAATCGGTTGCATCACTTTTTAATGTTCATACAAGTTAAGTCATACAAAATGAAGACTTCTGAGGCATGTCGTACACTTGTAGGATGCCTGGTTGTAATGTCAACTGACCTCACAGACGCAGTATTTGGTGTGGAACCGCATGTGTGCCTTGTATGTGGCCTTCATACGGAACTCCTTGTTGCATGTCGTACACTTGTAGGACGCCTGGTTGTAATGTCAACTGACCTCACATACGCAGTAGTTGGTGTGGAACCGCATGTGTGCCTTGTATGTGGCCTTCATACGGAACTCCTTGTTGCATGTCGTACACTTGTAGGACGCCTGGTTGTAATGTCAACTGACCTCACATACGCAGTAGTTGATGTGGAACCGCATGTGTGCCTTGTATGTGGCCTTCATACGGAACTCCTTGTTGCATGTCGTACACTTGTAGGATGCCTGGTTGTAATGTCAACTGACCTCACATACGCAGTAGTTGGTGTGGAACCGCATGTGTGCCTTGTATGTGGCCTTCATACGGAACTCCTTGTTGCATGTCGTACACTTGTAGGATGCCTGGTTGTAATGTCAACTGACCTCACATACGCAGTAGTTGATGTGGAACCGCATGTGTGCCTTGTATGTGGCCTTCATACGGAACTCCTTGTTGCATGTCGTACACTTGTAGGACGCCTGGTTGTAATGTCAACTGACCTCACATACGCAGTAGTTGATGTGGAACCGCATGTGTGCCTTGTATGTGGCCTTCATACGGAACTCCTTGTTGCATGTCGTACACTTGTAGGACGCCTGGTTGTAATGTCAACTGACGTCACATACGCAGTAGTTAGTGTGGAACCGCATGTGTGCCTTGTATGTGGCCTTCATACGGAACTCCTTGTTGCATGTCGTACACTTGTAGGACGCCTGGTTGTAATGTCAACTGACGTCACATACGCAGTAGTTAGTGTGGAACCGCATGTGTGCCTTGTATGTGGCCTTCATACGGAACTCCTTGTTGCATGTCGTACACTTGTAGGACGCCTGGTTGTAATGTCAACTGACCTCACATACGCAGTAGTTGGTGTGGAACCGCATGTGTGCCTTGTATGTGGCCTTCATACGGAACTCCTTGTTGCATGTCGTACACTTGTAGGACGCCTGGTTGTAATGTCAACTGACCTCACATACGCAGTAGTTGGTGTGGAACCGCATGTGTGCCTTGTATGTGGCCTTCATACGGAACTCCTTGTTGCATGTCGTACACTTGTAGGATGCCTGGTTGGGGATTGACACTCTCTTCTTCCTCACTCCAGGCTTCTGGAACATAACAATCAATACTACAAACATCGCAATATTCTCAATACATAGATAAATATAAAAAACGATGTGCTTTTCAAGATTCACAAACAATAATAAAAAGTTAAAAATGAAAGGGGATACAAGGAACGTTTTTAACCGACTTAAATAAAGGAGGACGTTATCAATTCGAAGGGTATGGTTTTTTTTTAAATAAAATGTTTGTCACCTCATAACTTTTGACTGAGTGAACCAATTTAGATGATTCTTTTTTTATTTGAAAGGTGGTAATTTGGTCCAGTTCTGACAACGGCATCCATGAGAAAACGATATAAATCTTAAATTTGCCTTAGTAAAAGTAGACTTTTAGGGCAATTTAAGTCGGTTTCCAGTTCTTTTTGAACGCATTTACTTGTGGTTTAATAAATGTAGTGCTATGAAACCGTTCATGCAGGAGTGCTACACACACTAGGACTTTATGTTGTAGGTGGGTTAACATAAAAAATATACAAACCTGTTTGATTTTAGGTTTTGAATCACCTTCAACGTCATAACTGAATTCATCATGATGAAAGTCGTCCTCAAACATGACATCTTCATAGTTGTATGGATAATCGTCTGTTTCGAACTCAACCTTCTCCACTTTAGCCTTTTCAACTTTAGGTGTCTTCACGATTTTCTTTGGCAGTTTCTTCTTGTTCTTCGCTGTGACTAAATTCAGAAGCGCCTTCTCGGCTTTCTTTGACGTTCTCCTGAATTGCAAGGCTGCGTTCATCGAGTCTATGCAACGTGAGCAGATCTTCTGAGATAGGCCATCGTTCCTTCTTATCTGTAAAGTAAAAACTAACTCATCTACTAGGAAAAACTAAAGGTCTACGTAATCCTAAATGCGTTTTTGTTAATTTAGCTGCATTGGCTGCGTAACTGCTATTGTAGCTAACTATAAAGTTGTAAATTAATGATATTTATTTCACGACACTATAATTTCATCTCCTATTTTTAGACAATTACTTATCAAAGTCAGCTATTCTATTTTAAAAGATTATGGCAACAATATTGTAGCATTCTGAGCGGATTTCTCTTGATAAAGAAATTCTTGGATATATATCCCACGACCATGTTTTGATGAAAATCGCACATTAGGAGGGTTTGCCCCACCTCTAATCCAGTAGCGACTTTCAGCTCCTCGCTGCGCTTGTCCTCGCTGTTCTTGCTGTAGAATATGGATACCAGGTCCTCGGTGGAGAGGCAGGTCCTGCAGTACTTGCTGGTGATGTCAACGGCGAGGCGAGGCGGTCGTCGGATCGCGCGGCGCTTGGACATGCGGTTGAGGAGAAGGAGCGCCAACATTTCCTGTCAATTGCAAGCATCTTCATAAGTCTCTGACAGGACATGAGCAACGCTCACAGGATACCACAGTGAATTCGTAGTAGCTAGAGGATGTGTTTTTATTCCTCTTCAAAATCCATCCCTACTAATATTAATATTATGAATGCGAAAGTAACTCTGTCTGTCTGTTACGCTTTTCCGCTTAAACCTCTGAACGGATTTTGATGAAATTTGGCACAGACAATCTTTAGACCCTGAGAAAGGACATAGGCTACTTTTTAATGCAAAAAATAAAGTCCACGCGGGCGAAGCCGCGGGCAGAAGCTAGTAAACTATAAGTGGCTGATCTTGCTTGGCAAATTTTATGAATCGAATAAATAGATTTCTTAATACTTTTAAAATACATTTTTAACAGTTTGAAATCATATGTTTCCTGTATTTAGGTATGATGGGTTTGCACTTGGCCTTCATTTCACCTGATGGTAACTGATGATAAGGCTATTGGATGATAAACACATACAGTAGACTCAACCTAATGAGGCGCTGGCTGCTATCTGTCATACCGGAACACAAAAGTGTTATTAACACTGCTGTTTGTCGGCAGACTTAGATAACATGGTGGTAGCTAGCCAGGCGGACATTCAAAATGCTCTACCACTAACCAAATCTAGTACCGATAGGTACCCACACTGGGAATCGAACCCGAGATCTTGGAATTGTTAGTGCAAGATTTATCCATTAAAACACGGAGCCATTTAAAAAGGATTGTGTAGAAGATCCAGTCATTGCCAGATCTCCTTTTGATATCAAAAGACTTCAGTCCTTTTGAATCTATTTAAATCGCCAGGAATCAGATGCAAGTGTTTCAAGCCGTTATCAGTGCTTACTTCTGTGAAGAGTGACTTCCCCAACAACAAGGTGTTGTTAGTACATGCAAGATGTTGCAGTACAACTCCTAAATATTTGTTTCCTTTAGTCATCTTTTTCTTTCCTACATGCCATGGGTATGTGTGCTTAATTTTATGTACAGACAGAGACAAGACATAATTTCACATAAAAATGTAAGTAGCTTCTTCTGTGTGGACTTCATTTTGAATCCCATGGGAATTACATACCCTCCATTAGGAATTTAGAATATCTATATATGGATTTAAAAGTAGCTCTGTCCCTGTCCTGCCTTGCTGTGATGCCTTTTACAAAACAGCTGCACTGATGGAATTTCACTTCAATGAGACATAATATTTCCAACTCACTTAAAAAGGAGTAGGTTCTCAATTTGACTGTGTTTTTTCCAGTGAACGTTATCATTTCTTTACCAAAGTGAAAGGCAAAAAATATGGAAGGATGTCAATGCCATTTAATTGTAGTGTTGTTTACAATTCAGAAGATAAATTAATTAATAAATAAGCAATACAAACACTTGGCTAGTGGTGCCTTTACTAAAGTAAAAACTTTATATGAAATCATATCATTCTAGAGAAAAGATATTTAAAGACAGCTGGACATTTTACAAATATAAATTTGAATGTAATGTATGTATTAAATAAATATATTTTATATTTAAAGTTTTGTGCTACTCGAACGCTGACCATTCTCATCATTTGTCTGGATAAGTCTGGAGTTCTTCACTTTTCAGACACCAGTATTTGTTAGAAGATCAATAAGAAACCCCCAGCTTAGTATAAATAAAATAACAATTTTGTTCCAAATAATTTATTACAAAATTTCACAGCTATTTTCAATTTCATTTCTACACTGATAACAACTAAACTTCCATATTTTTAATCCTTATGAAAAGTCAGTTGAAACTGATGTTCTTGAAACACATTTCCTATTTATTTTTGAGCTTCTACTGCCTGTGTATTGACTTCTTCATTGCTTCTAACTATTAGTAATCTAGCGTCTGGCCTAGACTTAAGCTCTAATTCAGCTTGGACAACCTTCCACTCTCCATTGTGATTCTCAGCCCAAAAATAATAGCTGCCTCTATCTTTAGGCCCAAAAACTGGCACGCAGAATCTAGCCACCTTATCATCCGAGTAATTATTCACACTGTCTGTTATTTTGAACTTTTTGTCTTTAATTGGCTCGCCTAAATAGTGGACAGCGCCCGAATGCATTCGAAGACTTTTCAATGCGGTTTTATAGAAGTCAAATTGCCTATATCTATCGACAAGGCGACTTTGCAGGTAGAACCCAGTTCCGCTTACTATAAGGCCACCCCAAGCCGCAATTTGGACAAGTGTTCTAGTAGAAATAGTCATTTTTATAAAGAGATAAAGAGAAGCGTGAGAGAATTTGCTCTTACAGTGGACACCGATGGTGCTGGATAAGTTTCTTGAGTTGAAAGTGTTGCAGTGCTTACTTTGGATGTCTTTCTTATGCTAATTTCAGGGATTTATAACGCATTTTTCGAGATTTTCGTGAAATTGATCTCACGAGCTCATCTGCCTTTTCTATGGCGTGACGTTTTCAGATTCGTTCAAAAACTGTGATTGTTGTTTAAGTTATTTTTTGCTTGAAAGGGAATGAACAATGTCAACAAGGCTGAATAAGAATAAGTTGTTGACGGATGTCAGATAAAAAAATTAATTATGTCAAATTAGTTTGACATTGACATGTTTGTGAACTTTTCCCTCCAAAATCCAAAACATGCGAAACTAGTCGAAAATTAGTTAATAATATAGTATTAATTTGATTTAAGACAAAGAAAGATTCGCGTAATTTTAGGAAATTTTCAATTTAATTCTCCTTTTCTGTATAATTTCCACAAACCAACCAAGAAACCGATTTATAATGATGGAAATGTTTGTGAACAGAAAACGTAAACCCGAAAGAATGGAGATAACTGCATGCGACTGGAAGGAATTATTATCCGAAGAACAGGAGAAACCCTACTTCAAAAAACTAATGGAATTTGTCGAAAAGGAATACCAGGAAAAACATATATATCCCCCACAAGGGAAAGTCTACAACGCGTTGAATACAACAAGCTTTGAGGACACTAAAGTCGTTATTCTTGGTCAAGATCCATACCACGGGCCTGATCAAGCTCACGGCCTAAGTTTTTCAGTACAGTCTCCATTTGCAAAATATCCACCATCTTTGCGAAATATCTTCAAAGAACTAAACAGTGATTTAAAAATCGAACGTAAGGAAAGGAACTTGACGGATTGGGCTGACCAAGGAGTTTTGTTACTGAATACAGTTTTGACTGTTGAATCAGGGAAAGCGAATTCTCATCAGAATAAAGGTTGGGAGAATTTCACGGATCAAATTATTAAATCTTTAAATTCAAAGGAAGGACAGGTGATTTTTGTGCTGTGGGGTGCTTATGCCCAAAAGAAAGAAGCTTTAATAACGAATAAAAGGCATAAAGTTATTAAAAGTGCCCATCCAAGTCCATTGTCAGCAAGACACGGTTTTTTCGGTAGTAAAGTGTTTAGTGAAATTAATAAATATCTGATAGCAGCTGATTTGAAGGAGATAAAGTGGGGTTGAACTCATGCTGTAAAAATGATATTTCTTAATATACTGACAAATGTGAGACTAGCTGCTAAGACTACAACATAACTTTATATTGTGAGTAAATAAATAGTTTATCAAAATAAGTTTCAAATAACATATTTTAAATGTAATTTTTTTTAAAGTGGGTACATGAATCGACAATTTTTCCTACATCTTTATTTTAATCCAAAATACTGTAAATATAGTAGTACTATATTTTAAACTAACCTAAGATTAACTAAAACATAACTTTTGACTGGGTGAACCGATTTGGATGATTCTTTTTTTATTTGAAAGGTGGTGCTTCCCGTGTGGTCCCATTTCAATTTAGTCCAGTTCTGACAATAGCACCCATGAGAAAACATATAAATTTTAAATTTGCCTTAGTAAAAGTAGACTTTTACAACAACGACAATTGAAGTCAGTTTCCAGTTCTTTTTGAATGCATTTACTTGTTATTCAGTGGCTTAAACGTTGCATCTTAATTGGTAAAATATACTAAATATGATAGGATGAAGACATGGAGGAGAAAAACCAGTGGAGGGTGCATGCAGGGGCCCCTCAGTTGCCAACCTGCCCATTTAGGGCATACGCGAGGAATTTTATCCACTAAGTGAAATGCATTATTATTAAAGGCAAATTATAAAATTTAATGCTTTAAATTTCTCAAAAGATGGAATAATATCACAGGTATACAATTTAATAAAACAATGTCCTAATTTTTTAAAATTTCAAATTTCTCAGACACGCGTCGATGTCTTTTCATGTTGTCCCTTTCTGATACACTGACGTGAACATTAGTGTTGTCTCAGCTTACCTCACCTCCCACCGTAAATCGGCACATTTTGTTCAGAAAAAACCGCGTTCACGCTCTCTCCAGCCATACTCCTTGGTTGAAGACAATAAAACAACTCACATATAATAAATCGATTTATTTCTTTTTTATCCTAAAAACTTAATGCTTATTTATACATACTCGTAATTGATTTCTAAATACAATGAAATTTTAAAATTCATTATTAGAGTCGTAATAATTTTCCCTATAGACCACCATGATTATGGTAAATCTGCTCATATATATGTCGCAGTTGGATTGCTTCATACGGGGGAGCACTATATTGGGGTTTGCTTTGCTTATTTTTGATGACATAGGGGTGAGGGTCTAGATGGGGATTATCTCAGCAGTAGTTATTTACTTTTTTACACATGGCAACCCACGCATGCTTGTAAACGAAACGCATTTTCGGGGATTCCCACAAACAATGAACCCGTTTAGCTACCCGCTTAGAACTGATTACAGGAATTACCGCGCCCTATTCACTTAAATTATTTATTGTTAAAACAGAATACATTAAAAGAAAAATGCATATACCAATGTTTACGTAAGCATGGGTGGAAGGGGTATGAGCTTTGATTACTTTTGCTGATCCACGCTTCCGGGTAAATAATTGTAGTACATCTGCTTACGTAATACTTGAACGACCCGTTATACATAACCGCTAGTTGTTTCAGTAAACAGCTCCTTTATGTAAAACAGCTCTAGCACGTTAAGCGTTTTTTCAATGTGTGGGTCTTCAGCTTCCTCATAGAGCTATGAGAATTCTACGCATGCCAAATTTTAAGGCAATTTAGGAGCAATCAAACTTTAGCATTCATAATTTAGCAGCAACCATGACTCAGTTACAGCGAGTTGTTTTTAGTGTGTCAGCTGGAGACATGGGTCTCCAGCTGACACATGCCAGGAAGGCAAACCAGTGAGGTTAGGACTTTAGACTATAGTCAGGCATTTAAAGCACAATGACAGCAATGAGAGCCAAAAAAATTAACGATCACATTGATAAACTGTTGGATCTACGAACGAAATACCGTGTGTAAGCTGGCGACCCGTGTCACCAGCTTACACATCTGTATCTTCGTAATTATTCAAGTTACGATTATGTATTGTACCTCATATTTTAGAGCAAAATAGCAGCGCCAGGCTTCAAAATTTTCGAATCTCTAGTGCTAAAACTGTTTGAGCTACGAGCCGATATGTGTGTGTAAGCTGGTGACATGGGTCGCCAGCTGACACATGTTGTATCTCTGAAACTACATAAGTGAGAACTTCGTTTTAAAGATCAGATGAGACCATACAATAGCAGCGTTCACGAGTCAAAATTTCAAATCTCCTGGCTGTCTAGATTCAAAGTTATAAGCAAAAAACTATTTTCCCGCCAAAAAATTCAAAATAATCGCACGGACGCCGCTGAGCGGGCCGTTGCCGTTCCGTGCGCTACGCTATTACAATAGAGTTTCAACTTAGCCGTCATTGTTTTAAAATTCATTTTAACCTGCACTTTCGTATCGATTCAATTGGTATATTGAGCGTGTTAGACCAGGAGCCGACAGAAATAAGCAATGGTATACTACCGATTAACTTCATAGAGAGACTACGAACGACCTTCACCAAATTTGAGGTCAAGTGAGAACCCTTCATCGCAAATCTACTAATTTGACTAATACGGAACCAAGATTTAGTTTAGTAATGAATCAACATATAAGAAATAACAATTTACGGTGTGATATAACATAGTATAAGAGGTATATGTTCAACATATACAGCTTATATCACTATGATCAATAATTGTTGAGCTCGGTATTTAGTATATTTTCAATAGCAATCCATACTAATATTATTTATATATTATGAATGCAAAAGTGATTTTGTTTGTTTGTCCTTTATTATCGTCGTAACGTAGAGTCAGAATGATGATTTTTTGTATAGGGGTAGTTTGGAAAAGGATGGAAAATGACATAGGCTGTATTTCTTAAACTTTTATTCATAGCTATTTTCATGGAAATTGCAAACAATATTGGCACATTTTAATAAAAATTATTGCTTATACTCAGAAATTTAGATTTGCAAATGAATAAAAATCTTATGATTTGATATATTTTTATTATAAAAGTTGACTAACATTGCTTTGTCTGATTTTCATAATATCAAAAACGGGACATGTGCGAGTCAGACTTGCGCACCGAGGGTTCCTATATTTGTCCCATAAGACTTTGTTTTTTGCCAAATTTCAGGATTATAGATCAATCAAAAATATGCGTCATGCACGGCTTTGATATAAGGGATTGCACACCTGAGTATTTGATATCAATTTCAACTTGATGCATTCACGCATTCCTTAAAAAAGGGGTCTTGACAGACCGAAGAACAACAAAGAGATCCAATCTAGGGTTCGCCTAAATATATTATTTAGTCACAAAATTAACCGCTTATGTACATAATTGATCATAACAAAGGTGCTTCTGAAAGGCGATAGTTGTATTCTAAAGAAGTAAACAAGTCATAATTTTGTATGGGAACCCATATTTTGTTGAAACTTATATATAATAACCAGTAGAATTCAGAATACCTGCCTTCTAAAGTGTGTGTATATTAGTTAACATCATTAAGATTAATTATTTTTCTAAAAACTAGCGTTCCATTATCACAGGTTGGATACTATAAAGAAATAAACGAGACATAGCTTTGTATGGAATTTAAATGAAAATTAAATGTTTGTGAAATCTATATCATGTTTTATTCAATAATTGCTACTGAAAAAATACTAAATACCGAGCTCAACAATTATTGATCATAGTGATGTAAACTGTATATGTTGAACATATACCTCTTATACTATGTTATATCACACCGTAAATTGTTATTTCTTATATGTTGATTCATTACTAAACTAAATCTTGGTTCCGTATTAGTCAAATTAGTAGATTTGCGATGAAGGGTTCTCACTTGACCTCAAATTTGGTGAAGGTCGTTCGTAGTCTCTCTATGAAGTTAATCGGTAGTATACCATTGCTTATTTCTGTCGGCTCCTGGTCTAACACGCTCAATATACCAATTGAATCGATACGAAAGTGCAGGTTAAAATGAATTTTAAAACAATGACGGCTAAGTTGAAACTCTATTGTAATAGCGTAGTGCACGGAACGGCAACGGCCCGCTCAGCGGCGTCCGTGCGATTATTTTGAATTTTTTGGCGGGAAAATAGTTTTTTGCTTATAACTTTGAATCTAGACAGCCAGGAGATTTGAAATTTTGACTCGTGAACGCTGCTATTGTATGGTCTCATCTGATCTTTAAAACGAAGTTCTCACTTATGTAGTTTCAGAGATACAACATGTGTCAGCTGGCGACCCATGTCACCAGCTTACACACACATATCGGCTCGTAGCTCAAACAGTTTTAGCACTAGAGATTCGAAAATTTTGAAGCCTGGCGCTGCTATTTTGCTCTAAAATATGAGGTACAATACATAATCGTAACTTGAATAATTACGAAGATCCAGATGTGTAAGCTGGTGACACGGGTCGCCAGCTTACACACGGTATTTCGTTCGTAGATCCAACAGTCTATCAATGTGATCGTTAATTTTTTTGGCTCTCACTGCTGTAATTGTGCTTTAAATGCCTGACTATAGTCTAAAGCCCTAACCCCACTGGTTTGCCTTCCTGGCATGTGTCAGCTGGAGACCCATGTCTCCAGCTGACACACTAAAAACAACTCGCTGTAACTGAGTCATGGTTGCTGCTAAATTATGAATGCTAAAGTTTGATTGCTCCTAAATTGCCTTAAAATTTGGCATGCGTAGAATTCTCATAGCTCTATGAGGAAGCTGACGACCCACACATGTTTTTTCATAATAGCTGAAATTTAACTCGCGATATTGAATTAGCCATTTATAGTTTATAGAAATTGACTTAGTTTAGCAAATCAACAAAAACAAAATATATACCCAGATAATTCTACCTCTAAGGGTGATCATTTTAGGGGATGAATGTTGTAGACTTTTAGGGCAGTTGAAGTCGGGTTCTAGTTCATTTTGAACGCATTAATTATTCATACATCGATTATGGATTCTTTACTGTGAATGCGTGAATGAGTTCGTATTGGCTAATGACTAGCTTCATCTGTGTATGTTTTAGATTTGCAAAAGCAAGGCGTTACTGATCATTTTATATAGCTACCTGTTTTAGATGATCGTTAAGTTCACATAGTTTTGTTGTTATATTTTGTTTATACAAAAAATTTATGAGGTCGATTGGAGCTAGTGTTTAGATTGTTATGTATGTACGAGGTTTTAAGACTAATTACGTGATCGGTGCCAGCTGAAAACCAGCGCTGTGGCCTCCTGCCGCAGCAACATGCTGAGCTGGTCACCTTTTTAGAACTTATAAATTTTGTTTAATATGTTTCTATTTAATTTTAAGTTGTTCTTCTTTATTTATTTTTATTGAGTGTGTGTATTAGTATTCGGCTAGGTTTAACCAAAATTTGTAATTTATAATAAAACTTTTTTCTATTCTATTCTATCCTATAACAACTCCATATCGGCCACAACGCTTATTCTCAAATTGTACTTCGGCCACGAGAACGTGATCGGGATGCTGGGAGGCGAGATGACGTCACTCTCTCCATCACTGTCTGGCTCGGAATCCGTCTCCCCTAGCCGTGACAGATGCTGTATCTTTGATGACATATCTTCTGCTAGCTCCTTTGGTATTATCATCTAGAAGATTAAATTGATTTGATATAATCAAAAGAACCGTGGTAGCTCTTAGAACTATCGAGGTCTGCGTTCGATCCTGGCTCGTACCAATGAGTTACAATTTGTTATTTATGTACGAATGATAACAATCATTACCATTGGCTTTACGGTGAAGGAAAACATCGTGAGGAAACCTGCACGCTCCTGAGCAGAAATTCACAGGTGCGTGTGAAGTCTACCAATGCGCACTGGGCCCGCGTGGTGTACTATGTCCCATACACTCTCTGTAGGAGAGGCTGGTGATGACGATCTTCGCACATTCCACCTTTATTCCACGGAATGTAAGACGAAGGCCAAATTCAAAACCTGGATTCTTGTTCAAAGCGCCATCTATGAACCATTAGCTGCGTAACTGCTATTGTAGCTAACTATAAAGTTGTAATTAAATGATATTTATTTCACGACACTATAATTTCATCTCAAATTTTCTCTCATTTTAAAAGATTATGGTATAAGAAATTTAGTTACCTGCAGCCAGTTCCCCCTGGTCGCGTACGGGTGTGCGATGGAAGCGAACGACCCCGCCACGGAGGGCGGCAGCACCGTCGCAGCGCGCGCACCCGCCCGCCACGTGAAGTGACGGCCATGCAGCACCCGACCACTGGAAATAAACATCACATCATCACCACCACTACACACGTCCCCACTGCAGGTCTCAGTCCTACTCTCCTACAGAGAGTGTATGGGACATAGTGCACCACGCGGGACCAGTGCGCATTGGTAGACTTCACACACACCTTTGAATTTCTGCTCAGGAGCGCGCAGGTTTGTTCACGATGTTTTCCTTCACCGAAAAGCCAATGGTAACGATTGTTATCATTCGTACATAAATAACAAATTGTAACTCATTGGTACGAGCCAGGATCGAACCCAGACCTCGATAGTTCAAGGACTGACGCTCTACACAACTGAGCTACCATGGTGTTTTACGATGGCACGGAACGCTTCATGCACAAGTCCGACTCGGACTTGACCGTTTTTTAGGGTGATTACTCACTCAATAGCCAGCGGCAGTAAACTAGCGCCCTCTGCGTTCAGAAACAAATGTACACCGTCCAGATATTCCACGGTATCATCGCCACGCCAAGAACCCTATAACAAAAACATACTTTTTAGGGTACCGTACCTAAAAAACAATAAACGCCACTTATAGGTCAACGCAATACAAAGATATCGCTGTATTTTAGACCATTTCCATACAAAATTCAAGCGAACCAAAACCTATACGGTACTTCCCGTTGACCTAGAATCATGAAATTTGGCAAGAAGCAAGGTCTTACAGCACAACCATAGGAATAAATCTGAAAACCAGGATTTTTTAAATTATAACACAGTAAAATTAGCTTTCTATGTTTACAAACTTAGCTTTGCAGTTGAAAGCCATACATCGGGTATGTAATGTAACTGCAAAGTAAAGTTGGTTTTTATCGGACTGATTTTTTCGGTTGAAGATTATTTTCAGTATGTTAATTGATCATATTCTATACGAAATCCTCAACCTAATGAAGCTAGCTCTACTACCTTCCACACAATGAAAACTCAAATATTTCTAGGGACTAAACCGACCCTAGATGTACCTATGACCTTGTTAAGCCAGTAGTCGCTGTATGCAAGCGTCTAGGAACCGCTCAATGTGCCATTCCATGGTAGAGGACTATGTCCAGCAGTGGACGTGTCCCGGCTGATGATGACCAGCAACCATGGCAACTGATTTGATTCTTGATATTCACTGTAGCTTCTCTCGAGAGACCTCATTGAGGCAGTCATGGGTAAGACTTCTTTCCGCCTTTAAGAAAAACGTCAAGGAACATTTTCTATCACTATAAGTTAATATATAATTATAGTATGTAAAGTATGTATGTATTATTATTGATATATATTAGTTTGTTTTGTATCTCGTATTTATGTAATCGTTTATTATATTTATTATATCGTACACGCCTAACTGCCCTCCTCTCTTCAATATTTCTCCTTAACCTAGGACTGCTGTAAGAAATTTCTTTTAGAAATAAGCTGTTCCTTTTGTATATATTTTTTCTGTTTCTTGTGTTATGTAATGTTTCCGTGTACAATAAACTGTTTAAATAAATAAATACTTCTTACCTGCATCAGCTCAGGGATTTGAGGCAAAGCTCTCTCAATGCTGGACATCTCGAAACTATCCGTTGACATGCCAGTGTGGCCTGCGACAAAAAAATCATGAGTATAATATGGAATAGATAGATAATTTCATTGAAGAAAAAAAAAAGCCTAACCTAACCTCAATCTCACTTCATGTTAAGCGACGATGAGGTCGACGATGTTATGTGTTGGTCTAGTTTTTTTTTTTTTTTTTTTTTTTTTTTATAGAAGATAGACCAACACTTGACCTCAATCTCACCTGATGGTAAGTGACGATGAGGTCGACGATGTTACGTGTTGGTCTAGAAGGTGCCTATTTACTCTTCTTTTGAAGATTCCCAAGTGGTAGCTGTCGGGGAACACGGAAACCGGTAGTGCATTCCATATTTTTGCTGATTCTAGATAACAAGTGTTTGAAAGTAATCTCTTTTTAACCGACTTCAAAAAAGGATGAGATTATCAATTCGACGGGTATGTTTGTTTGTTTTTTGCTTTTTTTTAAATGTTTGTTCCCTCAGAACTTTTGACTGGATGAACCGATTTGGGTGATTCTTTTTTATCTGAAACGTGGTGCTTTCCGTGTGATCCCATTTAAATTTGGTTCAGTTCTGACAACGGCATCCATGAGAAAACTGTATAAATCTTTTGCATTAGTAAAAGTAGACTTTTAGGGCAATTGAAGTCGGTTTCCAGTACTTTTGAACGCATTTACTTGTTGTAATAAAACACCTGTAAATGCCCAACACATGCCCAATTGCTACTACTTGCTGGGTCCTGGCCCTGGGCCGAGGGGAGCCGTGATACATATAAGTTTGGGAACCCCTGGTCTAGAAGGTAACTATTTACTCTTCGTTTGAAGATTCCCAAGTTGTAGTTTCAGGGGAATACGGAAACCGGCAGTGCATTCCATATTTTATCTGTGATCATCATCATGTACAGCCTGCGTCAGTCCACTGCTGGACATAGGCCTCTCCCAGAGTGCGAGGCTCGATTCGGTCCTCTGCTCTCCATGATAAATGTGGAAGCGAAAACAGTATACGGGTGAAGGTCTGGCGTTCTTCTGTTTGACCGGTACTTGAATGGCGAAGGCGGAATCAACAAAAATATCTCCTGCGAACACCCTACCAAATATATCCCGTAGGATATATTTGGAGTAGCATGTATGTATTACCTTCAGGGCCAGTTCGGTCTGTGCTCATGGTGCTTAAGCCCCTTTGAAGCGTGTCCTTGATTTGCTGTTCCACACTCGGCGAAAGGGGAGACAAGGACGGCTGCTCAGTGCTCTAGAAAATGTAACAATAACATCCTGTTGGACAATAGACATGCGTGCGTGACTGTTGCAGCACACATTACTAGAACAACTCAAACATTACGCATCACTCATAGCATGCTGCTCGCATGTCTCCGTTCTGCACCGCTCACTCGTATCTAGCGCGGCGCGTGCGAGAGGGAGCGCTGCGTGGGCTTGGATCCTCCGAACCACAATAGTAGACATGATTTGGTACTGAAATTCAACCGTAATTACTAGAACGATACGCTGCGCACGTCACGTATCACAGGTGATGTTTAGAGTGATGTGTAATGGTGCGATGTAATATTACGCGGAACGAAATGTAGTAACATATCGCATTACTTGAAAGAGCAATGTTTTTCAATCGACTTCAAAAAGGAGGAGGTTCTGATTCAACGCGTATGTTTTTTTAATGTGTGTTACGCGATAACTGCACCAATAGTGAACCAATTTTGATGATTCTTTTTTGTTTGATACGAGTAGAGCCTACTTCAGAGGTGGTCCCATATAATTTTTATCGAACTCGATTGATTGCTCTTTGAGAAAATCAACAAAAAACAAATTTTTAAGGCAACAGAAGTCGGTTTCCAGTTCTTTTTAAACGCATTTACTTGTTGGAGGTACTAACGCTGTTTGCCGGCTGCCACTGCCAGCGCATGTGCGCGGAGACGCCGGCGAGGTGTGCGGGGGCGGGGGCGGGGCGCGAGCGACGAGTCACCGACGCGCGCCGGCTCATGCGCGTCACTAGCCAAGACCCCCCGCAGCTGGTACACGCAAACACAATCACCATATTGTAAAACAAAGTCCCCCACCTCGTCTGTCTGTCTGTACGCAGTAAACTCAAAAACTACTGAACGGATTTCGATGCGGTTTTCATACATCAACAGAGTGATTCCTGATGAAGCTTACGGTGTATAATAAGTTAAGGTTTTGTGTATATTGGTTGAAATATGACGGTAATTGTTGGAGATGTCGGAAAAATCCATCCGTCCGGGAGCGTTCATCGGAAACGCTGCCTGATCCGTTAGAGATATAACAAAACAATGTATGGGGGGATTGTTTATCTCATATAGGTCTACAAATAAGTCAGCGATAGCATATGTCTATCTTTAAAGGATAGCTTACTATACCTATTCTAAGTTAGAAAAAAAAGATCACAAATTTTTATGGTGGGGGCTTCTACCATCCTATTTACTGAAATATAGTAAATAGGATGGTAGAGACCCCCACCATCCTATTTACTGAAAATAAACGTTTTATTTACTTTTTCTCATATATTAAGATCATACTTTTTGTCTTCCGCTATGAGCTTGAGTACGTCGAAGCCGGATCCCCGCTGCGCCGCCCGCAGCTCCCGCCCCGTGCACCCCACCATCTGTACAACGAATATCATCATCATCATCCGAGAGACGTCCACTGCTGGACACAGTCCTCACACATGATACAGCGCGGCACGTGGTCGCCAGAAACCTTACCCTCCATCGATTATCAGTTCTCCAGAGCGACGTGCCCTACCCTTTGCAACTTCAGCTCACTGACTCGTCGAGCTATGTCGGTGAGCTTAGTTCGTCTACGGATTTCCCCATTACGGACCTTATCACGTAGAGAAATTCCGAGCATAGCTCGTTCCATCGCTCGCTGAGTGACTTTGAGCTTGTTTATTCGTCCCACAGTAAAGGACCACGTTTCGGTTCCGTATGTCATCACTGGCAACACGCACTGATCAAAGACTTTTGTCTTTAGACGCTGAGGTATTATGTACGAGAAGATATGCCGTAATTTCCCGAACGCTGCCCAGCCGAGTTGGATTCTTCGGTTGACCTCTTTGTCGAAGTTGGACCTACCTAGTTGAACGATCTGTCCCAGGTATACATATTCGTCTACAACTATGTATCGAGAAAATGACTGATTCCCAACCCATGTGTCTTGAATCCCTCGGCTTCGCCTCGTACAAACACATCCTCACCTGTATGAAGGAGACGGTCCCGTGTGGCGTGTGAACTGTCTTCAGCTGGGGGTCCTCCGCCACCAGCAGATGTCTGACCCTTGAGTCTGCACCATCCAGCGACGCGTGCCAGGATATGTGATCACCCGCGCAGAATTTATTACCTGCAAACAGACATACTGTGGGTATTTGACTTAGAAAATATTTTGGTATATTCGACAGTCCATTTCACAAGTAAATGCGTTCAAAACGAACTGGAAATCGACTTCAATTGCCCTAAAAGTCAACTTTTACAAAGGCAAATTTAAGATTTATAGCGTTTTCTCATGGATGCCGTTGTCAGAACTGGACCAAATTGAAATGGGACCACACAGGAAGCACCAGCTTTCAAATAAAAAAAGAATCATCCAAATCGGTTCACCCAGTCAAAAGTTCCGAGGCAACAAACATTTTAAAAAAACATACCCGTCGAATTGATAACCTCCTTTTGAAGTCAGTTAAAAAGACAAATAGCTCTATCAATTTTTCGATACGACTAATATATTTTTCAAAACAGTACATAAGTAGGTTATTCTCAAACAAAACAAACTCGTGATATTAAAACTCTCACATCGGCTCGGGCTTGTTAATGACAGTAAACTCTCGTTTGCAATAACCTACAAATCGGGTGAGTCCGTGACGTCACCTGCTTGTATTTGCGTTGGCGGGAACACGCTCAAAATACTTTCATAATAAATTTCTGTTGACATAATCTTTTGAAATAGAATATCTGGCTTTGATAAGTAATTACATAAAAATTGGAGATGAAATTATAGTGTCGCGAAATGAATATCATTAATTTACAACTTTATAGTTAGCTACAATAGCAGTTACGCAGCTAATGGTTCATAGAGGGCGCTTTGAACAACAATCGAAAGTGTTTAAAATGTAAATTGTGATTCACTGTGAAGTTGTATGTTAATGATACTCATTTCGCGACATCACAATCCGATGTACTATTTTTAGATAAAGTACTACACAAAGCCAGATGTTCTATTTTAAAAGATTATCATCTAAGAAAATGTTCGAAATGCAATGAAAAAACTAAATCTAATATAGTGAATACCCACCGGTGGTAAACACATATCTCGCGAGGGCTTGGAGCAGCGCCGCGGGCCACAGCGGGGGCGGAGCGCGAGCACTCAGACGGAACGTGAGCTCGATGCCGCAGCCCGAGGGCGGCGGTGCACCCCGCGCTAACACCACGCGGTCCGGGGGCGCGTGCACCCTCCCGTCGCCGTGTAGGTCCGACAAACCAAAGCTAAAAATTGAATAATAATTTCTAAGTGCATATACACGTCCCCACTGCAGGTCTCAGTCCTACTCTCCTACAGAGAGTGTATGGGACATAGTGCACCACGCGGGACCAGTGCGCATTGGTAGACTTCACACACACACCTGTGAATTTCTGCTCAGGAGCGTGCAGGTTTCCTCACGATGTTTTCCTTCACCGAAAAGCCAATGGTAATGATTGTTATCATTCGTACATAAATAACAAATTGTTAATTAATTAATAAAACTCATTAGTACGAGCCAGGATCGAACCCAGACCTCGACTGTTCAAGGACTGACGCTCTACACAACTGAGGTACTATTAGAATGGCTAGTAATTACTAATGTATGATCTCTAAATTTGTCGTTGGTGGCAGAGTGTGACCGACCGAAAAAGAAATAAAGCCCTGTTGGTTTGCTGATATATCGGTATCGGCGATATTTTTACGGCAGATTCAACGACACTTTTCAAACTTCGCGCTTTAAAAATGTAAATGCGCGTGTTGTCCCATCTATTTCGTTGCTAACGAGGCACGAACTATGCTCGGGGAAACCCCGCGCTTTATTCAGTGTTTCGTTTCGCCCGCCCGCTTTGGCCTCGCACTCGCACATCTATCCCATATCGCTAGGTTGAATGTTGTTGCAAGTAGTATTTTTGAATTCAATAAGCGTATATTTTTATAAGAGTATCGGTATCGTATCGGCAAAAAGGCGTATCGAGGCATCCCTACTATTAATGGAATGTACGAAAGACAGTGTGTCAAGTTTCTCACCTGACGTAATGCCAGTGTGGAGGTATAAGCTCCTCCGGCTTCCCGGGGTTCCAGTACATGCTGATGTAGTCCAGGGGATCATGTCCGCCCAGCCTAAGGTGTAGCAGAACAAACTGTTACCGTTTCGTATAGATCTACATTGGTGGTGGTAAGTATGTTAAACATGTATAGTTACTGGCAAACCACTTGAAAAATGACCTTGGCTGCGCAGTAAACGATTTTCGGGTCTCTTTGACTGGGCGCGGGAGGGGAATGTCATTTCGCTTGTGTTGAGGCACGTGATTGGTCGAACAGTCCCCCCTTGCGCCCCTCTGTCGCCCGGGATGCGCGAACTCATCCCCACTATGCCCATTTATTATTTATTGTTCAAGTGGCTTGCCAGGATCTATACCCCTCAAGACAAAATGATAGTTAATTATTGAAGGCATAGAGAGCATAGCTTTACTAAAATACCAAGGTAATTAAAAAGCAAAACATATGAAGACTGGCAACACTAAAGAAGAACAGAGAGTGTAAGGATATCATTGAGGCTTTTAGATTCATCATCATCAGCCAGGAAACATCCACTGCTGAACATAGGTCTCCTCCATGGTATGCAACATTGACGGTTCCAAAACACTTGCACTAATTGGGGAACAGCCCGGTAGACGTTTCTTGATACGTGGTCGAGACTAGAACTTTTACACCCCTCGGTTATCTGTTCTTCCAGCAATGTGGCCTACACATTGCCACTTTAGCTCATTGATTCATCGTGCTATGTTGGTGGCTTTACTTCGTTAATTGATTTCCTCATTCTGGATTTTATCACAGTTTATACATATATTCTGCTGTCAGATGTTAATATGTGACAATACCAGTTTGAAAGTTGAAAAGGAGTACGTCACACAATAATCAATATTAATCAATAATAATACAAGTAAATGCGTTCAAAAAGAACTGGAAACCGACTTCAATTGCCCTAATAGTCTACTTTTACTAAGGCAAATTTAAGATTTATATCATTTTCTCATGGATTTCGCTGTCAGAACTGGACCAAATTTAAATAGGACCACACGGCAAGCACCACCTTTCACCCAGTCAAAAGTTCTGAGGTAACAAACATTTTTAAAAATACCCGTCGAATTGATAACCTCCTCCTATTTTTAAGTCGGTTAAAAAATAAAATAAGAGTAGTTAAGACGTGGAATAAACTATCAAATGACGATGTGTATTAGAAGAAAAAACTACTACAATTATTCTACTCTTGATTTATTCTACACTTATATCAGTTCTAAACACTCTGATAATTTACGACTTATGATAGATAATTTATATCATTGTAGGAACATACCAATATTTGAGTCTTGTTGTAACCTGCAATGGATTGGGCTGGTCAGGGTACAGCTGTGAATAAGCTTCGCACAGAGCTTTGAGCCCCGCAGGCACTAGATGATCTGCAAATATTATTAGTTCTTTAAATTACTATCCACTTTTCACAGACTGCAGATATCATTCATTTTTTTATCATTTCACATAGACAACTACACAAAAATATCAAGTCATTCTGTTCTATGCTCAAAAGACAGATAAATACAAAGACATTTAAATTATTACTACTATATATATTTATTTAAACCAAAGAAATTTAAATTTTATTACTAATCTAGGCAATTTTATTGCCTAGATTATCTGTATTTGACATGTGTATATTTTGACATTAAACGAATTAAAGTTTAAATTATTACTAACCTTCTAAATATATTTAAATCACTTTGAATTAAACCTACTACATATATATATTTAAATCTCTTTGGATAAATAACTCTTAGGATAATATTTAAATCTCTTTGGATAAATACATATTTCTCATTTTACACATTTAATATGGATAGTAATATTAGTATGGACCAGTATGGACTATCTGTTATAACTTCAACTTCATAATTATGGCTTCATCATGGAGGTGATGTACAGTGTCAAGTAATTTACTTGACTATCAGTTATGTTGATGACATTCACGGATCACTATATAACACACACTTATACACTAAAATAAACTGCATACTTCTGAATTTAACCAGCAAGGCAAGCAATATATTATTAAATAAGTATATTACAAAACAAATAAGTTACTTCACATTTTTTATTTTTTTGAAATACAAATGTACACAATATAATATTTGTAGTCCTATTATAGAACCTTGATGTACCTGCTTGAGATTGAGACATTTCTCCATCATCCTGGCTGGATCCTTCAGCTGTTTGAGGAGGTTGCGCAGACGCAAGGAAGGATAGCGCACTGTTGCGGACAACTCCACTGGACGGAGAACCTGCCCCGCTAGGCCCTGACATTATAGTTTTTCTTTCTAAGACTAGAGATTCGAATCCTATATGAGATTCTTTTTATTTTTAAGATTTTGAACTTAAAGTTATCAAACAGATAACGACGACCTCACCATTTTGTTTACAAGTGTTCTAGTAGCAATAAATATTAGAAGTTGTTCTAGTTAGCCTTTTTTTAACTAGCTCTGTCTCTGTTTATTAACATACTGGTGTATAGAGCTGTCTCTGTCAAACGAGCTGCAGAAACAAATCCACTTTTATTACTAAGGTTTCTGGTCCCGCTAAACACATGCCTGTTTCTGAACGTAAATCAATATTTGATTGAAATATAATAATATGATCAAATAATTTATTAATTATATTATATACACGATGTATCATGCTTATGATAAAAGCTTGGTTTAAGATTAATTTCCTTCTTTTTTTCAGAAAACATTTTTTACATTTTATTTGACAGTTACCTTCAGTCATCGTTATTTCTGAACGTATGATTTGATAATTTTGATGTCCGCCCGCTTATGTTTGCGTTTTGCATTTTCCGAATTCTTTTCTTGTTTACGCTAAAAATAAATACTGAAACCTCATTACGTTGATATAAATAGCATCCTTTTATCTCTAAGTGATTCATTAATAGCATTGTCAAGAGTGGAGTAGTGGAGTAACCAAAATGAGATACGTATTTTTAACTACGATTTTTAGTGTAGTTTTCGCTTACGAGAAGGAAATGACTTTTACCGTACAAGCCGGAATGATGGACTGTTTCTATCAGAACGTGAAACCGAGTGAAGTAATCGACCTGGAGTTTCAGGTGAGGTATAAATTCTAATATTAGTAGCGACAGAACATAACCTTTAATAATTTAGGAACATTGTAAATTATTATTATTTGAGACAAAAGGGGTGGTCCACCGGTCCCAACCACGGCTCGTCTGCACTCTAGGTGACTACAACAGACCCGGAGATGACTGCAGGGCATAAATCCCATCAGATAGATTAGGTTAGTTAGGGTTTTTTTTATACAGACCCGGAGATGAGTGCAGGGCAGAAATCCCATCGGATAGATTTTCATCATGAGTTCTACAAGCAAACACTGTTGTAAGTCACCTAAAGTGCAGTTCTTCCCCAACCACACATCTATTGTGACCTCGTATTCATTATCTGGGCAGGCTTCAGCAACTCGACGTCAGATGCGCCTATTTTACGTGTTAGGGTGGCGTGCCTTATATTGTGACCTCACACATAGTAAATTAACTCGAAAATCGAAATTAATGTTACGGTTGGGTTAACAAGGGGAGCAGAACCTACCCCGCAAGGAGAACTAGTTTAATATTGATAAGAAGTATCCTATATTCTTGTCCAACCCTTCTACTATCCCCATAAAAAAATCTAGTCATTCTGATCGGGAGGCGCTAAGGCAATAATTAAAATTAATAAGATTTTATTCCACTACCTAACTTTAACTAGTCCAGTTATTTCCCTTTTCCTTTTTTCTGTTAACATCTTTTTAATATTGTACAGTCTCTTTACTTGACACTGGCAGTACCATCACCTCCATGATGAAGATATCATTCTGAAGTTGAAGTTAAAAATTGCACAGTCGTTCCAGTTTTTCTACTTATATTTTGGTTTCATCATTTCACTGTTTATGTTGTTGATTTGCGATCACAGTAAGATGTTAACTTGTATCCTGATGCTGCACTTCTCTCCTGTTGTGTCCACACACATGATTACTGTGACTGAATTATCTGAAATCAACAGAACATTATCCATCTTGTAACATGTAGCGGAAAATCTTATAATTTAATTAAAACATTCCAGGTGATCGATGCATCACATGGAGAGCTGGATATAACGTTCCAGCTAGCAGATCCTGTGGGCAGGGTCATCGTATCAGACTACAAGAAGCCGGAGAATGCACATCGGTACACAGCAGACCTGCACGGCGACTATAGATTCTGTTTTGATAACAGCTTCAGCACTTTTAGTACTAAAACTGTGAGTTGTATGCTATTTTTTACCTGATAATGATTAAGCCAAATTTTTTCCCTCCATTGTTCCCATAAGTAGATGTGTTGCTTGTAAAATTTTGGAGTATGTACGTCAACAGCCTAACGTCCCCACTGCGGCCTACTCTCCTACAGAGACCCAGTGCAGAACAGCGGACTTCACATGCCTGTTCAAGACATGCAGGTTTCCTCACAATGTTTTCTTTCACCGTTAAGCAATCGGATAATGTACTTGAATTGAAACAACTCATAGGTACACGGCTGGATTCTTCAACTTAATCTTAGACGACAGAATGACAAAATTCCTGATAAGAAATTATTTTGCATATTTTGCTTCTCATTTTCAGGTATTTTTTGATCTGATGGTAGTGCCTGAGGACAGTCCGGACAAAGATTATGAGGATGACGATAAAGAAATGGAGTTAGGTACAATTCATTTTTCAAATTCAATTTAAGAATATAATACTTCTCAAGTCACCATGTTTGAATGAGGCTCTGTAGCCTAGTGTCTACACACATGGACTTACAATCCGCAGGTGCCACTCTAAGTAAAGTTGATAAATAAATATATATATATATATATTATACGTATTCCGTTGCAGGCAATTCTGCAGAGACATATATGATGAAGGTACGAGATATCTCAGAATCTGTGACGAGGGTCAGAGACAATGTGAGCGCCGCCAAGAGGCTGCAGGAGTTGCATTCAGCTCACGAGGCTAGGGACAGGAACATTGCCGAGGAGATGTGTTCTAGGTAAGGTATCATTAGACATGAGGGAAACAACTGTAGAGGTGTGACTCAGATATATTTAACCGCAAGTCATATGCAAGACAGTGATAGCACTTCATCCGTTCTCACTGCGGAAGTAGGAAAGGTGTTTTGCAATGGCTGCTCGAGCAAAATTACATCAGTGACAAAACACAAATAGTGAATTTATTAAAAAACGGTTTCGTGCAGGAGAAAATCATTTTAATCTTTACTAGACACTGAATTTACCTACAAATTAATAAAAAATGTTAACGTAAATCTCTTTACGTTAACAGGTGTAGTGATGAAAGAAGTATTTTAGAAGATGTGATTTGAAACATTAAAGTTATCGATATTTATACAAAAAACCCTTTAGTTTTAATTGCCCAAATTTCATACGTGTAGCTTCCATAAAAGATGAGAAAACACAAACCAAGGTTACTCATACCTCTTCTTAAAGTAATGTGATATGTCATTACATTTCGTTCCGCGTAATATTACATCGCACCATTACACATCACTCTAAAACACCACCTGTGATACGCGACGTGCGCACCGCTTTTAATACGGTATTGCAATGCTCAGAACTAAAATACTTCGAATGTAAGCCTTATCGTCATAGAAATACGTTTACATTACAAATATGTGTATTCTATCTGAGTCCGCGCAGCGTGCTCTCTCGCACGCGCCGCGCTAGGTGCGAGTGAGCGGTGCAGAACGAAGGCATGCGCGCGTAATGCCACATTGCATTACCTTTTATAACGACCTTCGGGCCTCGTCGATCTAAACGAATCGCTGATAATCTTCAGCATCCGCGGGTTTTATATCTTGATAACTGCTGGAGTATATCTAAATAACATAGTGATTTGATGAGTGCTTTGATTTTTGAGTTGTTTCAATAAATAAAGATTATCATATATTTGCAAGTTACTCTCCCGTATGCTGACGCCCTATCCATGGATTCCGTGATGGAAGACCACTTGCGTCTTCAAATACATAGGATTTGAACATTATTTTTCATTCACAGAGTGCTGACATGGTCCATGTTTCAAATTGTTCTCATGATGGTCGTCGGAATTACCCAGGTGAGTTAAATTAATGTTAAAACTGTTTTTAGGGTCCGTACCTCAAAAGGAAACAAGTCAGTCTGTCAAGACCCGTTTTCTCAGGAACGCATGGAGATATCAAGTTGAAATTAATATCTAATACTCCAGTCTGTCGTCCCTTGGAGCTCTGATAAATTTAAACATATTAACTTTTGTTTAATTAAATTAAACAATAGGACAACGCAATAAAAAGATATAGCATTTTAGACCTATACGGTACTTCCTGTTGACCTAGAATCCTGAAATTTGTCAAGAAGCAAGGTCTTACAGCACAATCCGAGGAATGAATCTGAAAGCTAGGATTTTTAAAATTAAAACACAGTAAAAAATAGCTTATTTGTTTACAAACTTATCTTTGTAGTTGAAAGCCATACATCGGGTATGTAATTTAACCACAAAGTTAAATTGGTTTTTCAATCGGGTATGAAACCCTCGGTGCGCTATCCGACTCGCACTTGACCGGATTTTTTCTTCATTCTTCTCTTTGAAATGAAAAACACTAAAAGCACAGACCACCTACCCTTATGACCTTCTAAACATGGCCAACACTCTCCGAGAGTACATCCCGCTTATATGTCTTATAGAGTTTGGTACGGACCAATTACGTTACAGCGTGAATCTGAATGCACCAATAAGCGTGCACTATTCTATACCCACACAAAGCGCATGTATACAAACGTCATTTTTTGTGACAATTGTAATTATTGTAATTATTTCTTATTCATTAGCTTAGCATTCATTTTACTGTCTAATTTTTAAGGATTTAAATGTGTGTACACCTGAAAAGGTAGGGTTTGGTCTGAACCAGGCCCCTGACACTTCATACAAACCAAACCATACGTTGAATGAGTGGGTTTAGGAAGCGATATCACGACATTTGTTTGAAGTGTCCGCACTGTGGCTAAACATTAGTCCAAATTAAAAAAGCATGGCCGAACATTTAACTGTATTGTTTCAGGTTTTCTTCGTGAAAAGTTTATTCGAAGAGCAAAGAAGTAATTATAAGAGGTTTGTACCGGAGTTCCTGCGATGATACCAAAGAAATACCTCATTATATTAAGCTTGTCTTTAATTGTAATAATTAACGCCTTCAAAAAGAACTAGAAACCGACTTCAACTGCCCTGGAAGTCTATAGCATTCATAACCTAAAATGTTCACCCTTAGAGGTAGAACGATCTGGGCACATATTTGGTTCTTGTTGATTTGCTCAAAAAGTGCTGAATCGATTTCGATAAAATTCATACGGGACCACCTCTGAAGTATGATCTAACAAACAAAGAAATAATTATCAAAATCGATTGACAACAGGCGGAGTTATCGCGTAACAAACATACAAGAAAATATCCAGTCGAATTGGGTATGTAAAGATTTTTATCGCCCACGTAGGTACTTATTGTATAATTGTATGAAAATGTAGAAAAAAACGAATGAAGGCGCCACTGTCGCTCTTGAACTTTACACACAAACTTCCATTTTAATTTTTACAATGAAATGGATTTAAATTGGAGTTTCCGTTTGTCAACTTTGAAAGGGAATTGGTTGGTGGTCCTTCTATGTCCAACTGGCTAGTTACCACCATGGTGTCTAAGTCTGCCGCCAAACATGTGACGTCACGCCTTTGACTTGCGAAATCGGAAGTCACGATTTAGTTAAGATTATTCGCACGTTGAAATGTGTTTTGCTAAGTTGAAAGATAATTCATAAGTGCTGAACAAAGTGAGATTTTATATTGCCATGAAATAAAATTAAGTTTTGCTAGTCGGTGATGCGTTTTATTTATTTCCTTAACTTACTTAATTATAACTTACTAGCTTCCGCCCGCGACTTTGTCCGCGTGTACTTCAGGATGTATTCTACTTGTTCGATAGGCACAGGTGACGTTTATGACAAATTATTATACAGCATAAGATACAAAATAGTGTTTATTCTGTTACGTAGTCGAATAATTCAAAGAAACAAAATAAATTTCAACATCTGACGTAGTACATTCAAATAGTCTTCACACCAATATTATAAACGCGAAAGTTTGTATATACGAATTACATATTCTATGGTCGGTTGCTAGGCAACGCGTTTTTGTTATGCCAAAATTGCCCATGTAATCCCACTAATATTATAAGTGTGATTTTGGTCAATTTACACAATATGTCTTTATAAATTATAGCCTATATGTTATTCTGATGTATAAGCTATATTGTTGTAAAGTGTCATTCAAATCCATTCAATAGTTTTTCCGTGAAAGCGTCACAAACATCCAAACTTTCACACTTATAATATTAGTAGGATTTGTTTATAAATATTTTCATCGATTGATAGATGATGACAGACAAAATACGAGTATTAAGGTTAGTGGAAGGTCACTTATGCTCGATAGACCAAGTCTGCCGCCAAATAGCATTATTAATAGCACTGTTGTGTTCCATTGAGGCTTTATGTGATCATGTTATACAGCTTTATCTTCAAATTTTCTTTTAAAAAAATGTAAATTGAAATATCACATCATTTGTTAATGTCAAAAATTAACGACTAGGCGATCGCTACAAAAATACGTAGTTGCTACATCTAGTGGCAACTGTTGGAACCACGTCGTGTCCTTGGAAAGTCAGTCAAAAGAGGGAAGCTTCATTTTATGGCTACTATCACTATATACATAATAATACTGTATTTATTATTTTTTCTAATAACATGAAACCAATAACAAAATGTAAGATTACTTAATAACCAGAATTTATTATTACACCTAATAAAATTAATATAAAGATCGTTGTGACGTTTAGTACCCTGAAAACGTAACTACACCCTCTCTCAAAATCTCGAATTTTAGTTCGCAAAAACACTAATCTTTCTTACTTTTCCCCCTAAAACCTAAAAGACGACCTAAAATCGCCAAAAATACTTTTATAATTACATAAACGACTAAAATTAATCCCAGTAAAATTAGAACTAAAACGACAGCGACATCTAGTAACGCCCGCTTGAACCACGTCGCGTTCTGGGAAGGAAGGGGCGGCGGCGCTGACTCGTGCCGCGCTACGAACTCCGTCCAAAAGATGGCGCTGTCCATGACTGGCGTTTGTCTGTCGTGCCAGAGTCGTGAAACTTTTCTTGCGTTCTGCTGCATTCTGAAATAAATTGTTTAAAAATTTATAGGTCTGGGTTCGATCCCGGCTCGTACCAATGAGTTACAATTTGTTATTTATGTACGAATGATAACAATCATTACCATTGGCTTTTCGGTGAAGGAAAACATCGTGAGGAAACCTGCACACTCCTGAGAAGAAATTCACAGGTGCGTGTGAAGTCTACCAATGCGCACTGGTCCCGCGTGGTGGACTATGTCCCATACACTCTCTGTAGGGAGTAGGACTGCTAATTACTTAATTCATAGTCATATAGCTTGTAACCTGCGCGAAAAACCACGACGCTTCGAATGACACTTTATTTGCACAGAGGCTATGTTGGTAAGACCACGTGGCCGCGTTCAAGGTTGCATTGTTTTGTAGCTGTCCCTATCCGAGCCCTATCCTGCCCGAGCGCGTTCGGTGAGACAGCACACACTACGCGAAGTTATCCACCCGTTATTTGGATGTTTTGTAGTCCAGGGATCATTTGAAGGATACAGTATATTATGTAACCATTTTTTAAATACAGTGTACTAATGAAATTTCAGATGTCGGTGGTTTTTCCAAATTGTTCTAAATTGATTCATACTCTTGTAAATCAGGTTCAAAGTTGTTTTTATTACCGTAAAATACGATACTTTGACGCCCTGTAACTCTGGAAGTGTATATTTAAACGAAAATCTGACTCACCACCGACACAGATATTTGTTTCTAGATTGTGTATTGAAAATTTCATAGATTTTCATAGCTTAATACTCAAAATATGACTGGACTACGTTTGTATGGGCGCTTTGACAACAGCATACCCTCTTAAAGTATTAGGGAAGATTAACACACAAAGGTTGCGAAAATAACCTTCTAGACTAGATATTAGAGGTAGAAGAGCCAGCTTCTTGTTAGAGTGAGGCTCCCATGCGCATGCTTTCCATTCAACGGGCTTATCGTCTCTAAACTGGTAAGATGAAGGCCAATTCAAGTGAAAATCCTACACTTTAACAAATAAATTGAAATTTAAAAATCTACACAATAATCATACGAAAAAAACTATGTTATGCCGAAAATGACTAACATCAGCTGATACTCTTCAATCTGCTGAATCGATTTTTACCAAATATAGCTAAGAACCACCGCTAGGAAACTTGCTTTCATGTAGAAAAACCGCATCAAAATCTGTCCATCCATTCTGGAGCTACGATGCCACACACAGACAGACATTGACGTCAAACTTATAACACCCCCCTTTTTGCGTCGAGGATTTAGAACCACTTACTCATCTGACAGGACTCTCTTGATTCCAGTCACCAAGTTATCTTCATTGACCTGATCGAAGTAGAGAACCTCAGCGAACCCTCCAGCTCTGGCTGAGCCGGCGTTGCTGAACTGGTCTCCGAAGAAGGGAATGATGAGGGCTGGCTTCCCGCAGTGCACGGTTTCGGAGAGGCTCAGCATGCCACCGTGGCTGATGAAGGCCAAGATCTTGGGGTGGCCTGTAAGGAAATGAATATTGAAGCTGAAGCCAGGTACAGCCTTTGAAAAATGTCTAGTAAAACGAAGCCAACACGAGCTCTAAAAAAGCCGATTGCGCATACGCTGGTAAATTTGTCATTTTATATCGAAGCATTGCATTTAGGTTATGTTTGTGACTCGTTTGTGACGGCTGAAATCCTAGGTTTTGTCGTTTGTGAAGCTATATTTTCGTCAAATTTTTTTGGGTTCAACTAGGATATTCTAAAACTTTTTTAAACGTCATTCATGGAGGCTGAGGCCCTTGAACGTGCGATTGCGAGGCTCCGGGGTGTCCCGTCTAGCCCTACGGCACCTACGGCTCTGTCAAGACTACACAGAAGAGTACATACATAATATATCCAACTGGGGCATCCAAGCGCTGGTATAAACATCGCTGCCGGCACCAGGGAGCGTGGCGTTCTCGTGCTTCCACAACACCCTGACTCCGAGCCTCTTGAAGGCTGAGAGGAATTGCTGCGTCTTGCCTGGTGACATCGTGCTGGCTTTCAGGTTGGAGCCGAAGCTGACGAATATCGCTCCCTTGTCGGCCTTAGAGAGGAACCTCTCGATATCCTGTAATGTAGATACATTGATTCAATAGATCGAAGTTGTCGACGCATATACCTTGGAGGACCTCAACAGAGTTTCCCAACAGGATATGAATAATTAACATACTGAAAATAATAAATTATGTGCACCGTATAATTGCTCTAAGGAGTGAGCCGAAATATCAAACATTTTCGCTTTAGTTGTGCTTCGCGTCAATAGATGGCGCCACTAGTATTATAAATCGCGCAAGTGATATGTGTCAAGCAAAACAATATTTTGCAGTTAGAGTCCATTCCCAATGTATGGATTTCAACTTTATTGTTATTATATTATTTGTTAAAGCGTCAATAGAAATACAATACAGATTCTGTGACTTTTCACATGTCTACCTACGACGGACGGACAGTGGAGGGTTAGTAATAGGCCCTTTGGTTTTGCTTGTGTATATGGAACCATAAAAATGAACATGGACGAGACAAAAATCGTGTTAAATGTCCATGTTGCACCTACGCCTGAAGTTGGAAACGCTGTCATCGAAGTTGTAGGTTCAACCTCGACAAAGAGGAGAATAATTGAGGTTGTTTGACCAAATTATTTCACACGTATCCGTGTGATGTCTTACTGCGATCACCACCAGCTATCGAGCGCGATTGATTATGTAATCACTTAACGAAAAGCGCAATTATCGTTATGATAAACGATAAATATACATTTAAAATTGGAATTAAGATGACAAAGTGGAATGGAAAAGAAGAGGAACCGTCAGTACTCTAGTGAAGCTACAGAGACAGTCAATCTTAGATGCCCCGGGTTCGATTCCCTTTAGTGGAGAAAGCAGTGGTAGCTCAGTTGTGTAGAGCGTCAGTCCTTGAACAATCGAGGTCTGAACAATCCTGGCTCGTACCAATGAGTTACAATTTGTTATTTATGTACGAATGATAACAATCATTACCATTGGCTTTTCGGTGAAGGAAAACATCGTGAGGAAACCTGCACACTCCTGAGAAGAAATTCAAAGGTGCGTGTGAAGTCTACCAATGCGCACTGGTCCCGCGTGGTGTACTATGTCCCATACACTCTCTGTAGGAGAGTAGGACTGAGACCTGCAGTGGAGACATGTATAGGCTGGTGATGATGAGAACATTTTTGTCTGCCTGGCTAGCTATCCGCCATGTTATCTAAGTCTACCATCAAACAGCAGTGTTGTGTTCCGTCTAGCTAGCGTCTCTTTAGCTATTGAGACTTTTGAATGAGAAAGCTTTCCATCCCACGGTCTATATCTACAGCATTCATCCCATAAATGTTCACCCTTGTAGAATTATCTGGGTATATATTTGCTTTTTGCTGATTTTCGCAAACAGAGCTTTATCGATACCGATAAAATTGACATGGGACCATCTCTAAAGTATACTCTAACAAACAAAAAAAGAATCATCAAAATCGCATAACATACACATTAAAAAAACAGTCGAATCAAGAACCTCTTTCTTATTTGAAATCGATTGAAAACGACTTACCTCTGGTACATTTCTGACGCCGCCTATGTGCAAGCCAGCGATTTCCAGAACTTGCGGAGCCAGCAACCTCGCTCCAGTCAAAGCATAATGCTGATATGCAAACATCATCTTAATTCTGTCCCTGGCTAACTTCTCTATATCAAAGTCAGCATCTGGCATGTATTTCTTGAACACTTCATATATCGGTTTTTGTACGTAAACTCTACCCAGAGTTACATGGAAGTAAAGCATGAAAAACGTCTCAATTTTGGCGAGAAGTGACGGATTTGGACCTTCCTTGGCGAAGTAAAACGGGTCCGTTGATATATCGAAAGGTATTCCGAGTCTAGAATAAGACATAGGTAACAGCGTATGTGATGTGATACCTATTATAGGCGCATCGTAGTTTAACATAGCATAAACTAAGCCACAGTCCCCAAAAAACTGCTCAACGAAAACCACGTCGTATTTGATTTCTTTCGCGCGATGCCGCAAAACGTTCTCGTTCGTAAAGAAGTTCAAACAATCTTCTTGGTTAGAGATTGGACCTAGCACGAAATGCCTGTAGTAATTATAAAGATGCACAAGTCTGGAATCGAAGCTTTCGTAATAATCCATCCGGGGCATGCCACCAGCGACATTAACTTGCCCAATATCCACGAAATCCAAGTTGGCAGTTTTGTTTTGGTCCGGGTAGTTATTCATTATAGTCACGGAATGCCCTTTTATGGCTAACTGTCGGAATAGATTATGGAACGCCATGTAATGGCTTTTTAATGGCAAAGAGACGATCGCGAGAATGTTCAGAGACGCTGATTGTTGGAACAGCGTCAGCGCTAAGATGAGAAATTCGAAACGCATTGTGAAAGGGTTCAATGCACTGAGATCAAGGTTAAAGAACCGATCTTTGCGGAGGTTGGGCACTGACTGACGGACGGCTGGAGCGGAGAGGCGGAGGGACAATGGACTCAACCGTTGATCGATCGAAAATTATAGACTCGTTATATATCAAGGCTGTTG
This sequence comes from Carcina quercana, assembly GCA_910589575.2. NCBI lineage: Eukaryota > Metazoa > Arthropoda > Insecta > Lepidoptera > Depressariidae > Carcina > Carcina quercana. The sequence continues at coordinate 7,233,850 of OU342453.1, forward strand.
TGCCGCCGCGCTTCGTCGCGTCGTAATAGACTTGTGTCCACTAATAACAAATTGCTTGGTTTATAGTTTTTAATATAATCTCTTCATTTATAAGGTAACTAGCTTCCGCCCGCGACTTTGTCCGCGTGTACTTCAGGATGTATTTTACTTGTTCGATAGGCACAGGTGACGTATATGACAAATTATTACACAGCATAAGGTACAAAATTGTGTTTATTCTGTTACGTAGTCTAATAGTTTAAAGAAACAAAATAAATTTCAATATCTGACGTAGTACATTCAAATAGTCTTCACACTAATATTATAAACGCGAAAGTTTGTATATACGAATTTACATATTCTATGGTCCGTTGCTAGGCAACGCGTTTTTGTTATGCCAAAATTGCCCATGTAACTCCACTAATATTATAAGTGTGATTTTGTACAATTTACACAATATGTCTTTATAAACTATAGCCTATATGTTATTCTGATGTATAATCTATATTATTGTAAAGTTTCATTCAAATCCATTCAGTAGTTTTTTCGTGAAAGCGTCACAAACATCTAAACATCCAAACATCGAAACTTTCACACTTATAATATTAGTAGGATTATAAATGAAGAGACGTAGATAAGAAAAAACCAGTCTGTTTCTCAAAAAGTTAAAGATTATTAATATTTTTAGAAAATGAATTTGAAAAAAATAGTCATTAAGTCACGTGACTGCGAACACCAATCAGAGCGTGTGACGTCACGCCTCGCAACACATCACTGTTGCTGTTGACGTGTTCATATCACAAAGCAGGTTACTGCGCGGGCTGTGACGTCATTCTAGACGCCATGACACTGTTCAACGTTTTAGAGGGAAATATATTTTTTTAATACAAAATACGTAATGTAAATATTGCTTTTTCTTTAAAAAATAATTTTTTGGGGATAAAATAGATATTAAAGTATATAATTAACAAAGTTTACAAATTTAGTCAACTAGACTATTGTACCAAAGAATTAATAAGGTTTTACGTACAGAATCCATGTTTGAGCATCGTGAAACACAGAAGCCGGCAGGGAATTACACTCCTTAGCAGGCCTTAGCTGTAGGTACGCGTAATAAATGAAGAAGCGGAACGCTTTGTGATAAATGGTGAAATGTCAACCAAATACCCTAGGAGTGGAACCTAGTCGATCTTCTAGTTGTTCGGTTGTAAATCATGACAAATCCTCGCAATGGCAATCTATAGAGAGGCGCATGATCAATTGAGGTGTCCATAATTCAGTCGGACTCGAATACGTTAGTAGGTCCCGGTAACCTACTTTTCTGGCACCGCGAAACACTTCGAAACAAGTCTGCCGTTTTAAGTTCGTTGTTGCTAGTTAACTTTGTATATATTAAGTTATATAATCTACTGTTAATTTATTTGCTATGCTTTTCCTCTAGTTCTAAGTTTTCTCATTAAGTTAAATGTAATTTTATTTCTTTTGAGAATAAATATCTTTAACCACAAGTTATATTATAATTTAGTTATAAATACAATCAATCACCGTCATGTAATGACGCCATTGGACGCTTGTAAATGGAAATCGACTGTGGATACTTACGTTGCAATTAGAGATTGTCTTCTGAAATCATGCCGCGGTAACCACTTAATAGAATGTGATAAAAAGTAGTCTGTGTTCATCCAGGGGTTTATCTATCATCATCATTCAGGAAACGTCCACTGCTGGACATAGTCCTCCTCCATGGTATGCCCATGGCCATGCCATGCCATGGGACGGCCCGGTAGACGTTTCCCGATACGTGGTCGTCACTCGAGAACTTACTCCCCATCTACGTTCTTCAAGCGATGTGGACTAAGCATTGACAATTCGGCTCACTGACTCGTCGAGCTATGTCAGTAGACCTCATTCCGGATATTATATATTAATATATGTACCTACCAAATATTCTTTTAGTCATTTTGTTAAATAAAACAACAAACTAAGGATAAAAGAGTTTATTTATCCGCACATATTTTATTAATACAGTTCATACATAATAACAAACGAGATTATTTAAAAAGTCATGTAGCATCGATAATATATACAAAATAAATAACATAATATATACTTACAGAAGAAACTCAGAATGCTTAATTGCAAAAGTATGTTTCAAATTCGTCCTGCACTTGTACACTATTTAAAAAATCCAGTAATAATCTAAATATGTATAGAAAAATACTAGAATTACATTTTTGCATTTATTTTAACTGTACAAAATCATTATTTTTGTACTAAGTGACAGCGTCAAGTGTCATTTTATTGACGCCATCTTTGTTTTCAACGTCAAGTCTTCCCTGTTTCTTGCGTGTATATGTTTTTATACAAATAAATTAAACCAAAATATACAAGAATTGGAGCTAAATCATTTTTATTTGATAATGGGTTTTTTAAATAATTATAAGTGTACAAGACCAGGCCTTGGCTCCATACATTCGCGGAACGTGTCATTTCTTTTGACATAATCTTTTAAAATAAGCTAGCTGACTTTGTGCAGTAACTATGTAAAAATAGGACATCAGATTGTGATGTCGCGAAATGAGTAGGTAACATACAACTTCACAGTGAATCACTATATTTTCACACACTATTTTCGATTATTGTTCAAAGCGCCATCTATGAACCAAGTTTTGTAACGGCTATTATAGCTCACAATAAAGTTGTACGTTAATTATATTCATTCCCCGAGGTGTGGCGCCAAAAATCCGCCATTTTGGTTTCCAATAAATTTAATACAGTCTATGACACTATTGGTAAAGGCAAATCTAACCGTATAATTTAATCTAACCGTATAATTTATTTAAATCGGTTTAGCCGTTTAGTAGTTACGAGGGAACATAGAGACGGACATACATAGGTCAAACACATAACCCTACTTTTGGGCTCTGCCGCAGTCGGGTAAAAAAAGGTATAATAAAAATTGCATAAAAGCATAATGTTGTGTCGTTCATGATTACCTTAAAATAATCTCTTTTGCACTATATAGAGACAGACAGCTAGAAAGAATAAGAAAGCGAAAAACATTATAATTTTGTCGGTGAACTCACGGCGGCCATATTTCTTGAGCAGTTTACTTGACTGTGATATGGAGCCTGCTGTATTTTGTAATTCCGATTGCGTTCCCTGCGAAACAAATAATTGTAGTTTAAAAATCACAAAGATATCTCTGCATAATAAAATAACACTAAGGACATTTACACACACACAAACTTATCATTTCATTTACTTAATACTTCACTTAAATTCTCACTCACACAACTCACACACACAGACTATTCATTTCATTTACTTAATACTTCACTTAAATTCTCACTCACACAACTCACACACACAGACTATTCATTTCATTTACTTAATCCTTCACTTAAATTCTCACTCACACAACTCACACACACAGACTTTTCATTTCATTTACTTAATCCTTCACTTAAATTCTCACACACACAGACTATTCATTTCATTTACTTAATCCTTCACTTAAATTCTCACTCACACAACTCACACACACAGACTTTTCATTTCATTTACTTAATACTTCACTTAAATTCTCACTCACACAACTCACACACACAGACTTTTCATTTCATTTACTTAATATTTCACTTAAATTTCTCACACAACTCACACACAAACACCCTCTCGTGCCGCCTTAGAAATATTTAAATAACATTTCTCTCACAATCACAGTTATCTTTTGTTTTGTTTATATATTAGATTTGTCTGCAGGAACATTTATAAAAATTATTTGTGCACCAGGAAGGTAGACCTCTGCGACACAGGCTGTGCCTACAACAGAGCTCGTTGAATATTCAGTGATGTATCAATTAGTTTTGTTCGATCTAAGTTGAAATATGTATAAGATGATTAGTGAAAAAATCTGAGCGTACCGGGTTCGAATCCAGCCGTGTGTCTATGAGTTGTTTTTCAATTCAAGTACATTATCCGATTGCTTAACGGTGAAGGAGAACATGATGGAAGGAAAACAGGAAACCTGCATGTCTTGAACAGGCATGTGAAGTCCGCCGATCCGCACTGGGCCCGCGTGGTGGACTATGGCCCATACACTCTCTGTAGGGGCGGCCATAGTCCACATATATTTCCTCACGATGTTTTCCTTCACCGTTAAGCAATCGGATAATGTACTTGAATTAAAAAACAACTCATAAGTACACGGCTGGATTCGAACCCGGAGCCCTCAGATTGTCTCCGCGCCTTATCCACTGCGCCACCGGCGCTTGTACTACTACTGTACTAAAATATAGTAGATTTTAAAACCTGGACCTAATTTCGAAAAGTCAGCAGCAAAACAAATAAATGTATTTATCAAAGCTTTAACACAGTCTTCGGTTTGTTTATTCAGAATTACTATCTGACAAGTGATAAGAGATATTTGTTACACTGTTATTTACATAATTATACATTAAATGATACAAATTAGATTTGACCTACATTTTTGTAAACACAACTGTCACGTGCAACAAAAACGCTAGACGGGCGTGGTGTACCGTCGCTTCAGAGGGAGGATAGCGACCAACACCACCAGAGCGGCACCAACGTACCATAGTAAATAAGTGTGCAGAATATTATTGTAGTGTGTAGTAGTTTATTTTAATGTATTTTATTGTATTGTATATATACTGTTACCTGAAATAAATGAATAATAATAAACATAACATACTTACATGTACAGCGGAGCTGGAAGAAACTAAACTGTCCAGCGTGTGTTGGCTTCTTTGTGTTGTGTCCGCCAGTTGTCTGCTGATGGACAGCAGCTGGTCTGTCACTCCTGGACACATCAGTCACATCATCAACACTGCAGGTCTCAGTCCTACTCTCCTACAGAGAGTGTATGGGACATAGTACACACGCGGGACCAGTGTTTTTTTGAATTGAAACCAAAAGATCTACTGACTGTCATCATCATTATATTATTATTAGTCAGTCAGTCAGTCGGCTGGTGCAGCTACTAATGCATCCAGCTATTTTCAATTACTCTTGATGAGGTTTGTTTTTCCGGCACAGTCTATTGTTAAATCAACTACAGTACTCTAATATAGCGTATAATTGCCTCTCTGAAGTTAGCTAGTAGAAGGTAATTTGTCATTTTTAGGACCAATCTTTTGGACACAGCGCTCTAATTCTTCGACGACACGGTTCACATTTGGTCCTTATACGCAGTACAGTACTCGCACAATAAGTTTGCCCTCTGAAGTTAGCTCTCCGCAATTTCAAACTAGTCTATTATTTTCTATAATAACTATCCCTAGATGACATACAACACTAGGACATTTCTTTACACCCGCTAACTTGCCTTGCCTCCCATTTATACGTTAATAATTGATACTTCGCGGTCTTTTGTGGCTAACTTCAGAGGGGCAAATTTGGTGTGAATACTGTATTTCGTTTGTAACTTGATTCAAACTAAATAGTTGTCATCAACAGAAGTGCTTGTTGTGAGTCCTTTTTAACTTACTCAGATCTATCTCAGAATTTTTCCATACGAAATTTCTGTTACCATAATCTTTTGAAATAGAATCGCTGCTTAAATAAGTAATTACATAAAAATAGGAGATGAAATTATAGTGTCGCGAAATAAATATCATTAATTTACAACTTTATAGTTAGCTTGTCAAGAACGCAACGTCTGAACAACGTACGAGCGGTGGGGCGCTCCCCGCTACACATTGGATCGACTAGCTACCTTCCAAGCGGACGGACTTGACAGAAAAGTGTTGTCTTTACATCGAAATTATACAGTAGTTCAAACAAGAAATTAGTTTTAATTAACTACAAGAAACCTTCCGATCATAGTGGTCCTTCAAAGCGGATAGCAGTTGCCAAATGGATCTACAGACACCATTAATAGAATAGTTAACGAGAGCCGACACGTCGTCATCAACCGACAACAAGTGCAAGTACAAGAGCTTCAGACTAAGTTCAAGAAGAACCATATAGTTCAAGATACGTATAGAGTGTTCATCTATTATTGCAAGCAAGTGGTCCGAGTTAGTCCTTTCCATAAAAGTGTTTCCTTGTGTGTTTCACAAACGTAAATAGTTAAACCATAAAACCAAGTTATACAAAAAATTAAGTTGAACGTGAGTCACGTACTGTCAGTAAGTAAACTGAGGTCTAGTTAAATTAGCCGGTTAACATCAGCTGAGTTGATGGAATGCGAAAATCTATTTTTAGAATCGTAAGTAGGTCAAATCATTCGTTACAAATATTAGTGTTCATGTGATAATTATTGTATTAATTCATTACTGTTTATTGGTTTTACACCATTTTATACTAAAAAAGTAAGATATTTACAAATATTTGATACGGATTGTTCAATTCGACTGGAGCGAATTAGTTACAGTTTATTGTTAGTTATTTTGTGTCTTAGTACAAAGGGTTATAGATAATATTTATTTTCATTTGATTTCACTGTTTTGTATTACAAAATAGTAGAAATAGAATTGTTTTATTTAAAATTAGTTAAAATTTCATCAGTGAACCGAATTTTGTTGTTATTGAAATTGAGTTTGTGAATATTTGTTAAACTTAATATCTTATTTAAAAATGGCTGATTTAACTGATTTAACAAGAAAGCGAGGTACTTGCAAGGGTCGACTCACAAATTTCGAGAAATTTCTTAATGGTTTTTCTGACGTAGCTAAATGTACTGAAATTCAAGCGCACGAAATTAAATTGCGCATGAGCAAAATGGATGAGGTATTTCAAGAATTTAATGGGTTTCAATCAGCAATAGAGGAAATAACGGAAAACGATGAGGAATTTGAGGAACAAACCATTCAAAGGTCTGATTTTGAGTCGTTGTTTTACAAGTCTATGGCTAGAGCACAAGCGTTATATTATTCATACAAGAAAAAATCTAAGTCTGAAAAGAAAAAGTCGTCACATTCCTCTTCGAGTTCCAGTGGTGATGATGAGACGGTGAAGGGATCGAATGCACTAAAGGGTGTCAAGTTGCCTACCATACACATACCTAAATTCTCGGGAGAATATAACAATTGGCTTGAGTTCCGCGATACCTTTATTTCATTGATACATAGCAACACATCTATCAGCAGTATTCAGAAATTTCATTACTTGCGGGCGTCGCTGGAGGGGGGCGCTGCTCAGATTATACGTTCTATGGAATTTTCTGCGTCAAATTATACTGTTGCCTGGAGTTTGATATGTGAGAGGTTTGACAATACGCGACTTTTGATACAAAATCACGTCAAAGCAATTTTCAACGAGGAACCAATCAAACGGGAGTCTGCAGAATCATTACGTAGGATTCTAGATGTGTACACCAAAAATATGCGTTCTCTAGAAATACTAGGCGAGCCCACTGATTCCTGGGACACATTAATAATTTATATTATCTCATCTAAATTAGACGCACGTACGCTACGGGAATGGGAAGAATACAAAGTGACACACAAAAAATTAACACTAGACGTATTTTTTAAATTTATAAAAAACAGAGCAGATTTATTAGAAACCATCGAGTTAAGTACAAATAAACCACAAGCGACAGTACCGTGGAATAGACCTAACAAAAGTGTTAAAGCCCTAGTTGCCACTTCACAACCTGGACCGAGTAGAGCATTTCAGTGTCCGCTCTGTAACGGAGAGCACGCATTATATCAATGTGATGAATTCACACAGATGTCCACAAATGATCGCGAACAATTTGTTTATAAAAATCGATTATGCGTGAACTGTTTCAGGTCCGGTCACAATAAACGCGTGTGTCGACTAGGTCCGTGTAAAATTTGCAAAGGCAAACACAACTCAATGCTTCATAAAGATGAATCAGAATCTATTCCAGAAACTAAAACCGCTCTGTCTGTCAATAATCTCGGTGGTCAAGTTTTACTTGCGACGGCGATTGTGAAGATTAGGGATAGCAAGAATAACTGGCATGAAGTGAGAGCTGTTCTAGACTCAGGAAGTCAAGCCTCCTTCATGACAGAGTCCCTATTGAATAGATTGTCATTGAACTCACAAGAAGTAAAGTTCACCGTTGCAGGTATTAATAACTCAGTTTCATCTGTACACAAAAAATGCAATACTTTTATACAGTCCAGGCTCAATGCATTTCAAACAAGAATGGAATTTCTCGTAATTCCAAGCATCACATCACCGTCGAACAATATGGCGCATTTAAGTGCACTAGAGATACCAACAAACATTCAGCTTGCTGATCCCAGCTTCTATAATCCGTCAAGTCTAGACTTGCTCCTTGGCGCCGACATATTCTGGGATTTGCTCGAAGCGAACCAAATACGAGTGAACAAGAACTATCCAGTGCTGCAAGAAACGAAACTCGGGTACATAGTCTCGGGTCAGACTGGAAATCCTCGTAGCTATCAAGTATCATGCAACATAACTCAATTTGATAAAATACAAGAAACACTAGAAAGGTTTTGGAAAACGGAAGAAATACAAGAATCAAGTAAACCGTTCTATACAGTCGAAGAAAAACAATGTGAAGATCATTTTCTTAAAAATATGTCGCGCAAAGAGGACGGCCGATTCTCGGTTGCGATACCTCTGAACATGCAAGAAACTGCGCTAGGAGACTCATTTGAAAAGGCGAAATACTGTTTTCTGTCACTAGAAAGACGATTGCAGAAACAGACAATGTTAAAGGCTATGTACATTGATTTTATGAACGAATACGCTGACCTAGGTCACATGACTAAAAGCGACATCAACAATCCGAGAAAAGGTTCATATTTCCTACCACATCACGGCGTGCTACGAGAAAAGAGTACAACCACGAAATTGCGAGCTGTTTTTAATGCTAGCGCTTCTACTACTTCCGGACTATCACTGAATGACATTCAGTTGGTAGGGCCGACGATACAAAGTGATTTGCTCTCAATACTTCTACGGTTTCGACAGCACCGTTATGTGTTAGCAGGAGACGTCGAGAAGATGTATCGGCAAGTTCTAATAAACGAGGATCAACGCCACCTGCAACAAATAATTTGGCGTGATGACTCGTCAAAACAGTTGGAATGCTACACCTTGAACACTGTCACATACGGCACAGCATCAGCGCCGTTTCTCGCAGTTCGTTGTTTAAAACAACTAGCTGACGAGTGCAAGAATGAGCAAATTCGTACAATCATCAATGATGACTTCTATGTGGACGATTTGCTTACGGGCGATGCTACAGCTGAAGGACTTGTCAAAATAAAGGAACTTGTGACTGACGCACTAAAAGCTGGCTGTTTCAATTTGCGAAAGTTCAGATCCAACTTACCTGCTTGCGACGAAGTGCCTTCCTCCAGTGGTGCTGCTCTTGTAGACTTGAGTGAGCACAATCATCAGTCGAGTGCGCTGGGGTTGAAGTGGTCACCGTCCAAAGATCAACTTCATTTTGAAATCAATGCTAGTCAACAATATAAAGTTACCAAGCGAGTTATATTGTCAACGATCTCACAAGTGTTTGATCCTTTGGGTCTATTGAGTATCTTCATTATTACTGGCAAAATCTTACTACAACGGCTATGGATGCACAAGCTACAATGGGATGACCCTTTGCCACGAGAAGTATTGCAACTGTGGTCCAAACTAGTGACTAATTTATCACACTTGAACAAGCTGCGCATACCAAGGCACGTTTTATGCGTCACTCCAAGAAATGTACAACTTCACACATTTTGCGACGCATCAATGGACGCATTCGGTGCATGTGTTTATGTCAGGTCTGAGGATGATGACGGAAATGTCGAGGTACATCTTTTATGCGCAAAAAATCGAGTAGCACCTCTCAAAGCGAATACAATACCACGCCTTGAGCTATGTGGTGCTGTCACTGCTGCAAAATTGATACAAAAGGTGTTGGTCACTACACGGTTGGTTATCAGCAAGTGTGTCATGTGGACGGATTCGTCTGTTGTGCTTGGTTGGCTAAAGACACCACCAAACAAGTTAAAGCAATTCGTTAAAAACAGAGTGTCTGCTGTACAAGAAATGACACAACATCACACGTGGCGTCACGTGCCTACTGCATGTAATCCAGCAGATTTGTTAAGTAGAGGTGTCATGGCAACAGACAGTGATAAATTGAAATTGTGGTGGAATGGGCCACAGTTTTTAGCAAATTTAGAAGATTCTTGGCCAGACAGAAGGTTCGATTACGTAGATTCTGATTTGCCAGAGGTTGTGAGTAATGTAGCGTCAGCAAATTACAATCATGAACGGTTTCCCTTTACACGATTTTCTAAACTCCAGAAGTTAAATAATGTAGCGGCGTATGTTCTTCGTTTTATCTATAATTGCAAAAATCGAGGCGATCGAAGGACAGGGCCTATTGAACACGACCAAAGACAAATCGCGTACCATAAATTGTTGCAACTAGCACAAACAGAATCGTTCACCGAAGAGTATGAAACTCTGTCGAATGGAAAGAGCTTATCATCTAAGAATAAACTTTTAAGTTTAAGTCCATTCATTGACAACGGCATAATAAGAGTGGGCGGTCGCATAAAAAATGGTAATTTTGATTTCTCTAAAAAGCATCCGATATTAATTTCAGCTAAACATCCATTGACTAAACTTATTTTTGAACACGAACATTTGCGTTTGATGCATGCTGGACCGCAGCTACTTCTATGCTCAATACGAGAAGAAATATGGCCTTTAGGAGGTCGTAATTTAGCTAAACAAATAGTACACAAATGTTTGCGATGTTTTCGTTTTAATGCACGTACGGTAACTCCTATTATGGGAAATCTGCCCGAGCAGCGTCTACAACCAGGTTATCCTTTCCAAACAGTCGGAATGGATTACGCAGGTCCTATAACTGCTCTGAACAAAAGGGGTCGTGGAAGCAAGACAGAAAAGGTGTATATTGCTATATTCGTTTGCTTCACCACAAAATCCATGCATCTTGAGCTTGTGAGTGACTTGACCAAAGACGCCTTTCTTTCGGCTTTGCGTAGATTTATTGCCAGGAGATCCAAACCTCAATGTTTAGTATCCGACAACGGAACACAATTTGTAGGTGCTAAAAACGAGCTATATAAATTTTTACAAGAAAACTCGCATTCCATTAGCAAAGCTATGTCTAACGAAGGCATTCGTTTCAAATTTATACCGGCATACACTCCGCATATGGCAGGATTAGCAGAGGCAGGCGTCAAATCAGTTAAGGCACATTTGCGCCGCGTTTTAGGTGATGCTCATCTAGTATTCGAGGATTTGTATACAGTACTCGTGCAAATCGAAGCGATCCTAAACTCTAGGCCCCTGACAGCTTTATCGACTGACCCACATGACCTGACTCCTCTCACACCAGGTCACTTTTTGGTAGGGCGACCTCTAACTGCTTTGCCTGCACCAACACTCGTCGATGTGAACCAGAATCGACTCACACGCTACGAACGACTAGAACAGATACGACAACAGTTCTGGATCAGATGGCACAAAGAATATATATCCGAACTCCAGCAGAGAAGCAAATGGCGTGCGTCTGACGGCAAGTTACAAGAAGGAGCACTCGTATTAGTGAAGGAAGATTCTGTTCCCCCAATGAAGTGGATAATGGGGCGAGTACTAAAGGCCTACCCTGGCACTGATGGAATTAACAGAGTCGTCGATCTCCAGACAGCTAAGGGAACCATTCGACGCGCCTTCAATAGGATATGCCCATTGCCAGTTGAAGTTCCAGAGTTGTAAGATCATGTCTTCCAACGCCGGGGGACATGTCAAGAACGCAACGTCTGAACAACGTACGAGCGGTGGGGCGCTCCCCGCTACACATTGGATCGACTAGCTACCTTCCAAGCGGACGGACTTGACAGAAAAGTGTTGTCTTTACATCGAAATTATACAGTAGTTCAAACAAGAAATTAGTTTTAATTAACTACAAGAAACCTTCCGATCAAGCTACAATAGCAGTTACGCAGCTAATGGTTCATAGATGGCGCTTTGAACAATAATCGAAAGTGTTTAAAATGTAAACTGTGATTCACTGTGAAGTTTTATGTTAATGATACTCATTTCGCGACATCACAATCCGATGTACTATTTTTAGATAGTTACTGCACAAATCTAGCTGTTATAATTTAAAAGATTATGGCAACAGAAGTTTAATATGAAACTTTGATGGAGGTGGATCACCTTAATTGTATTACTAATCTAGGCTAAGTGTTGCGGACGGCAGCGCGGGAACGGGACGGGTCATACCTCTCACTCTCGCACGCTCGCTACTGCTAACTATAGCTAGTAGCGATAATAAAAATAGCACTTAAGCTCGGAAAATATTGTTTTTAGTTGTCTTCTTAAATTGTCACCACATATTATACTTTCAACAAATATACGTGTCAAAACTGATCGCTGTTTCATTTGACGACTAGATATCCTGTTTCTGAAAGATCGACCACCTTAAAAAATACAGTCCGCTGCCTTGAGAGCTACACTAAGTTTACTAAAAAATCTAATTTAAAATATGTATCTAAATAACTTTGACATGTGAAAATTTTGACAATAAATTTAAAGCCATTTACTAACCTGAAGACATTTTAATGATGCCATCTCTATCCACATTCTTGCGGCTCCTGACTCCAGACTCCTCTGCGTCAGGGGCCCTCATCAGCTCGTCACGCTGCGCCTTCTCAATGCAGAACATGCTGCTGATGTTGGCGTCCTTGAACTCCTTCAATAAACTGTAATGTCACATATTATTAACATCAGTGAATTTTTATCTGTCTGTAATATAATAATAAAACATAAAAAATAAAGAAACGGTCAATTCCATACAGAATATGAATAATTAACATACTGAAAATCGTAAATATGCACCCAACAATGCTCTACCGATGATGTAAGTCCGATTGTAGCACCAACTTAGCTTTGCAGTTAAATTACATACCCGATGTATGGATTTCAACTGCAATGCTAATTTTGTAAACATAAGAAGCTATTTTTACCGTGTTATAATCTAAAGATTTCAGATTCATTCCTATGGTTGTGCTAGCCAACATGATTCTAGGTCAAAGGGAAGTACCGTATAGGTTTCGGTTTTCTAGCATTCTCTAAAGAAATTCTATAAAAATCCGTCTTAAACCGCTGTATCTTTTTATTGTGTTGACCTATAAGTTTGATTTTTTCACAGATCCAAGGGATGGTAGACTGGAGTATTAAGTATTGCCACCTGGCAAACGGACAAAAAAAATGGAACAAAAGATTACTGTATGAATAACAAAGAAATATAGTCGTGTCCGGATGAAGGCTTATAATATCATTAATTTCAACCTTTACATGTTCCTGAGTAAAAGGGTCTTGACAGACAGACAACAAAGTGATTCTATAAGGGTTCCTTTTGGGGTACAGAACCCTAAAAATAACGAGATTTGCCTGCCTCTTCATTCACATGGACTTCAAAAGTCCCCACGGGAACTACTTGTTTAATTAGGATACAAAGTAGCTTATGTCCTTTTCTAGCCTGTCAACTATCCCTAAACAAAAATTCTAGTCATTCTGATTTTCCATTATGACATAAGCAGCATTATCTTTACATGATAAATTCCGGATTGAGAAAACCTATAGAAAGGTCACCAACATAGCTCGAAGAGTAAGTGGCAATGGGCACGCCACATTTTTATTATTATTTATTACGTCAGAATACAAAGTTCAAGTATTCGTTAGTATAAACTTTAAAAACTATGTTAGTACAAATCAATTCACAATCTCTTGAAAACATGACAAAATTTACTTTATTACAGAGGCTGCAGAGGACACGTGCAACTCTGTCCAGTGTCTCTTAAAGGGACAATCTAATCGGGCTGCTATGGCTTTCAGGAGGACGTTGGTGCTGACTTTGACGCATCAGTGAAACGGCTCTCTTATGATGGCCTGACGGCCAGGCACGCGCGCTTCCCCAAACATCTTAGATGCGCTACGAAATCTCGGCAGTCCCCCTACTAGATGTACCGATGACCTGGTTGAGGGTAGTCGCTGGATGCAGGTGGCTCGGAACCATTCAATATGGCGTACCATGGAAGAGACCGGCCAGGAAAATTGACAGAATATTAGTATTAATCCTCACCTAGCCAGCTGATGTCTCTGCGACTCCAGTTCAATGATATACTTCTGGTCTCCGGTCTGTCTGCCATGCAACTCTAAGTTCTCCAGTTCTTCACGTAGTAATGCTATTTTCGCTCGTCCTTTCTCATTCAGGTGGTTTAGTGTCTCCATTGAGTCCTTGCATTCTAATATGTCCTGGAAATGTATCATTTACTTATTATTATTACAAGATAGACAAGCAGATGATACAGCTAATTACAGCCTGCTTTCCGTTAGTCTCCACGAGGGAATTTTTTGATTTCAAATAACTAACCTACTTTAAAAATAGATATTTCAAATTCGGTCTGCACTTGCACTCTATTAAAAAGTAATAATCTAAATATGTATAGAAAAATACTAGAATTACATCTTTGCATTTAATTAACCGACTTCAAAAAAGGAGGTTATACATTTGACAGGTATGTTTTTTTAAATATTTTTATGTTTGTTACCCCAGAAATTTTGACTGGGTGAACCGATTTGATGATTTGAAAGGTGGTGCTTCCTGTGTCTTTCCATTTAAATTTGGTCTAGTCCTGACATTGGCATCTATGAGAAAGCGATATAAATCTTGAATTTGCCTTAGTAAAAGTAGACTTTTAGGGCAATTAAAGTTGGTTTCCAGTTCTTTTTGAACGCATTTACTTGTTTAATTGTACGAAATCATTCTTTTAGTACTAAGTGACAGTGACAAATGTCATTTCATTGCGCCATCTTTGTTTTCAATGTTACTTAGTGCCTAATTGCCTTACTGTTTGGGGTACACAGAAGGGGACGCTATTTCATGCATTTTATATATTTTTGTACAAATAAACTAAACCGAAATATACAAAAATGTTAACTGAACCACTTTTATTTGATAATGTCCTTTTAAAATTATAATAAGTACAAGACCAGGCCTTGGATTCATACATTCGCGGACTTTCATCTTTCCTGAATGATGAAATGACTGTAGAATGGAAGCATACTCACCCAGAAGCAAAAAATACTCTTGTACCAAGCATACACCAATCTATACTAAAGTATGCCCCTGTATGTTGTAGCAGGGGCAAAAAAAAAACTAATTTAACTAAACACTGAATAATCCTAGACAGGCATTTCAACAGCTAACAACTGTAGAATACCTCTGAGCAGGCGGTCACTTATTATATCAACTGATTTCCTATTAAATAATAAGTATTTAGTAAATTTCGTACAGTACTTACTTGAATAATAGCCTTCACTTGAAAGTGATATTTCGCCAGTTTCTTGACGAAATTTTGATAATTAGCATCAGTATTGTCTAGTTTAGTCATTAACTTCTGACATGCATCAGCGTTTACTAATAAATCTACTTTTAAATTCATATTTTTCCCCTTTTCACACGGTGGTGAAAAACTGTTTCGTTACCAAGTCCTGTTTTCTTGTAATTTTGTGTAGTTATTTCTACACGCCGCTGTAATCTTTGCTGAAACTCTATTGGTGATTTTGATGCAGTTCTTAACAGTATCTAAAAGCTCTTTTAAATATCATAAAAACACCAAAAATTAATAAAAACTTCGCCGAAACCCTACCCAAGTGCCAAATAGTACCAATTTGACACATAACTGACAAGTAAATTGTCAAAATTATTTCGTTTCGTTACCAGCAGGCACCGTAGTCCGATGAGCTAATCTAAGCTTCCTTTTTTTAAATATGTACATAAGTAAAAAAACTAAAAAATCTTTTGTTTTATGTAATGTTGTTTAATTTTTATTAGCTGATAACTATTTCACTAAATTACTTTTAAAAAAATGAGAAAATCAACATAAACCCGAAGAGGTTTTTATAAGTTGTAAATCATTGAAATATTATATATAGCGTTTTGTTTGGCACACATTTTGGTAATTGGGTAATTTTTTCAGCTTACTGTAGTTTAAAAAGATGCATAAAGCTGAACGCACCAAATGTCAGCGCTCTGCAACATTAAAAAAATATGCGCCTTTTCAGGGTTGCAAGCTTGGAGGGTTTACCCCTGAATTGTAGATAAAACATGTAAAATAGATTATGATTTGTAGGGCTATTTTCAGGAATTTAAGAAAAAACTGAAATAAATCATTTAAGTTTCAATCGTCAGCTCTTGTTAAAATCTAGCGATCATATACAAAACTTTAGTTATTATATATATATATATATATATATATATATATATATATATATATATAATTACTGTAAAATAGTGACAGTGCATGTAATATGTTAAAATAAGAAAATAATAATAAAAATAATATACTTGATCACTTGCTGTTCCTGAACTTATGACATACATAAATAAGGATATTTAAATAGAACACATTTCGCATTACCTATGCCGTTACGTAAAAATATTCATGTGCACATACACAGCTGTGTCCACGACACAGCAACACTCCTTTTTTTGTTACGTCAATATGTCTACTCGCTGTCGTCGCGCAACGCACCGACGGACCGATGCTGCGACACTGGCTGTCATTACATGCACCAGCTTCCCAGCAGCATGTCTCACGATATATTTAATTACTAACATAGCACTAAGTTTACTAACAATATGGTGTATGTCTGATTTAAATAAATAAATAAAAAATAATATCTGTTAATATTTTACTTAATACTTTAACTACTTTACTTACTTTTTAATATTAATATAAAATTCAAGCAATGAACCCATAATGTATGAATAATTACACTTATTTTTAATTTCTGATATTTATTTTATGTATTTGAAGCTTGGGGAATGTTTAAACTTATTTTTTGTGGTAAAACTCGCTTTAGAGCTGGCGACCCGGAGCCATTGTAGTTTCGTTGGCTCGTTTCGTTTTCGTGTCCATAACCTAAAACCGTGTTATAGCAAATTATATACCGAAATTAACGTTATTTCCGTTACATTTTGAGATGAGTGCAAGTAAGAAAAAATACCGAGATTTTGACGTTTGGGATTATTTTGAGAAGTACGGAGACAAGAAAGAGAAAAGAGCACAATGTAAATTATGCTCAAATACTTACAGCTACGGATCCACATCTCATAATCTTTACTCTCACGTAGTAAGGAAGCATACAGATTATGTTAAATTTCGTATGAAGCCTATCGAAGCAGACATAGCTTTACAAAAATTCTTCACCAGAGTTGATGGGGATGTTAGTAAGGGTGTTTGTTCTAAATGCAATGCAGTTATCACTATATCATATTGGAAAACACATTTGAAACGTCATCCGGATGCATATAAAATCTACCGCCAGAGTTTCGAATCTGAAGACAACGATGAGGAGTCTTTAACTTTTGCAGGTAAGATTTTTGTACAATATAATATGACTAATAAACGAGTTGTTAAAATAACGTTAAAACTCTTGAATTATAGAATCGGTTACACTGGCACCTATTGTCGATTTTGTGAACTTATTTGTAGTTGCCGCTGCAGTGCACTAGATGGCGCTACTAGATGTCGTTTACTGAATACGTGCATGCGATCCATGATTAGATTATACCAACGTTTTTATATATATAACACAGAGTACTTACTTTAATACTGTCAATTATAAGTATGTTATAGGTACATTATTTTTTGTTCATTTAACCCAAACAAACCTAAATTATCTCCATGATACACACACACGTGCCTTGTCTTGTTTTCTTTCAACATCGGAATCGTATGAGTACGGTACTTACTCTTTAAATATATTTTTTAGATTTGTGTCTACTAGTTAATTAACCAATCAACGTTTTAATCGAAACTACGTAACCTCCAGCGAGTAATTCAACAAACAGCTATTGCTTCATTTTATGAAGGTTACTGATGAATTGATGATTCTTTGATTTTATAATGCTGCGTTGTCTTAAAATAACTTTCGCCTTGATTTCGAAGAGTTTTATTTAAAAAAAGATCGCATACGTAAATCATTATTTAGATGTTGGTTATTCGATTCGACTTTAC
Source organism: Carcina quercana (assembly GCA_910589575.2). Taxonomy (NCBI): domain Eukaryota; kingdom Metazoa; phylum Arthropoda; class Insecta; order Lepidoptera; family Depressariidae; genus Carcina; species Carcina quercana. The sequence continues at coordinate 7,251,870 of OU342453.1, forward strand.
GTTTCGTTTGACGTAATATTATATTCCTTTACCTGTCCTGGGTTTATAGAAAACCCAAAAGCAGGTATTTCTTTGTTCGTGACTTAAAAAAACGTATTATTATCCCATTCAAGTATACGTGATTCCCTTCACGATCATGCCATACGCAACTTGAGAACAGACATGTACACCAATATCACCTCTATTGCGGGTGTAAATTCAGGTGATAATCGCTCGGCAAAATAACTTGTTTACAGCTACGTTCCAATTCAAAAACAGCTTAAACTACAAATTTTACCAAAGTGTTTTCAGTCCTGTTGCATTTGGAATAAAGTATATTTTAGGGGGAACGTTTTGTATGTCATAACAAGCAATGCATAGTCTACTTATATCGGAGTAGGTCTCCTTAAACAAACGCAATGCTAAAACGTTGTATATGCCCATTAAGGCTTACATTATTTTCACTTTTATTGGTTTGATATAAGGTTGTGTTTTCGAAGGCACACTTTGAATTTAAAACATTATCCGGGTGTGTATATGAAATATATGTAGAGAACTGTTTTCGAGGTAAGAACGGCAACGCCGCGCGGCCATGTTGTTGTTATATTGATCAATTCTATAAATGGATTGAGCCTGGACGGTTCACCTGGAAACTGGAAGATATTCTGTCTATATTTGACAACATATCTCAAAACGTAGTTTTCTTTGCATGAAGATAGGCATTCTGCCAGGAACATGGTTATAAAATTGTAACACATTGGAAATCTATCAAATAGGTTTCAACAAGCAACATTGTCATTGAATTTTACCGCGTCCGTGACCTCAAGGCTTTACGTTTGGGCTAACTAGCCGGAGGACCTGGGTTCGATTCTTAGTGGGTACTCGGTTTGTAAGTACGGTTGCAGGGCATTTTTTATGTCGCCTAAGTCTGCATCCAAAGAGCACTGTTTGTGTTCCAGTATGAAAGGTCCAACTTCTAAAGAGGTCAACCGAAGAATCCAACTCGGCTGGGCAGCGTTCGGGAAATTACGGCATATCTTCTCGTCCAAAATACCTCAGCGTCTAAAGACAAAAGTCTTTGATCAGTGCGTGTTGCCAGTGATGACATACGGAACCGAAACGTGGTATTTTACTGTGGGCCGAATAAACAAGCTCAAAGTCACTCAGCGAGCGATGGAACGAGCTATGCTCGGAATTTCTCTACGTGTTAAGGTCCGGAATGAGGAAATCCGTAGACGAACGAAGGTCACCGACATAGCTCGACGAGTCAGTGAGCTGAAGTGGCAATGGGCAGGCCACATCGCTCGAAGAACCGATAACCGGTGGGGAATAAAGGTTCTCGAGTGGCGACCACGTACCGGGAAACGTCTACCAGGCCGTCCCCCTACTAGATGGACCGACGACCTGGTTAGAGTCGCAGGGAGTCGCTGGATGCAGGTGGCTCGGGACCGGTCGATGTGGCGTACCATGAGGGAGGCCTATGTCCAGCAGTGGACGTTTCCCGGCTGATGCTGATGATGATGAAAGGTAGTCGTCCACTGCATGGTCCTCGCTGTTAGTGCTACAATACAGCCTTTGTAGACCGTTGTATACGGCTTGTATTGTGACACCTGGCAACAGCGGCAGTGTGTATTGCATTGAATAACATCAACACAGCTGTTTCGTAAACTTTCCTAACTGCGTAGTTTCCATAGCAGGCTGTGTGGCCACTGTGGCTAATGTTCCTTGAAGACGAAAACAGTTCACGGGTTAACGACCCGAGTTCTGCTGCAGACCGTGTTTAGAATCGTTTGAAGTCCACTGTTGAACATGAGCCCCATAGACATATAATATAGTACTCGCACAATAAGTTTGCCCCTCTGAAGTAAGTCACAAAAGACCGCGAAGTATCAATTATTAACGTATAAATGTCAGGCAAGGCAAGTTAGCGGATGTAAAGAAATGTCCTAGTGTTGTATGTCATCTAGGGATAGTTATTATAGAAAATAATAGACTAGTTTGAAATTGCGGAGAGCTAACTTCAGAGGGGCAAACTTATTGTGCGAGTACTGTACTGCGTATATGGACCAAATGTGAACCGTGTCGTCGAAGAATTAGAGCGCTGTGTTCAAAAAAATGGTCCTAAAAATGACAAATTACCACCAGTATGAATTGAGACAAATGTTAATCACGACTATATATATATGAAATATAAAAAGTGTAAATGCATTTAAAAATAAAATTAGACTCTTATTATTAGAAAAAAAATTGTACACTATTAAGGATTCCTGACATGTAATAACCTGACATGAGGCACTAGATATTATGAAATGACTTGTTATATGTTTTTATTAATGTTAAATTTTTAATATTATTGGCTAAATTATTGTATTTTAAGGTATTTTAAGGTATACTATACTTACTTACATAATTATAAGCAGTGCTAACAATTATATGGATCTTTGACATCTGATAATAAAATGATTTTAATTTAATTTTAATTAGTTGTAATATTTTAGTTTTTTTCGCACACAGTTATACTGTTTTTTGAAAATAAACGAATGAATGAATATTCATTGCTTTAGAGCTAAATTGCGTAGTTGTGGTGGAAAGAACGACGAGTACTTGATTTGGATTGCAATGGCAAGATATTTCTTTTTTAAATCTTGTTCTTTAAATGAGCTTCCATGAGCTGTCGTATCCACTACGCTTGACTGAATTTTTACCTTTAGTAGATTTTTACGAATGAATTGAAAATCTGTTAGAGTTAAGATTTCAACTGATTTGGGAAAAATGAGGCGACTATCACATTTATAAATGTTAAATCCGTGTCTGTTTATTGCCTTCGGCAATCGCTCGGAGAGACGTAAGCTATTGTTTGTCTCATTTTAATGGGATAATTTCCGAAGCCCAAGCCCAAACAGACAAAATTATGAAATTATGAACCTGTAATCTTCTGAATCATGAGGTTATCAATCCAGCATGGATGATACTAGAGGCTTTTGGCTATCATAGATCATTAATTTATCATCAACAGCCTATATACATATATGTCCCCACTGCAGGGGCTTAGGCCATAGTCCACCTCGCGGGACTGCGCATTGGTAGACTTCAAACACACCTTTGAATTTCTGCTCAACAGTGTGCAGGTTTCCTCGCGATGTTTTCCTTCACCTAAAAGCCAATGCTAATGTTTTTTTTATTCGTACATAAATTCCAAATAACAAATTGGTACGAGCCAGGATTGAACCCAGACCCTGATTGTTCAAGGACTGACGCTCTACCCAACTGAGCTACCACGGCTATCATAGATGACACGCAAAACATGTATTTCAAGGAAATAGAATAACGCTAGTCATACCTATAGACTACTAGCTTCCGCCCGCGACTTTGTCCGCGTATACTTCAGGATTTATTCTACTTGTTCGATAGGCATAGAAGGCATCTATCTCCATTTCCAGCATAAGGTACAAAATAGTGTTTATTCTGTTACGTAGGCTAATAGTTTAAAGAAACAAAAGAAATTTCAATATCTGACGTAGTACATTCAAATAGTCTTCACACTAATATTATAAACGCGAAAGTTTGTATATACGAATTACATATTCTATGGTCAGTTGCTAGGCAACGCGTTTTTGTTATGCCAAAATTGCCCATGTAATCCCACTAATATTATAAGTGTGATTTTGTACAATTTACACAATATGTCTTTATAAATTATAGCCTATATGTTATTCTGATATATAAGCTATATTATTGTAAAGTTTCATTCAAATCCATTCAGTAGTTTTTCCGTGAAAGCGTCACAAACATCCAAACTTTCACACTTATAATATTAGTAGGATTGCCGTTTCGCAACTCAGCCCTACCGGCGTCAAAATACAGATAAAAGCGAACGAACGAACATACGTCAGCAAGATTTGTTCAGCCGATACGGCTTGCAAAACACAATTTGTTTTCGAAATAAAAGGATAACAAAGGTGTTTATCAACTGTAGATAAAGATATGTCGTAGGTGTTACGCACATCCTTAGATAAAAGACGACAAATACGCTGAAATCATAGAATTCCGAATGAGTTTCCTCGTGCGTGATATGAATATTAAATGCAGGATGTTTTGGTCACGTCAGCATATCTCTTCAAGTCTCAAATTTGCGCCAAATCATACATTTGATTCGAGGGTTTCGACGATGGATCATAATTTCTCGACTTGACCATTATTTCTTTCTAAGACAATTTTTTATTCCACTACTTCTCGTATCTTCGTCCATCTACATGACCATTTCTTGATTTGTCCATTTCGTTTATGATTCATCATAGTATGAAATTATTAAAAGTATGAACATGACATTATGAGGCATCGGGTTGCCACTTTCATTTATGACCAGAATTTAGGAGCTGAAAACCAAGCTCATTGCTTCATATACATTTAAGTACCTGTCTAAAATTAATTCAAAGATCAGATATATGTTATCTGATCTATTTTACATTCAAAGATTCGTTCGTTCGAAAGTTATGTCTGTGGGGAAATACATGACGTCAACTTTTCCTTCTTCAGCCCATAGAATCGTCAGACGCAGCCCGGATGCACTTCCAAAGACTAAAACTTGACTAAAACAAAAAAAGGGATAATACAAAGCGTATACCTCATTAGTGCTGCAGCTTTATCGCGAATTCATCTTTACTATTTTAGTTATTTCTTAGTTAGCACCAGGCAAAACATTGACTTACCGTATGCGATTAGATTATGAGCTTAATTTTAGCAATCAAAGCTTGGTATAGGCGGTAGTAATCACTGTTCAGTGGTACCGGTGTATACTACAAGGTAGCGATAAATGCTATCGCAGAATTTGCTTGTCTGTTCACGTTTGTTTTTCATCTGTATGCATTACATGAACATTATACATTCGCAGCTAAATGTGGCTCAGGCGCTTTGTTGCTTTTTCTCGATGAAACGACTGCACATATCTTAAAACCAATTTATATCTCGATAAAACATTCCTTTGGGATGTTTTCGAAGTTAATACGGGCAAACAGCTCCTCGTCTGCCTGTCCATATCCGTGGTCGTCATAACATGTTTTCTTCTTCGATTCACCTCAATCAACCATCACGTCAGTCCCCATCCTTTCACACACATATCATTCTTCACATAATCCACCCATACCTTCTTAGGCTCTACCCTCACACTCGTATCATCGACGTTCAATCGATCGGATAAATATGTACTTTATTTTCGTCTTCCATAATTGTATATAATTCTTCATCAGAACCACACCAAAGTGTTGAGTTATCTGTCACACAACTTTAAATGCTCGAATCATGAAAACGAGGTCGTCTGTTCAAAATAAATGAGTTTGTTTTCGTTCAACACCGACGCGATAGCGTCGAAGATTCTGGAACACGAATTATCACACAAACGTTAATAATTATGTCATGCTTTAATGACTGGCATCAAATAAATTATGTTATTTGTGTCTCTTTATGCGTGTAGCTAAATTTTCGAAAACTTCTTTTCAAATTCGCTATATGCAAAATTCCAAAAGTAAAGTATCAAGTATCAAAATCTTTGGTCAAAACTTTTCTCGTTCGGTTTCAACTATCTTCGCACCGCGTTTGGTTAAAAAAATTCTGTCTACACATTGCATCTAATTATTATGTGGCTTGAAGTTTTTCGTTTTCGTTACAAAATTCCAATGTAATATAGAAGAATCACACAAATAATAAATCGTGTCTATTTTTTATTACCATAGCATAGCATATTATCTTAAAACATAGACTTACCATTCTATACAAACAAAACACCAGCCAATATAGCTATACACGTATATCTAGCGTCCTCTTTGACCAGCCCTCAACTCATGTTACGTCACTTGTTTTGCTGCACGGAACGGCAACCACGCCTTTCTCTTCTATCAGCCACGAAGTCCCCTGAACACATTGATTTTGAACCTAGTTCCTTTGCGTTATAGTTTGAATTAAGGGACTTGAGGGATGAAGCTCGAATTAAACCGGTTAGTGAAGTCTTGGGAAATAAATGCTATCTTTTTATGGTGTTTTCGTTACTAAAAATAGATTTCGGTGTCGCTGTGTGTGTCTTTCAAGGTTGTGAAATAGAGATGGTTAAGTCTAGGTTTTTATAAAAGCAAAAGCTGTTAAAACATTCAAATAGCTACCTAAACGATGTTTTATGTTCTTTGTTTTCTTTCTGCTGTTTTTAACTTTTGTTTGGTCTATCGATTATGGCATACCTACTTAGTATTTTATTAAATCTGTGTCATGTCCATATAATGTGGTAACTTACCTAAATGAATGATAGCTTTTGCCATGCCATTGACTATTTTCGTCCCGCACTCAATATTTTTACGTAAAATATATATTTAACCTATAAAATATACGACCAAAAGTCTTTTGTTCAAAATATCCACCCTCTACCAAAGTTTCAGCCGGTGTTGTGCCGTAATTATCTAAAAATAGCACATCGGATTGTAATGTTTCGAAATGAGTATCCATACTAATTCATAGTGAATCAAAATTTTCATTTTTACTACATTCACTTTTTTATTATTATTGTTCAAAGCGCCATCTAGGGCTATTTTAGCTAACAATGAAGTTGTAAATTAATGACACTATAATTTCATCTCCTATTTCTAGGTAATTACTTATCAAAGCAAGCTGTTCTATTTGAAAAGATTTTGCAACAGGAATGTAGCATTCGGAAAGGAAAAAGGCCGAGTTGGGACTAAACCTGGTTTGGATTGATTTGTCACATTTTAATAGATGCTGGCTGGCTGAAGTGAGTTCGTAATAAACTGACATATGTCAGCCATTTTTGAACAATCAGCGGTCACTATGTGGAAATTGACATAATATGTCAGTTTATTACGAATTGCATTTTTATGAAATAGGCCCTTGGTTGTTGGTTAATTTTTTTCTTGTGAGAGGCGACGGAACTTTTACACTTGGAACCTCTAAAAGTTGACGTTTTATTAACAATATTATCAATTATCATAAAGAGGAAGTGATGACGGCGTCTCATTCGCCCTCAGCACGAACGAGGAAGACAACACACCGCTTCCTGCCGCAAAATCAACCGTGTCTCTCGTCACGTATAAATCTATATTTATTTAATGGATGCAAATCAATATTTAAATTAAAAGTAAGCTAAAAACAACAACTCCAAAACATTACTGCTATAAATAATTGTAATATTTGATTGAGGCTTTCTGGACTTAAAAAAAAGCGGATTAAATACTAATGCGACTTGATCGACTTCAAATTTGGAATAGTATGACGTCACAAAGATGGCGATTCTTGGTACCAATGTTTTGTAGACTATCTCATTATCCACTTAACCGATTTGGACGAATTAGGTGTCGTATAAAAGGTATTTGAATGCGTAACAAAAATGGCTTCAAATGTCAAGGACAAGTTAAATATTTTAATATTAATTTTGAGAAAAAAAAAAGCAAAATTTATCAGTAGGTATAATTTAATGTAGGAATATAGATAAAATAACTAACAACGCTAGTTATATTATATATATTATAGAAAAGGGATGATAAATAGAAGCGTATCGTTTATGAAGAGAAAAAAAACGCGGTAAATATCAAAAAGAGCGTCTACCAAAAGTCTACCATGAGTTTACGCAGGCGATAACGTATATCGAATACTATCGGAAATGCTGCTCAGTCGAGATGCGGGTGACAAGGACAGAGCGATTGTTAACGATACACGTTATCGACTGCGTAAACTCATGGTAGATGCACTGGAAACAACAGTTTCTCGAAGTATCTGGTGACGGGATACGGACCGCGCGCTGATATAAAAACAGGTTGAACAAGAACATGTCATATATAGTAAACTTAATAGGCACTATTGAGCAGTTTGATAATTTGACGAAAATGTCTGTCCTCGTCATATCTTTATAAACAACCTGTAAAGTTTTAGAAGCAACAAGAACTTGAAACTGACTTCACTTGCCTTAAAAGTCTACAGAAAAAAAAAGTTTCAAATTCGTCCTGCACTTGTACACTATTTAACAAATCAAGCAATAATATAAATATGTATATAAAAATACTAAAATTACATTTTTGCATTTATTTTAATTGTACAAAATAATTCTTTTTGTACTAAGTGACAGCGTCAAATGTCATTTTATTGACGCCATCTTTAAAAAAAGTCTTACCTGTTTCGTGCGTTTTATATGTTTTTGTTGTGTTTTTGTATACAAAAATAGTAACTAAATCACTTTTATTTGATAATGGCCTTTTAAAATTATAAGTTACCACAGCAGGACTTGGTTCCATACATTCGCGGAGCGCATTTAAGACATATATGGTTTTCTCATGGATGCCGTTGTCAGAACTGAACCAAATTGAAATGAGACCACACGAAAAGCACCAGCTTCCGTGGTCGGTCCAGCAGAAGTTGGTCGTCCGTTGAAAACAAGTTGCATGTGGCTGTATTCCGCCTAGCACAAGTTCATAACATTTTTCCGGCCGGACACTTCAAACAAATGTCGTGATATCGGTTCCTATTCCCACACATTGAACGGATTACGTTTGTTTAAACGCGCATGTGTAAGTACGCGCGCGCGATGCTACCGAACCTTGAGCGGGTCACTTTCTTGCGTGTAGGTGAGGTATTGCGAATCGGTAGGAGGCGTTGAATTGGTATGCAAGTCGGACTCGCACTTGTATGATTTTAGCCTCTAAATAGCATCATTTAGCTACGTCAACATTCCTCTCCTTCTCGCGTAATTTTAACATGTATTATTTCTATTTCTGGTCATGAAAGGAAGCCAAGTGAGACCGAAATAGTCAGATCTTTGAAGAAACGAATTAAAATATTTGAACGCTGACGTCACTGCACCGTGATGTGGTAAACAACTCCAATTCACACGAGAATAACTATGAAAGTAAATGACAGTTCTCGTGAGGGTCTAAAATAGATTCTTATTTATAGTCAAATCGGAAGGAGGAGCCAATACAATTTTATATTTATTTACCTCCCAACCCGAGAAACGCAGAATAGCTCATCTTGTATCGATCAATTCATAGTTAGTGACGGTGTAGATATGAAGACCGAGGTAGAGAGCCATCAGCTTTCTGACCATAACACTCTCATTGGGCAAATCTATTTGAATAGTAACCTACAGAAAAATATAACATATAAAATAAAAAAGCGCATATTTAGTGAAGAGAATGTATTAAAATTCAAGTCCGAATTAGGGAATATAAACTGGTTTAACATTTTATCGCCTCGAAACAGTGTGAATAACAATTACACCTATTTTAATTATGAGATAAAAAAAACTGTTGGACACATTTATAAAACATAAAACTGTAACTATATCTAATAAAAGTAAATCGAAGTGGCTAACTCGAGGAATAAGGAAATGTTGCTACCATAAACGTACCCTTCGATACCTGTTAACAAAATTTAATTGTGAAGTATTAACAATCTATGCTAAATTATACATTAAAATATTGAAAAAAATTATTAACTCAGAAAAAAGAAAATCTTATATATATAGAATCAACAGGTCCCGTAACAAATACAGAACAATGTGGAGGATAATTAATGAAAAAATAAAGCCTGACAACAACAAACCACAAGAAAACATAATTTTAAATGAGCAAAATACCCACATTACATCTCCAACCAAAGTGGCCAACATATTTAATAAATATTATGTGAGTGTCAGCTCAAACTCGAATATTTTGAGCAGGCACGACACAAACATCTTGCCTAATAGTATTTTTCTAGGTAGCATAAGTGAGTCCGAAGTTAAACAATCTATTTTGAAGCTCAAGCGTACGAACTCATGCGGTCATGATGAGATTCCAGCGTCTCTACTTATTGATTGTGTCAATGAATTTTTGACACCGCTGACGTTCTTAATAAACCAGTCATACGAAAGAGGAGAATTTCCTGAACTCTTAAAACTAGCTATAGTTAAACCAATTTTTAAAAAGGGGGATAAGCTTGATAAATCCAATTACCGTCCTATTGTTCTGTTGCCAGTTATCTCTAAAGTATTTGAGAAGATAATATGCCAAAAAATGGTTAACTTTCTAGAAAAGTACAATGTTTTATCTACACATCAACACGGTTTCCGAAGGAACCATTCGACAACCACTGCTGTTTTTGATTGTGTCTTTGATGTATACGAGGGGCATACCGAAATGATCGGGAATATAAAACAATACATACAGGAAATAACTAAATTTATTTTTATTGCTTTTCGAAGTATTCTCCGTTGCAGTTAATGCACTTTTGCATTCGTTCGAACCAATTATTATAGCAGCAATTCCAGTCCGAAGTTGACATGGTCAAAATCGTCGATTTGTATGCTTCCACTGCTTCTTCTGGACCTTGAAACCGCTGACCACGCAATAAATCTTTGATTCTAGGGAATGTAAAGTAATCATTGGGACTCAGATCAGGGCTGTATGGAGGATGATTCATTAATTCAACGTTTTCCTGCTTCAAAAACTCGCTTGTTTTCTGAGCGGTGTGAGAGCTCGCATTATCGTGATGGAGGATTATGCGTCGTTTCGGGTTACCTCTACGGAGTTCGGATATCATCTGTGGCAAACAAACCGTTGTATACCAATCAGCGGTAACCGTTCTCCGTTCCTCTAAGGGAACTGTGACTACATGTCCTGTTTTCGCGACAAACGAAGCGACCATTTTCTTCGATACGCTGCGAGAGCGGACAACTTTTGTTGGCTTGATCTCACCTGCGAAGACCCAGACAGCCGACTGATGCTTTCTTTCTGGCTCATATGAATAGATCCATGATTCATCACCAGAGACAATGTTATAAACTGCTTTTGACTTTCCTCCGTTGAAGCGTTGCAGAGTAGACCGGCACCAATTGACACGAGCCGCCTTTTGCTCTTCGGACAAATTATGGGGCACCCAGCGGGAAACTAGCTTTCTCACTCCCAGTTCACCATGTAAAACAGTTTGTATCGCAGTCATACCTATCCCTAAAGTAGCCCGAATCTGCTCATATGTAATATGTCGGTCATCCTGTATCATTCGGCGCACAACAGCGACATTTTCTGGTGTAACCGCTGTTTTTGGCCGGCCTGTGGAAGGTACGGTGCCAAGAGAAGCACGTCCACGCCGGAATTCAGAATACCAGCGATATATTGTCGTCTGGCTAGGCGCTTCACTCTTGTATATAGATATAAGCTCAGCGAGACATTGTCCCTGAGATAATCCTCGTCGAAAGTTGTAAAAAATTATGGCACGGAAACTTTCTCTTGTAAGCTCCATTTTTTTATCGACCTATCAATTTCAAACTGATATTGTTCTTTAAAAAAAAATTTTTTTTTAATTCTGTCAATTGTATTCGATTTTCAAGTAACCAGTGTTTATTCATCAAAAAGAGTTTTTAATCTAATTAAATCGAAAGTACTCGATTACCGATCTTTTCGGTATGCCCCTCGTATAATGGGCTAAATGAAAACAAATGCGCAATAGCTGTCTTCATGGACATGTCCAAAGCATATGATCGGGTTTCTCATGATATTTTACTAAGAAAGCTTGACTCACTGGGTATACGTGGGAAAGTAAAGAACTGGCTCACTTCGTATCTATCTGATAGAAAACAATTTGTACAGATATCACACTACAATACAGCAAACAAAGAACTGAAACAATCTAAGTCTTCCATTGAATCCGTAACCGGGTCGATCCCACAAGGTAGTGTATTGGGGTGCCTTTTATTTTTGACTTACATTAACGACCTCCCTTCCGTTGTACCACATAAAATAGTTATGTTTGCGGACGACGCAACTATGCTATTTATTTGTGACTACAGCGATACAAAACAATTACACAATTTAATAACCGACTCTTTAAATAAAGTTGAAAAGTACTTAGAGGAAATAGGTCTTATTCTAAATTTCGAAAAAACTAAAATAATGCAGTTTCGACCATATCAAAGAACACCGCTAGCCCTAAACATAAATCATGGAGGAAAGATACTAGAAGAAATCGATAAGTGTTCATTCCTCGGTATCACCATAGACCCAACCTTGTCATGGAGGTATCATGTCGAACTAGTTGTGAGCAGACTTAGCCAATTCTCCTATGCATTACGAGAACTCAGGAAAAGTACAGACGAAAATTGTGCACTCTCTGCATACCACAGCCACGCTGCTGCTTGGATCAGATATGGCATCGTATTATGGGGCAACGCAACCGACATACAAAGTGTGTTTGTTCTGCAGAAACGGTGCCTTAGGATCATCACATACTCGTACACTCCACAAAGAGAGACTTGTAGGACGCTTTTTGACAAATATAAAATTTTGACGGTTACTTCGGTCTACATTTTGGAACTGTGTCGATTCATCATAAACAATGAGCAATACTTCAAGCGCATCGCGGATATCCCACGACGTCACGTCAGCCGCCGCGGAAATGATCTTGTGTTGCCAACAGCACGACTTGCGCTGTATAAAAACAGTCCATTTTGTATGGCTATCAGGACATTTAACCACTTACCCAGCAAAATTAAAGCCCTCCAAGGAAAAACATTTGACAAAGAACTAAATAAATTATTAAAGACTAAGAATTATTATACAATGACAGAATATTTTGACGATAAATTTTAAAAATTGACAAATTATATAAATGAAATGACTTCTTAGTTTGTAATTCATGGACGGTTTACAAGACCGCGTCTTGTAGAATTTAATATAATTTGATTTCTTGGCATATTAGATAATATTAATTATTGACATTTTGTAAATGAAATTATTTAGTTTTAAGTGAATGTTATGTATAGTTTTAAGTACAGCGTGCAATGTTGCAATACCCTGCCTGGGTTCCATGATGTGAACACCTACATGTTAACACCTCAATCAAACTCATGGAGAGCAATAAACGATATGACTATGACTATGACTATAAATAACTGTTACGACAAGGATCCCTATTTTTACAATTTTACAGGGTTCGATACACGATAGAAAAAAAACGGCCAAAGGGTTCCGTACCATTATCTATAAACGGCAAAAAACAGACAGACGTACGGGTGGCCCCATTTTACCCTTTGTTTACGGAACCCTAAAATACACCAACAGGGCTTTATTTCTTCGACAATAAGACACTTTTCTGTCGGTGACACTCTGCCACCATCGACAAGTTTACATTGTTTGACAGATTAGTAGCACTAATCAGTAACTATCAACTAATCTATTATCATACATTAGTAATTACAAGCCATGCTAGTAGCTCAGTTGTGTAGAGCGTCAGTCCTTGAACTATCGAGGTCTGGGTTCGATCCCGGCTCGTACCAATGAGTTACAATTTGTTATTTATGTACGAATGATAACAATCATTACCATTGGCTTTTCGGTGAAGGAAAACATCGTGAGAAAACCTGCACACTCCTGAGCAGAAATTCAAAGGTGTGTGTGTGAAGTCTACCAATGCGCACTGGTCCCGCGTGGTGTACTATGTCCCATACACTCTCTGTAGGAGAGTAGGACTGAGACCTGCAGTGGAGACGTGTATAGGCTGTTGATATGTCAATATATTTTATGAGTACTTACTAGAATGTTTAGTTTATGACCATGGCTAAGGGAGATCGTCAAAACATTCTCAACGGAACCCTTGGTGCGTGAGTCCGACTCGCACTTGGCCATTTGTGGTTTGTCACGTAGTTTTCATTGAGACATTTTAGAATCACGTATTCTCTATTGACATCAAGGCTCGAGCGCCCTAAAAACAAGCGCCTTGAGCATCATCACCAAATTATTTTGCCCTCGAAAACTCTGTGTTCTAGAACGATTCGTTTCATGAATATCGATATGTAAGCGCAAATGTTGCTTTGTAGCGTATTTGCAGCTGATAAAACAGCATCCTCAAGGCAACGCCTTGGCAATGTAAATAAACAACAGCAAAATAAACGTTGGTTTTGTTAGTGTCATCAATTGTATGTACATACGAATGACAATTTTGGTCTTGCGGTCGAGCGAATGTTTTGAATTTTAACTGACTTATAATAAGGTTATCTGTTTTGGATACGTCACACTCATTCAAAAAATCATATTAGTGACAGGTGAATGTTGTTGAGTTTCTTTCGCCCTTTCTTCTCTTCATTCATTTACGCCAAAAAAGTTTTATAAGAGCAACGTTTGTGCAACGTTAGTGATAATGTGATGTAATTAAAAACCCACTCAAATGACCATTTACATACAAAATGCAACGAAACCTAAACCCATAGGTACTTCCCGTTGACACAGAATCCTGAAAGGCAAGAATCAAGGTCTTACAGCATAACCATAGGAATAAATGTGAAAACCAGGATTTTTGAATTATAACACAGTAAAAATAGCTTTTTATTATTACAAACTTAACCTTGCAGTTGAGAGACATACGTCGGGTATCCAATTTAGCTGCAAAGAAAAGTTGGTTTTTAAATCGGACTTACATTTTCGGTTGGGAGCATATTACCGTACCTATCATTTATGATTTTCAGTATGTTAATTGATCATATTCTGTATGTAATCCTCGGTACGCGAATCCGACTCACACTTGACCGGTTTTTTATACAAAATATCACTAGCTTTCGTCTATCACCAATGGTATTCTGTAATGTCAAATTTCACCTCGCAACTCACGCCAAAACTCATCGGCGCTTCGATACAGTTTTCAACGAATATATCACATATATCAACTGTTGGACACAACGGCCTCCTTCAACAGGTAACAAGCCCACGGTACATATCGTAGGACTGATAAACCCCTCTAGGCAGGCGGATTGGTAATCACAGTAAGATGTTACATAGTATAAGTGTATGTTATACTCGTACATAGTTAGATGCTGCTGACATCTCCTGAATAGTTTCCCTTAGTCGCTTTTTTCTGAGACGGCGTATAGTAGGATGAAATATGGAAAGTTTTGATAAAATAAATAACATTATCCCGCCAATCAAACCAACTCTCGTCGTTTATTTCTCAAATCATCTAACGATCTTAGAACAGAAATTAACATTCAAACAGGGAAGTCCGTAACAGTTTCAATTTGAAAAGAGAACGCGTAGTGATGTGACGTAAATACTAGGACGTTACGTAGCGCATGCGTCAGTGTGTAGGGTGAGTCACGCTAAATTTACGCGCTCTGAGTTACATTTATTATTATAGATAACTAAATATTTTATACAAGCATCTGATTTTATCGTGAATTCTTGAAATTGAATGAAATTTTTTCACTTCTGATTTTATAATAAAAGTGATTTCATTACAATTTGTGAATATTTTTGTCAAGTTTATTTGTACCAAAAAAAATAATTAAAAACTCACTATAAAACTAAGATGGCGTCAATGAAATGACATTTGATATTTTCACTTAGTACAAAAAAGATTGATTTTGTACAAACAAAAATGTAATTCTAGTATCTTTCTATACATCTTAAGATTACTTTTTGATTTTTCACCCGACTTCAAACAAGGAGGAGGTATTCAATTCGACTGTGTGTTTTTTAAATGCATGTTACGCGATTACTCCGCCAATTATAAATAGATTTTAATGATTATTTTTTTGTTTGGTAGTGTAAACTTCGAAGGTGGCCTATATAGAGGTACATTTTACCGACATTGATAAATCGCTTTTTCTGAGAGGATTTGCTGAGAGAATAATAAAAAATTCGGGAATAAATGCTCTAGACTTTAAGGACGGCTGAAGTCGGTTTCTAGTTCTGTTTCAACGTGTTAATTATTTAAAATAGTGTACAAAAGTAGGCCGGATTTGAAACATATATTTTAACGGAATCTGAGGAACGCGATATAAAATTTTGAAGACAGTATTTTGCGCAAAAGACATTCTACAATGAAGATAGACTGGTGAATCACATAATAACAAATATACGACACAATAAACACGTAATAGATCCTTTTGTAAAAGTCGGATAAAAACAAATGAGTATGCCAGTTGTAAATAAAGATAACCTTTACAAAATGCAGTTAAATGTCAAAGTTAACTCCGTGAAGTGAAACTGTATTTATTAACTAAAGGTTAGTGGGAGCTTTCGAGGATTACGATCTGTAATACATAGATTCGCAAATGACTCAGAAACTGTCTGTGTAGCCTGGGAAAGTTCGCTATTGAACGCAAGTCTCTTATATCGGAATGATTGAGTTTCGTTCAAAGTTGGTGGAAATTTTTATACATATAATATTAGACCATGTTTTTCTTTGTATAAATAATGTTTTTCGTTGACTTTATATTTGCTCCGTCTCACTTGAGTCTGACCGTTCTCTCGGCTGGCGCAGCGGCCGAGAGTGCGGCTAGACTCAAGCACAGTTAATACTCTTGTCTGAAGTGCTCTGCCGCCGTCTATGGAAAAAGGGTTGCGATCCCCGCTCCGGGTCGTACCTGGCTCAATGTATCTCCCTGGCCATTCAGCGGGGCAACGCTGCCTGCGTCATGGGGACGTTTGAGCCGGGCAGTCGATCCAGGTTTCTAGATTCGTTTTTAAATTTTTAATTGTAAATAACTATATATTATATATATATTTCCTTCTATCTTTATAATTACATAATTCTTTTACAAAATATTGTTACATTCAAAACTGTTAATGAATCTGACCAACAATTTGGAAAATACTAGTAAATCTGAGTGTATATGTTCTAAATTTTATTTATATTTTACATAATATAGCTATATACATAACGGTAATATTTAAAAATTGATTATTATTGGATATTTAAAATTGAATAGACGAGTAAACAGCTCTTTTCGCTGCGGCCGAATCCGGCCGGCCCGGTCAAGTGACCCGATGTGACGTCACTGCGCGAGTCATTTGCATGTCGCACTCGCCACTCGGTAACAGCGACCCTAGCGTGACTCTCACTCAGTGTCATGACGTGAATTTTAAAATGAGCGAAACTTGCCGTAAGTACTTCGAAACTTGAATAATACTGCATCAATTTCGATAAACCAAATTTGCATAATTTATACACATATATGTTCCACATAATCTTCTGGTTGTTACATTATTACCTGTTTTTGTGACTCATTGTATTGGCAATTTATTTTTTACAAAATGTCAACACTGACGTTTTATTTTGTTTTTATCTAAGACAGACATAAAATTAGACGATTTTACTAGAGGATTTGAATTGCGACTGCTGTGTCATAACAGAGACAATACACAAAAGTTGCTTCTCGAATGAATGCTTAAACATGTTTCAAGCATTCATTACGTTAGGTCACTGATTGCTGGCTTGTACTGTCGGACATAAGAGATCGTGAGTGTACGTAGCCCCTATAGGTTAATAGCAGCCTTTTAATAATAATAAACACGAACAATATCATAGGGGTAGAAGGGCAGATGTGTTGAAATGTAGGCGATAGTTTTCTTTGTTTGTTTGCTACTTCTAGTGACTGGTTTGGTCAGGAATCGAGTTGGAGGTAACGGGTTCTCAGAGCGGGGCAGTAACTCTTCTATTAGTGTTGATTCAAATAAAATCTTTTTTATTTTAACTCACTTTCAAGAATCGGACAGAAATTGACCGAATTTAATGTTTTTTTAATAATGGCTTTAACCAGTGGTTTTCTAGCCAATGACGAGTAAAATTAGGTGAACAAATTTTGAGGTTATAAACTATGCCGAAGTCATTTCTTCAGCTTTCTCAATAAAATGTATAATGTGTACATTTTATCGCTTGTTTTGGATTCTTGACGAGAACTGCAAAGGCCAGCCTTGGTTTCAACGTTATTCGAAAGAATCCATATGCCGAATGTACTCGACATGGTAAACTCTTCCGATCGCGTCGAAACCCTCGCAATTTTGCGTAATTGATACTATAACACCGTACGAGACACTTTTTGCAGTATATCACACCATTATAACACAAAAACACACATAACAATATTATTAACCAATTAACAAAATTGCAATGAACCACCATTTTTCAAGTTCTTGCCAAGAATCCTTAATCTAAATTAGTAATTGGTATCCTGATGAAAGGCTTCGTCTTTGTTGCTTTTCATATTGGAACACATCGGTGCCATTAAAACTGCTGTTTGGCGGCAGACTTTAGCTAGACATGTATCGCCGGAAATGCCATATCCCCCAAACTCTCCTGTTACTCCAAGAGCCATCTCCTCATTATATTGAAGCTTCTGAGTGTACACGCTTTCCATCAAATAACTTACTTTTATCGAAACCAAATAATAGGGCAGACACACACACACACACTTCTTACACACACCTCACATTCTCCTCTCACACAAACCTAATTGTTAGTTTTAAGATGTTTATAGCTATAATTTTACTAGTAATATGGTTAAGCTTTTCTTTTCACATTTATATTGTAAACTCTTTTTGCATACTTTATGCTTTTAACCTGTCTGAAATGTATTTCATTAATCAGCCTTCTGCTGCGGCTATTTTCCGCGGGGCAGAGTGCCGCCTCCTAATGCAAGTATTATAACACAAAAATAAAAACGGTGACTAAATACTATATCATATATCAGCTGGTTGGGACAGTAACAAATTACAGTAATGCAATATACTCTTTAACATAAACGGAATAAAGTTCTAGATTATTTTGCATAATATTGACAGATGTACCTAGTGTACGCTGTTCCGGTTTCTTGCAGTATGGCGTCAGATAACGTGGCGTTCCGTTCCACTGCTGAGTATTATGGAAAAATAATTTAACTTACAAATAATATAATGCAGTTTGTTTATAATTTTGTTCAGGTTTTTAAGATACGTTTTAATTTGAAAGTGTCCCAAGTTAATTTGTGAAGTGATCTTAAAAATCGTCTCCGTAAACATAAATTACTGAAACTGATTTCAGACATTGTTCTGTAATCGGAATTCTTGTAACTAAATAAATAAATGAAAAGATTTATAAGTCTGGAAATACCTGGTAACTGATATAGTTTAATAACTATATTTAGTATCGT
Source organism: Carcina quercana (assembly GCA_910589575.2). Taxonomy (NCBI): domain Eukaryota; kingdom Metazoa; phylum Arthropoda; class Insecta; order Lepidoptera; family Depressariidae; genus Carcina; species Carcina quercana. The sequence goes on from OU342453.1 coordinate 7,270,774, forward strand.
CGTGCATCGGAACGTTCCCGTCACTAGTGATTACTTGCTCAGCGCCCGCCACGAAGATGGCGACGGGTCGGTACGTATCTGTTCCAAAATACTTGTTAGTAACTAGTTATTCAGAATAACTATTAGTGTCTACTTAACCAAAACAACAACAATAAAACTTGCTAAAACTGTAGTTTTTGGGCAGTTTTGTCCGGGTTATTAAAAGTTATGATTGTTTTTAGCGAAAGTAGGCGGACCAGTGCTGCGTGGGAACATTTCGAGGTGCAGGATCCAGTAAAATGCATTGCAATTTGTAACCTATGCAACGAACCCTTTTCTTTCAAGGCGTCTGTTACCAATTTGGTGAAACATATAAGACGTAAACACAGCTATGCGATGGTAAAAATGGAAGAGGGTGCAGCAGGTAACAGTGACACAGATGCTGAAGATGTTTTAAGGTAATGTCAACATTTTTATAACCTCAAAAGATTTAAATTTCGAAGCCGGCTATTAGTTTCGGGCAAAGACATTTAAAATTGATAGACCGGACAAAGCAAACAAACATTTTGATCCTAAACTTATTACCAATTGGTAATAAGTTACTCAATCTATTGTCACATCACTTCACGAGCGACCAAGACATTTGACATACCATTGACTTTTGAGATCAAAATGTTAATATGAAACGTTTCCCAATGCCCGCTCTATAACCTATTACTATATTTAAATCTCTCTGGTTTCGGGCCACCCTAACGCCAGAGGCGATGAGGCATAAAGTCTCGTTTTAGCGCCCCCTTTTGTGCACCCGAATCGATTTGCCATAATTATTATGCTTAACAGGCAGGTTGGAGATCATAACAAAGTTTAGATGTTACTGTATTTGCACACTATGTTTGCAACTCTGAAGTTAGCTACAAAAGGCTGCGAAGTATCAATTATTAACGTATAAATGATAGTATATAAGGCAAGTTAGCGAATGGAAAGAAATGTCCTAGTGTTGTATGTCATCTAGGGATAGTTATTATCGAATACACACACATTCCGTCTGTACATATTTGAAATTCTGGAGAGCTGACTTCAGAGGGGTTTACAGTTTTACAGTGTCATCCTTTTTGAAATTATTAGTTTAAGAGTGGTTTAAGGAATTTTTCAATTCATTTTCACTTGATACGACTCTACAGTTTGTCTATGTCTAAATTCAAAATTTCATTTTAGCGAAATGAAGTTATCCTCAGGAGAGATATGGGCATACTTTGACAAGAAAGACGAGGAGGCTAAGATCGCCAGTTGTAAAGTGTGTCTGCAGCAGTTCTCGTATAGATCTACAACGGCGAACCTCAGGAAGCATATGATACGGAAGCACAGTTTACAAGTTGATTCAGCTTCTGATGGTGATAAATCTTATGAGCCCGAAATTGAAGATGAAATGTAAGTGGTAGAATTGTATTTTGGTCCCAAATACCTAAGGAACCGACTTTAATTGATCATCCTTGCAAGTTTTATTAAAATATTATAAAAGAAACATACATTTCGGTCACATGCTGTGACATAATGCCATGAAGTGTATAGTTAAATTAAAATCTAGAAGTTTTTAAAAATATAGTTATCATAAAGTCCCCTTTTTAAAAACAAAATGTAATAGAAAACCTAATAAGTGTTATTTAAGTTGTTTTAACTCATGTTTTTGTTTGTTTGTGTAAAACTTAAGAAAAAATTAAAATTATTACTTTTTAATGTTTTTGGAGTTTTATAATTCCTTTTATAATATATATGTTTGGTAATTATATGTTAACTTCAACTACCAAATCAATATGAACTGATTAAAATGTGTTTCGTTTTATTGAACAGGGTTACTCAAAAGCATAATTAGGTGTCAGATTTCAATATAATGTAAATCATCTGATTAAGAGACATCATTTTTTATTTATTTATTTTATCAAACATGGTCATCTACAGGATATATATTAACATAAGTATTAAGACACAAATTTGATAGTATAGCCAAATGTTGTCCCACTTACAGGCAACAATGACATGCAAATAAAAACATTATTAAATTAAAAGAATGATAATAAAAATAGAAAATAAAAATAGATCAGAATCATGGGCATTTGTCTTTCCTTAGTACTTGTTGAGTGCATTAATTAATTTACCTTTTGTGATCGGATTGTAAAAAGGTTTCGAAATGTCATTTATTTCTTTGATTAAAAAAAAATTATTTTAATTGTGAACCGATTTTGATGATTTTTTGTTTGGTAGATCTTACTCCAAAGGTGGTCCCGTATACATTTTATCGAAATTGATTTAGCGCTTTTTGAGAACTATATACCCATGTAATTCTACCTCTAAGGGTGAGCATTTTAGAGGACTTTTACTAGCTGTAGACTTTTAGGGCAGTTAAAGTCAGTTCCTTAGTCATTTTTGAATGCGTCAATTATCTTGAATGTAATTGTTTTTAATGAAAGTATTTGTTCCAGTCCCCAAAAGACGAGGCAAAATCGCTCCCTTCTCTGGCTGTATTTCAAATGTGTGGACCCCGTTGCTAAAATGGCCCGGTGTCTCATATGTAGGAAGCTCTTGTCTCACAACACTACATTAACCAATCTAAAGAAACATCTGGATCGGAAGCATCCCGATGTACAGATTCCGGAGAAGGCAGATGGGGTACGTATCTAACATCAGAAACAGACATGCAATTGCTATAATAATATCCTGCATTCTTCACTAGTCTGTTTACAGTTAGCCATGGGGACTCATTAAAGTTATAAAGTTAAAGACATGCAGGTTTCCTCACGATGTTTTCCTTCACCGTTGAGCAATCGGATAATGTACTTGAATTGAAAAACAACTCATAGGTACACGGCTGGATTGGAACCCGGAACCCTCAGATTGAGAGTCCGCGCCTTATCCACTGCGCCACCGATGCTTGTGGGAGCAGCTACTGCAGTATATTTAAGATTTTTAAGGTTCCATTGTATTGTCTCACACAGAAGCCGAGAGTGCTAATGTCATCTGGAGGACAGTTGTTTGAGATCGCTTCGAAAGAAGATGACAAAGACGATGACACCATGGAGGTAAGTCTTAATTTAAGACCTGCACCTGTCTGTAATTTAATGCAAACTAAGTTGGCCCCTCTGAAGTTAGCTACAAAAGACCGCGATGTATCAATTATTAACGTATAAATCGGAAGCAAGGCAAGTTAGCGGGTGGAAAAAAATACCGCCCTTTAGTGGGCGCTGTAGCTTTTCGTGGGGATGGTGGCGGGTCCAAAGGCAATAGGGGGACATTTTGTTTTTAATGATTTGTATGTCTGAATTATAAAAAATCAATTTTTTAGATTGTAAAATCAATTTAGGTTGTAGGTTTAATTTTATTACTAATCTAGGTTAAGTTTACTAACAAATCTAATTTAAAATATTGACATGTAAATATGTCTGAATTAAATGTTTTTGTATTTTTAACCCTCGTCACATAAAGAGGGGTGTTATTAGTTTGACGCCAATGGCTGTGTGTGTGTGCCATCGTAGTTATTATACATATTTATATAATATAAAACTTGATTCGAATCAGCAGTTTGAAGAGTATCAGCTGATGTTAGACATTTTCGGTATAAAATGAATTTAATTTGATTATAGTGTAGGGTATTTTTTTTTAATTTAATTTATAAATAAATAAAATAAAGTAGGTTTTTATTTTCTCTCTCCACAACGTCATGTAATTGTTATTAATTAATATTAAATATATATATATATTAATATTAAATAATAATACATCATTTAATTGTTAATTAATTAAAAATCACGACCCTCTGCCACGTACACGAGCAAAACGATTAGAGAGAGACAGAAATAAGTAATTTACAATTTGTAATTATTTATAGATAATCGACACAGAAATAAAATTGGTATAATTAACTATTGTGTAAAAGGGGGCGTTGGAATTTTTTCTTGTAAAGTTCGTAAAAGTTTGGTAATCTATTGTTTATAAAGACAGCTCCGAAATAAATTGTAATTATTTCCAGCAAACCACAGACATGGAGCATGTTTATTTGGAGGACATAGACGCTTTAGAAGAAGAGGTATTTCCGAAGAAACGGAAGCTGCAGAAATCACCAAAAGTAACCAGGAAAAAGAAAACTGTCTACCCGGATACCAGTTCCGAGGAAGAAGTAACTGTTACAAATAAATACTTGAAGAGAAATAACAGCTTGGATAGCTGTGATTATTTCGGAAAATATATAGCTTCGTTGTTAAAGAAGCTGCCTGCGCAGATTTCGAACCAACTACAGAGCGATTTTGTTAAGCAAATAATGAATGCTCAGCTAAGCGTTGATTGTGAAAGTGAAGCTGTTGGGAAGAATGCTTACTCAATAACTATAACCACTGAGCCAGCGAAGTCCTGTGATGATAGTCTGCAATAAACTATTTTTGTATTTTGTTTGCTTTCATTTTCAAATCCTTTGATCTAATACAAAAATCATGATATAACTCCAAGGAACCAGAAAAAAATTGTTTCTGAAATTTTCTCGACAGTATTTTTGAAAAATTTATTTATTACATTTAAAAAAAAATTATACATGTTTATAAATCAGCAAACTGCCAAGGCAGTAACCGGTTTTTTTAAATTAAATGTTTGTTACCTCAGAACTTTTGACTGGGTGAACCGATTTAGATGTGTCTTTTTAATTTGAAGGCTGGTGCTTCCCGTGTGGTCCCATTTTGGCCCAGTTCTTGAATCCATGAGAAAACGATATAATTCTTAAATTTGCCTTAACAAAAGTAGACTTTTAGGACAATTGAAGTCGGTTTCCAGTTCTTTTTTAATGCATTTACTTGTTAACAAAATGAATTAAAATTAAAGTATTTCAGTAAATAAACTAAAACCGGTCAAGTGCGAGTCGGACTCGCGCACCGAGGGTTCCGTACAAAACATAAATAATTAACATACTGAAAATTATGTTCTACCGAAAAATAAGTCCGATTTAAGAACAAACTTTACTTTGCGGTTACATTACATACCCGATGTATGGCTTTCAACTGCAAAGTTAAGTTTGTAAACGGAAAAGCTATTATTACTCTTGTGTTTTAATTAGAAAATCCTTGTTTTCAGATTTGTTCCTATGGTTGTGCTGTAAGATCTTGCTTCTTGACAAATTTCATGATTCTAGGTCAACGGGAAGTATACCCATATATATAGGTTTTGATTCGCTTGCATTTTGTATGGAAATGGTCTAACATACAGCGATATCTTTTTATTGCGTTGACCTGTAAGTTTGATTTTTTCACAGCTCCAAGGGACGGCAGACTGGAGTATTCGATATTAATTTCAACTTGATATCTCCACGCGTTCCTGAGAAAACGGGTCTTGACAGACGGACAGCCAAGTGATCTTACAAGGGTTTCTTTTTTTTTCGACTGAGGTGCGGTGCGGGTCCCTAAAAAAATACGGGTTCATTCATTTGTCTATTGTTTCTTGTAGTTTAATACCAGTCTATGTTTTATTTCATGGAAGGCGTTATAATTTTCGTTTAAGGCGATCCACCTAGTCCGCGCGCTTTACACGAAAAGGTGTGTTCAGCGGAAGTGCCTAGGTCTCCACAATCTGCCATTTTTTGCAAATACTGGGAACCTGACACTTGTTCAACTTGCAGACAATGTCTCCGAGGAGTCCAGCACTTGGTTCGAGCAAGCTGAAGAAGGGGGCGTCCGCTGCATGATCTGCCAAGCCTCGCTCTCAGGAGACGGTGACGAACTGAGGCGGCATCTCAAAGAGAACCATTCCAAGATTGAAGAGCTGGTGAGTTCTTTTTATGTATGATGGCCAGAGAGTAGAACGCACTGCCGGCGTCTATATTCCCACAAGGCTACAACTTGGGTGTCTTCAAGTCGAGGGTGAGCAGGCACTTTCTAGGCCAAATCTCACCATCGTAGCCCACGTCGTTTACCATCAGGCAAGATCGTGGCCAAGCGTTGATCTATATTCAGAAAGGTGGGTTTGTATTTAGCCTTCATATCACCCTGGTGGTAAGTGACGAGAAGCTCGTGCGAATCTATATAGTTTCCTGCTAGATTTTCGGGATAAGCACTACAGATAATGATAGCTATGAAATGTATTTGCTTAACTCTGCAAGTATCTCGTGCCCTTCCGACGCAGCGCCTTCTGCAACCATCACTGGACCACCATAGCCCCGCGACTCTACCACCTGCTTCCTGAACACATCTCACAACACATCGACACACCACACTCAAACAAAACACATATACTTACTTTAAAAACAAACATTAAACAATTCTTAATGAAGTGTACTGAAGCTGAAATTAAAAACATATGGGAGAAAATCTACATTCGATGCTGACTGATGAAAATAGTAAATAAACGCTACAACATTACTAACAACATACTATATATATATATATCTACTACTACTAATACACTAACATGTTGTACCTACACCCTACACTAATCTGCACTAACACAAATTAAGTACGAGTACTCTAACACACGATATTACTAACTAATTACTATCTTAAAATCTTTTTGTTTACAAATGCAATGTTTACAATAAATTAAACATTAACAACCAATATCCTACCCTAGCACGCGGGTATTTTTCCTATTTGGGAGGATATAGTCTCGCACCAGTCTTAGTCTATTGTCAAGTGCTTCGTATATATAAAAAAACTAACTTTATTTTGCAGAAATCTGACTCTGAAATTCAAGACGAAGCTGACGACGATATATTCACAGAAGTAGTATATCTTGACGAGGAACTGCCTAAAACCAAGAATAGACGAAATAAGCCCAAAAAAGAATACCAACCGAAGTCCCCCCAAAAATTCAATAATAGAAAACGTTCCCGCGTCTTGTCAAAAGATAACGAGAGAGACAGCACTTCTTCTGATGAACTGCTCATTAAAGAATTGCGTAGAAAGAGTAAAGAGGATGAGGAATTGGAGAGGTTCTCCAAATACATCGCCTGCTTGATCAGGCCACTCCCTCAGGACGTTTGTACGAAACTGCAGATGGACATCATTAATTTAGTTATGAAAGAGAAACTCAAGAGACAGGAGAGAGATGTTTTGGAGGAAAGGGCTGACTTCGTAATAGTTCCCGTTGAGAATAGCGCTCAGAACCCTTAATTTAATAAGACCGCCAGCTGTGGACTTGTACTACGTCGAGACTGGATGTGGAACACGGGCATGACTGCGATTAAATGCTCCTAGATGACTGCCTGCATCTCTGACAGTGACAGATCGCGAACGTAATCGGCGTGTGATTGGTCGACACTTTGGTGCTTTTCGCGTTTAGGACCAATGTGTTGGCGCCGCTGTCATTCGAGCAACTGGTTCACGCGCAGTTAGTGATGAATTTTGCCCGCTTTGTGTGTGATTCGGAATAATAATTTACGTGTAATTTAATTGAACACAAAATACCTTATAATGTGCTATTAAGCTACATTCTAAGAGAGTATTTGTTAACTGTGATAAGATACTAGATAATTATTTGTCACATGCTTTTTAGTAGTAATAAAGATACATTTAAACTTGCTTGTTTGTTTTTTATATGGCTTCGAATGTGGTACTGAGTTACAGACTGATATTTTTTTGGTAAGATTTTTTCCTACCAGGAAAAGGCAAAGGCAAAACACCATACAGCCATATCTTTGATAATTATATTCTCTCAGAATTTTAAGGTTATAAACAAGGCTGAAGCCATTTCTTCAGTTTCTCAATAAAATGTATCATGTGAACATTTTATCGCTTGTTTTGACGATTTTTAACGAGAATTAAAGAGAAGTCATATAAAAGTTGAGTTGTCATTGTTACAAGGCGTATAAATAAAGGCTTTGTTGTATAAATTCTTTGTCCTTTGTTTCCACATTGAATGATAACGTTGTCTCAAACAAAATGGCCGCCCGTCAGATGTGTAAAAAACAAAACATTAAAAATTCAACGACGAATCACTAAGTATGTTAATTTATCTTGAAAAAACAATAATAGCGTTACGCTACGATAAGATGGCCTTCAGGTTATTTGGGTCAAAAATGTTTTTTTAAGATAAACGTATGGCCTTATTAAAAATCTTGATTATGCTAAAAAAACATACGTTAAGATTCGCTTGGCATGCTAGATTAGCAAGTAGACACTTGCTGGCTAGCTGGGTTAGCCCGACCCGGCTTCGTTCATGGAGTTGGAAATGAAATTGTGTGGTAGTTGCTGGAATCTTCTAGAAATGATACGCCAAGGCCTGTTCTTGTACGCGGCTACAGGTCAAGCTATACATTTCAAGTACAAGAAGAACTAGCATCGTGCGGGATTTCAATGCGAGGTCAGCGTAGACTGGAAATATATAGCTTGATGTGTAGCCGTGGTCAATGACTTGGATGGTTGTGTAGGGAAAGATTGAATGGAAGGTTATACAAGTAATTCCTAAGGCAAAACTGCCTCGCACCATAATTAAAATCTCTTTACTCACACCCCAATAAGAATTAGGCCACGGAAGTGTTTACAAACATCATCAAAATAAGAGTATTAAGTTCGAATTTTCCCTTGTTTAAACAAATGACCTTGGTTCACCCTCACGACTCTGTATTCCATGAGTCATGCAGGATTTTGCGTAGTTCGAAATAAAAAATGAATAACTAAGCTAAATGATTCAACAACAAAAAATATATCTGACTGGTGTAACATTTGCGCAACGGAAAATACGAGGAAAACCTGATTGATACCCGTTTTAAAAACCTACGCAATAATCATACGAAAATGATTCCATTTTATGCCGAAAATGCTCACCAACATCAACTGATACACTTCAAACTGCTGAATCGATTTTTACCAAATGCCCACCGCAAGAAAACTTGCTTTAAAAAACACATCAAATCGGTCCACCGGTATGAACTTCCCTCATTTTACGTCGGGGAAGAAAAAAATACCTTTATCGCTTAGTAATTTCGTTTTTTTAGGAGTGTGATCTTCTTGAACAGGGATTATTATTATCAGAAACAAAGAGCTAGAAAAACCAAGAAATGATTCTCGATTTCTTGGTTCCGCTTCATTTTGCTAGCTCCTCTTCTTGGTCTTATTCTTGAACTTGTTTCTGTGTATCTTGGTAGATGAAATAGAATATTAAAGTTACCTTTGTATATTTGCCAGACCTTGTGTAAGAAGCCATCAGAAATATTTGTCGAGCTTCGAAGAGCTCTGGGAAGGGAATAAGGGTATGGTGGAAATCAGCTTCAGTTCTTTCTTGAATGTTGATTATCATCTGAAATATGTTCTTCTGAAGTGCTAGAAGTAGCAGAATATATGGAATGTTCAATTATTTTATGTTGTTTCTGAGTAACAATGTATTTGGTAGCTTCTTGTTCTTCAACTTGTTCCTGTATATCTTGGCAGCTGAAAGAGAATATTATTAACCTTTGTATATTTGCCAGACCGGATGTCAGAAACTTTCAGAAACATTTGTCGAGCTCCGGAGAGCTCTGGGAAGGGGGCAGGATCAAGGATGGGACAAGGGAGGGATTGGGAACGCTGCGGACATTCCTTACAGTGTGACTCCAGTCACACCGCCACCTACACTTAACAATAAACTACAACTAATTGTAAAAACATTGTAAAATTTCAAATAGTCGCTCGTTCTCTTTGTACATCACAGAAATTCCTACATCTTACATGCCTATACTGTGACTTCACTAACTTAGACTGTCCAAGTGATTTTACGTCAGAATTTGGTTACGCTTTAATCGGAAAACTATACGCTTCAGTCCAGCAAATAATATGCTTTAGACAAAAAAAATTATGACCTCAGCATCATGGTTTTCCGACTAAACCCCTTTTGTTAGTAGAAATTAACTTTAATATAGATTAAATATAACGTAATTTAGCTTTAGCCAGAATTTCATTTAGCTTAAAAGTGTAAAAATTAATTGATTTCCTAAGAAAATAATGTATGAACACAATTTAGAAATTGCATGCCCAAGTATCAAGTTACTATACATAAGGCATCCACTGTTTTACTTATAGCTTACACTTGTAGCTTGCATATTCTAAATTATACATACACTGATTTAGTCACATAATAAAACTAAGACCCAAAAACGAGTTTCCCATTTATAACAATGGTAAGATTCTGAACTGATGTACCAAACAAAATTTACATTTAAATCCTGGCAAGATCTGATTAATAGCTGAATTTGTATTAGAGGTGAGGTGTTGTCTTAAATTTAAAGCGAGACTCCCAAAATCGATAAAAATATCACTATTTTAGTCAATAATTCAGATTATTGCAGCCAAGACCAGAGCTTTGTAAAACTTAGCCGTAAGTCTTAAAATTATTTTCAGACAATTTTAGCACTCTCATGAGATTTTAAAAAATTATGGACAACAAAAGTATGAACTATTCAATCTCTTCACAATGTTTAATAAAAATCCTTAGAAATTGTGGAAAAGAATCTATACAACTATAAAATGTTCATACAATTTGAGTCAATAACTTTTGAAATTTGATGTTAAAAAAATTACACTTTATATACACATTGTCCAGTGGGTCCAATTAAGCTTGTCACAGTTTCTTAGACAGAAATTAAACTGTAATTTAATTTATAAAAATTTGATTACAATTTTTCTAATTTCCGAAATTTATCTACAAGATTTAGATGGATTACTAACTATTGACATTCCAATATTTGAGTCGGCAATAATAAAAAATTAGTATTTCGTTATTTACAGTCAAAGATATGCTTGGCATTTACAAAATACAATATCTCAGTCAAATTTAATATTTTGTACTTAGGAACACATATTCTAGTTAACTTTTAAAACAATAAAAGAGAAAACACATATTTTGTAGAATTTTTCCACTACCAACAATTTTTTCTGAAGTTTGCAAATTTAATATGAAAGAAATTTCTATGAGCAAAAATTACGAGAAATTTTAAAAAAGTGAATGCTGTTGACCAGAAAAATAGGTTTTGTATTTGAACATGTAAGTAGTATGTAGTGTGACTTAAATATTCTATTATACAAAGATTTTTCAAAATTTCAATTCTGACATACATTTTATACTGACAATCAAAGAACTGTAGTATTTCATCTGATAGATCTAAATCAGGGAGTTGATTATCAAATTGACTGAAAAACAAAGAAAGGGTCAACATAAATCAACTACAAGAAATAATTATCTCTCCGTAGACCAGCTCACTAGTCTAGTAGACAAGACAGTACAGTAAGGCAGTCCAACATAATTGGAAAGAGGTTCTGGACAGTGTCATGTCCTCAAACTAGACTGTCCTACTGTCTTGTCCAGTTCAATTATTCTAGATGAGCTACTTCAGGCATAGGACTCGTCCGTGACAAACCCACACTCTTGGGTCCTCTGCACTCAGAAGCCCGAGCCTATATCAGCATGGACAGTGCAGGTTTTGTCATGGGCAAGTGCGATATATCTTAAGTCCTATAATAAATGCGTTTGTTTTAGTAAAATCACGTTATAGGCACACGGTCGAACGCCCGCAGCTGAGATCAATATATCTATATTCTTTTACAAACATATTTTTTTAATATATTCATCCAATTTGTGTTAACAGTCGGCATTACACGAGTACCGTATCGTTAAATTTTAAAATCTACAACTAGAATTAGTAGCGTCGGTTCATCGCCATTCATTTATATAAATTTTTCTTTAAAGCTCTGTTCCGGTGGGGTCCGCACGTGCAGTGCTGATGTTGCGGAGACTCTGACCTCCCACCGCGGCGATGACGATCGCTTTACAAATAAAATACATTGGTCTCGAGATAAATAAAACGATACGACTAGCGGACTCCGCCCGGCACCTGAGCCTCCAGCCCAATACTCTACAAAAAATATAATAACGCTTCATTCCAAACAAATGCAACGTATGACCCGCGCCCGCGAAGCCCGAGCCGCCGCTGCCGACCCCACAATAACATTAACTTAAGTAGAGACAAGATCAGTCATGAGACGAAGATTTCAACTCAAACCTGGCTGGGACGGAAGCAGAGGCTAGAGCGCTGCGGGTGGGGCCGGGGCCGAGGGTCTGGGCACCGGGCGCCGAGCGACAGGAAACGCCGCCGCCACGAGACCACCTCCGCAATTTTTTTGTGTTTTTCTCATTTATTTTTGAAGAGGAGGAGAGTCTCGCGCCGGCGGCGTCGCCTGTTCGCCGGGCCTGCACTTATCTACTAAAATTTTCACAAAATAATACCTAACGCCGGAACGTGGAGCACAGCCGCGCGGCGTCGCGCCGGACCAGGCTCGGCGCCGCGCCTCCGCGCACTTTAGAGCGTTACGAAATAAAAAACTTAGCACTCGAGTATCGGGAGCGCGCGCCGGCGAGGAGTTCGTGGGCGCGCGCCCTCGCTGAACTAACACTAGGTCCATCGCGGAGCTTACGCCGGGCTCACATTGAGCAGCAACTTGAGTGGCAGAGCGCGGTCGGGTTCGGGCCGGCAGCGTCCCGCTCGCCAGTGCGTCGGCGGGGGAGGCAGCGCGGCCGCCGCTGGCGCTGCGCCCCACTTGGAGCCCGCGTAGCGCTCTTCGCGCCGGTCGCGCCGCGCCGCCAGTGCCGGCAGCGGAGTTCGCGTGCCGCGCCTGCGGCCCCGTTGCTGTTGGCTCGGGCCGTTCATAGCGCCGCGCGGCACCGGTGGTACACTTTCACGATATTCTACGGACAGTTCGCTTATCACTGTAGCTGTGGTGGGGCGCCTTCGGAGTAGAGCACGTTACACGTAATGGTCGCCGCTGTGAGATCACGATACACTGACTGACTCTGCGATCCGCTCGTCGGCCTCGAACCTGTCGATCTACGCGGATGACACGTCGAAACACTTGCTATATGGTTCACTTTCACGACTGTACGTCGGCGGTCGCGCTGCTAGCTCCGGTGATAATCGATTTTTAAAATAAAACATGGACGCCACCTTTCCATAATTCACACCTTCACCTCTCGATTTCGACTACGTCACGGCGGCGGCGCTCTCGGTATTTATACGGTAATGGCGGCTGCGCCAAATAGCTGCGCAGTGGGGATGTAAAGCATTCCATACATGTTAATCGGAAAAATTGATCAGAATTTTTTTTGTATAAATATTTATAATTTCAACTGCCACCTGTTTCAATATAATACATAAAATAAAAAATCTCACATTCACATAGTATGCTTATTAAATCATTTAATGCAAACTTTAGAGATTCAACGAATACAAATATTCATATTAAAAATAGTAGGATCACTTGGTTGTCCGTCTATATATCTGTTACGACAATTTTTCTTATAAACGTTCAAAGTGTATCTAGTTTAAGCGATACGTGTGAAATCTAATGTTTTGTTTTTTCTTTTATTTATATAGGTGTGTCAATTAGTAGTAGGTCCAGCAGAAAACCAGCTATACTACTACTACTTACCAGCCACCAGCTTACCTACCTTTAGCTGTACTAAATGTTGCATTTATTCTGCTTATTCTATCTTGTGTGTGTGTTTTGTTTGTGTATTATATGCATATAGTACCGCATAAAGGTTTTGAATTTGAATAAATGCGTCGAGGTCATCATCATCAGCAAGGAAACGTCCATTGCTAGACATAGGTCTCTTCCATGGTACACCACATTGATCGATCCCGTGCCACTTGCATACAGTGACTCTCCGCGACCTCAGTTCATCAACTAGGGTGACGGCCCAGAAGACGTTTCCCGTTACGTGGTCGCCACGCAAACTGTTCCTACGGTTACCCGTACGCGTGGAGGTATCAAGTTAAATTAATATCAAATACTCATGTCTGCAAGCCCTTAGATTTCAGAAAAATAAAACTTAAAAAAAAACAATAAAAAAGATACGTCCGTTTATGCTGCTTATTTTGACGATTACCCGTGAAAACGCATCAAAACCCATACTTCACATTGAACTAGAATCCTGAAATTTAGCAAGAAGCAAGATATTAATGCACAAGTATAAGAATGAATCTGAAAAGTAGAATTGTTTGATTATTTCTTGTAATATTTTTGAAATAAATTTTTTTCTACATTTCCACTTTCCACCTCGTATTTAAAAAGTTAATTATTTAATCTTACTTGTCTACTAAGTTAATCGCGTGGAAATTTATAAAATTTTACAATAGAACCTAAAGTAATATCTGTAACTGGCATTATCATCCTAATCATCAGCTGGAAAAGGTCCACCCACTGCTTAACATTTTTAAATATCAGGTAAAAATCTTAATACCATAGATGGAGATAATTTAGACAGGACTGCTAATTAAAGGTAGGTCATAAATTTTTGAAATCTTAATTAATTTAATACTTTAAAAAAATTCAACTATGTATTTCAGTGTTTAATTTATTATTACTTTAGTACATTGATTAGCAAATATTGTTGTAATGAACCAGTGAACGAGTAACCATTTAATAACTATACTATAAAAATCCCTGGCCAACAATGATTTTCATGTATGAACTGCTTTACATTCGCTGGGCCTAGCAACGTTCAATGAAAAAAACAACACGAAAACAAGATGGCTGCAAGAGCTTTCCAACCAAATTCAATAGGTCGGAATCACAAAGAAACTGAATCACTATAACGACTACATGATTTTGTAGCGTAATACAAATGTCTGTCTTTATCGATGTTATTCGTTTCGATACGAAAAGTGTATTCGTACTAGGTGATTGATAAAATTTGTTTTGTTTACATAATACATTATGTTATAAACATCCTTTATCGGTTTAAGCGCAATTGCATTAATTACGTAATATGTTTTGTGTTGTGTCGTTCCTTTTTAGGGTTCTGTAGTCAAACGAGGAACCCTAGTTTCGCTCCGTCCGTTCGCAGCTCACCTCGAGACCCTTACTACTAGACAGCTGTAATTTGGTAAGGGTCATACGGGTATAGATATTAATGACGCCGACAAACTCGTAGAAGAAAATATTGTAAAATATTTATGTATGGCTCCCATACACGTAACTGGGGGATGAATTTTTTTCGCATCTTCCCCATGGCGTGTATCGTTAAATAGGCCTTTAGCAATATTAAGCTTTTGTGTGATAATTTTTGTCTGAATCGAGCATCACCCCCCCCCCCCCCCCCCCCTCTATCTGCTAAACTATTGCTTTTAAAAATCTGAAAAAATTCAGCAGTAGTACATATGCTAAAGTTTAAAGGAAAACTATCGCGACTAAGCTGGCTTCACAGGTTAACGACTAACAGGCGTCCAAAGTATAACAAATATACTAGGAGATGTCAAAATGAAAATTTCGTACAAATTTCGTTCATCTTTTCATCAGACGTTTGAACGTATTGGAAAGTTCAACTACGGAAGCCTATACTGCGCGTGGCCTATATCCTTTTCATGTAAATCAGACATAAACAGAATAGCAGGTAGGTAAAACGAGCGGACCCTTCGGGGCAGTCAAAATTTAAAAAGGTGGCAATCACAGGAAATGCATCACCTGTTCGGAAACCGTTGAATTCCATTTACTTATTTCTTTTTAGGAATCCGCACCCAAAGGGTAACCAACGGGCCCCTATCACTGAGACTCCGCTGTCCGTCCGTCACCAGGCTGTATCTCATGAACCGTGATAGTTAGACAGTTGACATTTGCACAGATGATGTGTTTCTGTTGACGCTATAACAACAAATACGAAAAACCAGAATAAAATAAATATTTGAAGGGGCTCCTATACAACAAACGAGATTTTTTGAGACGTGTGATGTAACATACAACTAGCGCCATCTAGTGTCGTACTCGTCTACTACTGCAAAACTAAATTGATAACGAAAATCGAGACGCATTCTTTAGATTGATTTTCCGTATGTTAAATATCCATATTCTGTACGGAACCTTTCGAGCGCGAGTCCGACTTGCACTTGGCCAATTTTTTCCATGAAAACACATAATGCGTGGATATTTTTTATTATTTTGAAGACGGCGGAAGACGGTTTGATATTTTGATTAACTTTAATATTGATATAAATTGCTACGCTTCAGTTGTGGCTTCAGGGTACAAATTATATTTAACCGACTTCAAAAAAGGAGGTTCTAGACTCAACGCGTATTTATGTTTTAATAAAATTTTACCCGATATCCTCGTGAATATTTGTGGACCGATTTTGAAAATCCTTTTCCAGTAGATATTCCTCCAGCTCGCACGAAGCGTACAACTTCCACATTCATCATGCTTACAGCTAAAGTATGGAACGTACTGCCGGTTTTCGAGTTCCATGAAAACTACAACTTGTGAATCAAACGAAGAGTAAATAGTCACATTCTAGAACAACGCGTAACATCGTCGACATTGAGGTCAAACGTTGGTCTATCTTCTATAAAAAATAAGGATTCGTCCAAAGACATTTAACATTAATATTAATAGACCGGACAAAGCAAACAAAAATTTTGATCCTAAACTTATTACCAATTGGTAGTAAGTTACTCAATCTAGTGTCACATCACGTCACGCGGCCGTACAAGACATTTGACATACCGTTGACTTTTGAGATCAAAATGTTTATATGAAACGTTTCCCAATGCCCGCTCTATAACCTATTACTATATTTAAATCTCTCTGGATTCGTCCAAGATTTCTATTTCCCGAGCTTGCAATGGAAGTAGTCTTTTATAATAATACCAAAACAGATTTTACTAAATTTATTCACAATAGATCCTGCTCAGCGTCATCTCGCTGATGCGTTCGTAAGTAAAGAAGTATTTGGGTATGTTTTCCAATGACATCTCCTCCACCGCGAGCGTGCAGCGCTCGTCTCCAGCCATGAGCTCGTCGAGGGTCATAAAGAAGAACCCGTACAGCGGCTGCCAATCCTCGCCGACATAATGCTGCACCGTCCCCACGTAGACGGTGATGGAGGGCTTCATCACCAGCATTTTGGCCAGGGTAGAAGCTAGAGACCGGGACAGATCGGTCTCGTAAATCACTGCAAATGAGATAGTTATCTAAAGAACAAACCGAGGGTTCTTTTTAGGGTTCCGTAGTCAAACAAGGAACCCTAATAGTTTCTCGCTGTCCGTCCGCGGTTCAGCTCAAAGAATCTTACTGCTAGAAAGTTGTAATTTGGCACGGGTGTATATTAATCACGCCGACAAACTGGTAGAATAAAATCATGAAAAATAATTTTTTTACGGTGGCTCCCATACACGTAACTTGTGAATGAAATATTTTTTCGCGTCTACCTCAGTGTGTGGGGTATCGTTGAATAGGTCTTTCAAAAACACTGAGGGTCTGAGAACACCACCTTTTGATTCAAGGATCCGTTTGCGAAATATTAAGCTTTAAAGTGATAATTTTTGTCAGATAGGGCGTTTCATACTAAATTTCTGTTGACATAATCTTTCAAAATATAACAGCTGGATTTGTGCAGTAACTATCTAACAATAGTACATCAGATTGTGATGTCGCGAAATGAGTATCATTAACATACAACTTCACAGTGAATCACAGTTTACATTTTAAACACTTTTCCGATGATTGTTCAAAGCGCCATCTATGAACCATTAGCTGCGTAACTGCTATTGTAGCTAACTATAAAGTTGTAAATCAATTATATTTATTCCGCGACACTATAATTTTCATCTACTATTTTAACGTAATTACTTATCAAAGCAGCTATTCTATTTTAAAAGATTATGGCAACAGAAATTTAGTATGGAAGCATTAGGAGAGGTATAACTAGGTCGCTGGTGCATCTAGTAGAGGGACCGACCGCACGCTTCCCTGCCCATTTCCACTTC
Source organism: Carcina quercana (assembly GCA_910589575.2). NCBI lineage: Eukaryota > Metazoa > Arthropoda > Insecta > Lepidoptera > Depressariidae > Carcina > Carcina quercana. The sequence continues at coordinate 7,288,506 of OU342453.1, forward strand.
AGCTCACTGACTCGTCGAGCCTTGTCGGTGACCTTACTTCTTCTACGGATTTCCTCTTTCCGGATTTTATCACGTAGAGAAATCTCCAGCATAGCTCGTTCCATTGCTCGCTGAGTGACTTTGAGCTTGTTCACTCGTCCCACAGTAAAGGACCACGTTTCGGTTCCGTATGTCATCACTGGCAACACGCACTGATTACAGACTTTTTTAGACACTCCATGCTATAAATATGAAACTTCAACTGTCGTCTTCTCAACTGCTATCCAGGAATTATTTAACTGAATAGAAACTCTTTTCTAATGAAGTAACGTTCCTTACAGTCTGAAGCTATGACGAGGTCCGCCCCCCGCACCTCGCCGGTCACCCCCTCCCCCCACTCCCCCTGCAGATCCAGGGGCATCACCACGAACTCAGCCTTCACCAGGTCCGCGTTGTGGAGAGTATTCCGCTCCTTTATCTCCAACAAACCCTTACGGTCCACATCTGAAACACACAAGAATTTCAATTTTCTGCCTCACTTCCCCAATTATCATACCACGTAAGAATGAAAGGGTCAGAAACAGTGCTCCATATCGACTCTCGTCTCGATGTCCGATAGCTTTTTGTCGCAACTTATTTAAAAAAAAAACTATTGGCATATAATAACTTGCAATAAAAGCGATGGTAGCTCAGTTGGGTAGAGTTTCAGTCCTTGAACAATCGAGGTCTGGAACAATCCTGGCTCGTACCAATGAGTTACAATTTGTTATTTATGTACAAATGATAACAATCATTACCATTGGCTTTTCGGTGAAGGAAAACATCGTGAGGAAACCTGCGCACTGCTGAGCAGAAATTCACAGGTGCGTGTGAAGTCTACCAATGCGCACTGGTCTCGCGTGGTGCACTATCTCCCATACACTCTCTGTAGGAGAGTAGGACTGAGACCTGCAGTGGGGACATGTATAGGCTGATGATGATGTGATTGGCATAAGAGATTATTTAAATTCTAAATCTGTCAAATTAATATTAGACTTATAATTATTTTTTTAACCTAGGTGGTCCCGTCCCGCTGCAGCCTGGAGCTGGAGTCCCCAGGGTTCCTCGACTTGCGCAGACGATGACCACCGAGGGGCGTTTAGTGGATGAAAATTCAACATAACAGATTTCCCCCTCGAAAGGTTCATAAAATTTCATGCATCATCTGATGGTTTTAGACCTTGATAACTGCTGGAGTTTGATCTAAATATAATGGTGATTTGATGAGTGCCTTGATTTTTCGAGTTGTTTAACCATGGATTGACGTGATGAAGGACCGCTCGCGCCGTCACATTTATTACTAATTTAACAAAAATAAAAGATGGCCGACCTGACAAAATGACCGAGTCCCATCAGCAACAACTTCATACCTGTAGAGACCACCTTCCTGGCGAACATGGACGCGACGATGCTGGTGAACCCTGTCCCAGCTCCCAGCTCCAGCACACTCCTCCCAGACAGCTGACCCTGAAGTCCTAGGTGGACCATCAGGTCGGAGAGGAGGAACGCACATGGCCATACCTCGAGCCCCAGAAGAGCATACGTAGAAGTCAGACTATGCTCTGAAACAAGGAAGTTGAGCAGTTTAGGATGTTGGATGGAATAAAATGGTGGTAGCTAGGCAAGCAAGCGTCGGTGGCGCAGCGGATAAGGCGCGGACTTTCAATTTGAGAGTTCCGGGTTCAAATCCAGCCATGTACCTATGAGTTGTTTTTCAATTAAAGTGCATTATTGCCTATACCGATTGCTTAACGGTGTAGGAAAACATCGTGAGGAAACCTGCACACTCCTGAGAAGAAATTCAAAGGTGTGTGGGAAGTCTACCTATCCACACTGGGCCCGTGTGGTGGACTATGTCCCATACACTCTCTGTAGGAGAGTAGGCCTGAGCCCCTGCACTGGGGACGTATATAGGCTGTTGATGATGATGAGGCAAGCCAAGCCCGTGTCTTGGGCAACACTCTGAAACTACCTTCCACAATGTTCCTTGGCTGTCGTCAAATGCGTCGACAAACAGAAATACTGACATCGATGGAAACCAAATAGCCGATATCCTATCTAGACAGCATATAAATAATCAAGGCAAAACACATACGCTTCTGTCATTCATTAAAGTACAATTATCTAATCATACTTACCAATTTTAATGACTTTATTCTGTGTTCTACCTATAGCAATGCTTCCATCGCTTTCCGCAACCGATCTGTTCAACAGCTCCGGTAGAAAAAACTTGAACTTTGACACCATAGCTGAAACACATACGTTATAAATATAATAAATAACATAAGCTGGGAGTACCTCCACGCGGTGAAGGCGGAAACAGTTTAGGCCTAATTTTCTATAGCTTAAACCGGACGTAAAATAAGTGCTTTACAGAGAAATATTATCGAAGCTGAAATTGTAACTGGGTGTGATGCAGGCGAAACTATTTATACCACGTATTCCACTCATTCCCATCACAGGGATGTCCCAGGGACAGACGCTGAAAGCTGCCGGTGTAGACCTGAGATCTGGTTGCTTTTAACACGGCCAACTTTATGTTGCTTTCTCGCGGGTCAGTAACGCTGCAGGACTTTATATATTGGCCTCCGAAGGGAAAACTACCAATGTTGTTTATAAATAAATTCTATGAACGGTTCTTACGGTCATAAAGTCTACGCGAACGAAGTCGCGGGCTCCAACTAGTACATTATAAATACGAAAATGAGTTGGTCTGTTGTTCCTTTACATCGTAACGGAGAGTATGCTATGCCCTGACAGGGTTCATGTATATAGATCCGAATAATATTTGAAGTGTAAAGACTCTATGTACATGAATGCAAATAAACAGATTTGATTTGAGTCTGCCTTGATCGTTTTGTATAGGGATAGCTTAAGTGCCGATAAAGGACATTAAAGAAGGGTGTTATACGAAAATGTTTGTCTGTGGCATCGTAGCTCTCGAACAGATAGACCGATTTTGATGCGGTTTTTCTACGTGCAAGCAAGTTTCCTTGCGGTGCTTATTAGCCATATTTGGTGAAAATCGGTTCATCAGTTTGAAGAGTATCAGCTGATGTTTGGTATTTTCTTTTCTCTATACCACCGCGATCATCGCGTCGTTCGTGCATCTTCGCAGACCGCATACTAACAAATTTTCTATGTCCATCGGGCTACCTAACATATTACCTAAGTCTGCCGGTATAAATGGTAGCAGAGTCAGCGCCGCATTAAATTGAAACTTCTGGATGTGTTCGCTTACCATACAACGGCCTTGTTACTTCTGTCGTTGAGATGAAGGCCAAATGTACAACGTGCGGCAGTCCACTGCTGGACATAGTCCTCTCCCAGTGTGTGACACTCAATTCATTGCTCTGCTCTCCGCATCCATTAACGTCTGGCTACCCTAAATAAGTCATCTACGTTTGTCTAGACGTGCTCTCCACTCGAGGACTCGTCTGCTTCAGCGATTGTCAGTCCTTCGTCAAATATGACCATCCCACTGCCACTTCAGCTTGCTAATACGGTCAGCTTAACTTGTCATATAGGTATGTATTTAACAAAGCAGTGGTAGCTCAGTTGTGTATAGCGTCAGTCCTTGAACTATCGAGGTCTGCGTTCGATCCTGACTCGTACCAATGAGTTACAATTTGTTATTTATGTACGAATGATAACAATCATTACCATTGGCTTTTCAGTGAAGGAAAACATCGTGAGGAAACCTGCGCACTCCTGAGAAGAAATTCACAGGTGTGTGTGAAGTCTACCAATGCGCACTGGTCCCGCGTGGTGCACTATGTCCCATACACTCTGTAGGAGAGTAGGACTGAGACCTGCAGTGGGGACATGTATAGGCTGATGATGAAGAGGGAGATATGATAACTTACTTCCTCCGTCATTCACAATGTGGTTATAGTCATCGAAAAACATATCTCTCATCATGGCGGTGTTCATGTTTGCTATCTGGAATATCATCATCATCAAAAATCATCAACTCAATTGCTATACTCGTACATATTTATAATACGATAAATTACCAAACAATGTATAGGAATCGCCTGTGGCCATATTTAAGGAAATCGGTCAAGTGGGAGTCGGACTCGCGCACCGAGGGTTCTGTACAGAATATGATCAATTAGCATACTGAAAATCATAAAATAATATGCACCGAACAATGCTGTAACGTATGCGCCCAAACACCAAACATTTTAGATTTAGTTTCGCTCCGCGTCACTAGATGGCGGCACTGATTCTATACATAAATAGCGGCAATATAAATACACATTCTGTGAAAATTTCAAATGTCTACCTATTACGGGTCGTGAGATACATCCCGCTGACAGACGGACGGATGGACAGTTGAGGCTTAGTAATAGTAACCTCACCTTGAAGCAGTCCATAGTTTCTCCTGGCGTTCCATTTAATGCCTTGATTAGGGCTACATCTCTGATGAGGGCATAGCTGGTCGCATCAGAACGGCTGGCGTCTTCCAGGAAAGCCTTGGCTTTGTCCGTCTCCAGGTCTGGGAAGAACCCAAGGATCGTCCTTGGCTCCGTGGCTATCAGTTCTTTGATCTGGTCCTCTGTGCTGACTTCCAGAGGAGCTGGGGGGCCGCTCTTCCTCTTCACCCAGCTCACGATGTCTTCCGCATGAAGCTCGCCTGCATGACAGTGGCCAAGAGGTCTGATTGATTATTTTCGAAGGCCAAGCGCGTGCGCATGAGAGCATATTGCACGCCGGATTGCTCTTGTAGGTAAAAACCCGTCTAAGTGCGAGTGAAACTGGCACACCGAGGGTTCCGTACAGAATATGAATAACTGGCATACTGAAAACATGACCAGGAAAGTGCTAGACATCCAAACTAAACCCCGAGGACGAGGAAGACCCCGAATCACATGGATTGGATGCCCGTAGTAAATAAGAACCCCAAGAAGCCCAACTTAACATAGAGACGACCCAGGACCGCGCTGCCTGGAGACGCATGATACGGAGGGCCGACCCCAAATAAAATGGGAAAGAGCCAGGCAAAGAAGACTGAAAATAATAGTTTATAAGAATTAAAAAATATATACTTCTCAGATTTATTCCTATACTTTTGCTGTAAGACCTTGCTTCTTGAAAAATTTTAGGATTCTAGCTCAACGGGAAATGCCCTATATATTGTTTTTGTTATGTTTTTAATGGAAATGGTCAAAATAAGCAACATATCACGCTGGATATTTTTATTTCGTTGACTTAGACGTTTTATTTTCGGAGCGATGGCAGACGTATTTGAGATTAATTTCAGTTTTGATATCACCACGCGCTTCTGAGAAAAAATGTCTTGACAGAAAGAAGGACAACACAGTGATATAAGGATAATTTAAAACAAATACATCTGATTGTATGTTTACCTGTATAGACAAAAGGTCTTCCGTTCTTGAAGAATCGTAGGCCAGGATACTTGCGTACGCCGTAGTAGTCTGCCAGGCTGAGGGATTGCGCCGGCAAATCCATCTTGGCCAGTCTGATGGGAGACTTCTCTTCAGAGAGCTTCTTGGCAGCCTTCGAGAACTCAGCGGTCAGGGGCTCGATGGCTTTACAATCTAGAAATAGAGAAAAAAGTAGACGAGAAGGAAAATAAACAAAACAGATAGAAGATGATTTTCATAGGGTTCTGATTTTATGGTTTCGTGCCCAAAGATGCCCAAAGCGTGCGCACTGCAGGGGCTCAGTCCTACTCTCCTACAGAGAGAGGGACCAGTGCGCATTGGTAGACTTCACACAATGACTTACAATTTGTTATTTATGTACGAATGATAAATATCATTACCATTGTCTTTTCGGTGAAGGAAAACATCGTGAGGAAACCTGCACACTCCTGAGCAGAAATTCAAAGGTGTGTGTGAAGTCTACCAATGCGCACTGGTCCCGCGTGGTGGACTATGTCCCATACACTCTCTGTAGGAGAGTAGGACTGAGCCTCCGAAGTGGGGATATATATAGGCTGATGATGATGAGGACTATTTAACTGACAGTACATGATTGTTTGGTATACTTACAGAACGCTACAAGGATGAACTCTGTAGTATAGACCACTCCAACAAAGTTTACTCTGTTGAGGACCAGGACGTGGTCTTCTACCAGCACCTCTTCGGAGAGCAGGGACGCCAGGATGGCTATCTCCACCGTGAACAGTACCGAGCGCATCTTGAGATATGTGCAGGGCCTACAGACCGACCGCGTAAATGAGTCCTCGCTCGCGCGGTACAAGGGAGTGGGGGTTTGGTGGAAAAGGGGCAGGTGGCAGGACACTGCGCGCCTGCCCCTCTCTCCTTCTCTCACACCATAACAACAAAACCTCTACCTTCCACCGTACGAGTCATAGTAATATATAGATGTACATATATAAAATGTAAATTTTTGTTTGTATAAAGTCGATCGAATCACTGGATATTGTGAGACAGGTGTTACCTACTGCAGTAAACAGGGTATTTATAACAAAAATGTATTGTAACATTTTGTTATTCTATAATAATACGGCAAAAATATGGCATACCCCGGACACTTCGAACAAATATCGTGATATCGGTTCCTATTCGCATACGTCGATCGGATTACGTTTGTATGGCGTAGTGAGATTTATGTTACAGCTGTATAATACAGCTGGATTGTCGTTGCGTTGCGTTTAACAAAACAGCTGCGCATGTTTAGACGTTTTGCAGAATGGATCATTAATAGTTACGTGAAGCGTTTTTTGTAAGGCTACCGTGATTAAATATAAATTCTTAAAACCACGGAATTCACCTAAAAGAGTTGTTTCAAATTCGGCCTGCACTTGCACACTATTTAAAAATCAAGTAATATTGTAAATATGTGTAGAAAATACTAGAATTACATTTTTCCATTTATTTTAATTGTACAAAATCATTCGTTTTGTACTAAGTGACAGCTTCAAATGCCATTTTATTGACGCCATCTTTGTTTCCAACGTCAAGTCACCTGTTTCGTGCGTTGTATATGTTTTTGTACAAATAAACTATACCGAAATATACAAAATTTTTAACTAAATCACTTAATTGATAATGGACTTTTTGGCCAGGCTTTGGATACAACATTCGCGGAACGTGTCATTTGCTATGTACTTTCAGGGCAATTGAAGTCGGTTTCTTGTTCTTTTTGAACTCGCAAGCTTGTTAGACGCCATTGTTGTTTTTATACAGCAACGAACGGCAAAATTTTAAACTGAATTTTTTCAATCTGAGGCTTATTTCACGCTGTTTTACAAAACCGTTACTCCCTTGAATTGATAAACAACTCATAGTACACGGCTGGATTGGAACCCGGAACCCTCAGATTGAGAGCCCGCGCCTTATCCACTGCGCCACCGACGCTTACATAAACGAATGAAGGCGCATGTGAGTGAATACGCGCGCGCGATTGTACCGCCCCCTGAGCGGGTCACTTTCTCGCGTGTAGGGGGCGGTGAACGTACGTTCTGTACGTTTTTATTATTATTATTTGTACACGAAGGGTGCACATGTCCTGCAAGTCACTGCGACCTGTATAGATCTATTGTGACAGTCCCCTATGGATCACATCACCTCCTCAAGGCCAATCTCGTTCATGAACCGTACGATAGCCCCTTTTGCTTTCTTGGCAGGGTTCCTGCTGTGATGAAGAGCATCACAGTGGCAGAGGATGTAGAATGTGGGTGGGTGTTTCCACATCCTCCTGACTGAATCGATTTTTCGTCTGTTTTTATGACTTTGGAGTTGATGCCTCCGAGGTCAGGGCAGCCAACTGAGCCATCCTAAAGGTGACAGGGTGTGACAGATCCTCAATTTTACTGCTGCCGCATGCTATACATGTTGATGATTATCAAATCATTACGTTTCACATTGTACAATGCAGGACATGGTACGAATAAGTCAGCACGATTGTGTAAAAATTGGAGGTTAGCTGTCAAAATCATAATTGCCGTTCGCCTTACCGCTAGCAAATATCACCTAGTTATTTATGTGTGAGTAAATGCGCGAGATAAATCAAATTATCATATAAAAACATATGTATACAAAAATACAAAGTGGTTTGGTACTAGGAGAGTAGAGTAGTAGTTTAATTCTACCGAATGGGAAGGCAATGGAACAAAGCCATACAGCCTACTCTGTACATATCTTCTTTCTCATTTTCTTCTGCAGTTTTCTCAATACAATGTATAATGTGCACATCGCTTGTTTTGACGATTCTTGACGAGAATTTCAAAGGCCAGCCTTGGTTTCAACATAATTCGAAAGAATCCATATGTCGAATGTACTCGACCCTCGCAATTTTGCGTAATTGATACTATAACACCGTCCGTGACACTTTTTGCACTATATCACACCATTATAACACAAAAAAACATACCAGTATTATTAACGATTGACTAAAATTGCAATGAACCATAATTTTTCAAGTTCGCGCCAAGAATCTGGCACTAGGAGATTATATGCTCCTAGACCCAGGAGCATATAATCACGTTTGGCAATGCTTTTATCAGATCACTATATTCTCTGTGCCTATATTTTTGAAAGAAGAGTCCCGCGCATGCATGCATGCAAAGAAAGCGAAATGAACGAGACTGGACACTAAACTGACTTTAGTAAAGATTTAAATTTTTATGACCAGACGGAGTAGCATGACGTTTGAGAGCGGTAAGATAGAGATATTTGTCGTGTAGACATTTATCATTTAAACATGATATATCTCACTCTCGCCCTTTTCACGCGTCCCATGCTGCTAAAATGTGTGTAAAATGTCATTATGTCAAGGTTTAAAAATGTCGTTAATACGTGATTTATACAATATGAATTTTTAGTTTTTAGCCACGTCAAATCTTACGCTTGAACAATCTGTTTGCTAACATTTTTTACTAGACTAAACTGTGTTACTATCATTTTGTTTGACACAAACGGGAATCTAATCTCCGTCTCTTGCCAGTCCGGGGTGAACGCTTTGCCAACCAAGCTATCAAGTCGTATGACGTTATCGAAATTTTCCCACATTATAAGAACATAATAGATGACTCCAACCGTTTTTTAACCGACTTCAAAAAAGGAGGAGGTACTCAATTCGATGGGTATGTTTTTAAAAGTTTGTTACCTCAGAACTTTTGACTGGGTGAACCGATTTGGATGGTTCTTTTTTTAATTGAAAGGTGGTGCTTTTCGTGTGGTTCCATTTCAATTTGGCCCAGTTCTGACAACGGCACCCATGAGAAAACTATATAAATCTGAAATTTGTCTTAATAAAAGTGGACTTTTAGGGCAATTGAAGTCGTTTTCCAGTTCTTTTTGAACGCATTTACTTGTTTTAAAGGAAACACAGTGTCAAAGAAATAAATATTTTTAAATTTTCATCCTTAGTACATACACAATCATAACTAAAAATAATAAAAATAGCAATATAGATTTAATGCCATAAACTTATACAATAATATCTATATACAAATTACAACGTCATAATATTATATTTGTACTAAAAAAGGGGACATCACGACTTGTACAAATATCTTTATCCAGTGCATAACCAGTGAGAATTTTTGCAAACCAACCTTGCTCAACCTTCCACGGAAGTGTTGCTAGAAATAAAATAATTTGGCAACTGATTTAACTTCACGAGTTTTCATGACAGCTGTCACTCAATTAAAGTTTCAACTAAAGTAAATAGATGGCGTTATAAAACATTCGCTGTCAATCGCAAATAAAATCGATGTATCAAATCCACCCAGCACGCAGCATTTAAAGAATGAATGAATAATGTCAACATATACCACTCGTACTCATACCACTCGTATCACCCGTACATGATGCACACAGGCAGATCACTGATATCCTTTCATGAGTGACACACTAAACAATTTGAACGCGATAGACCATTCTGAAATAGCGAGTGCTATCTGTTGTGATGTAGAGGACCTGCAAAAATTAATCCCAACCAAAAAACCTGACCTGACAATAATTTGTCAAAATATTAGAAGTATTTACAGTAACATTGACGACCTACAACTGACTCTCACTGGTTTAAGTACTGACATAGATGTACTGGTCTTAACAGAATGCCGCATACACCCAAACAAAACTATTCCTTACCTAGATAACTATTCTTCTTTTTCAACCAACCATCATTTAAATCAAAATGATGGTGTTGTGATTTATGTAAAAAAATCAATCAAAGTAAACGCAAAAGAAATAAAACTAGTTCATGCATCGTGTCTACAAATTGAAACCCAGAACAACACAATACTTGGTATATACCGTTCTCCCTCTAAGTCTAATGCTGACTTATTCATTAACTCGCTAAATGAGCACTTGGAAACCATAAAAACACACAAAAACATAACCATAACCGGTGATATCAACATAAATCTAACTCCCAAAATGGCAGAACATAACCAAGAGCGATCGAATAAGTGTAACTACTTAAACATGCTTTGTTTGTATGGGTTGTTGCCAGGACACATATTGCCAACAAGAGGAGACCATTGCTTAGATCATTTCATTCTTAAATTAGACAAGAAAACTACTTCCGCAAGTATAGCTATCCTAAATACCACAATAACAGACCATTGTATGATTTTCCTTAGCCTAAGAAACCTTAAACCTATACAAACTAAACAGAAGACCAAAACGATTACTGACTTTAGTCAAGCAGTAGTAAGTCTGTCAAAAAAAAGAAATTCATAAACTGCTATTTAGTAACGACCCTCATTTTATAATTGAGGAGTTAACTACAAAAATTAGAGAATCTATTAACGACAACACTACGACACTAAATATTCCTAAAAGTAAACGAACGATTAAGCCGTGGGTAACAGTAGGTATTCTGCGTTGCATCAAAAATAGAAACCGGATGCAAAAAAGGTTAAGAACTAACCCACATAACGAAATTTTGAAAATTGAGTACAAGCGTTATAGAAACTTTTGCAATAAACTCATCAAAAAACTGAAAAGGAAATATGAACGAGATCAACTACTTAAATCATCAACGAACTCGAAAACTTTATGGAAAAATATCAAAAGTATAACTAATTTAACACAAAATAAAACTGATAACTGTAAATTGCTTAATATTAAAACTTCGTCTCCAGATTCAATCAACTACGTTAATAGTTTTTTTGCTAATATAGGTAAAACTCTTGCTGAGAATATACACGTCAACAAAAATAACCAAAATCTGAACATCAATATGGAGAAAACGTCCTCTCACACCTCGTCTTTCGTTTTGCTGGATACCGATCCTAAAGAAGTTCATAGCGTGCTTCTGAGCCTGAAGTCGGATAGTTCTCCAGGTTGGGATAATATAACAGCAAGATTTCTTAAACTGGCTAAAAACGAAATTGTTCCTATTGTCTGTCATGCAGCTAATCTATGCTTCCAAAACGGTGTCTTTCCGCTTCCCCTAAAACGAGCCATCATCACTCCAGTGCATAAGGGCGGGGACGGAAACGATGTCAACAACTACAGACCTATATCAGTGCTTCCGGTCATCTCTAAAATAATTGAAAAACTTATAAACAAAAGATTAATAAAATATTTTGATAAATACAATATATTATCCAATTACCAATACGGATTTAGACAGGGCAAATCAACTGAGGATGCGGTAGCAGCTCTAAGTTCGCTAATTGTAGATACACTTGATCAAGGACAGAAATGCCTCACCGTTTTTCTAGATCTCAAAAAAGCATTTGACACCGTCTCCGTTCCCATTCTTATACAAAAATTAGAAGCAACTGGCATTAGAGGTAAATCCCTCGATTTGCTGAAAGATTATTTAAGTGAAAGGAGCCAGCGCGTTAAAATTGGAAACCTCCTGAGTAGTAACGCAAACATAAGTTACGGCGTACCTCAGGGGAGTGTTCTAGGTCCTACATTATTCTTAGTGTACATAAACGATCTATGTAACTTGAACGTTGGGAATTGCCAAATATTTTCATATGCTGATGATACTGCTCTCGTTTTCACTGGTGCCTCATGGCAGGAAGTTAGAAAGGCAACTGAATTGGGTTTGGTTAAAGTGGCTGATTGGCTTGAGACTAATTTACTCACACTAAATACCAACAAGACAAATTACATTTGTTTCTCCATCTATAACAACTCACAGCCGGATAACCAATTCAGTATTAAAATCCATAGGTGTGACGACAGAGCTAATGTTAATTGTATATGCCCCAACATTGATAAGGTGTCCTCTACTAAATATCTTGGTGTTATACTGGATCAGCGCTTGTCTTGGCATCAGCAGGTGGAAATAGTAGCCAATAGAGTCAGGAAGTTGACGTGGATCTTTAAAACTCTGAGACATGTAGCCCCTATTGACCTACTGACCAAAATTTATATTTGTTTGGCCCAGTCTGTCATAGCGTATTGTATTCCCATCTGGGGTGGAGCTAATAAAACAGCATTCTTAGAAGTGGAGAGAGCCCAAAGATTCTTGATAAAAGTAATGCTTTTTAAACCATCCAGATTCCCTACTGACCTCCTTTACTCAATCAGTAACGTTCTCACTGTGAGAAAGCTCTATATTGTTCACATCATTCTGAGACTACACCGGCAATTACCTTTTGACGCTGCATGTACAGGAACCAGAAGACACTACACTGTTCCTCACATCAATCCAATAAATACAAATTTTGCTAGACGACAACTGAACAAACTGTCTACTCACTTATATAATAAAAGTAACAAATATCTTAACATTTATAATATGAAATATTATGATTGTAAGAAAACACTTATCAGTTGGATAATTGGCTTAAAATATGACGAGACAGAAGAATTATTACAATTTCTAAAATAAGCTAATAACACACACACACACACACACACACACACACACACACACACACACACACACACACACACACACACACACACACACACACACACACACACACACACACACACACACACACACACACACACACACACACACACACACACACACACACACACACACACACACACACACACACACACACACACACACACACACACACACACACACACACACACACACACACACACACACACACACACACACACACAAACACGCCCACAAACACGCCCACGCTCCCTTTCTCTATCCCTATCTTAAATTATTTCCCTTAATCCCTACATAAATTAAATTACTTTTCCTTTATTATATATATATAACAATTATTGTTATAATATGAAATATGTATTAGCATGTTAGCCTAAGCAAATATTTCCTTAAATATAAATTTATTTTTGTTATGGAAGAGTGGGACCCTCTGTTACAGCTATTTTTATACTTACAAGAGGGTCTCAACCTTGTGTCTGTAAACAACTTTGTTCAATGCAATAAACAATTTTGAATTTTTGAATTTGAATATACACATTTGTGTCTGTATATTGTTTGTACAAAATAATTATTTTAGCGAGTTTAGATAGCTGCGCTATAGGACCCCAAGAGGTACTATGTTGGAATTGGTTTTCTCATTCATTACAGTTCAAATTCAAAATATATATTACACCAGAAAACCTTACAACTATCGATTTTTGACAATTTTCTTTGCAAATCACATCTAAGCTGGACACATTATCATTATTTGTAAGGTTGCTAAATAAACTTAACTTAGCTAACTTAACCGTGAAGACTTTTTCTTTGTACACATTTATATCTTTGAAATGGTAATAAAAAAACTTCAGATTGTTCTTAGATACAGCTACAATCATTGTGCCGCTAGTCCTGTAAAAAGTGTCCCACAAATTAGTTTTATACACCAATCGTTTCAAAATTCTTGTAGGAAATCGGTGCAAGCCTTTGCAAACAGTTTTAATGTAGTCGCGTTCATCTAATATATGTTTGAAATATTCTCCTTTAGAATAGCGGTACTCTTCACCTACAGTCGTTATGAAGTAAAGCTCGTTTTGACAATAGTTAAACATTGATATGTCATCAGTAAACGCGTGTTTTGACAGTTCAGCTGTCACTACACCATCTGTCACTGTCACTACGACAATGTGACAGTTATGATCTCTAAAACAGACTTTGTTTTCGAAAATTGTTAATTCGTTAACATCTTCGATAACACCTACAGATATTTCATCTCTATTAACTTTAGGAATGACTACAACTCTTAAACTGTTTTCATTCGAGCAAACCATTACGAAAAAGTTCTCGTTCTCGTCATAGAATTTGAATAATAAATCAAATTCTTCACTGTGATGCACTTTTGGAGTATTTTCACTGTCACTGTCGTAGTAAAGAATCGCATTACAAACTCCAGTTCTTTCTAAATGATCACGCGCATCGCCCAGTAATATTGGAACGCCAATAAAACCGTTGCGAATCGTGTAATTATTGCAAAATGTTTCACATAAACTGTATCCTGTTACTTTAGCATGTTTAACCTTAGACCACAACGAGAGAGACTTGTAAAGCTGTCTCCACGTGAGCCGCGTCTTGTTGAACTCTTCTCTAGCGTTGTAGAACTCACTCTCACAGTATGTCCTCCACGCGGAGTCGTTGAGTGCGTCCACGTTGTCCCTCCATCTCCGAGACACTCGCCTACACTTCACCACGTCTTTAGCATCTAAATTCTTCAATATGTGCTGTAGTATTTCGTTTGGTAAGTCATCCGTTTCAATAACTGTTTCGTTTGAGTTCGTTTTCAAATTATCATCCATTGCATCTTATAATTAACGTTATTCTGAAACGTAGATATATATATTCAGTAACGGCATCCCACTCAGAATGCTTCCATACTTTCGTTTGCCAAAATCTTTTCAAATACAGCTGGCTTTGATAAGTAATTACCTTAAATAGTAGATCGGATTATAGTGTCGCCAAATAAATATCATTAACGTACAACTTCATAGTTAGCTACAATAGCAGTTACGCAGCTAATGGTTCATAGATGGCGCTTTGAACAAACAAACAAAAAGAGTTTCGCCACATTAAAATCCCGTGGTCTATTTTTAGATAATTACTGCACAAAGCTTTACTATTTTAAAAGATTATTGTAAATTTGTATTATTAAACTTTGATCGGCGAAATCACATCAAGTTCTTTTACACATATGCTAGGTAGCATGAGACACGTGAGAGATATGTCATATGTTAACGTCAAATGTATATTCGTTTTGACATTAAGATATGGCAACATCTCATTTTCATCGCTTTCAGAACATATTTTTTTGTCTCTCTTGAGCTTTTGAGAAATCACAAAAAAATCTTGTCAAAACAAATTTAATTATAGGTCTTATATTAGATCGGTAAAATGTACCATATTTTAGGTACTATAGGACTCAGCTTGCAAGAGAACTGGTAACATTCTGAACTGTCAGGATTTGCTTCTAATAAAAATTTCAGAAAATAACGAAATACTCACACTTTGGTAATTCCCAACAAACACAATTAAGCTGTCACAATCAACTTCAATGATTTATTTCAGCGTTATATATTCAAGAACTAAACTGGAACCCTCTCCAGCTAGATTTGCACGAGAAATGACTTAAAAATATTCTCCGCTAACAATTCATCAGCTAATTGTAATCAGCTAATGATTATAGAATTAGAATAATAACGCTACGAAGAATAGTCTAATAACGGAATCTGACACAATTAAGGCGTTCAAAAAGAAATAAAATCTTGTTGATTTCAAAGAACCATTAATCAATTTCGATAAAATTACTACCAAACAAAAAAAAAATATTATAAAAATCGGTTCACCATTGGCGGAGTTATGGCGTAACACGCATATAAAAAAACCTCATCGAATTGAGAACATACTCCTTTTTTGAAGTCGGCTGAAAAGTGAAGCAAATAAATATTACGTGTGATTATAATCAACAAGGTATTTAAATTACGCTTGTTTGTTTTGTATTTAGCCCCCGACGCAGTAAGAGGGGTGTTAGGAATTGACATGATACGAGTAGGTACAATAAAAAGCATATCCAACGTTAATTGCTATTTAATTACATTTAATATTTCAATGAACGACGACACGACACCCGAAGAATATATCTTTCCTCCAATCTGAACGCCACCCGAAAGAGCCTCCATCTTTGGATGCCGCTAATGTCACTCACTCGTTTGACAGTTATCTAATATTCTACACTACGTTTTGAAACTTTTTTTTTGAAAAAATTTTACTTTATTCACGTCCGTGCGTGGACTCATTTTCTGGTGCGTGTTTATTCTAAGTTATTCGTACAACCACCATTTCGAGCGGAATTCACACTCGCGAACGTGCCTAAGATTATAAGATTATGTCTGTAGTTTACGATAATCACATTCTAAATTTATGTTCATAAAAATGCTCGCAATGTTGTCATTATTTTGGCATCCATCTTTGAACGAAGTCGACTTTCCCGCGCTTCTCGAAGGCGCCAGCTAAACAAGTATAATCTGTGTTACAAGACGTGCAAATGTGGCTATTGTCATCTCTTTTTAACACACGAAAAGCCGTCATTAAAATGACGACTATCCCGTATCGATAGAATGGTTCAACTTAAAAAATCTACCTAAAACTCTTCTATTATATATTTTATGTTATATATTCTCTTTGCTTCTGTCAACCGTGAATATAATATTTTTTGTTCTGTCCACTTCTGTCCTTCTGTCATAATGACATATGCGTGTTTTGTATACAAAATTATTGACTACTAGCTTCCGCCCGCGACTTTGTCTGCGTGTACTTCAGGATGTACTCTACTTGTTCGATAGGCACAGGTAGCATATATGTCAAATTATTATACAGCATAAGGTACAAAATAGTGTTTTTATTCTGTTACGTAGTCTAATAATTTAAAGAAACAAAATAAATTTCAATATCTGACGTAGTACAATCAAATAGTCTTCACACCAATATTATAAACAAACTTGGCCATCGCCTGAAAACACGTGTAAATTCAATTATTTAGTGCGATGGCCAAGTCTCAATATATTTATATAAAACATTAAAGAATTTTAATATTGATATGCGTCACTATAAGATGCTGTTAATTATTACGTAACAACTTAATGCTTCGAGTACGGAGATTCCAGACACAATTGATTTTCAATTGTTATAGACCACGATCGTGGTCTTAGAGACTGAACGTATTAAGACAGAAAGTCGCTTAAGTAGAGACTGAATAAATTAATAACCGACTTGGTATTACATGGATCTCACAACTTTTTACCGCAGAACAACTGAGTTGCGAGACTTGGTTTTTTTGACAAGTATTGTTTTTGATTGGATGTACAATTTACACAATATGTCTTTATAAATTATAGCCTATATGTTATTCTGATGTATAAGCTATGTTATTGTTAAGTTTCATTCAAAACTATTCAGTAGTTTTTCCGTGAAAGCGTCACAAACATCCAAACATCTAAACATCCAAACTTTCACACTTATAATATTAAGTAGGATTTATGATGCTTTTGTTGTAAGTATGGTATTTTTGTTTTAATACGTAGGGTATTGTATTATGTTTATTTTTCATATAAGTATGTAGTTTCACAGTTTCCACCACCTAACCAGTCCTTTTCCCATATATTTTCCTCTTCCTTTTTTCTGTTAATACCTTTTTAACATTGTACAGTCTCTTTACTTGACACTGGCAGTACCATCTCCTCCATGATGAAGACATAATTCTGAAGTTGAAGTTGAAAATTAATACAAAATGTTGGTTACATATTTTTTTGATGTTTTTGTGACGTGCCTAACTTTTGGACGTATATTTGAGGTATATTCGGTATTTAGTGACCGTCTGTACACAGTATAAAGTCGAATTGATAATCTCCTCCTTGTTTACGTCAGTTGTAATGCTGTCACTATTAATAAGAATAAAATAATAACTCCGATTATTCATGTATATTTTAAATCAATGATTCATAATAAATTCCTCAAACAAAATAAAAATAAAGAAAAACCTGGATAGGCTCGTCTGCACTTTAGGTGACTAAAACTAGCGCCTTCAAACTTTTTTTACTTTTAGCAAAATTCACGTAATACATATTTTGCATGATGAAAAAGAAATGCCAGTTTAGACAAGGCTGTATGGTCCTAGATCTTTGACTACCAGTCATATATTATTATATCCTCTTTATGGCGAATTTAAACATAATTGTCAGTGATTGCAATCTCTTTAGTTAGGTCTGTTTTCAATATATAGTTATCTGTGCACTTGGTTTTCACTTAAATATGGCGTTGTGCTAAGGAATTTTCTGAAACTTTAAAAAATCATATCGTTAAAACGGCGCATTTCCGCAATCTGAGATTTTACACAGTTGTTTGTTTTAAGTAGTTCTATAAGTAAAAAAAGTTTGAAGGCGCTAGTTTTAGTCACCTAAAGTGGAGTCCTTCCCCTGGATATCTTCAAGGCCAGAGAGGATAGGCTGTTTCTAGGTAACCCGTGAACCATCCTCAAGATGTGGTCTCTTAACATCAGATGCGATTGTGGTATCAGACGCGAGTATATCTAATTGTTAAAAAAATAGCATTTTTCCATCATGAAGTTTGTAAGTCGCTATTAATTACATTCTATTCGAATGTTATTTCGGTCAGAACGTGGTTGTGTTAAAGTGACCTGCATTTATCATTCACAACTTAGTAGCAATGGTAGCTCAGTTGTGTAGAGCGTCAGTCCTTGAACTATCGAGGTCTGCGTTCGATCCTGGCTCGTACCAATGAGTTACAATTTGTTATTTATGTACGAATGATAACAATCATTACCATTGGCTTTTCGTTGAAGGAAAACATCGTGAGGAAACCTGCGCACTCCTGAGCAGAAATTCACAGGTGTGTGTGAAGTCTACCAATGCGCACTGGTCCCGCGTGGTGTACTATGTCCCATACATTCTCTGTAGGAGAGTAGGACTGAGACGCAGTGGTAAAATTTGAGTCTTGGTTAGGCAACAGCCTTGGTTGTTGTAAATTAATTATTTAAATATTTTGATTGCTAAAATGCTTTCAATCTTCATGACTGGCAGTACATCTTGTATTGATTCATATCTGGACTACGCTCGTAGGTAAAGAAGAACTGAGGTATTGTCTCATGGTGCATCTTGTCAACTGCCAGGACACAGGCTCCCTGCTCGCTCACTGCTTCTTGAAGAGTAGACATGAACGCTGTCAGTCTGCTGTCAACGAACTCTGACAGATCTCTATCTTCTAGAGCGAAGTAGAGAACCGCGCGCGGTCTTCTCCGAAGTAGCTTGCTGATTGTAGATATCAGTCCTTTGGTCACTGGCTCATCGTAAACAACTGGAAATGTAAATGATCTGTTAAGAGGATTGTCTGTTTAGAGCACGTGGCCGCGTTCAAGGTTGCATTGTTCTGTAGCTGTCCCTATCCGAGCCCTATCCTACGCGAGCGCGTACGGTGAGACAGCATACACTACGCGAAGTTATCCACCCGTTATTTGGATGTTTCGTAGTCCAGGGATCATTTGAAGGATACAGTATATTATGTAGTCATTTTTTCAATACAGTATATTAATGAAATTTCAGATGTCGGTGGTTTTTCCAAATTATTCTAAATTGATTCATACTCTTGTAAAACAGGTTCAAAGTTGGGGCTTTTTATTACCGAAAAATACAATACTTTGACGCCCTGTAACTCTGGAAGTATATATTTAAACGAAAATCTGACTCACCACCGACACAGATATTTGTTTCTAGATTGTGTCTTGAAAATTTCATAGATTTTCAAAGCTTAATACTCAAAATATGACTGGACTACGTTTGTATGGGCGCTTTGACACCAGCATACCCTCTTCACGTTACGAACACCCTGACGACTAGGCTGTGTGGCAGGACACAAGATTATTCCAAGTTAAACAATGCTATCGTTACTGGATACTCGACATTTTAATGAAGGCATTTCGTGTGGAAACCGACTTTAATAGTCTTCTTTTAGTAAGGCAAATTTAAGATTTATATCGTATTCTCATGGATGCCGTTGTCAGAACTGGACCAAATTGAAATGGGACCACACGGGAAGCACCAGCTTTCAAATAAAAAAAGAACCATCCAAATCGGTTCACCCAGTCAAAAGTTCTGAGGTAACAAACATTTAAAAAAACATACCCGTCGAATTGATAACCTCATTTTTAGAAGTCTGTTGAAAAGAGATAACAATAGACACATTTGCACGTCTTGTAACAACTTGTCATTTCAGTTAACTAATGCAGTTTCAAAGAAAAGCATTTTGACCCGACGTAAATGTTTATCTCATTGTCTTTTATTAATTCAATGATGTTAGAGACTCTAAAATATAGTTATATATATCAAATAATCTATCTAATGGCGGCAATAGTATCCTAAAAACGATTGCTGATCCATTTAAGTCAAATCTACTGTCATACACTTACCAAAGAGATTCTTGGCGCGAACTTGAATAATGGTGGTTGATTGCAATTTTTCGTAATCCGTTAATAATACTGTTATGTGTGTGTTTTGTGTTATAATGGTGTGATATAGTGCAAAAAGTGTCACGGACGGTGTTATAGTATCGATTACGCAAAATTGCGAGGGTTTCGACGCGATCCGTAGAGTTTACCATGTCGAGTACATTCGGCATATGGATTCTTTCGAATAATGTTGAAACCAAGGCTGGCCTTTGAAGTTCTCGTCAAGAATCGTCAAAACAAGCGATAAAATGTACACATTATACATTTTTTTGAGACAACTAAAGAAAAGACATGTTCAGAGTAGGCTGTATGGCTTTGTTCCTTTGCCTTCCCATTAGGGAGAATTAAACTACCAAAGAGAATATACTGCCATGTTTTATGACAGATTAGTTTTTATCTGTTTCGCGCCATCTATTGACACTTTTGAGTATTAAACTGACAGACTCATCAAAAACAATATCCCTCACCGTCAGACGCTATCACGACGTCCACCTCCTGCACTAGTCTGGCCACGCGTGTAGTCCAGGGCTTCGTGAGGTCCATAGCCACTGACACAATGCGACCTTTGATCACGCGAGAGTTGTGTTTAAAGTTCAATTCTTGTAATTTAAATATAATATCCACATCTTTATCTGAAAAAAAAAGTATTACCAAATGGACTTGCATTCGTGCCTACACAATATTCCTAAAATTCCAATGTGGAATCAACTTTCGAATAAGGCCACCTCATTTCTTCTTCCCGGTGTCGTAACAGTTGAAGATGGCGTCTATAAAATGACATTTGACTTTGCACAAAAAAAGATTTTGTACAAACAAAATAAAACAAAAAAACTTGAGAGGTGTCAAGCGACACCCGGATGGAACGAAGTTCCTTTCGATTAATTAGTGAAGGAATTGTAATAAAATTTTACAAATTTTCAATAAGGTTTGAACGGATTTTTAACATTATATTTTAAATATGGTTTTGTAGGTTTTTTCATTAGATTTTTTATGTACGTGATACGTTTTGTTTTTAGCGACATCTGTCATTGAGTAGCGGCAACTAATCAGAGCCATCTGTCGTCACATAGCTGTACTGTTGGTATCGTCTTACTACTACGTACGTCGTACTAACAGATGACGCTAACTTACTAGTGTCGGTGACAACTTTTCGTAAGAATTTTTTCCTTCTAGCCCCCTTTCACAACGCACGATAAGGAACTTCGTTCCAAAATGTGATTCTAGTATTTTAATTTTTATATTTAGATTAGTCATTGATTAGGGTTCTTTAGCCAAATGTCAAAAAACGGAACCCTTATGGATTCGTCATGTCTGTCTGTCTGTCCGTATGTCACAGACACTTTTTTTTACAAACTATAAGAACTATACCGTTGAAAAATATATATGATGTACATTACCATGTGAACTTTCACCGAAAAATTGGTTTGATCGAGATCTAGTAAGTAATTTTTTTAATACGTCATAAACCGTAATTTACCTTTCATTCAATCAACTCAAATATATAAAATATACACTATTATTAGAACATCGATCAAAGTTACAACGAACTACAAGAACTTTTATATTATGTTACTTGCTAAGGAACCCTTCATGGGCGAGTCCGACTCGCACTTGGCCGCTTTAAAAAACCAGTGTACAAGTGCAGGCCACATTTGAAACAGCTCTTTTATTTGTTGAGTCCTGTTTTACCAAGTCGGGTTTTACACCAAAAAAATCCCTTTTCCAGTCATATTCCCGCGATTTTCAATGCCAGGTTCTTGCTTCCTCTGAAGATCTGCTCAGTAAGACATCGGCTACTTCCCAATCTTTCAAGACTGTCATCATCAACAGCCTACATATGTCCCCACTTCAGGGGCCTACTCTCACACAGAGAGTGTATAGGCCATAGTCCGCCACGCGGGCCCAGTGCGGATCGGCGGACTTCACATGCCCGTTCAAGACATGCAGGTTTCCTCACGATGTTTTCCTTCACCGTTAAGCAATCGGATAATGTACTTGAATTGAAAAACAACTCATAGGTACACGGCTGGATTCGAACCCGGTACCCTCAGATTGAGAGTCCGCGCCTTATCCACTGCGCCACCGACGCTTTCAAGACTGTACTTGGGACTAATGTAGCTATGAATGTCCCTACCACCACATACCAGAACAAATAACCTTCTTAGCGAACATGCAGGCGACGATGCTGGCAATGCCGGTGCCTCCACCTATCTCCAGGACAGTCTTCCCGGTCAGCTCCCCCTGCAGACCCAGGTAGACCAGCAGATCAGCTAGCAGCAGAGAGGACGGCCACACTTGGAGACCGACGAACTCTATCGATGTCCTCTCGTTGTGTTCTGGGAGGAAGATGGGTACGTTCATCGTCAGACATGACATCGAAATAGTAATTATCAACGCTCGAGATTGAGACGGGGTGGTTACCAACTATGTAGCCATTAGGCAACGGAGGTGGTTACCAAATATCTTATCTACTAGGCAACAGAGATATTTATTGCGACAGCGGTTAATTGTGATAAATACATTTTAAAAGTAAACTTGGGTACTTACCAATTCTCAACACCTCCCTGGGGACCGTGTTAATATCAAGTAGTTCTCCATGGTCCAGATTGTTCGGCAAAAGAAACGGGAACTCGGTCATTACTCCTGAAAGGAAGGCGGATAAAGGCCAAGTAATTTTTTCTAAATTTCATGAGTAGCTAAAATAATGAACTCCGATAGGATGGTGGTAGCCAGTTAGACATGCATAAAAATACTCTACCAAACCGTCTTGGCTGGGAATCGAAGCCGATGCCGTCGGCTTGTCATTCCTAACTGTGTAGTCATTAAATGCGCTGAAGAGTTTCTTTCATTCTAGCTGATGATGTTGATGATATGCTGCATCAACTCACGTTCATTAACGTCGGGCGGGTCTTCGAAGTCTTCGTGGTAGTCAAACTCCACGTCTGTTGACGCCAACGGACTGAGGATTGATTTCTAAAGAAAGAAATAAAATCGTGTTAAAATATTACAGGTAAACTTGTTTGCACGTACAAAAGAGCTACAAAATCGAGATCCACAGCCACACACACACACATTGGCGTACAACTTATAACACCCCTCTTTTGCGTGGGGGGTTATTAAAATAACTGCAATCTGTATATACACGTTCCGCGAAATTTATTTGAAGACAAACATTAAAACGCTGGTAACACTTAACAAAAACAATGATGGCGTCTACCGAATGACATTTGACGATTTTTGCTACAAAAAGTATGATTTGTACCAACAAAAATGTAATATACCTGTCATTAGATTCCATCTTGATTTTTTAAAATAGTGTACAAGTGGAGACAGGATGTCACACATCTCTTTTATATTTTATAGCGTTTGTCGTCTGGAGCGATCGTGTGGCCTTGAATCCAGGCAGCTGGCCGGTTGAATCTCGGACCAGGCTACCCGCTGAGCTCTGCTGGAATACCCATTCCGTCTGCCATGATGACCTTACGTAGAAGGGCTGACGGGTGTCGCGATCTCTCCAGAAAGGTTTGCACGTCGGCAGGCGTTCTGGGTGCAAACACCCTTCATATACGAGACTGACTCACTCTTGAGGAATTATTTAACTTTTTTTGTTGTACATGTACGTACGCAGACGAACCCGCGGGCAAAAGCCAGTTATTATGTAGAAGATCATATTAACATGTTATAAAACAAAGTCTCCGGGCGTGTCTGTCTGTACGCGATAATCTCAAAAACTACTGAACGGATTTCGATGTGGTTTTCATACATCAACAGAGTGATCCCTGATGAAGCTCACGGTGTATAATAAGTTAAGGTTTTGTGTATATTGGTTGAAATATGACGGTAATTGTTGGAGGTGGAGGCAAATTTCATATTCGCGGGCTCGCCAAATGATGAAGCCACGTGATGGCTGAATACATATGTTACATTTTTAGTTTGTTTTTATGTATATCGTGCTTTACATTTTCGAATACTTGCACTGACAATAAAAATACTCCTAGTAGTGTTATATTAATTGTGTGGTAATATGTCAAAATCTAGGAAGAAAAATAAAAATTTGTCAGAATGGAATGGAGAGAAGCACAACAGGAGCTAAAAGAAAAGACAGAGTTAAACTAAAATGTATCAAAAGTAAAACAAAATTTAAGAATGCATACACGACATACAGGTGCTTGAAGTGGAGATGGGCTGGGCATATGATGAGAGAGAAGAAGGAGAAATGGACGAGACTAATAACTGAATGGCAACCACGAGATAGCAAAAGAAAAAGAGGCAGACAGACTAGAAGATGGGAGGACGACATCAGAAAAGGTCCAACATGGACCCGCATAGCGAAAGATAGAATAGAGTGGAAATCTTTAGAGGAGGCCTATGTCGAAAGACAAGCTGAAATGCAGAAACGACCGTTTACCGATACTTAATTTATATAAAAAGATAAGTAACTATTATAAAGTAAGCATATTTGTATGAAAATTGTAACACATTGTAAAATTAGTTCAGCAGTAAAGGCAATTTTATTTATTTATTATGTCAAAATATAGCCATCGGTAAATACTCTACTGCTCGTGCGAAGACGGGGCGGGTCGCTACGCTAGTATAGTAATCTTATACATGTAACTTACTGCTCCGGTAGATATCACCCGGTCCCCAGTCATCTTAACCATCCACATGAGAGCTGGATCGCTGACCACAGCGTATATGGTGTTGTCATCCACAGCGGACGCTTGTATGAAAGCCCTGGCTTTCCTGGTCTCCCGGTCAGGGAAGAACCCGATGAGGGCTCCGGGTTCCATCGCGATCACCTTTTTAAGCTGCACTTCTGATCTGACCTCCACGAACTCTGGTGGACTTGTCTTCTTCTTGAGCCAGTAGACCATTAGACTGGCTTTCAGTTCACCTGTTTGAGGCATGCACTTTATTTGAGACATTAGATATGTTTCTAATATTTGCACACCTGTGGACAGGTTAAAGACATCGAACTAGATAAAATTACTATGTAACACCGTGTAAGAAAATTATGTACTTGGCAAATAATTTTTTCTTTCTTTCTTCATTCAAACTTTTTTCGTTAGAGTTTTGTTCGGTGGTGTAATGTAGGTACTCCTAAGTGTAATAATCATTATTAGTTTTATGTAGGTAGTCTGTCATCTTGAATATACGATCGTGTGGAACGGACGCGCCCCTTTTATTTACGTGTAATTCCCAAGTTCCTGTGTCTAGATATTCTTTAGGTGTCTGTTTCCTTAACTATTGTCTATGATTTTCAGTATGTCCGAGTCAGACTCGCACTTGGCCGGTTGTTTTAATAAGGAGATTGTTTACCCATGTAATAAGAAATGCGGCCAGGTGTCCTGAAGAGCAGGTAAGATGGGAACTTTTTGACCCCAAATATCTCAGCTATTTCCGGTACTTGTGTAACCTCTAGCTTGCCCAGCTCGATCGCAGACTTCTCTCTGTACAGCTCTGTTGCAGCTTTAGCGAATTCCGGTGACACAGGTTTGCCCCCTTGAGAATCTGTGCAGGGAATTTTTTAAACAAAATTGGCTAATACTTTATCTTGATTTCTGATCTATATTGTAGATCAGGTTGTACTGCCAGCGATCACAGCTCAGTCTATGCCAAGCTCAAGTTAGATCATGCATGGGGCTCTCCTGCCAACTTTGGGATGGCTCCGCACGCTATCAGCTAGAATCGAGCTATTAGACTGATAGGCAACGATACGCTACTGAAGGCAAAGTTCCAAAGCCTCGAACATAGGCGTCAGGTTGCCTGCCTTTCAGTATTTTACAGGATACATTTTGGAGAGTGTGCGCAAGAGCTATTTTTGTTGATTCCACCTTCGCCGTTCAAGTACCGGTCAAACAGAAGAACGGCAGACCTTCACCCGTACACTGTGGATATTCCTACAGCTCGCACCAAGCGTTTCGCTTTCACATTTATCATGCTGTGTACAGCTAAAATATGGAATGCACTGCCGGTTTCCGTGTTCCGCAAAACAGCAGTGTGAACCAGGGCCTCATTAGCTTGATAATTCTGGGTGCGCCCCAACGGTCTTATCGTCACTTACCATCATGTTGGGAAATGAAGGCCATCTGCTAACCCATAATGAATTCTAAACAAAGGTTTAGTCTTTTCATTGGATGTTTGAACCCCTAAAATGTAATTCAACTCACAGAACGCCACAAAAAGATATTCCACAGAAGATAAAATCTCATCAAAATTGACTGCGTTGAGGACCAGGACATGGTCTTCAACGAGGATCTCGTCTGACAGTAAAGAAGCCAGGATGGCCAGCTCCATCGTGAACAGCGCGGAGCGCATCTCGGACCCCTGGGGTCCTACACCGTAACCAATATATTCCAATGAAGTATAACGATGGGTAAATAATATATTTTTAAAAAAAGTTAAAAAACCATGTGCACTATCTAAAATCACATGTTTTGTTGAGGTGTGCGACCGGACTTTACTCACATTTCTGCGCATGTATTGTGTACACTCCGCATTATATAACATCTCTAGTAGAAGGTAGTAATGAGAAATTTCACACTTCGTAATTTATCGTCATTTTAACGACTTGAAAAAAGCAGGAGTTCTTAGAGATGATGAAAAACATACGGGTTCCGTACCTAAGGAGTGTCTAACGGAACCCTATTCCTGAAACTGTCCACCCGTCTAACCGTCACTGGGCTGTCTTGTAAAAAAAATATCATCATCAACAGTCTCAGTCCTACTCTCCTACAGAGAGTGTATGGGACATAGTACACCACGCGGGACCAGTGCGCATTGGTAGACTTCACACACACCTGTGAATTTCTTCTCAGCAGTGCGCAGGTTTCCTCACGATGTTTTCCTTCACCGAAAAGTAATGATTTTTTTCATTCGTACATAAATAACAAATTGTAACTAATTGACACGTGAAAAAATTAAACTTATCAACGCATTAAAAAGTTATCATAGATAAAATAATTTCGGGAGTTCTCAGTAACACCAATACATATTTGTAAGTTTAAAAAACATTTATTGATTTTATACTTTTCTAAAACGCCATCTATTTTTATAAACAAAATAGCCAACAATAAGTACAACAGTACAGTACACATAAAATTACAGGTTTCTTTTATTAGTTTCGTTCATTTTTAAAAACCTACACAAAATAAACTTGTCGTGAATCTACATTGTTAGTTTCGAAAACGGAATCAGCAACAGTGCTGCCAGAAATGCTGTTTTGTCAGTGGGTACCAGCGCCATCTGTTGAGTATCACACAGAACTAGTCGGTAATTACATGTTCACATATTTTTCATGATAAGTTCAAAGCTATGTAATCTTCAAACTGTTGAATCTATTTTTACCAAATATAGCTAAGAACCACCGCAAGGAAAATTGCTTTCATGTAGAAAAACCGCATCAAAATCTGTCCATCCGTTCGAGAGCTACGATGCCACAGACAGACAGGCATTGGTGTCAAACTTATAACACCCCTCTTATACGCATCCTAGATTATTTGCAGTACATCTTAAATTGAGCGATCTCAGTAATACGCTCGTATTTGAAGAAAAACCGCGGTATGGTCTCATGGTGCAACTCCTCAGCAGCCAGGACGCAGGCTCCCCGCTCGCTCGCTGCCGCTTGTAGAGAAGAGATGAACGTCTCCAGCAGCCGATCTGTGAAGTCAGACACGAATCTTTCTTCTAGAGCGAAGTAGAGAACTGCGCGCGGTCTTCTGCGAAGCAGCTCGCTGAGTGTTGCTATCAGTCCTTTGGTCACTTCCGCGTCGTAGACCACTGGAAATTGGGATAGCATTTAAAATGTGGCGCGTTTTCGGATAATAGCCAATGTTTTTATGTAATATTGGTGTAAAAAGATTTAAGACATCGCGTTCAGAAAAGCGTCGGTGGCGCAGTGGATAAGGCGCGGACTCTCAATCTGAGGGTACCGGGTTCGAATCCAGCCGTGTACCTATGTTTTTCAATTCAAGTACATTATCCGATTGCTTAACGGTGAAGGAAAACATCGTGAGGAAACCTGCATGTCTTGAACAGGCATGTGAAGTCCGCCGATCCGCACTGGTCCCGCGTGGTGGACTATGGCCCATACACTCTCTGTAGGAGAGTAGGCCTGAGCCCCTCCAGTGGGGACATATATAGGCTGTTGATGATGATGTTCAGAAAAGGCTAGAAACCGATTTCAACTGCCCTAAATGTCTACAGCATTATTCCCCTAAAATGTTCACCCTTAGAGGTAGAACGATCTGGGCACATATTTGGTTTTTGTTGATTTGCTCAAAAAGTGCTGAATCAATTTTGATAAAATGTGTATGGGACAACCTCTGAAGTATGTTCTATCAAACAAAAATCGTATATTAGCGGAGTTATTGCGTAACATACAAACAAAAAAACATACCGTCGAAATAAGAAGCACCTACTTTTTAATCGACTTCAAATATTTTTTATTATAGTATATATTTTTAAATGTTTGTTAACTCAGAACTTATGACTGGGTGAACCGATTTGCATGATTCTTTTTGATTTGGAAGCTGATGCTTCCCTTGTGGTTCCATTTCAATTTGGTCCAGTTCTGACAACGGCATACATGAGAAATCCATCCGATATAAATCTTAAATTTATCTCAGTAGACTTTTAGGGCGACTTCAATTGCCAACGGTTTCCAGTTCTTTTTGAACGCATTTACTTGTTTGAAGGGGAAGCGGGAGTAATTGATTTTTAGTTAAAAGATGCCTTAGTAGTCGATTTCATTCATCCACATCAATAATTGATTAAGAGTGTATGCTGGTGTCAAAGCGCACATACAAACGTAGTCCAGTCATATCTATGAAATTTTCAAGACACAATCTAGAAACAAATATCTGTGTTGGTGGCGAGTCAGATTTTCGTTTAAATATATACTTCCAGAGTTACAGGGCGTCAAAGTATTGTATTTTTCAGTAATAAAAAGCCCCAACTTTGAACCTGTTTTACAAGAGTTTGAATCAATTTAGAACAATTTGGAAAACCACCGACATCTGAAATTTTATTAATACACTGTATTGAAAAAATGGCTACATAGTATACTGTATCCTTCAAATGATCCCTGGACTACGAAACATCCAAATAACGGGTGGATAACTTCGCGTAGTGTATGCTGTTTCACCGTACGCGCTCGGGTAGGATAGGGCTCGGAGAGGGACAGCTACAAAACAATGCAACCTTGAACGCGGCCACGTGGCCTTACCAACATAGCCTCTTAAACACAATATTGATATCCCTCACCATCAGACGCTATTACGACGTCCACCTCCTGCACTAGTCTGGCCACGCGTGTAGTCCAGGGCTTCGTGAGGTCCATAGCCACTGACACAATGCGACCTTTGATCACGCGAGAGTTGTGTTCAAAGTTCAGCTTTTTCACTTTAAATAAAATGTCGTCGTCGTAATCTGGAACAAACTATAGTATATAGGTTTCAGTTTGACCACAATATCGTTTGATGAGTGACGATGTGGTCAGGAGCCTGTTCACTCGAATCTGACCTTGAAAGATCATAAACATAAACTGGGGACGATATTCTTTAGCAGTGGCAAAATCTAAACGAAACGCTTGATAAGATACGACGGAGGAATCAAGGTCTTTGAGACATCATCATCATTTTATTTATTTTTATTTGTTATTTTCAGTTTTGGAGAAATAACAGTGAACAGATTATTTTAAACGTAAATAAATTAAATTATACAAAAATAAATAAATATGCGGCCAAAAACATTCTCGCTAAGGTTTATATATACACTAGCTTCCTCCCGCGACTTTGTCCGCGTGTACTTCAGGATTTATTCTACTTGTTCGATAGGCATAGAAGGCATCTATCTCCATTTCCAGCATAAGGTACAAAATAGTGTTTATTCTGTTACGTAGGCTAATAGTTTAAAGAAACAAAAGAAATTTCAATATCTGACGTAGTACATTCAAATAGTCTTTACACCAATATTATAAACGCGAAAGTTTGTATATACGAATTACATATTCTATGGTCGGTTGCTAGGCAACGCGTTTTTGTTATGCCAAAATTGCCCATGTAATCCCACTTATAAGTGTGATTTTGTACAATTTACACAATATGCCTTTATAAATTATAGCCTATATGTTATTCTGATGTATAAGCTATATTATTGTAAAGTTTCATTCAAATCCATTCAGTAGTTTTTCCGTGAAAGCGTCACAAACATCCAAACTTTCACACTTATAATATTAGTAGGATTTAAATTATGCAAGGGCAAGATAACGGTTTTACAATATTAACAAGTGATTACAATACAATACTGATTATATATATTAATAAATAGATATGTGGATACGATAGTGCGGAAGTCTTAGAGTAAGTTTATATATGAAACATGAATAATGATAAATATTAAAGAGCATGTGGCAGAGATTTGTATCAACAGTTTGAGGAAGGTTATGGGATTATAATCATCAGCCGGGAAACGTCCACTGTTGGACATAGGCCTCCCTCATGGTACGCCACATCGACCGGTCCCGAGCCGCCTGCATCCAGCGACTCCCCGCGACTCTAACCAGGTCGTCGGTCCATCTAGTAGGGAACGGCCTGGTAGACGTTTCCCGGTACGTGGTCGCTACTCGTACCTTTACTCCCCACCGGTTATCGGTTCTTTGAGCGATGTGATCTGCCCACTGCCACTTCAGCTCACTGACTCGTCGAGCTATGTCGGTGACCTTAGTTCCTCTACGGATTTCCTCATTCCGGGCCTTATCACATATACAATAAATACATACCAGTACAAATAACCTTCTTGGCGAACATGGAGGCGACGATGCTTGTGATACCGGTTCCTCCACCTATCTCCAGGACAGTCTTCCCGGTCAGCTCCCCCTGCAGACCCAGGTAGACCAACAGATCAGCTAGCAGCAGAGAGCAGACCCACACTTGCAGGCCAACGTACTCCAACGAGGTCCTTTCATTGTGTTCTGAGAGCAGAAGTAGACGGTAGACGGAGGTGGTTCTACAGAGGCGGTTAAGCGGTAAAGGTGGTTACCAACTGTGAAACCACTTAGCTATAAAGGTGTTTACCAACTGTGAAACCACTTAGCTATAAAAGGTGGTTACCAACTGTGAAACCACTTAGCTATAAAAGGTGGTTACCAACTGTGAATCCACTTAGCTATAAAAGGTGGTTACCAACTGAGTATCCACTTAGCTATAAAGGTGGTTACCAACTGTGAAACCACTTCGCTATAAAAGGTGGTTACCAACTGTGAAACCATTTAGCTATAAAGGTGGTTACCAACTGTGAAACCACTTAGCTATAAAAGGTGGTTCCCAACTGTGAAACCACTTAGCTATAAAAGGTGGTTACCAACTGTGAAACCACTTAGCTATAAAAGGTGGTTACCAACTGTGAAACCACTTAGCTATAAAGGCGATGCACTAGGCTATGATAATGGTTATCAAATGTGTATCCACTTACCTAGCAATGAAGATACACAAGCCTACTGAAGGGGTTTTGTAAAAAACATAACATAACAGTAAATAGAGGTATTCATTTACCAATTCTCAACACTTCTCTGGGGACTGTGTTATCGTTAAAGAATTCTCCGTCGTCCAGATTGTTCGGTAGAAGAAACGGGAACTCTGTTATTACTCCTGAAAGGAAGATGGATGAATTAAATTAATTTAAAACTCTCTAATGGTAAATTATTTCCCTAATCATATAGTGAGTTAAATATTTGACCTTTTATAACTATTATTTGCAGAGCATGTAGTTTACCAGGACGCTCTTGATTTCTTTTTACAAGAAGGCAAAGCTCTAATTAAAGATAGAGGTGAATCAGAGTATACTTCCCGGCAAACAACTTTAACAATAATGGGCATAGTGGGGATGAGTTCAGGCATCCCAGGCGCAATGGTTCCCCCTGTTTATCCAATCACGGGTCTTATTGCGTTCCAACTGACAGTCCCTGCGCCCCGCCAAAGAGACCCGAAAATCGTTGACTGCGCAGTCATTTTTCAAGTTGTTTGCCAGTAACTATACTTAGATGACGTTTCATGCATGATGATGATCAACTCACTCTCGTTGATGTCGGGCGGATCTTCATAGTCTTCGTTGTTGTCGAAGGACTTGTCAATCGCGGGCGTTAACAGACTGACAACAGATTTCTAAAATAAAAGCAATAATTATAATAGGATCGATGGAGTAGGTGTCAGGTATAAAAAAACAACTAAATATTCACCTTTTCGCTTAATTTAGACACATAATTTGTGACAGAGAATGTATATTTATCTCGTTCTGCCTTATGACAATTTAATATGTTAGAAAGGCTACAATATAGTTATTTGGCTCCTGATTCATATAATCTATCTATAACATACAATAGTTAAGCGATATATTACAATGATATTAAAGACAATCTGTTTATTGCAAATAAAATTTTTGTTGATTGATTAGGGTCATAAAAGACTTACTTGTCCAAAAGCAACCACTTGATCATCGGTGCCTCCAACCATCCAGATGAGAGTTGGATCACTGACGACAGCATACATGACATGGTCATTTCTGGTGGAATCTTCCATGAAAGCCCTCGCTTTCCTCGTCTCCCGGTCAGGGAAGAACCCGATGAGGGTTCTTGGCTCCGTAGCGACCAGATTCTTCAGCTGCTGTGGCGATTGGATGTCCACAAATTCTGGTGGGCTTGTCTTCTTCTTCAGCCAGTAGATCATGAAGTCAGCTTTCAGTTCACCTGTTGGGTTTACACTCAACGCTTGGCCACGATCTCCCCTGATGGTAAGCGACGATGTGGCTTACGATGGTGCTCGTTGGACCAGAAGATGCCTGCTCACAGATTGTAGCTTTGTGGTAATACAGGCGTCGGCAGTGCGTTCCACTCCTTGTCTGTACGCATGATACAGTTATAAGCGGAAGAATTAGTGATATCGACTTTGTACTGGTGGAGCCATGATGTTTCGTCTTTCAGATCGATTGAATGGCGATGGTGGAACCAACAGGAATAGCTCTTGCGCGCGCTCTACAAAATGTTACCTAAGTATATATAGAATATAATATGGTAAAAATGAGCCCTTTTTGTGTTGTTTGGTCTGTCTATCCGCCTGTTTGTCGTCAGTATAAATCATTATTACGATATTCTATTTATTTACCGAGGTAGAAAAAAATACGCTCATCCCTGAAGAGCAGGTACGACGGGAATTTCCGGACGCCATATATCTCAGCTATTTCCTGCGCCTGCGTGACTTCCAGCTTCCCCAGCTCGATCACAGACTCCTCTCTGTACAGCGTTGTAGCAACTCTAGTGAATTCCGGTGACAGAGGCTTGCCTCCTTTGGAATCTGTGCAGACCAAAAACGTTTAACTTTACTAGCGAAATATTGGATTTAGATATCCCAGTTTGCCGATGAAAATCCCCGTTCTTTGGAGGACTTGAGCTCAGTGGCAAACTTGCTTTGGCAGACTTATTTTCATCTTTTTCTAATTGTATGAATTAACCAACTCCGTGGCGTAATGGCTAAAAGCTTGGACTAGAAAGAAGGTACAGGCTTAGATTCACAGTAGTACTTGTTAATTTTTACTAACATAATAATAAGTCTTTTCCTTAAATAATACTGTGTAAATCCGTCTGGAAGACGCGGTGCACTTCCAACACAAGTGTCGAAAGACTACTTTCTGGAAGGCCCCTGCAAAACTATGTAAAAGTTATTTAAGAAATAAACACTTTTTACTTTTTTTTTACTTACTTGTCTGTACTCAGATAGGTTGGTGGTAGGGCATTTCTATGTCTACTTGGCAAATTACCACCATGTTACTTATGGCAGAGTTGAAAGGTAGCAGATCCAGCGCCTTCTTAGCAGGGTGCGTTTGTGTGCGCAGGCTTCCAACGCGGTCTTATCGTCACTTACCGTCAAGTGAGGCCAAATGCAAAGCGATAAAAAATAGTTGGAAAGTTTTGGTCCTTAAATGTACAATATCTGGGCGACCGAGCTTTGCTCGTAGTTCTTTAAAAACAAACAAAAACTTTATTTCTGCCCCTAAACACACAAAAAACAAAAATAAAAGCAATTTTCCAACCAGGATTTGAACGCGGATATCTCGGTCGGAATGACACGTGTGTACCACTCGGCTGAAGTGGTTATGTTTGACAGCGTGAAATTTCCCATCATATTTTGCGTCGAATAATGCGATGGAAACAACGCATGAAAACTCGAAAACGCGCATTTTCCCAGACATGAGACTAATCTAGATCGATTTTTCGCCCCCGAATACCAAATTTCAACGAAATCGCTGGAGCCGTTTCGGAGATCCGAATTATATGTACAAGAATTGCTCGTTTAAAGGTATAAGATAGGTTCTATATTTGACATGAGTGACGACCAATCTATAAACAAGAAATACAACTCACAGAATGCCACAAAAATGTACACCGTGGAACGAACAACTTCCTCAAAATTGACTGCATTCAGTACCAGGACATCATCTTCTACCAAGATCTCGTCTGACAGCAACGATGCTAATATAGCCAGCTCGAGAGTGAACAGTACTGGTCGCATCTTGGCCTCCTGACGTTTCTGAGCTCCTGGTAGCTGCAAGTAATCTTTACTACTATCACGAAGCTTCAAAATATTAAAAAGAGAGGTGGATCTCCTATCTCTTTCGTGCCGAGTAGCTTGGAAATCTCTCGAACGAGTTTGAAAGAGAGAGGCGGATCCATCTATTTCCGTCGTGTCGGATAGCAACAAATGATTTGAGATTTAGCAAACTCACGTCACGATGAATCAAGATTTCATCTTTCAGAAAACCAATCTGTTTTATTTAGTTGTCTGCAGTCAAAAACCTTGTTTCGTTAAGTCCCAGCTGTTGCATTAGTTTTGCATTCAGTCCGCGGTTGTACTGTGATAAGGCTGAGATGCACAAGATTATAAACCGTAGAATGCTACAAATGATTCGCCTCGTAGTCAAGTTGATAACGTAAATATTCAGGGTTCCGTACCCAAAGCGTGCCTAATGGAACCCTATCGCTAAGCCTCCGCTGGCCGACTGTCACTTGGCCGCACACTGTAAAAGAGATGTTTCGAATTCGTCCTGCACTTATACACTATTTAAAAAATCAAGTTATAATCTAAAGATGTAAAGAAAAATACTAGAATTACATTTTTGCATTTGTTTTAATTGTACAAAATCATTCTTTTTGTACTAAGTGACAGCGTCAAATGTCATTTTATTGACGCCATCTTTGTTTTCAACGTTCAACTTTACATGTTTCGTGCGTTTTATGTTTTGTACAAACAAACTAAACCGAAATAGTCACAGGCAATTGAAACCAACCACAAGCAATTGTAACCAGCTACAAGCTACGAGAATAGAATAGAATACTCTTTATTATGGAGATAGGTGATACAATGTTGTTGGGTTTGATACATTCCTATAATCTCTATTTCCTACCCTGAGCCGTACAATAATTTATTATTACATAATTTATATTACAATATTTTAGTGAAGTAATTATTCTACGGTATACAGTATTATAACGTGTCAAAAAATCAAAATTTATATTTAAAAAATTCTTGGTTATTAAAAAACAATTCTTAATTAAAATGTCATACAATCTTGTTTTAAATAATTGTACATTGAGATCTTTTATATTGTCAGGTAAATGATTATACAATTTTGTTCCATTTACATACAGTGTTTTCCTATAGAATTCTAACTTTGGCTGGTTAAGTGGTATTAAGTCGAGTTTATTTCGTCTACCTCTCGGTTTTAGGTTTGTTTAATTGTCATAATAATGTGAGTTACTCTTAACAAATAAGCACACTTCGAATATATATAAAGATGGCAGACACAATATTTCAAGCTGCTTGAACAAGTCTCTACAACTTTCCTTCTGGCCTGCACCCACAATAGCCCGGACACATTTTTTTTGTAATTTAAATACAGGCAATATATGTATGTCAGCTGCATTTCCCCCGCAGAAAAAAACTATACACAATAAACATACGAAACTTCTGTACTATTCATTACTCCCGTATACACTTCGCCTTATAAATGTCAGATGACATCAATTTCTAATGTCACACTTCGTAATTCATCCAGTAATTAGATTTTGATATTGTCACGGAGCTCGAAAAGTCTAGAGATAAAGAAAAGAGAGAGGTGTATCCATCTATCCCCTTCGTGTCGGATATTGACAAATGACTACCGTAGAAAGCTCTTGAATACTCGCATAAGGATTGTCATGTGTGAAAGGGAGAGCAGTTCATCTATCTCCTTCGTGTCGAATAATCTCCAATGTTCCTGAAGATTCTAGACTGAGGGATCTAGAAACACTACGGGGTATATATAGGCGCGAGCCGAGCGTCGGAGACAGTTCAGTTCAGTTTGAGTTGAGTTCACAGCGATAAAAAGTGAAGAAACGAAAACCGGAAGAAATTGTAGAGCGAAAGTACAGTCGAGGTGGAAAAGTGTTAGTGTACTAGTGTGTCACGTGGTGTCAGTATCGACAGATCGGCGTCAGTAGTGTTCAAGAACTCTGTACGTGGAATCCAGGGACGTACTCAGTGCAGACGACTCGGAACTAGTGAGACAGGGACGTACTCTGTTTGGGGGGACCCGTGATTTTGATGATTGGTTTGTGGACTTGTGTTACCAATAAATTCCGGAACTTTGGACTAGTGTATCTCTTCAACCTAAACGAACCCTGAGAGCTCGTAACAATATTCAGACTTTGTGACGGCGTGCCTCAGACAAGCTGATGCTTTCTTCAAAACCTCTGTTATTGAGCGTTTAAATGTAATAATGTTAAAAAATTATGATAAACCACCTGGACTTCTAGGTCCTAGCTGTACAACTATTTTAAATGTGGAAAAATATGTTTCAACTTTTATACAGATAGTTGGTATGCCATTTCATACAATGTCTAAATAGTTGTACTTACACTTGACCAAAATAGAATTCAAAATAAAAATCTGGCCCTGTCGGGGAATAAAAAATTGGCCAAGCGCGAGTCGGACTCGGGCACGAAGAGTTCCGTGCAGAATACGGATATTTAAAAAATACGGAAAACCATAAATAATAATATGCACCGAACAATCCTCTAACGAATGCGCCTCGATTTAGTTTTGCAGTAGTAGACGAGTACGTCACCAGATGGCGCTAGTAGTATGTTACATCGCACGTCTAAAAAAACACGTTGTATGGGAGCCCCCTGAAATATTTATTTTATTCTGTTCTTTAGTATTTGTTGTTATATCGTCAACAGAAACACATCATCTGTGAATGTCAACTGTCTAACTATCACGGTTCATGAGATACAGCCTGGTGACAGACGGACAGCGGAGTCTTAGTAATAGGGGCCCGTTGGGTACCCTTGGGGTGCGGGACCGTAAAAACAGAGTGGTGTAGTTCAATAATTACTTCAGTTTTTGTAAAACCATCTTTATTTCGATCAAAACGCGAGTTTTGATGTGAATATTAGATTAATCAGTCAGAAATCATATAATACAATAAACAACATAAAAAAAATTATCTTAAACGGTTGCAAAACAGCAGTGTAGTTCCGCTGATAAAATAACAAAACCAGTGTCTGATAAAGACACCGACGAACAACCTTAACATATTTTTAAATATTTCTTACTTCGTTCCTTCAAAAGGAATTAAAAATTCGATTGCCTTAAAAATTGTTTTTTGTTGATTTTCTCAAAGAGCGATCAATCGATTTCGATAAAATTTATACTGGACCACATCTGAAGTATGCTCTACCAAACAAACAAAGAATTATCAAAATCTGTTCACAATTGGCGGAGTTACCTCTTAACACACACACACAAAATACGCGTCGAATAGGCTAGTTGACTAAATTTGAAAACTTGGCTAATTATATACTTTAATATCTATTTTATCCCAAAAAAACTATATTTTAAAGAAAAATCAATATTTACATTACGTATTTTGTATTTTAAAAAAGCCATTTAGATTTCCCTCGAAAACGCTTAATAGTGTCATGGCGTCTTGAATGACGTCACAGCTCGCGAAATAACCTGCTCTGTGATATGAAAACGTCAACAACAACAATGATGTTTTGCGAGGCGTGACGTCACACTTTCTTGCGCCGCGTTCTTCGTGTTCGTTGTCACGTGACCTAATGCCTATTTTTTTCGAATTCATTTTCTAAAAATATTAATAATCTTTAACTTTTTTGAGAAATATACTAGTTTTTTCTTATCTTCGTCTCCTCATTTATAATTAGAAACTATAAACCAAGCAATTTGTTATTAGTGGAAACAGGCCTATTGAAAACCTCTTCCTTTTTTGAAGTCGGTTGAAAAGGAGGTTATCCCCGCCAATTGTGAATTAATTTTGATTATTCTTTTTTTGGGTAGATCATACTTCAGAGGTGGTGCTTCATATAACTCGAAATTGATTCAGCACTTTTAGAAAAAATCAAGAAAAACCACCCATAAGATTTTTAGGGCAGTTGAAGTCGGTTTCTTGCTACTTTTGAACGCGTTGATTATTAACTATTGAGGTTTAAAGTCATACCCATATATTTATAACTTTATCATCATATATATTGTTAATGACATGATTTTTTGATTTAATTGGCCCAAAAAATGATGTCGTTTTTTGTACAAAAAGATTAATTAAATACTTAGGTTCTATAGACTTATTTTTAATTTTTTATGTCATTAATTATCTCTTCTGCTCTGAAACTAGGCATTTCACTAACTAATCAGCGGGAAGAAAACGCAATTTCCTTCCCTAGGGGAGAAATATATGTTTTAATTTGTTGCGTTCAGACACGGAATAAAAACTGATTGGCTGGACGAAGGAATAATCACGTATTACGAGGGGCATACCGAAAAGATCGGTAATCGAGTACTTTCGATTTAATTAGATTAAAAACTCTTTTTGATGAATAAACACTGGTTAGTTGAAAATCGAATACAATTGACAGAATTAAAAAAAACAATTTTTTTTTAAAGAACAATATCAGTTTGAAATTGATAGGTCGATAAAAAAATGGAGCTTACAAGAGAAAGTTTCCGTGCCATAATTTTTTACAACTTTCGACGAGGATTATCTCAGGGACAATGTCTCGCTGAGCTTATATCTATATTCAAGAGTGAAGCGCCTAGCCAGACGACAATATATCGCTGGTATTCTGAATTCCGGCGTGGACGTGCTTCTCTTGGCACCGTACCTTCCACAGGCCGGCCAAAAACAGCGGTTACACCAGAAAATGTCGCTGTTGTGCGCCGAATGATACAGGATGACCGACATATTACATATGAGCAGATTCGGGCTACTTTAGGGATAGGTATGACTGCGATACAAACTGTTTTACATGGTGAACTGGGAGTGAGAAAGCTAGTTTCCCGCTGGGTGCCCCATAATTTGTCCGAAGAGCAAAAGGCGGCTCGTGTCAATTGGTGCCGGTCTACTCTGCAACGCTTCAACGGAGGAAAGTCAAAATCAGTTTATAACATTGTCTCTGGTGATGAATCATGGATCTATTCATATGAGCCAGAAAGAAAGCATCAGTCGGCTGTCTGGGTCTTCGCAGGTGAGATCAAGCCAACAAAAGTTGTCCGCTCTCGCAGCGTATCGAAGAAAATGGTCGCTTCGTTTGTCGCGAAAACAGGACATGTAGTCACAGTTCCCTTAGAGGAACGGAGAACGGTTACCGCTGATTGGTATACAACGGTTTGTTTGCCACAGATGATATCCGAACTCCGTAGAGGTAACCCGAAACGACGCATAATCCTCCATCACGATAATGCGAGCTCTCACACCGCTCAGAAAACAAGCGAGTTTTTGAAGCAGGAAAACGTTGAATTAATGGATCATCCTCCATACAGCCCTGATCTGAGTCCCAATGATTACTTTACATTCCCTAGAATCAAAGATTTATTGCGTGGTCAGCGGTTTCAAGGTCCAGAAGAAGCAGTGGAAGCATACAAATCGACGATTTTGACCATGTCAACTTCGGACTGGAATTGCTGCTATAATAATTGGTTCGAACGAATGCAAATGTGCATTAACTGCAACGGAGAATACTTCGAAAAGCAATAAAAATAAATTTAGTTATTTCCTGTATGTATTGTTTTATATTCCCGATCATTTCGGTATGCCCCTCGTATTCAATGTAAAAAGGTTAAAAGAACATGCAAACAAATTTAAATTAATTGTTAAATATATTTAAATATCTACCTCAATCACTATAGACAATAGAATTTCCTTGACTACGCTCAAATTTTACTATCAATTTATTCACTAAATAT
The DNA here is from genome assembly GCA_910589575.2 of Carcina quercana. Lineage (NCBI taxonomy): Eukaryota > Metazoa > Arthropoda > Insecta > Lepidoptera > Depressariidae > Carcina > Carcina quercana. The sequence goes on from OU342453.1 coordinate 7,329,183, forward strand.
TTCTAAAAACACATTTTATTACGACACATATTGTCTTTTGCTTACCTCACAGTCAAAATGAAAACTAGAGTTTACCCCCTTGAACTATAGCATCGGGATACAACTGACTGATTCAAAAGGATCCTATTAACACATGAAAAAACCATAAATAATAATATAATTCGATTTATTAACACTCAAATGATATACTGAGTGGCTTCTATCAAAGTTTTAACATTAACAGAGTGTGCTTTGGAGATGTGCTTCTTCAGTTCTGGTCCCCTCACAAAACTAGCGGAGCACTGCTGGCACTGGAACCGGTTCCCCTTGTTATGCCTCCTCTTGGCGTGCTCAGATCTCCTGGAAGCAGATATAAATCTCTCGCCACAATCTTCGCACTCGTAAGGTTTTTCCCCGGTGTGACGCCGTCTATGGTAGACCGCCGCCATTTTAGACACCAGTTTCGCGCCACAAATGTCACACTCGAAATTCCTGACTCGCGTATGCACAACGCTATGCTCGGCCAGCCTAGCTGGCGTGTAGAACCTCTTCCCACACCATTGGCATTGGTGAGGACGCACATCCATATGGATCCAGAGAATGTGGTTCTTCAGCTGAGGTCTCGAATGGTAGACCTTTTCGCAGTAGTCGCAGATGAATGTTGCAGGGTCACGGACGTTCGAACGGCGATTTCGGGGCATGTTTTGGATGTCTGGTTTCGCTTCGGGTTCACATTTGGACCTGTGTTTCCTATAGCATCCTCGGTTCGTGAATTGTTTGCCACAAGCCCTGCAGGTGCGCACTGCGTGCATCTGGGAATGAGCTTCGAAGGCGCCGCTTCTGGGGAAGGTTCTCCCACAATCCCCACAAGTCAATGCCCCTGGTTTGTGTGCCGTTTTGATGTGAGTCTTCAGCTCAGATTCCTTACTGCGCAAGATTGGACACTGTGGACATATGTAAGTGGTTTCTCCGTGCATCGCATACAAATGGATTTGCATATCTTTTCCGCGCGTAACGATTTCACCGCATTGAAGGCAGGCGTCTTTCTGACCGCTATTCTTCAGGTGTAGGCTCAAGTAATACGGACTGAAAAAGCTTTGGCCACAATCGGAACATTTGCAAGGTGGCCCAGATCTTGGAAGCCTCTGTTTCCTCTCGGAAATTTTAGGTTTGATCGGGATTTTGTTGAGCCTATTCAGCTGATGGACAGAACCACCGCTGGCGTAGTCTTTCACTGTCCGCAAGGACATGTCCTCGGGGGACAGAACGGCATACAACGCTTTCATATTTCCTGCGTGGTTGTTTGGTATGGTTTGTAAGGAGTTGATGGCTTGCAACCAGATTCTGTGGGAGTCCTGGGTGAGTACTCTGAACTCTTGAGCTGCTATGACTGAAGAAGTGCAGGTGACGCAGACGCCAGGGGGGCAAAGGGGCTCCTCGATTACCTGTAAATATATACATTTATAAGGGCTTGTTTAAGGGCGAACGAAATCGTTGTACACTACTCTACCAAAACAATAGGCTTGTTTCCACTAATAACAAATGGCTTGGTTTATAGTTGCTAATTATAAATGAAGACACGAAGGTGAGAAAAAACCAGTCTATTTCTCAAAAAAGTTAAAGAATATTAATATTTTTAGAAAATGAATTCGAAAAAAATAGGCATTAGGTCACGTGACAACGAACACGAAGAACGCGGCGCAAGAAAGTGTGACGTCACGCCTCGCAAAACATCATTGTTGTTGTTGACGTTTTCATATCACAGAGCAGGTTATTTCGCGAGCTGTGACGTCATACAAGACGCCATGACACTATTCAGCGTTTTCGAGGGAAATCTAAATGGCTTTTTTAAAATACAAAATACGTAATGTAAATATTGATTTTTCTTTAAAATATAGTTTTTTTGGGATAAAATAGATATTAAAGTATATAATTAGCCAAGTTTTCAAATTTAGTCAACTAGCCTATTGTCACATGACAAGTACACGGTTTTCAGTGTCTCTATTCACGCTTCCCCTAGTACGAGCAGCGCAAGTTAAGACAGGGTACGGGCCTTCCAGGCATATGTCCAAATGTTTTGGTGGAGTATATTTGTGTATATTCTCTAAGCCTTCATCTCAAATGATGGTAATTGACGGTCTACGAATTCTTGAAAGGTAGAATCGATACACAGACTAATCATGTAAATATATAGTATAGTTATAAGTTAGAAATAAGTGAATTATTGCATGCTATAGTTTATGGTAAAATAGGACGGAAGCAACTGAATATTTCGTTAACATCTTTATACAAAAACCCTATTTTTGGCAATAAAACAGATTTTGATTTTTTTGATTTTGATTTTTTGATTTCTATAATTTCTTTTAGTATCCACTAGCTACCCGCCCTTGTTTCTCATCAACAGCCTATATGTATACGTCCCCACTGCAGGGGCTCAGGCCTACTCTCCTACAGAGTGAATGGGACATAGTCCACCACGCGGGACCAGTGCGGATCGGCGGACTCCACATGCCTGTTCAAGACAAACAGGTTTCCTCACGATGTTTTCCTTCACCGTTAAGCAATCGGATAATGTACTTGAATGGAAAAACAACTCATAGGTACACGGCTGGATTCGAACCCGGAACCTTCAGATTGAGAGTCCGCGCCTTATCCAATGCGCCACCAGCGCTCTTTTTCTCACTTGTGACTAATCTGCTACGCGGCGTATCAAGACGAAACTTCAACTAGATTTTAATTAAGTTACACTTCCAGTAATGCTACTGCGAAAACCACATCCGATTTCGTGCAGCAGTTTTTAAGAGATTACGACATACAAACATCCAGATGAAGATTTGGCATCTACTTCTACTGCTTTTTAAAGACCGCGCATATTATTTCTTTTATCTATATATGCTATGTATATAGACACAGGACATTCAATTTTATTATATGTACAGATATAATTCTGTTTGACTGCGTATTTTCTAGCACTTTAGCATAAGTTTCGAAACGAATCAAACAAAACAAGCAACAATTAACTAAAAATAAAGATGGCGCCAATAAGATACCGCAGGGTTCCGTACCCAAAGGGTAACCAACGGGCCCCTATCACTAAGACTCCGCTGTCCGTCCGTCACCAGGCTGTATCTCATGAACCGTGATAGTTAGACAGTTGACATTTGCACAGATGGTGTGTTTCTGTTGACGCTATAGCAACAAATACTAAAAAAGGGGGCTCCCATACAACAAACATGATTTCTTTGCCGTTTTAATAGATGATGGTACGGAACCCATTGAGTGCGAGTCGGATTAGCACTTGGCCGGTTTTTAAATGACTCTTGTATGTACAGACATCATAACTTTAAAGATAAATTGGACAGGGAATTCATAGTGTGATCCCTTCTAATAGGGAAAGCGTATATTCAAAAAACAACAACAAGTAAACATTCCTTTGTATTTTGTTCTTTGTAAGAGTCTCACAAAGGAGTGCTTAGTCGATTTTTAAAGAAGATGGAAGTAAGCCAAGACTAAGAGATCTTCAAAATAATAACCTTAACATCAAAAGTCTTTCGCTCTGCCCCTCGCCTTGAGTGGTTGCACCTCGACTTCTTCATTGTGCACAGCCCAATAATGCTTCTTGAGTTCAAACGGCCTTACGAACCTCGCTGAACAAAACTTGCAGCCGTGGGGCATGTCTTTAGTGCTCCTATGCCTTCGCTTTATGTGATCCAGTCTTCTGGAAGCCGACAGGAAGCAATCGCCGCACTGATCACACTGGTATGGTCTTTCTCCGCTGTGGATCCTCAAATGGAGCTGATAACCAAGATCGGTGCGCATTTTCGCGCCACAGAAGCATTCGAATATCTTTCTTTCAGACGTGTGCGTTTTCTCGTGGGAACGCAGGTGTCCCAAAGTCGACGTCCGCTTGCCACATGTCTGGCAAACGTAAGGCAGGACGTTTAAATGCTTCTGATCGATGTGGATGCGAAGGGACGGCTTCTTGTCGTACTGTGAGTTACAATAGTCGCAGATGTAGACCTTAAACGTGGGCCGACGTTTGTCCTTCGGCGCTGCGATGCATCGTTTCTCGTGGTACTTGAAGCATTTGCGGTTCTCGAAAGTTTTCCTGCAGTACAGGCAATGGAATAGGGTGTGCGTGTAATGATGGGATCGCAAGGCCCTAGCGTTGGGGAATCCCATGCCACAGATATTGCAAACGTCGCCATTGATGTCGTGGAGCTCGTAAATGTGATGCTTCAGCGATTCTATATCATCGAAGAGCTCATGGCACGTTTCGCAAGACAACACTCCCCTGCCGTGGGCAGACAATAAATGAGTCGCCAATTTCGACCTGTCCAAAATGATCCCGCATTCGCCGCAGGCCCTTTTAAAAGACTTCTTCAAGTGGTCGTTCAAATATGAAGGGCTCAAGAAATGCTTCCCGCAATCCGTACACTGGCATCTCTGAAACTTCTTTGGGGTTTTCGGCGTCGATTCACCTTTCCTGGACAGTCTTTTCAACGCTTCTTCTTTGTTATCAGCCCTTGCGACCTGGTCTACGACAACGGTTTCTTGGGCGCCATTGTAGAAGACGTATATCGTCTTGTCGTCGACGGAAGGGTCTTCGATTTGGCCCAGGCTATTGACAGTTACCCCCCATTGGTTGAGCGACTCCAGACAGAGCTGTTTGAAGAGTACAGCAGCCAGGGCTGCCTCAGAGCAAGCAGCGCACACTCCTGGGGGCAGTTCAGGAACCTCCTCCACCTGAAACCAGGGTTTCAATCAGTCCGTTCCCTCTGGTCTTTGTTCCTTATCAGTACACAGAATAAATCAGTCGCAATTTCTGCGCTGCGGTGATTTTTGAGCGTCAGCTCGAATCTTGAAAGCTCCTGATAGGATTTTGGATAGATTTTCACTGTTTATTTAGATGTAGCTGAACTAGGAATAACTGAGTTTACACAATAAACAATTTCAATCCGGAATATCACTATCAATAATTCTATGTTCAGTTTGCTTAAGGCCGTTCAGTGATCCACGAGAAGTTCAATTTTGTTGCCTCGCTTCTACACTAATACTCGTAATAACACGTAAAGGAAAGGATAAGAAACAGCGCGCCACTTCGACTGTCGTCTTTTTGTCCAAGTTAATTTATAAAAAATTATCGGTATAAGATATGGAAATCCTAAAACTGTCAAAATATTATTTTCAACTTAGTTTCATAAGTTTAATTAAGTGTCAACATAGTAAAGTTTGTTTAAAAACCGACATGTTACCGTTTTTTATGTTACTTTGTGATTTAATTGTATCGAGCTAAGTATTATGACTCGTGTTTCGGCGTCTGTCTTATCACAGATATCCTCAACATTCATATGTATTTCTCCCACGTCTACAAATCTCAGAGTTTCTCTCAAAAGTATGATGATTCTGGGGTGTCTGGGTCATGGATCCGCCTTAAATTTACAGTTTTTACTATCAATTTATTCTCTAGGTTTAATGGGAGTTCGATTAATTGATTAAGTATATTTTAAAAGAGTTATTTCAAATTCGGCCTGCACTTGTACACTATTTAAGAAATCACGTAGTAATCTAAATGTGTGTAGAAAAAGACTAGAATTTCATTTTTGCATATTGTACTTGGACAAAATCATTCATTCAATCATAAATTTGTATTCTAGCAAATAAATCTTTCTTTCTTTCTTTTTGTACTAAGTGACAGCGACATATGTCATTTTATTGACGCCATCTTTGTTTTCAACTTTACGGCGTCCGTGTTTAGTGCGTTTTATATGTTTTTATACAAATAAACTAAAATATAAAAAAATGGTAACTAAATCACTTTTATTTGATAATGGCCTTTTAAAATTATAAGTGTACAAGGCCAGGCCTTGGCTCCATACATTCGCGGAACGTGTCATTTAAATCGTAACTTCTGCCATTTTAATGACTATAGCAATTGACAGTAGCTGTATAGCCAATTTTAAATAGTGTTGCATTTAAAAAAATTATGCATGTATTTTTTTACGCCAGCTATTAGATTTTGTGTCTTATCGAGAGATAAAATGGCGACAAAAAAGATGGCCGTCACTCAACCGACAGGAGCGTAGAAACTCTTACCTTTCGTGTTGCTCATTGCATGGCCGTAAGGTTTCCACGGCAATTCGTACAGCAACGACTGTTTACACTTATGTGTAAACGTTATTTAAATTAAGTAACGGTATAGTACTCGCAAAACTAAATTTGCCCCTCTGAAGTTAGCTACAAAAGACCTCGAAGTATCAATTATTAACGTATAAATGGGAGGCAAGGCGAGTCAGCGGGTGTAAAGAAATGTCCTAGTGTTGTATGTCATCTAGGGATAGTTATTATAGAAAATAATAGACACACATTCCGACTGTACATGTGTGAAATTGCGGAGAGCTGACTTCAGAGGGGCAAACATAGCGTGCGAGTACTATATTACTATAACATCAATCTCGAGGTAATATACTCCTTGGCTTTGATCATTGGAGGAAAAAAACGGTTAAATTCAAGATTGTCTTTTAATGATTATATGGTAAATGACATTTTATACATGAACACATTTTTTTCGGTTACTCACAATGATATTCTTACAGCAATGAAAGCGAACTCTACAAAGTACATGCCATTTTCTGATTCGCATTTGAGGCATTTTGAGAGATCACTCTGCGATACTTAATCAGGCTAAAGGATTAATTATCTCAATTCATCTATCTTCCCTTCGCCTTGATATAATTATTTTGACAAGTTTAAAGCTGAACTGATCAATTTTCTACCTAAATATCACATCATGACTTTTGATCAAATGCATTTCCAATTTCTTCTTAGTAGGAAATGCTTTCGCACACTTTTTGCAGGGAAACTTTCGCCAACGCGGTACCAGTGATTTGACAGGTCTCTCTAAAGTTCCGTTGTCGTAGTGCCGCGTTTTGTGCCTTTGGAACCCTCGTCTACTGCTGTAATTCTTGCCGCAGATATCGCACGAGAACCTATCTGGAACCTTGTTGTGTATATTGTCGTGTTCTTCCAAAGACGATCGGCTTAAGAACTTTTTGCCGCACAGATGGCACTGGTGGTTACGTCCGTAAAGATGGACTGTTGTTATATGAACTCTGAGAGTGTTTTTCGCGGTGTATTCTTTGGAGCAATAATCGCAAATGAACGTCGAAGGCATGGGCAGACGATTGGAGCATTGGTGTTTCTTAAAGCAGACTTTATTGGAGAATCTTTTGCCGCAGCCCACGCAAACTTTCGGCTCGTGTGTGGGCAAATGCCCCAAAAGGTTATTGTCTTTCGGGAACGACCTTCTGCATTGAAAGCAGAAAGCGGAACCTTTGCATTGATAACTCCTCATGTGTTTGATTAAAGCTCTACGCGTCTCAAAAATCTCCGAGCAATCTTTACATTGGAAAGACTTGATTTTGTGTCCGTTAAAGTGCACTTTCAAATCTTCGAGTTTTACGAAGCTTTTGCAGCACGCGCAAAATTTCAACCCACTAACTCTGACGTGGTCATTTAGCTTATCTATATTTCCAAATGACGTATCACATTCTGGACACTTCAGTTGTGAATTTGAAGCCACGTATCGTTCCTTTCTATATCTCTCGCAATAAGACTTTAGACGACTCAGTCTGGCCTTGTAATTCTTGAGTGCTTGCTTCTTATTTTCCACTGGACTCACCGGGCAATTCTTTGAGTCAGTCATAGTCTTTATCTCGTCATTCATAAAGGATACGTACAAATTCTTCGTGTTCTCCGGGGGCGTGTATAACGTGAAAAATTGGCAGATCTGGTTCCATTTTCTATTAGATTCTTGGCAGAGTGTCAAGAATGGTATCGCCTTTTTAACACTGGCGTAGCATGTATAGCATAGTTGCTCGGGCAGGGTCGATTCTACCTCCACCTAGAACAATATGCCCTCTATTAGTTTTTATGGGGTTTCTTTTGTGTGTTCTCACGTGTGAGGTGTCTAAAATCTTCAAAACTTCCCATTGGATTCAAGAGTCGAAGAAGACTTATACATAGAATTCATTTATTAGCAACAAAAGTTCGACATATTTACAACTTTCCCAATTTACAGCGCTGTGTTAAGAGGCGAAATAACGATATTGTGTTTCTTGAACATATGTAAGTCCCGTTTCTTTCTTGTAGCGAATCCTGTACACGAGCAAAACTGACATGGAAACGTTTTTCTCTTTATTTTAGGTTTCCCTGACCCTTCAGAGTTCGCTTCAACGAAATGCCTCTTCCAATGGCGTTGAAATCCTCTCCTTGTGCTATAGTTGGCACCACAAATTTCACAGGTGTAACGATCAAGGACTTTATTATGCGTATTGTCATGTTCGCCTAATTCAGCACCGCTTCGGCATTTTTTCCCACAAATGTGGCATTGGAAGCTGCGCCCAGACATATGTATATGGATAATATGTGACCTAAGAGTCCATTTCAAACTGTATTCCTTGGAACAGTAATCGCAAACGTATTTCTCATTTTGTATATGACGCTTTATGCATTTGTGTTTCCTGTAGCAGAGTTTGTTTGAGAATCTTGTGTCGCAACCAGCGCAGTGTAGCTGATTGTGAAATTGCGAGTGGGATAGCAGACTTTCGACTTTCCGGAAAGACTTTTTGCAGACGGCACAGACAGCATTGCCTTTCTTATGGAAACTTGCTACGTGGGATTCTTTAGCGGTTTGCGATTCGAAGACTTCGGAGCAAAGCTTGCAGGGAACCGTAACAGCATTATGGCCTTTTAGGTGGCCTTCAAAATCGCAACGGAGAACGAAGCTTTTGCAATACGAGCACAGTTTAAATTTACTAAAACTTAAATGAACGTTAATTTTCTTGGCCGACTCAAACACGCAATCGCATTCAGGACATTTCAAATGTCTCAAAGCCCGTTGATCTTTGTCTAGATGTTTCATTCGGAGTCTTTTCTTCATAGACTTGATACGGTTCACTCTTGTCCTGTAATTCCTAAGAGCTTGTTTCTTCGTCCTAGCTACAGGTGCGGGACAATTGACGGAATCTGTCGAGGTTGTTATCATGTCTCTCTTGAACGTTATGTATAAATTTTTTGTTTTGTCCGAAAGTTTGTATCCTTTCAAATAATCCGCGAGCATGTTCCATTTTCTGGTGGAATCTTGCCAGAGTCTGAAGAAAGGCACAGCTTCAATGGCTGTGGTATAGCATTCCAGACATATTTGCTGGGGTAGCGTCAGGCTTCTCTCCACCTAAAACAATATGCCTTCTGTAAGTTTTCCACGTGTTTCTGTTCTGTACCTTTTTACCCGACTACGGCGAAGTCAAAAGTTGGGTTATGATTTTGGCAACCTTTATATATATATATGTATGTGTTTTGATTCGTATTCCTCATATCTTCGAAACCACTGCTAGTGTTGTGACGAATGAGGTATCATTGAATATGTTGTGCTCTTCCGCGAGTTATGTGCTATATGGCGTCGCATAAAATCCAACGTGGCGGCTTGTAGGGGACAAAGTTGCTATCGAAAATATACTAATTAAAGACATAATTATCGCGTTTGGTTCTCAATTATGAAGAGTACATACCCAAAATAAATCTTACTTAACTCGTTGCGCGAGTCCGACACTCACTTGACCGTTTTTTAATGCTGCACCAAGTTTTTATAGGGTTGTTTTTAGCAATGAAAATAGAACATATTTTTAAATTATTTTATTTGCAAGAAAAATGGACAAACTTTATTACATGTATATTTGATAATAACTTAATATTTATGAAAGGTGAACTGTTCCAAATTTACACACATATGAAATATTTATTTATTATTCGTACACGAGGGATGCAGTCCTACATGTCACTGTATATAGATCTTTTGTGACAGTCCCCTACGGATCAAATCATCTCCACGAGGATGATCTCGGTCATGAACCGTATGATAAAAAAATACAAATACAAAAATATTTATTGAGTAAAACGATTGGATTAATATGTTGTATCCATAGAGTCTGTGATAGGGGGAGCCCTGTGCGACAGGTGTAGGCTGTCTCTCTCTACGATAGCATTTAAATTAGGTAACGTAAACAATAGATTTCTGAAACATGTTCATAGGTCTGGGTTTGTAGGTCCTGATGCTGTCCGTTGCATCAGTGTGGTCTCCGATATGTCTGTTTCTGATGTGATGAGCATCACAGTGGCAGAGGATGTGGATGGTTGTTTCCGCATCCTCCCCACAAAATGTCACAGGTGGCATAGTTATACGATAAAAGAACTTTCCTTCTTCTCATCATCATCACCATCGGCAGATTGCTCATCACATTAAATGTTAATTCCTAGTGTTAATTTTTATAAAGTAGAGGTAGTGTTAAAATATGCATATTTATGTAAATAGTCACAATATTAAATTCATACCATCTTGTTAAAATGTTTAACAATTCAATATACTACACGCCTCTGAAGGTGGAATGTGAGAAACTAAAATTTTCTGACTGTCATCATATGTACCATATACCATGCAATTATTTTTATCTTTAGATCCTAGGAGATGATTCAAATCCTGACAGTATATAGACAGACATTTTTTCAAAAATGTAAGAATAATCTAAAGATGAAGTCCAGGACGGGGATGTATACATTCATGGAATGTGGTTTTGGGCTTCCCAAGGTTATCCCACTGTCATATTGCAAAGCAGAGATAAAGTTTATTTCTTAAATGTATCTTCAGTGCACACCAATATACTTTAATATGCCTAGAACCTTTTACTGGTGTTTTCTACGGTGGTACAACAGACTCCGGCAACTGCTGAACTTAACATGACACTCTTGACATTCAAACTCTTTGACTCCATCTCTGTTGTCTCCGTGCACTAAAGAGATATGTTGTCGAAGTTGGAACGGCAGTCTAAACCTAGCCGGACAAGATTCACACGCATGCCGCAACACAATAAGCTCTTTCTTGTGACTCTTGCGAACATGTTCAGAACGCCTGGACGATGCTGAGAATGTCTCTGAGCAATATTTGCAAGAATATGGTCTTTCTCCAGTGTGTAGCCTTAGATGTTGAATATAACCTAATTTGGATTTCAGACTAATGCCACAGTGCTCACACGTAAATGATTCACTATCCTCATGTTTCTTTAAATGGTATGTCATACGGGCTGCCGCTAAAGATTTACCACAATACGGACATGGTCGGTGAGTATTTTTCATGTGAACTATTTGTATATGTGCCCGGACGTACTTTTTATCTGAGAATTTTTTTTGGCAATAGTCACAATAGCATTCAGAATCAGCGCTGCCACGGATGCCAACTTTAATCTTTTTGTTTTTCATCTCGTTTTGGACTTCAAATAGTACTTTCGTTTTAGTACGGTGCATGTCCTCTCTTTTCATATCCAGATTACAGCAAGATTTAACGTGAAACAGGTAGCAACGGTAGTTACGAAAAGGTTTATCGCAGCTGGGACAGCTCTTGAATGAATGTGTTGAGGCATGGCCATTAAATGCATGTCGAGATTTAAAGGCTCTCCCGCATTCACCGCATACCATCCCAGAGGTGTGAGCTTTAATCAAATGCTGGTTGAATTTGTTAACCGATTGCAATAACGCTGGGCATTTTTTGCAATCGTATAGTTTCCTATCATGTTCTTTTTTTAAATGTTGAACAAGTTCATTCCGACTCATAACCGAAGCACATAGATAACAAGCCCTTTTCTGGTCCGTAGAAGCTAGCAAATGATCATACAGATGCTGAGGCTTCGTAAATTTTCTTCCACAATCGAAACACTGACATTTTTTCTTCGCACTCCTAAATCGTTTTTCTTTCTCAGTTGATGGCATTAACTCTATGCTTATATCAGAATCTTCTTGAGGTATGTCTTCTATTAGAATCTCTTCAGTTTCCATAAAGATGTAGAGTTGTTTATTTTTTAATTTTTCAGGCTTTGGAATTGTATCGATCAAGTCCAAAGCCCAGTCCCATTTGTTAACGGCTTGCTGGCAGAGTGTCCGGAATTTGCCTGCAGCCAATGCTGACTCAAAGCATAATGAGCAGAGCCCCGATGGCATCTCTCCATCCAGCGGCACCTGCAACCACCGTAGGAGTCAAATGGCCGAGATTTAAATAATTGTTTAATAGCTTGGTGGTTCCGGACACACTTTTTTTATGTGTCTTTCAATAGGTAAAGTTGTGTTCAATGAATTTGTGGCACTGAATACAAATAATTTGAAGTTATATATTTTTTAAAGTAGTATAAAACATTTCTTGTTTATGTGTTTCAGTCTATACAACAAAGTTTTACTTGATTTACTAAATATAATTACACAATATCATTAGGCTTAGAAACAGTATATTTCCTACAAAATATCACAATATTTAATATTCTTAAGTAATCAGTAAAAGGAAATTTGTTTAAAATGATAATTATATCTAAGAATCAGAGTTAGTTAAAGCGCCCTCTTCCGATCATCAATTCAAGTCCTGCCTGTACATTTTACAAATCTCAACCAATCCCGCTTTCGGCGCTAAGAGCCTTTTTTACAGAAGATGATGCGCTTGACCAGACTTTTTAAAGAACAAAATATTTAGATTTTAAAAGTGGTGGTGTGGTTAAATAAATGCTCACTTCATCATTCGTCGATCTCAATAACCATTTCTACCATTAATTTCTACAAACGCAAATCATAACCTCTAATCAATGAAAAAAATATGACGGAATCATCGTTGAAAATTCGTTACTACAAATCAAATATAATAGCTTCAACATCAATCGAATATGCATGACGTTTTTGACTGAAAAATTAAAACATATTTCAAGTTTTCCATTCCAATACAGATCGGCGGCCATGTTGGCATTAGGCGGGACGGGACGGGGTGACGCCGTTCCGTTTATCGCAGAAAGCCCAAAAATAAACAATTCGATTGATGTTCAAACTTGAAATACTGCAAATATAAGCTCACCTCAATGCCTGTAATGGTTTCCAGCAGCTCGGCGAGGGTCACGGGTCTCTCCCCGTCCATCATAACGGTGTCACCAAGGTAAACTTGCCCTTCCGATGTGTCCCCCATGCATATTCGACATTTGTCGGTGCCGTCTCCTCGAACAATATGCGAAATCAACGCTTTCACGTCTATATGCCGCTCCGATTTAGACATTTTTTATAGTTAACATGCAAACTATACAATTTTCAGAAAGAAATTCGCTAGCGCACTATCTGGCACTATCTATCTGTAATATATCCGGCAACTTTTTCTCTCTCAGGTTGACGTTGACTGATAGTGACAGACAGTTAGTTTAGTCGCTAGTGTAGTGCATGTTGAATGTATGATGGAATCGATTTATATAATGTGAATTAGTATGAATAGCTCAACACTTCGAATAGACGGAAACTCGATTGTCTATACTTTTGAAACACGAAAAAAAAATTGAAATGTATTACTGTAATTTTAGTTTTATGAATAAACAACTTTAAAAAAAGTGACTCTGATTTAACTTTATATTCAATATACATAAGACTATTGTGTTTTTATTTAAGTTGGGGCACCTGAGCAAAATATTCATTCGTCAGAATTTTTTACATAACCTTATAATAAACATAGTACTGTTAAAATTAGTTAGTAGTCATAATCATGTCCATAGTTGGACATGAGCCTCATAGATCATGGACTTCCCATGAGGGATTTTGCCACAGTCACTAAGATCGGAAGTTGAATTTGTGATCGATGTTATTCTAACATATAGATATGCTGCTGCTCATCTCCTGGTTATTTTTCCCTTAATCGCCTTTTACGCCAGCCGCAGGATGATATAGGTAGTCGTATTTTAAAGCCAAGACCACATGGCAATTTCGATATAGTTCACTCATATTGTAAATTATCAGAAAGGGCACACCTCTACCATTTCCTTTGACTGTCACTGTCAATAGTGTCAATGTCATTTATATTTCAGTCTAAGGTCTAGAATTTAGAGAAAAAAAGCAAAATGGTAATTTAATTTGAATTTTCTATATTAATCCTATAACAATTTCTAGTTTTAAAAATGTAATTTAGTAGAAAGTTGTGTAAAGTTTACGTACAGATTAATATTTCGTAATTAAAAAGTGTATTTTCAAGTGGAAATAGTGTTCGAAAACATAGGTTAAAATCCGGGAAAACTTGTGTAGTTATTGTGTTTATTCCTAATTTCATCGTTTAATTTCACCGTTATGGGTATGAAGGTTCTTTTTTACACATACCGGGATCAATTATTATAGTTGTACAAGTTATTAAACGCATATTTTTGTGATTATTTTCGGCATATCTGCCGATTCTCTTTTGTCTATGATTTGGTCACAAGAATGAATTACATCTGTTCGAGAATTCAATAATATTTTAATGAAAACCGTGTTCAAACATAAATTTAATATACTTACTAGGCTCTCGTTATCGAAATACGGTTGGGGTTCAAATAAAATTTAGAAACAATAATAATAATAAAATATAGAAAATATAAAAGCAAAAGGCGATTTCTAATAAAAAATTTCCGCAGCGCCCCTTTTGTACACCCTGACTGAGTATTCGATATTAATTTCTACTTGAAAAAGAAAAAGGGTCTTGACAGACAGATAGACAACAAGCCTAAGTGACTTGCACACTTGTACTACCAAACAATATTTAACATATTTATAAAGAAATCTGACTAAATGTCTCATAAGTTGATAACAAATAATACTCAGACCATTTAGCTTATGCCACAACCCATGGCATGGCATATGCCACATGAAGTCAATTAACACAAATTTCAACTTTTCTTTCGACAGCAACCACAGATTCTAGTACTGAAGGAGGGGACAGATCAGTCCCAGGGCAAACCGCAGCTGATCTCAAACATCAATGCCTGCCAACTCGTAGTAGATGCGGTATGTACACATTATATTATAATTCACCACAATTAAAATATGTGTTAGCTTGTATGAGTGTGTGCCACCCTTTTTGTGGGCTTTTCTATAGTAAATTCTGGACTACCTACTTTAATACCGAGCAATCTGGTATCCGTATACACTACATGAAACAATAAAATGTATGAATAGAATCATATATCTTAGGCATGACCGGGTTAATTGTTTGAAATGGCCGATGATTACAATTTTTCGTTCCAATGCCAGATTGTAACGGCTTGTCTGTTTTGGATGAAGCATTACAAGTGACGATGTTGTTGTATGAGGCTTTTTCATTCTTTTATTTGGGTCGTATAAAGGGTGTGGTTTGTGCCTCTTACTTGTCACTGCAACCTTTCTAGATCTATTATGACATGAGAGACTAAAATCATTGTAAGTTCAATTCGATCAACCTTTATGCATAGTAGAACGACTGTTCAGGAATTCTTACCAACTTTGTTGTCTCCACTGACACTCTTTACTGCTATTCAAGATGACACGATATTACAATAATTAACAATTTCAAAAAGAATTAAAAAACGACTTCAATTGCCTTATAAATTTGGTTTTTGTTGATTTTATCAAAGAGCGATCAATCAATTTCGATAAAGCTTATATGGGACCAACTCTGAAGTATGCTCTACCAAACAAAAAAAGAATTATCAAAATCAATTCTACTTTTTGCAGTCGGTTGATTCTAAGTAAAATGATTTGGCATTCAAAGAATGCTCGTTTACTGCTTTTCTGGTCCCGTTTGAATGCCTTACCTGCAGTCATCCAAATTCAAGCACCGATTCTGTCACTCTGACATTTGACAGTTTATGTCTAGCAATTTAGTATTATCAGACTTTATTGGGGGCTCTCAATTTTAATAGTTTTTATGTCCCTACATCAGCAGTTTGCGCTGGGCATATGTGAATCAGTCAGAAAATCGTTTTTATATATACTTATTGAATGTTTTGTGTTGTCAGGTTCGTACTACGCTCGGCCCTCGGGGCATGGACAAGCTCATCGTGGATCACAATGGCAAGGCTGTCATTTCAAACGATGGAGCCACTATCATGAAGGTAATGTGTTTCTCTCATAATAGTACGTTGCACACAAAGTGTTTTGCTTTTTCAACTGACTTAAAAAAGGAGGATATCCTCAATTTGATAATTCGTCCCACAGTACGTTTCTGTTCCATATGTCATCACTGGCACGCACTTATTAAATACTTTTGTCTTAAGCCACGCAGTGGGCTAAATTCATTTTTGATACACTGAAACGCATTCATCTTCTTTCTTTATGTATATAATTCTACTGTATGTGTGTATGTCACTGAACTCCTCCTAAACAGCTGGACAGATTTTGATGAAATTTGTTGTGTGTCAAATGGATTCGAGAATGGTTTAGATTTACAATTTGATAGTTTTTTGGTCTATTACTAAGTTTATTCCAAAATGTTTAAAAAATAAATGTCCACCCGTGCGAAGCCGAGCGGGCCGCTAGTTATGTATAAAATCTGAAGCAACCAATGATTAAACGTTACAAAAATCCTGAGAAACTATGAAGTTTATTGATAGTAGACATGAGGCTGATTTTAATTTCTATAAAAAACTGCTTCTGTACAAAATTATATACATAAAAATATGCCTTCATTTCAGTTACTGGACATCATACATCCGGCTGCTAAAACTTTGGTCGACATTGCCAAATCACAGGATGCTGAGGTAACCATGCATGACTTAGCACACTCAGTGACAAACGGGAGAGATAAAGGCCAAGTGAAGCTGCTGATCATAAATTATGGTGAAGCGATAAATATAAAAAAAGAATATTCTTTAACGGTTGTCTTCAAAATGGAGACCAAAGTACTGTCACGTACAGTGTAAGGCAATGAGTAATATTAAATGCCATTGCTAAAATGTCCACTGCTGGACGTAGTCCTCCATGGTAGGCCACAATGACTGTTCCCAACCTTTACTAGGTCTTCAGTATATCCCGCTACGTGGTCGACACTCGAGAACTTTTACTCTGCACTGGTTATCAGTTCTTCAAGCGATAGCACTGATTCATTGAGCTATGTCAATGACTGTAGTTTGTTGTCCACTGATTATAATTTCGGATCCAATTTCCTAATTTCATTGAGGAAATTCAAACATACTATGAGGACATAATATTGAAATGTATCGTGACGTTCAGTAGTTAAAAGTATCCCACGGTGAAATAATAGTAAAATGTTTTATTGCAGGTTGGCGATGGGACCACTTCCGTGGTACTCTTGGCTGGGGAACTCTTGAAGAGACTGAAGCCATTCGTCGAAGAAGGTGAGTTGGATACATGTCAACACAATGATGTAATATTTTGTATCTCGTATTTATGAAATCTATTTTTTTCTTAAATCTGTAGTCGATATCACTGGATATTTTTATCGGATGTGTTTGATGTACATGTTGTAAACGAGTAGTAGGGGTAGAGTAGGGTTTTGCAATTAGAAAACGGCATAGATTTTATTTTAAAAAATACGGTTTGGCTTTTTGAAAACTGCTTTTATAGCTTTCCTGAATATTTGAATCATAAACATTAATAATTTTAAGTATGCAATTATAGTTTGACGTAAATTAATGAGATGACTTGTGAATTATTTAATGACGAAATTTCTAACATTGTACTAATTGACATGCGATGTAAACTAATTTTTTAACAATTAAATTCTTTATTAGATATGTTTATAATATGTGCACATCTGTGGACAGGTTAAGTACATCGAACTAATTGAAATTACTATCTAAACACCGTGTAAAAAACCATGTACTTAGCAAATAATTTCTTTTTTTCTTAATGCCCTCCAGTGAGGACACTACTCGTTCATGATATATCCATACCAAGGATAGGGAGGGATGCCTCTTAGGGAAACTCGACTCAGCTTTGCAGCCAGTTCGTTGGGGTCAGATTCCAGTCTCCGTTGGTAGTTTTTGTGTATTTAAGAATCATTTTCACTGTGTTTCTCTGGGTGGTCATGTATTTTCTAGTTGGTTGCATTGCATTGTCATGTTTTGCATTCGTTGAAGTTTAGATATGTTAGTAATCGTATATTATATTGTATGTACACGGTTTAATCCTTGAACAATCGAGGTCTGCGTTCGATCCTGGCTCGCACCAATCGATACAAATCATTACCATTGTCTCTTCGATGAAGGAAAACATCATGAGGAAACCTGCACACTCCTGAGAAGAAATTCACAGGTGTGTGTGAAGTCTACCAATGCGCACTGGTCCCGCGTGGTGTACTATGTCTCATACACTCTGTAGGAGAGTAGGACTGAGCTCCTGCCTGATGATGAAAGCAATAGTGATGATGATGTGTTGTACACAGGCGTCCACCCTCGCGTCATAGTCCGTGCTGTGCGCACAGCCTCCAAGCTCGCCGTGGACAAGCTCAAGGAGCTCTCCGTCCAGATAGACAATAAGTCACCCGAGGAGCAGAGGTCAGTGGTACTGGTTATTTATTTTGATCTATTAGGCATATAAATATTATATTTTACATTGAGGCTGTGTAAATGCCGAAATAATTTATTTATTCTTTTGTTATCATTTTAATTTCATAACGTTTTTATCAGCATATCGTTGTTGCCTGTAAGTAGGGTAGCATTTAGCTATACTATTACATTTGTGTCTTCATGTATGTAATGTATATACTGTAGGTGACCTTGTTAAATAAAATAAATACTATAAATGTCAAAATATTACAATATAAAATTGAAATGTCAAAATAATACTATGCTAAAACAATATAATGTCAAAATCAGGATGTTTCATTCAGGAAATCTGAAATTCTAAAATAACATTTCTCCGATTACAGTCTTTGTAGTTTGCTCTGTAGTTATATATTGATAAAAGAGGTAACTCTTCGTTTTTTTAGAGCGATCGGTATTTTTTTTAAAAAATTTGTGCCATGCCCCACATTTGAATGCTGTGTGATACCTGACCAGAGATAGATCATTGTTACATCGGAGAGTCGTGAAAGGCGACTAAAGTATTATATACTAAGCGAGTCTTAGAGTCAGAATTACTTGAATTTTTAGAATAGGGATAGCTCGTGAAAGGAGGCTACTGTACAAATTGAACTATTTGTTACCGTGGGACAAATTCCAAGCTGGTTATTTATGAGTATTAATTTCTATTAAAGAAACTGTAAAGCCAATGATTATAAACACGGATCCAATTACCGATTTGCCATGAGGAACCACACTGTATGAGGCTTTACAAGAAAAACGATGCAAAGTATGAGTTCTCTAGGTCTGTTTTTGATTATCTCGATTTCTACAGATTTCTCGTTCGAAATTCGTAATTTCTTATTTTTGAATCGCTCGTCTACAATGAGTGGTCTCCATCACTCGTTGATGCCGACGAGCGATATATAAAACGTCAAAAGTGTACACTGACGTTAAACCATTTAAACCATTTATTTGCCACAGACAAATTACACATACAAACACACACACACATATATAAAACTAATTCAAAAATTTACACATTACTATAATTACACATTAAAAAATGAGAAGGTTCTGTGGCAGGAGCTGTCTCAGTACCCGTCATGCATCATGCTGCACAACACTGATTTTCAGCCAGCCCCTGTTCTAACAATAGTATAACAAACTTGCACGCAGCGCTACACAAATATAATTAACTTACATATACTTATACACACAACACTAATTAATAATAAATTTACAGACATAATGAATATTAAACAAATAAGAAATTAAAATGACATAAGACTATTTCTACGGGTAGACTGAAACTGAAACAACCTAATTTTTCAAGGGTTTACTTTTTGAGCATTTAATAAAATTTCTTTCAAATGTTTTTTCAACGTGTTTTGGGACATGTTCAATCGTTACATTGATTGACATTGACAGTACATATACTACAGAGTATTTTATGCCGTTTTCGTTGAATTTATTACCGGTTCTCTCGATTCAAAGTATTGATTAAAAATATTGCTCATTTTATTTTACATTTGTTCGCTTTTCTAAATTTCCTAAGTGAAATTTTAGAAAATTTGCAACATCGGAGACGAGCGATTCAAAAATACGGAAAACTGTTTCATGCTGTTTAGTAGACGAGCGTGACTTGAGTCTTACTAAGGCTTATCATTAGTATTGACTCACATTACGTTACAGTATTCATTCAGTTATTTTAGTAAATGATTAGTCTTCCTAAAAGTTGTAAAATAAAGTATGCAACGAGACGGTATCACAGGAACGAATCAAGAATAGATCTCTAGGTCTAGTAGACCGGAACTATTATTGTATAAAATTTGACATTTATTATTATTATTGTATAAAATTTGACTTGTTCATTTTGCTATGCCCTGACAGGGTTCGTGTATGTAGATCCAAATACTATTTGAAGTCTAATGACTCTATGTAATATCGACACAGCTCCCGCCTGATCAGTTACAAAACCAAGTTGCTTGCATGTGTCGATCTTAGCTAGACCCGCCTTTTCTTTTGTTCAACAAGGAGAGACGAAAACGCTTATTTATGAGTTTTTATTACTTGTTAGGGTCCATTGTAGTAGTTAGTTATAGTTTAGGGTCATTTTATAATGCATCAATGTGGCGTCCAACTTGCGGGACTTGCACAAATACATCAATGCTTTCGTGTTTTTTATAGTTTAATGGTCTATCCCAAAAACTATCAAGGCGGAAACCCGAGGCACAACTGTATGCGAAACTGGTCCTAATGGTGGTCAGGCGGAAACTTTGTCGAGTACATGAATGAAAATAAACCGATTTGATTTGAAATTAGATGCGTTCTTATCTTCAACAAATACTCCCAAATTGCAACTCAGGTCCATTACCATAGGTTGTTCTCATATTCTCTCTCCTTCTTCTTCTTCTTCTCTTTCCCCCATTGATACAGTCCGTGCATACAGCTTCGTACATGTCCCCATACACAGGGAGCTGCTCCGGAAATGCGCAGTAACCGCGATGTCGTCAAAGCTGATCCACCAGCAGAAGGGACTCTTCTCCAAGATGGTGGTGGATGCCGTCCTATCTCTGGACGCTCCGCTGTTGCCCTTGGATATGATTGGTGAGTTGCTTTCATTGTTCATTGCTCACTTTAACTTATATCCAGCTTCATTTGAAGCAGAGTACCAGTAGCCACATGTCTACGCAGACGTTTAAAATAATAAATTGTTTTATCATCATCAGTCAGGACATAGTCCACTTTACCCGGTACGCGATCGCCTCTGGAGAACTTTTACTCTCCATCGATAATCCTTTCTTGGAGCAATGTGTGAGCCCATTGCCACTTCAGCTCACTGACTCGTCGAGCTATGTCGGTGTCGGGTGTGACCTTAGTTCGTCTACGGATAAATTGATTGAATGATTTAATTTAGCCAATGATTATACACACGGATCCAATTACCGACTTTTCGTGAGGAACCACACTGTATGAGGCTAAAATTAATATGTGGGGTGGGTAGTGAACGAAATAGACCGGGTTCTTCGTCTTGCCTTCTTGATTATAGTAGTATAGTCTTTATTTGCATGAAATCATGTTTACAAAGATGGTAGTATAGATAACAGCAAAATCTAGTATGTACAATCGTCAGGATATGATCAATAAATGAATCTAGTATCAACGTTATACAATAGCAAAATTAGATACAAAAATAATTACATGTCATTTTTTGCTTAAAATGTAGATATTCTTTAATATACAAAGGTTTTTGCGGAGATCTGGCCAGACGACGGTTCGATTGGAAGATTAGCTGTAGAAATTATGGAAGCATATGACAGTTGTGCTCGCCGCCGTATGTCTTCATTTTTTTAAACAGTGATGACTATAGATAGATAGATAATATCTTTATTCGGTGACACAAATGCTGCTCAAAAAAATGCGTCCGAGCAATAGATATGGCATATTACCTGGACAGTTGCAAACCAATATTTAAGAAGCACTCCATACTTCCTTTACCCTGTATGTATATAAGGGACTTATGCCTCTTTGTAAAGTATCACCCAGAGTACTTTAACAAATTAAATGAAACTAATACAAGACAACTTCGGCTTCAGTATATACATCGGTTGCACCAACCAACATGTCACACGTACATCTATAAGAAAAATGTATTAAACACATGCATCATTGCTTACAATCATCTCCCAAGGGTTTTACAATTAGAAAACGGCATGGATTTTAAGAAAAAAATTACGGGTTGGCTTCTTGGAAACTGCTTTTATAGTTTTCCTGAATATTTGAATCATAAACATTAACCATTTTAAATATACCTGCAATTATAGTTTGACATAAATTAATGAGATGACTTGTGAATTATTTAATGACAAACTTATTTACATTGTACTAATTGACATGCGATGTAAACTAATTTTTTAACAATTAAATTCCTTATTAGCTATGTTTATAATATGTGCACACCTGTGGACAGGTTACGTACATCGAATTAATTGAAATTACTATCTAAACACCGTGTAAAAAACACTGCACTTAGCAAATAATTTTTTTCTTCTTTCTTTCGAAGTATATACCAAAAGAAAACTTAAAGCTAATACTTATGAAATAGTTTAAAATTAGGTACCGTGGGTTATAAGTCGATCGAAAAGGCATATGATATATGACTGTGAACTGTGCAGGCATCAAGAAGGTGTCGGGTGGTGCATTGGAAGACTCCTTCCTGGTGTCTGGAGTGGCGTTCAAGAAGACCTTCTCGTACGCTGGCTTCGAGATGCAGCCCAAGAGCTACGATGACTGCAAGATCGCGCTCCTCAACATCGAGCTAGAGCTGAAGGCGGAGAGGGACAACGCGGAGGTGAGTCTCTCTTTCTCTCATATACGAAATTATTACTCTTAAAATTAATATATGTATTATATAATATATGTGCCTATCTTATATAGCTTTAAACGAGCAATTCTTGTGTATATATATATAGTTCGGATCTCGGAAACGGCTCCAGCGATTTCGGTAAGGTGGAGTCTTACTACAACTTCATAGAGAGAAAAAGATAGATATAGTCATGACATAAGGTCTCTGTCATTCCCGTACAATTAAATGAGATCATTATGAACATTCGAATTTAAATATGTACATTTAAAAAGCGAAGGCCCGCGTTCTTATTTCGAAAATACTCGAACTGAAGCCAATCCTCTTGAAACGTGTCAATGATCGATGTACGGAGGTTAGTGCGGAACAAAATGAAACTCCTGCTGTTTTTGATAGCCTGGTATTTCTAAATAGTCCATTTATTAGGAATGATATTTGTGCATGCTCTTTTACACTCATGTCAACCTAGTAGTCTGTTATTGAGATGGTGGCCAAGAGTGTGTTGCAAATACTGCCCAGTGAATAGTCAAAAACACTAGTAATGATTTCTGAAGGATATACATGAAAAACATTTGTTTAGTTAGCTTTATAACTGGTTAATAAGAAAAACGCACGCTTGCCTTGTGTTTTTCAGACAATCTTCTGAAATCACGAACTTTTAGAGCACATGTATTAAAAAATATTAAATGCACCTCTTGTACGAGAGCCTGGCCCAAATTCTGTCCCAGTCAATGTGTGTATGTGGACAGCGTCGGTGGCGCAATGGATAAGGCGCGGACTCTCAATCTGAGGGTTCCGGGTTCGAATCCAGCCGTGTACCTATGAGTGGTTTTTTCAATTCAAGTACATTATCCGATTGCTTAACGTTGAAGGAAAACATCGTGAGGAAACCTGCATGTCTTGAACAGGCATGTGAAGTCCGCGCTTCCGCACTGGTCCCGCGTGGTGGACTACGGCCCATACACTCTCTGTAGGAGAGTAGGCCTGAGCCCCTGCAGTGGGGACATATATAGGCTGTTGATGATGACAGAATAGTGATTATTTTATAATTTAGTTTTAATCTTTTGTGTACGAATATGAATTTGTATGCCGAATGGCTGAACACGTTGAGACTAGAATGTTAATCATATAACATCCTTGTACACATTATTCACAAATAACTATGTCCCATACAGTTTCTGTAGGAGAGTAGGCCTGGCCCAAATTCTGTCCCAATGTATGGATGGATGGATTAAAGGTGTGGAATGAATTCCTCCCAAGGTTCGTGTGGACAATGTGAAAGAGTACCAGAAGGTTGTGGATGCTGAATGGCAGATCCTGTACGACAAGCTGGCCATCCTGCACGCCAGCGGAGCCAACGTGGTGCTAAGCAAGTTGCCAATAGGTGATGTCGCTACGCAGTACTTTGCTGATCGGTAAGTTCCTTCATTCAGCCGCACACGCAACTTTTGAATCGCTACAAAATTATATAGTCAGCAGAAGAGCGATTCAAAAATACTGAATTTTTTAGGCTACGATACGACTTGGAAGTCGGTCTTGATTTCTCACATGAGACAATAAAACTCCAAAATTGTATTTGTAGCGACATGTTTTGCGCTGGCCGCGTCCCCGAGGAGGACCTCCGACGCACACAGCGTGCCTGCGGGGGCGCCGTGCTGACGTCCGTGCGCGACCTGCGCCCCGAGGCGCTCGGCAGCTGCAAACACTTCACAGAGAAACAGGTCGGCGGCGAGAGATACAACATATTCACTGGTGAGTCGCTGTAACACAAACCCTTAGTCACAGGCCGGACACATCACACAATTATCGTGATATCGGCACACGAACGGATGACGTTTGTATACACGTGCATGTGTTTGCGATTCTTGAGCGGGTCATTATCTAAGCATGTCATCATCATCATCAGCCGGGAAACGTCCACCGCTGGACATAGGCCTCCCTCATAGTACGCCACATCGACCGTTCCCGAGCCACCTGCATCCAGCGACTCCCCGCGACTCCAACCAGGTCGTCGGTCCGTCTAGTAGGGGGACGGCCTGGTAGACGTTTCCCGGTACGTGGTCGCCATTCGAGAACCTTTATTCCCAACCTGGCTAATGTGGCCTGCCCATTGCCACTTTAGCTCACTGACTCGTCGAGCTATGTCGGTGACCTTAGTTCGTCTACGGATTTCCTCATTCCGGATTTTATCACTTAGAGAAATTCTCTCTAAAACCTAGCATGTAGAGGTGAGAAATTGTGAACACCTCTAACAAGTCTATTCCTCTTATAAATACCTTATTTCCTAATGTATTCATTTTCCTTATCATAGGTTATGATAAAGAAGTGGCTCCGGATGGTAAGATGCATTTTATCGTAAGCAGTTCAGTAGTTTAGCTGTTTGATTTAATCGTGTAATTAGAAGGAATGTAATTGTATGTATTATCGGCGAGTAGAATACGGTTTACGGTTACGGTTTAAGACATTTATTTCACAAAAAGAATACAATTCACTTTGTGAAATACAAGATACTGTGGGTATTATTGCAATTATTATTTACTAGTGGGTAGGTTGGATATTGAAATCCACCTATCTTATATACAAAAAAAATCTACCAGGAAATAAAACAGTCCATGTGGGCGAAGCCGCAGGCAGAATCTAGTATCCAGTATAGACATTCTTCCACAGCTCTTATCTTGATTGGTGTGACATTAAAACTAAGTGTATACTTGTTTGATATTACAGGATGTCCAGCAGCGAAGACCTGCACGCTGATCCTGCGAGGAGGGGCCGAGCAGTTCCTGGAGGAGACGGAGCGCTCGCTGCACGACGCCATCATGATCGTGAGGCGGACCATCAAGAACGACGCCGTCGTGGCTGGTGAGGGTGCATTATAAAATAGCTATCTTTCAATTTATACGTTGCCCATTGTTGATAATAACGTGACGAACACACTGTACGCGACAGCAAAACTGTTTCCGCCTTCAAGAAAAACGTCAAGGAACATTTTCTATCACTATAATATATAATTATAGTATGTAAAGTATGTATGTATTATTACTGATATATATTAGTTTGTGTATATATAACCGGTGGGGAGTAAAGGTTCTCGAGTGGCGACCACGTACCGGGAAACGTCTACCAGGCCGTCCCCCCACTAGATGGACCGACGACCTGGTTAGAGTCGCGGGGAGTCGCTGGATGCAGGTGGCTCGGGACCGGTCGATGTGGCGTACCATGAGGGAGGCCTATGTCCAGCAGTGGACGTTTCCCGGCTGATGATGATGATGATGATTAGTTTGTTTTGTATCTCGTATTTATGTAATCGTTTATCATTCATCGGGCCCAGTGCGGATCGGCGGACTTCACATGCCTGTTCAAGACATGCAGGTTTCCTCACGATGTTTTCCTTCACCGTTAAGCAATCGGATAATGTACTTGAATTGAAAAACAAATCATAGGTACACGGCTGGATTCGAACACGGTACCCTCAGATTGAGAGACCGCGCCTTATCCACTGCGCCACCGACGCTTTACGCACGAATAAATGATTTATGGTTATCAAAATAGACTTTCTGAGGTTACATCGGAAGGCTACAGGCCCATTTAGTTTTATCCAAACATTTCGGCGATTATGAAATTTGCATTTCAGTTTCATTTATTAATTCATATAAGCTCAAAGTCAACAATATTACTAACTTAAATCTAGGTAGTAAGCACATTTTATAATTCGCGCGAGTGTGTTCAATAACGGCACTACTCGTGCAGCGGGCGCGGCGCGTGCGCAGGGGTCGACGCCGCCGTCAGTTGCATCACCCAGGGCCGGATTTAGAGGTACAGAGGCCTCGGGGCAATAAAGGAGCAGAGGCCCCCTCGCCCCAAATTATTTTCCAAATAAAGTAAACCATTTTTTTTCTCTCGTTTTTCAATAAATAATTTATTGTGAAACCAAGTAGATTCCTTTAATATTGAACAAACACATATAAAATATAAATGGAAAAAAATATAATTAAATAATCATGTATGTACAAAGTTGTTGTAGGTAAAGGTAAAAGAGCAAAATATATATATATATATCAAAGGAAAAGATGTTTACTAGTCGGAATTTGAAACAAAAATTTTCCAGAGTCTCTATTGTGGGGGCCCCCCGTTTGTGGAGGCCCCGGGGCTTGCGCCCCGGTTGCCCTCCCCTAAATCCGGCCCTGGCATCACCAAAAACGATATCGATGTCTCCTATGACATATTCTGTGTGCTGCGCCTCCAGGGGGCGGCGCCATCGACATGGAGCTTTCTAAGCACCTCCGCGACTACTCGCGCAATGTTGCCGGCAAGGAGCAGCTGCTGCTGGCGGCCATCGCGCGCGCCCTCGAGGCGATCCCGCGCCAGCTGTGCGACAACGCGGGCCTCGACGCCACCAGCCTGCTCAACAAGCTGCGGCAGAAGCACCACCAGGGTGAGTCGCTTAGGCACAGCCCGGACACGTGGAACAAATGTCGTGATCTCGGCACACATCCAACGGTGTATATATTTACGTTTGTATATATTTTTATACATGCGCATTTGTAAGTCCGCGCGTGAGTTTCATTTCTTGGAGTTCTTTACGTCATGCGTCATCTCATTTTATATATATTACATCATAAAGGCAATTAATCCGGTATATAGTAATCTGGATTGTCCGATAAGTGGGGTCGAGTCGTCCCGAAAGGGTCAACTGAGCCCGCGGGATAAGTGGTATGTGGGCTCAGTTGACCACAAAGTCGTTTCACTTCGCTGGTTATGTTATGCACTAAAGTTATGCTAAATAACATATTCTATTCTATTGTTAATTGTTATATTTCAGGCGGTATCTGGTACGGGGTGGACATACAGAAGGAGGATATATCGGACAACTTCGAGAGCTGCGTGTGGGAACCGGCCGTCGTCAAAAGCAACGCCATCACCGCCGCGTGCGAGGCTGCCGCTCAGGTGAGTGCATTATAGACACCGAGGCGGAGCCGAGTGCTTATCACAAACTGATGACTACAATAGACAGCGTACTGTCTACGAGCATCGTAAGACGTTTTACTGTACATTTATAGTAATCAGGTACATTTATTTAGTGTAGGTGTTGTTTTTTCTTCTTAAAAATCACGTTTAGCTCGAAAACTTTGCTCGGATTTTATGAAAGAGATTCCATTGCTTCTGTGCCATTGCGATAATGAACAATAGGGTAGATGATAAAAAATCCGCTGGGGGTTAAAAAAAATTACCGACTTCAAAAAAGGAGGTGGTTCTCAATTTGACAGGTATGTTTTTTTATGTGTGTTACCTCAGAACTTTTGACTGGGTGAACCGATTTAGATGTTTATTTATTTATTTGAAAGTTGGTGCCAATTCAATGTGATCCAGTTCTGACAACGGCGTCCATGATAGATCTAAATCTTTATCTTAACGGTCATTATAAAATACGATATTATCGCGCGTTGTGAAAGGGGGCTAGAAGGAAAAAATTCTTACGAAAATTTGTCACCGACACTTTTTGCTATAGTAAGTTAGCGTCATCTGTTAGTACGACGTACGTAGTAGTAAGACGATACCAACAGTACAGCTATGTGACGACAGATGGCTCTGATTAGTTGCCTCTACTCAATGACAGATGTCGCTAAAAACAAAACGTATCACGTACATAAACAATCTAATGAAAAAACCTACAAAACCATATTTAAAATATAATGTTAAAAATCCGTTCAAACCTTATAGAAAATTTGTAAAATTTTATTACAATTCCTTCACTAATTAATCCCTTGACACCTCTCAAGTTTTTTTTACTGGAGTTTTATACACCATATAAAGCCCGTAAAAATTCGAAATACCAAAGAAACCTCGCACGAAATATATGGGAAAAGCCTTTCGGTCGAAATGGCTGAAATTTTGGGGGAAATATAGTCTGTAACACGGTTATAGATTGTCTTGAGTTGCAACGCTAAATAATAACCAGTTTTGGAACCATTGCATAGTAAGACTGTTTTTTATCTGTAGAAAAAAAAACTGTTTCCTTTCAGATTCTCTCCATAGACGAAACCATCAAGAATCAAAAGAGCCAACCGGACAATATGGCTGCCCCCGGACGTGGGATGGGTCGCCCACGCATGGGCTAGTGGACTACACGCCTCTTAGTACCGCTAGTTTAAAAAAACATGTTGCCTTTGAGATGTTTCCAGCGCTTTGGACCTTGCATATTTTCGCATTTGGTCTTATCCACGAGATGGATAACTTTCAGCAAAGATATCAATAATAAAAAGTGATTTCAAAAATGTATGGAGCCTGGGCCAGGTCAATGCACACCGAATATAGTATTTTTTTTAAATTAACCTTTTTTGATCATGTATTGTTGAAAACAAATCCGAACCGAATGCCGTGTACAAAATATGTTTTTCATTATGCAATTGCAACGCAAAACAACAATGGCGGACTGTCAAAATCAAACATGTACATGTGTTTTGTTAAAAGTCATGCCCGACATTTTGATTGTCAATGTCAACATCGCTGTCTGCGTTCAAAAACTGAGCCACTTTGATCCATACCATAGATACTATTTATAAAGACGGTATTTTTTATAGTTCTATATTATAAATATAATAAACTAAACATGCAATAATTGAAAATGCATTATTTGAACTACAGATGTTTTATATATTTACTCGTGCTAATAACAATTTCTGAAAGAATCTGTCCTCGAGCCTATCATTTAAAAATGAACGTGAAATTGACATAGAAATAAAGCTTTTTGTACACGTCATACACCCATATAATCTGATCATTACAATTTTTCATGTTTCGTGTTAGTTTTCTCCTTTTTGTTTTAGTCCTCTCAAAGTGTATCGCGTGTCTGGATAAACGATTATTTCCTATTACACGTTGCCTCTGTGGACACCAGATTTTGGCAGAATTACCATGAAGTTGGTAGTTGCCATAAATATCAAGAATTGAATTACAATTTTCAAGTAATTCCCACATCTTTACCATTATTTGTGAAAAGTGTACAACGAGCTGGCCCCAGGTTAAATGTCACCTTTAGAAAGATTATTTCAAGTTGAACAATTCTATCGACACTGGATAGTCGTCATTTCTTCCGTGTATAAAAAGATATGACAATAGACACATTTTCACGTCTTGTAACACAGCGCCCCGGTTTTTGACAACCGAAATGTTTATTGTTGTTGTACTAAAGAATAGCTTTTTTTTTCGAAATAGCGCCATTCACATAATTTGCGACAGAGAATGTATATCTATCTCATTCTGTCTTATGGGAATTCAATGATATTAGAAAGCGTAAAATATACTCTAAAGTATATTGTTAATTGAAACTCTCGTCTCGTGGTTGTGTTCGAAGCCATCTCACCTGTTGATAAGGTCGTAGGAAAGTGTGCTTAATCAAAAGACTTCTCTTTAAAGCAAAAGTATTAGAAATACTAAATTAATTCAACTAATGATTTCGTTCAAGCGCTCTTCTATATAACACGCCTCTCGCTTCACAAAATGTTAGAAATAAGTTATTTTAGATACGATACATTAATAATTAAATATACTAAACTTCATGTTGTTTTATTTGAATTGAAAAACAAGTCCTTTATTACGCCGGAGCCAAATGCTTCCATACTAATTTCTGTTGCCATATTATAATCTTTTAAAAAAGAATAGCTGGCTTTGATAAGTAATTACATAAAAATAGAAAACGAAATTATAGCGTCGCGAAATAAATATCACTAATTTGCAACTTTATAGTTAGCTACAATAGCAGTTACACAGCTAGATTGAGCTTTTGAATAAGAATAATAGTCTATAAAAAAAAATTGTGATACACATTTCGCGACATTGCAATCCCACTATTTTTAGATAAAATATTGGCAACATTTAGTATGAAACTTTGCTGGAGCGGGATCCCGTTTAGGCAACTTTGTCCGTCTGTCCTGTCAGAGGCCTCTAGTGGAAATGCAATCTATCGAATGTAAAACATTATTCGTTATAAAGGCAATCAAATAAACATTTTTAATTGAAAATCGTTTTTTAATCACATTATCTTGGAAATAATAGCATTTTCAAAAATACAATTACAAATATTATTTTTTAATATCACTTCTTTTTCAGTAAGATTCGTCAATACAGTTTTAAACGAATCAAGAAAATATTATGCTATATTAACCAAAACCAATGAAATAACCTAAGATTCACACAATTACCAATAAGCTATTATGGCAAGGTTTGATAATACCGGGAAACGTGTACCGGGCCGTCCCCCTACTAGATGGTTTTGTTCCATGGAAGAGGACTACTTCAACACTTTGCTTCAACAACGGACATTTCCCGTCTAGATTCATAATATATGTATACGTATTCAATAATGCATTTGCACAGCCTTAATCTTTACCTGATGGTAAATAACAATATTTAAATCTATTCATAAACATAATTCAGGTACACAACACAATAAACAATAATAAAAATCAAACATAACCTATAAAAAGAACATAACCTAAAAAAAGTTGAGTTGAGTCATATCACATTGCCAGGCTTGGCGATGACTAAGGTAAATTAATGTTAATTTATTAACAACCGAATGAAATCCCTAAAAATAATTTAACAGCATATTAACAAAAGTCAGTCTTAGAACAATTTGTTATTTATGTACGAATGACAACAATTATTACCATTGGCTTTTCGGTGAAGGAAACATCGTGGGCAAACCTGCGCGCTCCTGCGCAGAAATTCACAGGTGCGTGTGAAGTCTACCAATGCGCACTGGTCCCGCGTGGTGTACTATGTCCCATACACTCTCTGTAGGAGAGTAGGACTGAGCTGCAGTGGAGACATGTATAGGCTGTTGATGATTTATACGTACATGTATGTCTATTCGAAATATTTCGAACGAATTAATTTTCCGTAAATAATAAACCAATTATTCGTTAAATGTGCAATCACTTTTGTATGAGTCATCAAATGTGAGCATACTCATTCTTTTTTAAAAATTAAGCCACACTTTGTAGTTATTGAAACATTACTTGCAGTTACCATAATTTCAGTTATAAGTGATTGATTTAGAAAGTTTAGTCAGTCAGTTGTTTAGTCAGCTTGTTCAGTCTATTGTAAATAATATTAACTTCACAATCTGGAAATTCAGCCACGTATTGATTCACTTAAAACCAACAATAACTACAGAAATTCTGGCTTAATTTTATTCCTTAGAAACTAAAATAAGAATGCTATCCTTGACACCTCAAGGCACTGACTGTTCGACAGTGGATTTCAGTGACAGCGGCAGTCAGGTGGACATATGCCACCAACACGATTGAGCATCAAACACAAATGAATTGAACCTATATAATCAAAATATTATAAACATCTAACCAACATAAGCCCTGCAATATTTCCTATATTTCTTCGATGTAGTCACTTTCCTCTTTCTCTTCTTAATTAATTCCACAATGTTAATTAAGGCATCTTCTTTTTTGTTCTCAAAAGGATCTAGAAGATTCTTAGCTTCTTCTTCTAGCTCTAACTTGTTTAAGTCTCCGTGATTAACTTTCAAGACGTACGCTTTATTGTCAGTCAAAACAAATATTTTTTGTCCGTACTGTGTGCAGACTGTATCCATCCAATTTAAACTGCAGGTTTTCGTATCAAACTTATGTAACCGATCCACATTGCAGGTACGAGATGGCTTGATCAGCTGTAATCCTTCTTCACAAAGATTCAAGCCCCCGCATGGATAATAGGGATTGTAGTAGAACCTTATCACTTTTGGTGTGGAAGCCATAACAACCATTTTGCCACTCGTACTGAAGAGATTTTTCGTCAGCTCATGTATTGGAGTGTACAATCGACCCAACCAAAGCCGTACTTGTACCCGATCCCAATTGATGCCGTACTTTGATAGTTCATCAATCTTATCCATTAATGAACTGTCTGTAGGACGTACTAAAATGTGATGACTTCCATTTTGAGATAAATATACGGTCCCATCCTCTGCAAGTATGTATATCTTATTTCCACATTCACTGAACGTAACTATAGATTTGCAAAAAGACTTCTTCGATGTTTCAATCTTCAGTTTCCCTAATTCCATCTGCACTGAGACGATGCAGTGCTTTTCATTCCGGAATAAAACTTTTTCACTGAGCACTGTCAGTTCCTTTCCATAGAGTCGAGCTTTGCCAACATTGACTGGCTTCATAGTGTTCTTAGGTATGGCATAAACATTTACTTCGTTGATTTCACTTTCTTCAAATTCGTTGCCCAATACATAGAAGTCATTAAACTCTTCATAAAACAGGAACTCAATATCAAATAATTCTCTTCGAATCTCTTGTAACGTGTTTATATCATAATAGACGATGCAATCATTTGGGTATTTCACTCCATTATTCAAGTCAACGCTTTTATTTCGATTCGGGATACCAATCACGCCATTTCGGATTACAAAATTATTACAGCTCGTCTTGCAAAGAACTTTACCATGAAAATCTGCATTCTGGATTTTGGACCACAAAGTAAGTGATTTATATAGCTGTGCCCATGTCAGATTTGATTTCTTGTAGTCTTTTACGGAATTGATAATATCTTTTTGGCAGCGAATTTTCCAAAAAGCTTCATTGAGAGCGTCTACATTTTCCCTCCAACGTTTACACACAAGCCTGCATCGCAATAACTCTTTAACTCTCAAAAATTGAATGATGTTTTGTATTAATTCATTCGGAAGACTGTTTATGTCATTTTTCAGGTCTGGAACACCATCCATTGTTAAAGAACTGAAACAAAAACATTTTGTTAACACTAGATTGACACTAGACATAAATTAATGATATTGACATACAATATTAAAATAAAGTGGTTTTGGTACATTTCTGCCTTTTGTTCGTAACATATAATTTTTTCCAATGCTATGGGCAGTTTATTTTAGAATAATATATGAGGTAATTTAATATTGTTTCCATACATGTATATCTCCTTAGGAAGTAGGATACCATATTGTGAGTATATATATATTAATTTATTTAAGGGTTTTTTCCCTCAGCGTCCCCTTTTGTACACCAATAGATAACCTTGTAGTAATCTGAGATAGCTAATACATTTAAAATTATTTGTGTTCAATACATACGTATTTTATAAAAGTTTTAAACATAAGTCTCACCTGCAAGAAAAGTAGCAAAATATTTTCTCGAAATAAAAGTGAAAGAACCCCCAAAAAATTAATTTTAAAATAATTGAAAAAGAGGGTACAAAAACCTTTATATACAAAACAAAAGCACAGATTAACAAAAGTACAGTAGCAAGTTATTTAAAAATTACCTGCTTTACACACAACCTAAAAGTGATCTGTGATTAAGACGGTTTAGCAAGAAAGTTCGAGTCTCGAACAAACTATTTGTCAAAAACTGATTTCAGTTATGTAGGAAGTGCATAAAAAAAACATGCTAATCTCCCCGACCCAACTTATCCAATTCACTGATCCAATTTTAATGTGTTTTTTTTACCGGTAAGTTTGTTGAGCGTAAGTTAAATAAACTAAGAACTCCGTGTAACGGAACGAACATTTTGCTGACAGTGACGTTTTTCCTTTGCGTTTTTCTAACACAAATATAGCGACTTACAGAACATTGAAGCAGATAGCGCTATACATTTGTGTATCAATATTTGGTTCTCATTCATTACCCCATTTGTTTTAGTCCAAAAGCACAATACATTTCAGTTCCGCGAGATTTTCCGGAGATTTTTGCGAATTTCCTTTAGAAATGCGACGGGAATTTATATTAGTCTTATTAGCAATAATATGTATTTCTACTTTATCTTCGTTGTTGTCGGAATATGTGCCTATCGAGTCAGATAAATTGCTTTTAGACGTAGTTGTAGGTGTAGTTGGTGCAGGTAATTATTCTTATTGGCAATTGGGCCATTCTGGACCTATTCTGGTCGAATTGACTTCTCTATCTGGTGACGCCGACCTCTATATATCGGACAGTATCAGGTAAATGCGAGTGAAATTCTGTAACATTAGAGATACATGCATTTTGTGTCCCTGCTGTTTCACTATGATTTCACGGTTTAATTTGATTTTTCTGGGATTCTAGGGGTTTCCTTAGCATAAAAATTGGAAGGAGTGCACTTTAGGTGACTTACAATAGTTTTTGCTTGTAGAACTCATCATGTAAATCTATCCGATGGGATTTCTGCCCTGCACTCATCTCTGGGTTTGTATTTTAAAAAAAAATAACCTAATAAACCTGATCAATCCGATGGGATTTCTGCCCTGCAGTCATCTCCGGGATTTGTTGTAGTCACCTATAGTGCAGATGAGCCTAAAAATTAGTTTGTGTATATTAAATAAACTTAGTGGCATTGCTATACTCCAGTAAGGGAGTGCAAAAGGGGGCGCTGAAGAAACCCCCTTTTTTACCTCCACTGAAACTAAGTTGATATCTGTTGTAAAACGTAGTGATTACTTGCTCAGTGATCTGTTGATTCGTTGACCAAAAAAATATTTGAAAATTGATCGAAACAAGGTTTTCAATGGATAGGTCTGTACAAATCTTTATGTCATAAATGACAGGTGAAAGGCCAGCACACAAAGCCAGCACAGTCAAATAAATAGTTTCTATCAACCGCAGTATACAGTACTCGCACACTAAGTTTGAACCTCTGAAGTTAGCTACAAAAGACTGCGAAGTATCAATTATTAATGTATAAATGGAAGACAAGACAAGTTAGAGGGTGGAAAAAATGCCCTATTGTTGTATGTCATCTAGGGATAGTTATTATAGAAAATAATACACACTATTCTGACTATACATCTGCAAAATTGCACAGGGTAAAGTTCAGAGGGGCGAACATAGCGTGCGAGTATACACACAATTGTACAAATAGTAATAATAAAAGAGATGTTTCAGCTAAGGCCTGCACTTGTACACTATTTAAAAATAAAGAAATAATCTAAAGATATTTAGAAAAATACTAGAATTTCATTTTTGTGTACATCATTCTTTTTGTACTAAGTGACGATGTCAAATTTAATTTTATTGATACCACCTTTGTTTTTTAAGATATTTATTGCCGGTTTTCATGCATTTCTTATATTGATAATAATTAGACCAAAGTATTCAAAAATTGACATTAACATTTTTATATGATGACCTTTTAAAATTAGAAGTCTACAAATCCAGGTCATTCCTGTATTGTGTCATTTACATTTAAGTTTAATAGTGACGTAAATTGCAGACCAAGCTACGAGATAGACAAGAACAACTTTAGTTCAGCTACATGCGGCACTGATGTTGTCAACATACCTCCTGACTTCCCGAGACCTCTTAGTAAGTTGGATAGCATCAAAGACAATGCACAAAGCAAACACAATTATTGATCCTTAACTAAGTGCTAACTCAGTGAATTGTTACCAAAACAAACTGAATAAACATTTAATTTAAAAACATTCAATACTAATTCTTCGACTTGAAGAGCTACTTGTTTGCTTTAGTACTGTTGATTTTATTTGCAAGTATAGGAGTGATGTGTTCCAGGTATAGGCGTGTTTGGACACTGGTCACATGCCTTCTCCGAGTACAGTATCCAGGTGTTTCTGGAGACCTCGGCCATGCTCGAGGGGCAGGGGTTCGCACTGGACGCCATCTCAGACACCGATGGATCCTCAGGTCTTCAAAACACTTTATATAAACTTAACTGCCTCCATGTCTCAGGTTGGTGACATCTATGTCCGCCTGGCTAGCTACCACCATGTTACCTCAGTCTGATGCAAAACAGCAGTGTTAAAAGCTCTGTTGTGTTTCAGTATGAAAGGTAGCAGAGCCAGCGCTTCGCTTGAGGCTTCTGGGTGCTCACGTTTACCATCCAGCAGCCTTATCTTTACTTACCATCAGCTGAGATCAAGTCCAAGTGCAAACCCATCATTTAAAAAAACTTGCATGGACTTCAGAAGTTGTCCCACTTGATTTATCAACTGGGATAAAACATAGCCTACGAGTATACCCTTCATCGACTCGTCAGATTTCCCTATAAACTCACATTCACATCCATAATAATATTACAAATCTAATGCGGTTGATCAGTGCCATTCATGTGCGAGTCTGACATGAACTTCATAATCATCAAGAAAACGTCCACTGCTGGACATAGGCCTCCTCCCTGGTGTGACACACTGATCGGTCTCGAGCCATTTGCATCCGGTAACTACCCACGACCTTAGCTAGATGGTCTGTTCATCTAGCTAGGAGACGCCGTGGTACTACAACATTAACGACTCTACGTGGTCAACACTCGAGAACCTTTACTCCCAATCGGTTATTCATTCTTCTATCGATTAGGCCTGTACATTGCCACTTCGTACACATACTTAGCCAGTTTTAAATTCAGAGTGTGGCTTCCATGTTGGTCTTCAGTTTCATGGTGTTTTATAAATTGCTTGTTCTTTTCAGATGTTGAAACTAAGCGTATCAGAGAGAAGGCGTCAAGGAAAGCTGACGAGGAGAAACCTAGGTTATTGAAATTATTGAACATTCTTGATATGATATTTGAGATGTTCGTGCTCTAGGTGTTTTGTGTGTACACCATGATCTTTTAAAATCTGTGTGAACGAGCTTCTTTAGAAGTGATCGGAATTGTATGGGCTATTTGTTTGACTCGAAGACAGATAGACCTTGACTAATTTGTGATTTTCATTAAAATCGTTACAGACGTTTATGAAGTCATAGTGGCATATGTAAGAATTGCTCGTTTGATAGTATCTATAGGATAGCTGTCATTTAGAAGTTATTAAAGTACATAACAAGAAAAAAGTTAATGCTTAATGTGTTTTCATGGTGCTGGTAGATGATGGCATGGCATGGCTTTTATTATAATAAATAAAATATGTTGCTCATAAATAACATTTGTTAGCGACATTTATCTAACTGGTAACGCCATCTATCGGCACAACAGGGAAAACACATTCAACAGTTAACTATAACCCGTCCACGACAGTGGAGGACAATGAACTTACAAATGTTAAAATGATAACCCTCCTTTTGACTTTACCGTAGTTGGGCAAAATTAGGACATGGAATAGTAATGGAGGGAAATTAATGTCAGCTGCAATAGCCGTTGCGCACATAATGGACCCTAGATGGCGCTTTGAACAATAATTAAAAAGAGTATGACATAAAGTAATTTTTTTTACTTAATTACAGTACTCTTAAACCAAGTTTGCCCCTCTGAAGTTAGCTACAATAGGCTGCGAAGTATCAATAATTAACATATAAACGTGAGGCAAGGCAAGTTAGCGGATGGAAAGAAATGTCCCAGTGTTGTATATCATCGTGGGACAGTCATTATAGAAAATAATACACACACGTTCCGACTGTTCACGCGAAATCGCAGAGAGCTGATTTCAGAGTGGTAAACATAGCGAGTGAGTACTGTACTGCACAAAGGCAGCTGTCCTGTTTTGAAAGATTATAATAATCTTAATTTTAAGAAAGACTTCCTTTTCCTTCCTTGCATGACATTAGTTAAGAGGTTTGAATTGCTGTGGCATCGGCTTGATCTGTGTTTTCACAGGTGGATTAGTGATCACCATAAGATGTTGTTACATAGATGCTGCTGATCATTGGAGTGGTCCTTTACAAAAGCCAAAGCAATATTATTTTACGGTGGTGTAATCATATCGTTTGGTTGGTGGTAGAGCCATTTTCTATGTCCGCCTGGCTAACTTTTAAATCACGGTTTTCACTATTTGGGTCTTATTACTGAGTTTATTCGTTTATTTTGATGAACTAAATTCTGCTTTGGACACTATGGGTATGCATCACCCTACACCTGACCTTAAGATAAAACGAATGAAGTATGTGATTTTAGATATAGTATGGTATTAAGATTTATAATTTATTCTAGTCAGTAAAATAAATAGTTTTGTTAATTATATTGGCTTTTATTTATATTTAAATTAATCAACAGTAGATAATATAAAACATATAAAAATATTGTGACATATAACACTGCACTGCACGTCTTAAATACATATATCTCAACACCAATCATGCAAAGAGCTGATGATCTTCAAACTGATGGACATGCCTTAAAATTATAATAATAATGTAGTTTGTATTCATAATTTCAACAGACACTTTCTTTTCGTTTAATTGGTAAATAAATAGAAAGCAATTATTGGTACTATATATAAATTATGAATTGAATAGATGCCTCTATTCAATTCAAACCCCCACCATTTGATCTGTCAGTGGTGGAATGTTATCACTCTTTTTGTCTCTGTTACTCATTATGTTTCGATTAGAGAATGACAGAGACAACCACTTTTAAGGAAAATCCAAAGTCCTTAGTTTTGTCCATTAAACAAAATATATAGACACTTTTCCTCAAGACGTTTCGTTTTAGTTCGTACATATCATAGTTTAAATTCAAGGCCGATTACATTCAGCCAAATGGAAAACGAATTTAATCGGACTGTAAACGCGTCCGTTGCCTAATTACGACAAATAAAATTAAGTATAACTTAAGTTCCAGGCTTGTGTTGTTTATTGTTGGTTAATTTGAACTGATTTTAAATGTACTTAAATTTTACATTACTTTGTAGTTTCTTCGTGCATGATTCGAGGTTATTAAAATGTAAGTAAGCTTTCAATTTACATTCACCTGAAAATTTAAGGAATTTTCTGTTGATTACCTACGTAACAATTATTAATATAATTATATAATATTAATCAATCATTATTAACAAACTGATCACTCATGGATGACTTGTATGAATCGCAATCAAACTTAAATCTCTTTGATCACAATCATTTTTATTCTTATCAAAAATTATCATTTTTTATTACATTTTAAACACGTGTGTCGTTTTTTTCGTGTTGTAAAAGTTTGTAAGAAATGTTTAACTTGAAAATAAATAAGTATTAAGTATAAATAAAATAAGTAAAAGTTTGCGTTGTTTCATTATTACTTTTCATGAAAGGCATTGATCGTTACACCTTACAGCCATTTCTTTAGTTCACTTTATATGCTTTTGATGAATGGAACCTACAGCCATTTCTTCAGTATTTAACTAATTAACGAGTTTAAGGTAATAATTTGAACTTCTAACATTAACCTTTTGTACTGAGCGAGAAAGACTACATCTATCGCAAATGGCTTCCCTTATTATAAGAGATTTTACCATGTATTTTAGTTTTTGAATGCTTTCGAGCAAAACGCTGGAATATTTGTACTCATACGAATCGGCTAATTTTCTGTCTCAAAAGTTTTCCGCAGCAAGTTAACGCCTAAAAATATTATTTGACTTGAAAGACCAAATGAAACTTTGAAAGGCTAAATGTTGTTGTTTAAGTTTTTATTTAAGCTCTCATCTTTCTTTTCAGAGAAAACAACATTGAACAATGGATTCAGGTGTGCTTTTAGACTACAATAATCTGCCAAATGAAATACTACAGCACATATTCACACATTTGAGCGGCAGAGGCGTGGTGAAGTGTAGGCGAGTGTCTCGGAGATGGAGGGACAACGTGGACGCACTCAACGACTCCGCGTGGAGGGCATACTGTGAGGGGGAGTTCTACAACGCGAGAGAAGAGTTCAACAAGACGCAGCTCACATGGAGACAGCTTTACAAGTCTCTCTCGTTGTGGTCTAAGGTTAAACATGCTAAAGTGACCGTACAGCACTTTTGTGAGGTGCCATTATACACGATGTTTGAATCATACATGAGTTCGTATCGTCATTTCATTGTACAGAACAATCTTATTGGCATGCCAGAAGCAAACCCTAACAGTGATACTTACGAAGCATTAAAGACAGCCCGAGCAGCGAACAGTATAGCTTATTACAATGTGGACACGTTGAAAGAGGACAACAGAGTTGTTTTCGACATCAACTTTCTGTTTAGTAAAGAAAATGAGTATTTCTACGTTCTAGCCAGCTCTCCTATATTACCACATGATCCAGTATTCTGGTACAAATACCACGAACATGCACTTACTGTATATCTAGTACCAAAGAGGAATATGTCACTTCACATGGTTGGTACTACTAAATACTCTGATAAATATGTGCAGCAAATAACACTTCTAGATGATGGAGTTTGTTTCAAAAACGAAAACAAACTCATTGTAGTTGCAAGAATGAGAGGCGACGATGTGAAAATAGAAACTTCAGCTCGTCCGTTGAAAGACTTTGTAGTTTCCTGTTGTCGCTCCGATGAAGATCTATATATGCTGTCACAAAGTAGAAATATATATGCATTAGTAGGTGCGGAATACAATCAAATGGGCACACTAGACGTAAATACATTCGAGGAAATGCTCCACGCGCTGACCAAGTATGGCTTCAAATGGAACTCTCCGAACGTTATCCGGTGGCTGTGTAATCAAACCGATGAGTATTCACAACGACAACTGTTGGATAATCCAAG
Source organism: Carcina quercana (assembly GCA_910589575.2). Classification (NCBI taxonomy): domain Eukaryota; kingdom Metazoa; phylum Arthropoda; class Insecta; order Lepidoptera; family Depressariidae; genus Carcina; species Carcina quercana. The sequence goes on from OU342453.1 coordinate 7,370,317, forward strand.
TGGCAAGATGTTTATAATGCAGGTCAAGAAAAATGTATTGACTTTCTTTTACGATCTGCACAAACTCGATGGCAAAATTGTTAACTTCGACGGTACAACTAAATATTCCAAAGAGACCAGAGCAGCTGGAAGTATATATTTAGATACAGTCGATGGATTTCCTGTCGCCCATGATCACGTACAACATTTACACACCGTGTGCAGAGAAGACGGTCACAGATTGTTCGTGATGATGGAGTCTAGAATATGTGTTTTAGATTTAAACTACGAAATGCACGAAAAGTGTTCAGTTTCGGTACCAAAAACAGACAAATTAGTTGCAGCTGGAAATGAAAATAATAAAGACTTAGAAGAAACAAAAACAGATGAATGTGATTCAAAAAAGGAGAGTAACAGTTTGACAAAGAGAATCATTCAGAATGTAACGGAACGTGTGAACAGGTGGAGATTAGATGTAGAACCAGATGGTGAAAGGTGGAAGTTACAATGCAAAGAGTTCTTAAATGCCCAAGAAGAATTCGACAAGGCCAATCTGACCTGGGAACAGCTGCACAAATCTTTAACAATGTGGCATAGCGTGCAGAACGCTGAAGTGACTGGACACGAACTTTGTAAAACGAAATGCACAAACTTCACAGTCAGAAATGGAACTATCGGTGTTCCAATACTAAATACCAACAAACCATGCAATGACAAAACAAAAGCTCTACTAGTGAGACACAAAGAGCTTTGTAATACCATTGTGTACTATGACATAGAGACATTAACAGAGCTACGCAGAGAAGAATTCGATATGTACTTCTTTAAATACGAAGAAAGGAATGATTTTATTGCTTTAGTGTGTCCAAGTTTCAACCTGCCTTTTGTAGCTCCGCACCTGTATTTGATTCTGAAGCCTGATAGAAAACTGATTCCGTTGGGAGAAATGTCATTTGTTCCAAGGTATCAAATGTCAGTTGCAGATCATGTAATTTGTTTTGAGAACAAGCACTATCAAGTAGTTGTAGTTAGGGGTCGAGATGGAGCAGTTGTAGGTCGTAGTGGGTTCTTGAATTACATATCGACATTTGGATACCAAAACAACAAACCGTATGTTCTGACAAGTGACGGAACAATACATGAAATTAGTGAAAACGACCAGTTTGAAATAAAAGAGAAAATGTACGGAAGGTTCAACTTGAACACGACTATCAATGCAATGGTCACTTTAAACAAATACGGGTTCAAATGGTATACACCGTCTATTACTGGATGGCTGAAACAGGACATAAAAAAGCTGTGGTCGTTGATGGAGGAACCTTGTACTGCCAGCGCTGGAATGGTCATCAGCGGATCGTCGACAAGGACCTTGAGCTTCTATGACAACCTTTACAACTCCGACGGCAGCTTCACAATGTTCGAGGACGACGATCCGAGTGTGATGCTGCCACAACCGACGCCGGTCCTGACCCTCAGCTTGGACAGGCTGCACGAGTTCAGCGCTGACACTAGAGTGGTGCAGCTGGAGGCTGTCAGCACCCAAACCGGACAGAGAGTGGTCGTGTTGACCTCGGAGTCCGCTTACGTTGTAGATTTGCGTCTTCCTCTTCTTTAACATGTACTTATTTTAAGTGTATTTATATGTCAATAGGGAAATTGTAACAATGTTTTTTAAAATAAAATATAACAGATAGTCTTCGGTTTGACCGACAACAATCTCAATAAATATGTAAATAAATGCTTAAAAAATTTAAAAATGAAGAAGCGGCCGTTCTTCTTGTTCATCACTTGACACCTGCACTCAACACTCGCACTTCAGGCTTGATCAAGCCTGGATGACGTTAGTGTAAAATCAAAGATATCAAAAAATCATTTATTTTGGATGTTACAGGCAAACGAAGATCCGATTTGGTACTCCTTACTATTTTTAAATTATTAATCGTCAAACTGAACTTCGCGCATCACAGCATTAATTAAAGATATTTTACAGTTTGCGATGTTAGATTCAGAGGAGCCATATTCAAAGTCTAGCACGAAAAGTGTCCCGCATTTCAATAAGAACAGTCTTTGGCCAGTTGGTCTGCAAACTGCGTGCAATCGGATTTTTGGAATATGATTGTGGCCGCAGAAGAAATGGCACCACTTTGGAATCAATTTAATATTGAGGCATGAATCTTGTCTCATGCGAAATCTATTGACATCATTTCTTATAAAGCATCTGAAATTCCGAGAGCCGTCACCGTCCATGGCATTATAAAAATGTAATTTCGAAACGTCACCTGTGATTAACATATTTCCGCTTAGAGTGCAGGACGTAGAAACTATCCAAGCAAGATTCTCTGGCTGATGCCATTGAAAGCCATAAATAGAAATCGCTTCCACTTTGTTACGAATATCTTTGAAAGTAGTCAATTCTATTAGTTTTTTGTATTCTTTATCTGCATACGAATAAACAGCTGCACTAGTAAAAATATGCAGTTTGTCGTTGTAGTTATTAAATGTAACAATCTCTGGGTTAAAAGGAATTATGGAAATTTCCGCCTGAACTTCTTCGCCTTGCAATCGAGCGACAACTATATGATTACTTGCATTTTTAAAACAAATCATATCATTGATTAAAGTTATTGCCCCGCGTTCTGTATCGTCCAGGCAATAAACTTTACCAACATAGAACATTCTCTTATTAACCTTCGGTATGACGTAAACACTTAAATCCATAGACTCACCAATCTCGGTTTCTGGGCAGGCTATTACATATAAACTGTCATTCTCTTTGCAGACGAAAAACTCCTTTTCGAAGTATTGTATATGATCTTTCTCCAAGGTATCTACATCAAAGTAGATGATGCAGTTACGATATTTGTCCACGTCCTTAGGTACTTTCACCTTCCTATCGCCTTTTGGACGTCGTTTAAGAATACCAAAGTAGTTTTTATAGGTGACGAAATCTCTAGGTTCTGATACAAGGAAACAATCTTGGTGAGCTTTTACATTGACTTTGCCAACCTGATACCATAGCATCAGTGACTTGTACAGCTGTCTCCAGGTCAGGTTTGTCTTGCGGAATTCCTCCTCGGCGTTAAAGAAGTCGTTCAGACAGTAAATCTTCCAATTTGAGTCGTCATCGATATTGTCTCTCCATCTTTTCGACACAAGTCTGTACCTGATTGCATCCTTCCCTGATATATACTTCAGTATATTTTGTAGAACTTCGTTTGGTACATCATTTATATTCCTTAATGCATTTGGATGTTGTTTTCCTCTCTGTAAAACAAAGACATTTATTTGTTATTACTACTAAAACTCATAAGCAATCTTTAGTTTATTTTAAGGGTTCCGTACCTCAAATTCCGTACACTCTCTTACAGAGAGTAGGTCTGAGCCCCTGCAGTGGGGACATATATGTATAGACATAGATGTGAACCTCAAAATGAAAAAAGATACCCTTGTCACGTTGTTGTTCGTCTGTCTGTCTCGCAAGACCCGTTTTCTCAAGAACGCGCTGAATAAAATTACCAAATTGAAATTCCCTTATCGCCTGCGTAAACTCATGGTAGATGCACTGGCAAAATACACAAACCTACGAGAAACTAGAAAATTCATTTATCATATTAAAATATTTATACTTTATATTTCATCATATTTTATAGATTATATAGATTCATTGAAATAGGAACATCATCATCAGCCAGGAAACGTCCACTGCTGGACATAGGCCTCCTTCATGGTACGCCACATCGACCGAGCCACCTGCATCCAGCGACTCCCAACGACCTCAACCGTTGTCGGTTCACCTAGTACATAATTCATAGAAAAACTTTAGGTAAGCTTAAAAATTATAATAGTTATGTATTCCTTAAATGCACAACTAACAAAGTTGCGGGTATTTGTAAAAAAACAACTGTGAATGTAACATTGTTCACACTTCATATACCCTCAGAGCATAAAATATTAAGTTATTTAGTTTTAAACCTGTGTCAATGAAAGAGACTATCATCTAAGTTACAGGCTCTGCCTAGTTTAGATGCTAGCGCTCACATTCCCAAAATTGTAAATATTTTTATTGCAAAAAATACTTTTATTATTATTTATTAATTAATTATATGTAATAAAATTCTAATACCTAACTGTGAACAAAATGCAACTGCAACCAAGGTCACCGACCATAAAGATTTGTTGATGAAAACAAAAACTCTAAATTAAATAAATGTAATTCACATACTAAATATATATAGATTTCACTTACTGTTTCAATATCCATGTCGATTGCTTGATTATCAATGATTATATAGCAGGCAAATCACCGTATCAATGCAACTTACAAACAACTGATGCAGTTGCGAGAGAGAGAGATAGATGATCCAGTATGGTATTTGTAGTGTCTGCGTTTCAATTCACGCATTTGTTTAGACATAGACAGTTCTATATCTGGACTGACAGTGAACCACCGATTTGGGTTACCACAAAGGGGATTATAAAATTAACTCCAAAAACACCTACAGAATTATGTGTATTTTGCAGGAGGTAAAAGTCTTATATAGTATACTCGAATAGTAAAACGATAAAAAAAGTTTTCCATTGCATTTAGGACGTTTGCCAAAATAAAAGGAACATTAAAATATTATTACTTTTCGAGATATCGTTAAAACCATATTTAACGCTAAAATACAGTCTGGGGCCTGTTCCATAAAAAATTACAGCTATTTTCGATTTTCCAACAGTCGCTTGAAAATGAATATTGAAAATGACATGTCATTTGTCAGTTTATTATATACGGATTCTGTCCCCAGTTGATGCCAAACCTCATTCTTTTCGAATTCTATTTGTATGGAGAGTTTTTGCACGGCGTGACGGACTTTACATTATCTAATATAAAGCGTGAGGTCCAAAAAAGATCGACAGTGACGTGCGCTGCATATCGACTGACGAGTGTCTGACCCTATGTACTTTTGTTGTGTATAACTTGTGTATAACAAACGAAAGTGTCTGACCTAGTTGCTGCAAACGTATTCAGTGGAAAACGGCTTGTGGGTGTTCTGGTCTCTATGCGCGTGACTAGAATTACTTTTTAGCTGAAGAAAAAACCTTTGTATGTGGTAAACTGGGATGGTACCCTATTTATTTTGCTTTTAAAATACTTTTTAAACTACAATTTCAAATGCAACGATCCATGAATGTATGCAGCCCCTGACTGGACTTGTACACTTCTGATATTATAGGTCATTATTAAATAAAATTGATTTAACTACCATTTTTGGATATTTTGATCTAGTTTGTACAAAAACTTTAACTTTCACAAACAACTACACTAACAAAAGATACGTCACAAGCTGAACGCTTACGCTGATCTTGCCTCTCTATCACTTGTTCCGCGCTCTCGCTTGCACGCTCGGTTCAGGCGGAACGTGACACTTTTTCGTGCGTGCAGCCAAGATTCATCGATTTATAAGACGTTATCACGTCAAAACATAGATGGCGTCTATGAAATGTAAAGGCGTATATATAAATACAATAATGATATATACGCATATATATATAACGTATTGAAATAATTTAGGACGCATTTGAAACATCTCTTTGCTCAAACTGACAGGAATATGAAACGTTTTGTATCTGTGAATCTGCATGTTCATTCACCGAACTTGAACCATAGTCCAAATCTATAACCTTGAGCGCTTTATTGATAATAACAAACACTCTCTGTCCTTGTTCCGTGCATACTGCATGCAGCTGTTCCATGCGAGAGTGAGAAAAAGAAAACGTTTCACCCAACTCTTCCAAGTAGACCCTTCGCATCGGCACAAGCTTCTCAGCTCTCGACTCGTGGAACCCTAGATTTAGCCGTCCATAATAGGGGTTGTGAAAGAAACCCAATCCATCAGGATAGATATCAGTTATGAGCATTTTACCAGTCATCGTGAACCCTGACCTGGATGATCTCAATTTTAAAGCTTCGTAGTCTTCATCACACAGCGCCTGAAAAACAATCGGAGGTGACCAATCGAAGCTGTATTTTGACAAGAGTCCCGGCAACTTCGAGGCTTCGAATCCTAAGGAGTCTTGGAAAACTAGCTGTCCTTCTTCAAACAAGTAGACGTCACACCTCGACGTCAAGATATACAGCTGGTCGTTGCGCACATTGAACGTGGCTATACTGTGCCCGTAAAACATGAAGTTGGATACTTCTGTCGCAACCTTTCCGTCTCGTAGGCGTGCTACCACGACATGATACTGTTCATTTCGGAAGCAAACGATGTCACCTACCACTCTTACTCCATTATCTGGATCAGAGAAGTAGGTAGATGCAGTGCCGACCAGAAAAGCTTTCTTATTTGCTTTTGGTACAACATATACTTTAACAAGGATAACATATGGGATGAGTAAGACGTAAAGAAACTCATTTTCTTAAAAAAATATAAAATCTAAATCAAAAATTTCTCTGTGGTGCTCTTGTAAGGTATTCACATCGTAGTACGCGATACAGGTACCGGTGTGGAGATCTTCCGGTGCGTTGTTATCATCGTTGCTCTGGTTTGGTACTACGAAGCCGATCAAATTGTTCTGAACAGAGAATTGGCACCAATCTCTGTGGTAAAACTTTGTCATCTTACGAAACTCGAATCCTGTTACTTTAGCATGTTTCACTTTAGACCACAACGAGAGAGACTTGTAAAGCTGTCTCCACGTGAGCCGCGTCTTGTTGAACTCTTCTCTAGCGTTGTAGAACTCCCTCTCACAGTATGCCCTCCACGCGGAGTCGTTGAGTGCGTCCACGTTGTCCCTCCATCTCCGAGACACTCGCCTACACTTCACCACGTCTCTTGCGTTGTTGAGGTGTTTGAATATGTGCTGTAGTATTTCGTTTGGCAGATTGGAGTAGTCCTGAAGCACGCTTGCATCCATTGTGCTAGTTGATTCTTTCTGAAACAGTAAAAGTAGAAATATAAACATTTTATTCACTTCTAATCTTCTTCTTCATTTTGATCACTTTAGTGCAGAACTGGTTTTTAAAAAAACGGTCATGTGCGAGTCATACTCGCGCACCTTCGTACAGAATATGAATAATTACCATCCAGAAAATCATTAATGATAGGAACGGTGATGTGCACTCAACAATAGATGCTCTACAGTAAAATTCGTAAATGTAAGTCCAATTGAAAAACCAACTTTACTTTGCAGTTAAATTACATACCCGATATTTGTCTTTCATCTGCAAAGTTATGTTTGTAAACATAAAAAAGCTATTTTTACAGTGTCATTATTTTCAAAAAATCAGATTTATTGCTATGGTTGAGCTATAAAACCTTGCTTTTTGTCAAATTTAGTATCCTTTAGGTTTTGGTTCCCCTGCATTCTCGCATAGGACGTTTCGGCAGAGCATTGTTAGTTCCTGCCTGTGTCAAGCTAGGAGCATTTAATCACTACGTGGTGTCAAGTTTCAACTCTTTTATTACTGCACCCGTAAATATTAATAAAAATACAGTAGCGCGCTGGCAACACCACAGGATGATTCACAACCACAGATAAGTAGTTTCACAACACAAAACAAATGGCTTTTAATAATTGGTTTTATAAATAAAAAGGATTGCGACTCATTGGCAAGAAAAATAAATTCAAAACATTTTTTAAGTAATTAATTACCATATATTCAACTTTGGTTCAATAATAAGAATACGTCTTATTAATTTTACTTACAACTTACTTACTTCGTGTGAGTTATTTTAATCCCTTTGCCGTCAAAGGATACCGTAGTGTAATTCCGAGAATTTAAGACAGATAAACTCGACCGATAGCACCGAATTAATCAGATATTCTTTTCTTTATCAGCATTTAAAGCTGCCTTAATTGAAATGTACTTCAATAAAGTCATTATGAGTTATGACCCTGCGTTACGACGGGACAGAAAGACAAACACACACTTTTCATTTAATAACATTAGTATGGATATTGAATAACTTTTTTAAAATTATTGTTTGCCTAGTGTAGTTTCCAATTGCAAGTAGTTTTTTTTTATTTATTATTTTGGGGAGTTTAACTATGTTTGAGTGGCTTTACAGCATACAGCTAACAATAATGACTTAAAAAATATTTTAAAATATGCAAAATATATTCAACAAAGTATTACCTTTTTATGGTTCTCTGTGATACTACTTATAATAGGGGCCTGTTCGTAAAAATACAATTCGTAATAAACTGACAAATGTCAGCCATTTTCGACCAATAAACGACCACCAAAAAATAACGAAAATAACATGACATTTGTCAGTTTATTTTTTATTATTACGAGTTTCATTTTTATGAAACAGGCCCCAGGTATGACCAGCCGGAACAAAAATTAAATATTATATAAATCATAATATTTTTCCCAACTGTATCAAAGTCAAAGTTATTTATTGCAGATTATATGTACATAAGGTGTTACATTGTAAACAGTCCACTATAACCAACCTTTACAAAGGTATGCAATATTTTAAAATTGTACTTATATCTAATGTGCGACTAGTCAATACAAACAAAATAATTAATTATAATAAAATAGTACAAAACTAATATAAAATTAATGTCACTTGTTTTTATCGCACATATTTTATAATAACATTTCTGAACGCAGGCATTTGATCCTGTTTAATTATGTCTGGAAGAGCATTATACAGGCTAATTGTCATAAAAGTGGCATTTTTTTGAAAAAGAGTACTGTTATATGCTGGCAATATTAAGTCGTTTTTTATTTTATATATCTAGTCTAGACATACATGTAGAACCATGTAGAACTATGCTATATGGGATAAGGGACAAGTTTGACACTATTATCTAGAGTAAATAATTGTACTTTGCAAAATTAAAATATGAAATAGAGTAACTAAAGAGTTCTAGTGATTAAATGCTCCTATAATGCTGCCGTCCTATCGAAAAGGGCCGCTAAGTGCAAAATGTAGTTTTTGAGAAAACAGCAAAAAACATGGAAAACCAGGTTTCTAGACTTCTATGACAGTTAAAAAATATCTGTAAATTTTGTTTGAAAGGTTACGTTTTGTAGTACCTGATGACATATATTTGTTTACAAAATAGTTAAGTTTAGTATTTTAAAAACCGAAATTGTAAGTTTAGCTTGGTATATCCAAATATGTTTTTACAACAATGCTAGGCTAAAAAGTGACTTCGTTACCCTTAGCCGCCTTTAAGCATAGTTACCCTCAAAGTTTTACACTGAAACTAGGCTAAAAGGCAGCTATATTATCTTAACTGCCTTTCTGTCATGGAATAATTATTGAAACTAGAATAATCAATAAGCCGTAAAGTGACATAGCTGCTTTTAGGCTTAGTCATCCCCATTATTTAAGTAAAATGTAGCCGTCTACCTAGACAAAAAAGCAGTTAAATACACATCTGCATCACAAAACCACTTTTTTGTTTAGCACTGTTCATAAAAATTCCTATATTCCTTCAAATTAAAATAGCGTTAAATGTTTTATAATGCAGCATAACTGGTAGCTATTTTAGTAAATTTATACAATTTGGGCTGAGAAGTGTTGTCAGGGTACTAGTTTTTATCCGTGAAGTCGATGATAACAAATACAAACAAAAAAATTAAAGAATCCAAGATAAAATTAAAAAAAAACTTTTATATTACATAAAAATTAATATTTTATAGTAATGAATTTTTATTACAAAACCAGTAATGTTCAAGTTTAAAATCAATAGAATTTGACGGTTCGATGTAAAATTTACAATTTTTATTAAGGAAGAAACAGTAATATTTCTTGTATGGTGACTTTGGTTGAGTTTGGTAAGGGCTGGGGCTGGTGAGATACTATTAACCTTGGGCATAATACAAAATATTCAAATGGAACTAATCATGGAAGCATAATTGTTTCAAAATTTGAACAGAAATAGATGTTTTTATCTTAATCATTTGTTTTTGTAGTGATCATAAAGTTTTCTTGCTTTACCAGCTCAAATTTTTGGTTGCGTCTGTTCTTCACAAAGTTGACAATCATTTGGAGCATTTCTTGCACAATTGCCTTCATGACCTAAGCATATTAATTAGTATTCCATAGATGGCAAAAGTACTTCACTCCATACAAGATCAGAATTGAACTCAGTATATAACAATAGACTCAAGAGATGTGATAGCTAGAAGTAGTTTTTTTGGACGCAGTTTTAGCTATGTACACGATGTAGCTCCCAAAATTGAGCTAACAAAAAAAAACACCCCGAAAAGTTCAAGACGGTTCCTTGTCGGTATTGATATATTTTGAAAAGATTGAGCAAGGTAAAACAGACTGTTTACGCTGTCAAAAGTCACATCTGTGTCTTCAACGCATTGAATCGGACTGTATTGGCATCGCCATAGTTAGACACAATTTTCGTCGTCAGTTTCACAGGTTTTACTATTGATTCTCTGATAAAATGGGTATAATTACTGGCCTGTGCAGTTAATACATAGCCTTACGTGACTGTGATGTCATATGAATACTGAAAGATAACAAGATAATAATAAGACAAAAGATATTAAAAGCAGGTCATTGATATGCTGTAGAAATATTTTATATGGAAAGAACATATCCCCAAGGTACATAGCCCTTATTGTGTTGCAAATACTTTATATTGACACGTCGGATTTTTCAAGGTTCGGGCTGCACGTTAGCCAACTCCCAGGACTCAGTGGCTTTCCCAGTTAAACAATTTTTTTGTTTGAGTTTTCATTTCCTTCTGTTTATTATATTAGCATGTATTTTTCAATCTTGTCTGATAGTGGTGGCAGTATTTTTCTATATTGCTTTCCTAATTAATAATAATAACAACGGCTTCTATAATTGTGTCATCTGTATTACATTTACGACATCATTTTTAAGATTATATCTTATATATCTCATTTAATAGATTTTTTTTCAATCGGACTAGTATCTAAATAACTAGCTTCAACAGGTTTGGTGGTCATACAATTAACAGGATGGGGTTGAGTACGTTTGGATATGTAAATTTTCCGTCACAAGCCCCGATCGATCCCATAATTGACAAAAACTTAACTGCCTTTAAGCGTAGTGTGTTGTTTAACTGCAGTTTTGAAGATATGAATATTTTATTTATTTATAGGCTATCCTACACTGTGGGCCGAATAAACAAGCTCAAAGTCACTCAGCGAGCAATGGAACGAGCTATGCTCGGAATTTCTCTACGTGATAAGGTCCGGAATGAGGAAATCCGTAGACGAACGAAGGTCACCGACATAGCTCGACGAGTCAGTGAGCTGAAGTGGCAATGGGCAGGCCACATCGCTCGAAGAACCGATAACCGGTGGGGAGTAAAGGTTCTCGAGTGGCGACCACGTACCGGGAAACGTCTACCAGGCCGTCCTCCCACTAGATGGACCGACGACCTGGTTAGAGTCGCGGGGAGTCGCTGGATGCAGGTGGCTCGGGACCGGTCGATGTGGCGTACCATGAGGGAGGCCTATGTCCAGCAGTGGACGTTTCCCGGCTGATGATGAATGATGAAAAATCCTACACTACAAGGCCGTGACTACGTTTTTGCTAGCATTTTTTAGGTTTCGTTGTAGCCTATGCTAGACTAAAAAGCGGTTAAACTAACTTTGCCCTTTTTAAGTGTAGGATTAGTGATGATGCCGCCTTATAGCTTTGATTTTGTATCAAATTAATATATAGCACTAATGAGTCAGATAACCGCCAAAGTAATTTAACTTCTATATAGACTATAAAAATAGAAATGCAGCCTTTTAGCTTAGTAAACCTTTAAAAATGGTGCACTTAGCTGCCAAAATGCTTAACGTATCTCGAAAACTAATTAAGATAGAAATATACCGACCAGATACGTCGACGCAGAATTATCTGATTTGTACAGATAGTAATACAGTTCAAAATTGGCAAATTGTCACTTAACGGCCTTTTTCGGTAGGAGGGCAGAATATAGAGAGTTATGTTAACAGTCGACAACACCTTAGATTTTTGTTTGTTTTAGCGCCATTTTTTATTTTCACGTGACATTAACACATGTATATAAACATTTTTGACGTTTTGGCTCAGACACATTTGCAAACATTTTATACTACACGGACACATAATATAAACCATGTTGCTTAACTTTATTTTCATCACACTGTTGTCATGTTTACCTAAAACATGTCATCTCGAACAATAACCAACCTTATGTTACCATTTTAATAAATATATTCGGTGTTGCCCTACGTCCGTTACTAATTAGAAAAATATCTTTTGACTCATTATTTTTTGATTACTGAAATACACACAGTGTAGATAAAGAATAAGTGAAAGAGGTGTCTAATTTTATGCACTCGATTGAATGGTTGCATCGCTTTCATCTCACCTTAGCAATTCATTTTGGCAAAAGCCAACGTAGCCAAGGCCATAAAAATTAAAAAAAAAGAGGAAGGTATTAGGTACAGGGTTGGATTTCGTAGTATAATTATACTAATTATACCATAATTTCATGATGTGTTGTATGTGGTATCGTAATGCCAGTATACTACGCAAAAGAACCATAATTTTACTTTCAGCTCGATTGATATCATTCGTTGGTGAATCTTTTTCTTTTTCTTATTACTCTACAATATTATAAAGTTCTGTAAGTATGGCAACATCGAATTAGCCAGCAAAAGAGCCGACAGTGATAAAAGACAATTCGTAATAAACTGTCTAATGACCATTTTATAATTTTCAACCAATCAACGGGGAGTATGGGCGAAAATGTCGTGACATTTGTTAGTTTAGAACAAATGGGAATGTTTTTTCTTTAATTTAAATTTTTTTTGTTCAAAGTTTTATTATAGATGGCTACACTCCACATTGGCGACTAAACTCTTCAGAGAGACAAAGACAATTTCTAAAGTGAACTTTCTTTGTATATTCTAAGGAAAAGTTCGTTATTTACCAAACATTAATAATAAAATTGACGAATAACGAAACGTAGTATAATTTTGGAAAAGTAGTATATTTTTAATTTCCATAGACAATAATTTTCTGAGGGTCTGAATCCAACTCTGATTAGGTATATAAGAATAAGAAGTGGGTCGTTTTAAATTTAAACTTGTTTTAGACCCTGTGATCTTCGCCCTGTGATTCCTACCTTCAAAACTAAATGAAAAACAAATTATTATTCGAGCAGTGAAGGAGTTCAGCTAAGAGGTTACAAGCACTACGTTTGGGTTGAGAATTTAGGATAAAAAGGTTTGTAAACTAAACTATATAGAAACTACTGTCTTGTTACTAAAAACTAAAATGCATCTTTGCTTGTACAAATATCGAGAATGGTGCATGAACATATGAATCTACTGATCATATTTATTCAAATCACTCAGTTTGATTTAAAGGATATAATTTTTGCTACTTTATTCAAACCTCGAACTCGCGATTCTTGAACAAGTTGATGTATGTATCCACTTTTGAACGATGTCACTCTTGCATGTTCTTTTGAGGGACATGTTACTAGGTGAATGTGAGAAGTAAATACATAAAATGTATGTAAAAAATATTATTTTTGTAATCAAGTGTTTAGTACCTGCACACCAAGTTTGCTCCTCTGAATTTAGGTCTCCACAATTTCAAACATGTACAGTCGGAATGTGTTTATTATTTTCTATAATAACTATCCCTAGATACTACTAGAACACTAGGACATTTCTTTCCACCCGCTAACTTGCCTTGCCTCCCGCTTATACATTAATACTGGTAATTGATACTTCGCGGTCTTTTGTGACTAACTTTAGAGAGGCAAACTTAGTTTTCGTATTCTGTTCAAAAAATTAAATACATTGAATGAAAAACAAATAAATTATGTACCTTCAAAAATTACCTGATTCCTACTGCTACCTTGGACACTTTACCCTAATTATTAGGGAAGTGAGTGCATAGTGCAATAATGTTTATAGATACCAAAATAGTATTAGTGTCTGCTTGAATATGTATGAACATGGGACCATTCATGGAGGAGGCCTACATCCATTTGATTAAGACAATAATGATGAACAATAATTTTGGATTGGGTTGCACAAAAGGGGGCGCTAAGGCTTTTTTCCTAAGAGTTTTATACTCCCTAACCAAGAGCTACCATTTATTTAAACAATTTATTGCACACAGAAAATATTTAGAAAATGCAAAATACAGAGAAAATTATTTAATATGGTTTTTGTTACAGATATAATATAAACACGTTCCAAAATGGATGGAGACACAAACACATGTAGAAGCTACGACAAACTACCAAATGAAATACTACAGTACATATTCACACATTTGAGCGTCACGGACTTGGTGAGTTGCAGGCTCGTTTCTCGTCAGAGATAACGTTGATGCACTCAAGGACTCTGTGTGGAAGAAACACTGTGAGAAAGAGTTCTGCAACACTGGTGAAGAATTTAGCAAGTCGCGGCTGACATGGAGACAGCTCTACAAGTCTCTCACGTTGTGGACTAAAGTTAAAGATGCTAAAGAAACGCTTCATAGATTACGTAACAAATCTAAATGTACAAGAATATCACTCAGGAATGGTATGATCAGTTTCCCGAAGCTGAATTTAAGCATTCCTAAATCTCCCAAGGTTCCATCGCAAACCAAGCCCTACTATAACAGTCTCGTATATTACGATATAAATACTCTAACAAAATGTCACAGAGAAATTTTTGAAGATTATTTCGCTCATTACGAAGAAGCAGAGGACTTTTTTGTTTTGGATACTAATATAAACCATTTAAAAAGAAAAAGAAATAATAGCAATGAACACTTTAACATCAGTTTGGTGCTTAAAGTCAACAGGAAAACGGTGTCCGTAGGAAGAACAAAATCAGAATGTACTGTTGTAGACAATAAAGTCTGTTTTAAAAGTCTCAATGGAGACATCATTGTTGTAGGGGTCAAAAATGGAGATGTAATAACATACATGAAGAGCAATCTGCCAGAGCCGCTATCAGGTGTCGTATTCAGTCACTTCAATGACATCATGTATGCACGGACTGCTACTGGTGCAGTGTTTGATATAACACAGGACAAAGGTGAAAAAATACATAGAATACGAAGGTCATATTTGAGGGCAGTGGAGGACTTGTCCAGATACGGCTTTCATTTGACCTCTCCATCGATGCTGCACTGGCTGAGGAACACAGGCAGCCCGCAGTGTCCGTTTTTACAACAGACCTGTACTATAGTTGGCAAGATAGTCATTACTGCAACTATGGAGGGGGTCTTGGAGTTCTATCACAACCCTTACAGCTTTGATGATAGTGTAACTATGAATGAATATGACGATCCGGTTGAGATAGGTCATCGTGACCCGATCCATACGCTCCAATTGTATAAGGATGATACAGATTTTGAAGGTTGGGTAAAGGACTTAGCAACAGTTTGCACAGAGAATGGTCAGAAAGTTCTCCTATCGACTCGTAAAGCGGTTTACGTTTTTGATTTAGATTATGTATCTAGAGAATCAAGTGCAGAGTCCGTTCCAATGGAACAGGCTGGCCCGAGTGTAGATAACATGGATATGAGGGTAGACTCTGCCTGAAAACGAGGTGCTTCTACTACGATGCTGACTGAGTGAGTTGATCTCATCAAAGAACTGATCTCTTTCTTTAATATTGATTTTTTTATTTGTTCTGCTGTTTATTTGCTCCTGTTATGATGTGAAATGACATTTAACCATGTTAATGTTTCCGGTTTATGTCGACATTAGCCAATTTCGATTAACTCTGAAATGGTTTTGAATTTATGCTTGAATCGGACATACACGGGTGAATGTTGACATACACACTGTTGATTCAGTGAATCTTAGATTCCGCTATTTACAATGTGTGTGAATGTTAACAGGCACCAGTGTTTCTTCAAAAAGTGAGAAGGTGATATAGTGTGTTCTCTTTTATAGACAGCAGACGTCCCTGTTTACCACTATGTGCAATGAAGGCTGTTTGTTTAATTGGAAAAATTTGAGCAAGATAATCCGTTTTGGCAATTTAAATTATATTGCCACAAAACATATTTAAATTAAATAAAAACAAAGTCAAAATATTGTATAGTTTATTAAGCAATTGATTCATGCTAGTGTCAATTTATTTACCGTTCCGAACATCAGATGGAAAGCAGCAAATTGGCCTGCTCGGTGGCACCAAGGCTTGGTGGTCTTCATTCGCGGAACGTGTCATTTGGAATGGTTTGATTCCTTCCTTTCATATATGAAGCTGGGGCGGTATTTGGATGTGTGATCGCCCCCCGCGCTCCTCCAACGAGTGAATAGCGCCATCTGTGTCATTAAAGGTGAACCGCGTTACCAACTTGTAACGCGCAGGCTTCCCACGTGGAGCCCTCAGAGGGCTCATTTTTTGAAATAGAATAACTGGACTTTGATAAGTAATTACCTAAGCATAGGAGATGAAATAGAGATGCTGACTATAAAAAATTATTCCCTCATTCGAGAGACCGTGTGAAAAGATAAATAGCCTTGTTAAAGATTGTTCCATATAGTATAGGATCCGAAGTAAGGTCGTCCTTATAAAAGTGATATTTTATCGAATTAAATAAGCCCTAAGAAATGGTCTAGATTATAATTAATTTAAAAAAATATTCTATAATAATTTCGCCGGCGTGCCTACCAAACAAAAGAAATTCTAGCGAAAGGTTTATGATATACACAACACGCAACACCGCAGTTTACTAGCTTTTTCTGGTCCCTATTACTTAATATCAACTTACCTGTTTGAACGCGGCTGCCAGGTATTAGGGACCAGAAAAAGGTAGTCAACTGAGGTGTTTCATGTTGTGTGTATCATAAACTTTCCGCTAGAATTTCTTTTGTTTGGTTTGCACGCCGGCGAAATTATTTAAAAATATTTTTTTTAAATTAATTATAACCTTGACCATTTCTTATGGGGTTGCCGTATAAAATTATGTTAAGACACTTAATTCATTCGATAAAATATCACTTTTATCTGGTTGACACATGAGCGAAGGTCGACCTTACTTCGGATCTTAGACTCGTAATAATAAACGCTGCTCAAGGTAGAGCATCTGCTTGAGCACCTCGTAGAGATAGCTCACTAATTAATAAACACTACTTCAGACCTGAATCTCAACCTCGGTCTCGTTCGAGACCTGTCAAACCACAGCCTGTCAACAGCTGCGCACGGCGGAGATTTACATGACGTTTCATGAGATTTTCACAGACCAAAGAGACCGACCTTTGAAATTCTCGTCAAGAATTGTCAAAACAAGCGATAATATGTACACCATTATACATTTTAAGAGGCTATGCTGTTGTCAAAGCGCCCATACAAACGTAGTCCAGTCATATTTTGAGTATTAAGCTATGAAAATCTATGAAATTTTCAAGACACAATCTAGAAACAAATATCTGTGTCGGTGGTGAGTCAGATTTTCGTTTAAATATATACTTCCAGAGTTACAGGGCGTCAAAGTATTGTATTTTTCGGTAGTAAAAAGCACCAACTTTGAACCTGATTTACAAGAGTATGAATCAATTTAGAACAATTTGGAAAAACCACCGACATCTGAAATTTCATTAGTGTACTGTATTAAAAAAATGGTTACATAATATACTGTATCCTTCAAATGATCCCTGGACTACGAAACATCCAAATAACGGGTGGATAACATCGCATAATGTATGCTGTCTCACCGTACGCGCTCGGGTAGGATAGGGCTCGGAGAGGGACAGCTACAAAACAATTTGACCTTGAAACCGACCACGTGGTCTTACCAACATAGCCTCTTAATGAGAAAACTGAAGAAATGGCTTCGGCGTTGTTTATAACCTTAAAATTCTAAGAGAGAATATCATTATCAAAGTCATGGCTGTACGGTGTTTTGCCATTGCTTGGTAGAAAAAATCTTACAGATTATATGCTCTGTGATAGAAATGATATCAAATTAGTAACGATGAGTAGCGTTTATTAATAAACCTAGGTCTAAAGCAGCTGCTCAACGCTGAGCGGATCTCTAGCTAGACTGTCTTAAGTTCTAGCTTAAGCACCGTTTATTAATACGGACCTTAGACTAATATGACTTACAGTTTTCCTGATATAACCAGTCGAACAGTGATTCTAGTCACGTGGTGCAAAAACGCTCCATACAAATCGATACCTAGGAGTGACGTCACGTCACCGCATTGAAGTAGATAATGTATGAAACTTAACAATATTTGAGTTATCTCGTAAAATAAAGTATTTATGTGACCACGCCCTTACTAAAAAATCTTGCAAAGCAAAATGGAAGAATAAAAAATTTAATTCCAGCAAGTTTTATTTTGAATTTTTGCGGGCTTTATAAGCTGTAAAAGTCTAGAAAAAATTTAAATAATATTATTAGATATTTTAAATTTTATAGGAGTTTTATAATACCTTTATGGTTTAAAATACAATTTAACCCCAATCTGATTTGGTGTCATCTAGCCTATTGTAGCGTCGCGAAATAAATATCATTAATTTACAACTTTATAGTCAGCTACAATAGCAGTTACGCAGCTAATGGTTCATAGATGGCGCTTTGAACAATAATCGAAAAAAGTGTATAAAATAAAAATTGTGATTCACTGTGAAGTTTCAATCTGTAATCCGGCAGTATTCATTCCGTGACACAATGATCCGGTCTCTTATTTTTAGGTAATTACTTATAAAAACCAGCTATTCTATTTTAAAAGATTATTGCATCAGAAATTTTGTATGTAAGTATGTATTATGAGCGGATTCTCGTTAACAATGCATTACATACAATGTTTTCGTTAAATAACTGTGTGATGCAAAACTTAGAATATTTGTTTTTTTGTTGTTGTAGACAAATTAAAAATAAAGTAGCTAACTAAGCTACACAAAAACTGTCACTGTTTCATTTTCTTATAAACTGTGATTGATATGATTTTGTAAGTCAATAGCTTGTAATTCTTCAGAAATAAAACAATAACTAAATGTCATATTTTCTTGATTTTTATTTCATCATGGTCACCCTATAGCAATACAACTGCATCAATGCCTCTCTGGAAATTCCCCATCTGCCTATTTTGCTCCTTTTTAAACACATTTTCATCAATTATTACAGTCGAAAACATAAATAGTTGCTGAGATAACCAGGCGCGGCGGACGGACGGAGATTCTAAAGGTTTCTTTACTGTTGTAAACATAAAAAGTAAATGAATAAATCTGAGTTTTTGTTATTACATCTCATGAAAACTTCACGATTACAAATGGTCGCAGCGCCGGCGTTATTTGTATTTTAATTTGAAAATCGAAAGCCAGGCGCTTATCATAAAATATGATTCTCAGTATGTTAATTATTCCTACTCTGTACGGAACACTCGATGCGCGAGTCCGACACGCACTTGACAGTTTGTTTGTCACCCTGTCAGAACGCTGACGTACCAAGGAGGTAGTAAAACAACAATTATCATATCTATATAGTAATCATTTATTTTAGCAGTTTGTTTGACGTAGTGTTGAGGTGTACAATCACAAGAATCAAAAAAGCATTAGAGTTTTAACAAAATTACACTTATTACGTCATATTAGGTAGGTGCATTAATATCAAACATTCTTCTTTACGAAGCTGTGTTGTTCATCCGTCCATTACAAAGAAATCAATGCGGTCTAATAAAGCCCTCAGTATAGTCCGTTTTCCAGTCACTAGTCGTGTTAAGTAATCGTCAATGAACGGCTCCGAAACAAGCGTGAAATTCCAATATCACCTTAGAGGAAAATCATCTGTAATCATTGCTGTAAGTGGTAGATAATTTGTAATATGACGCCATTTTGTAAGCATCACTTTTTGCAGCGATAATTCATTTCAATTATCAATCAAAAATTACTCGCTGCATCGTCTGGGCAAGAGTACGTCCGTCAAATTATACCTATAAAATAGTTTTGCTGATAACGGTATGCCTCCTCTACTAGTAAAGTAACATATAGGTACTCAAGATGTGCAGCTCTCAGAATAGAAAAGCCGAAAGGGTAATTAATTAGGAGATAATTCCTACATATCTTTACAAAAAATTTACAACTGAAATACTTCGCGTTTTTCATTTCACAAATTTCATCCATAGGTTTTAATAACCAAGTGTTAATTCTTATAAGTTATGTTCTATAACTTTCAAATGGATACTTGCAAAAACTAAATACTTCTAAATTTTCTGAAATACATAAATATGTTTCTTGTATACATATCTTTATTTATATAAAAGATTTCATTGCAGAGTACAGTAAAAGAGGCTCGTCGACATTTCAAATAAAATCAAAACAAACTGGCACGCCAGCAACAGGTGAATTTTTAAATTACCCTTTCTTTTGTATGATATATGTAGCAGAAAAGGGGACGACGTCTTGTTAAATTTACTTATCTTAAGAGGCTATGTTGGTAAGACCACGTGGCCGGTTTCAAGGTTAAGTTGTTTTGTAGCTGTCCCTCTCCGAGCCCTATCCTACCCGAGCGCGTACGGTGAGACAGCATACATTATGCGATGTTATCCACCCGTTATTTGGATGTTTCGTAGTCCAGGGATCATTTGAAGGATACAGTATATTATGTAACCATTTTTTTAATACAGTATACTAATGAAATTTCAGATGTCGGTGGTTTTTCCAAATTGTTCTAAATTGATTCATACTCTTGTAAATCAGGTTCAAAGTTGGGGCTTTTTATTACCGAAAAATACAATACTTTGACGCCCTGTAACTCTGGAAGTATATATTTAAACGAAAATCTGACTCACCACCGACACAGATATTTGTTTCTAGATTGTGTCTTGAAAATTTCATAGATTTTCATAGCTTAATACTCAAAATATGACTGGACTACGTTTGTATGGGCGCTTTGACAACAGCATAGCCTCTTAAATCAGCAATTGGAAAGCGAACCGAAAAATCAAGTGAAATTTTCTCGAATTTTTCTCTCGTCTTTCTTTTCTTGTACTCTTCATATGTATATATCTCTCAGCGGCAGCATATACAATATATCTATAACAAACAGCACACGGCACACGACGCGGACGAGGTAGCTATTAGGTAATATTAATTATTACATAGGTATATAATTTATATTATAATTGCAAAAATCAAGTCAACGTCAGTGCGGGATCTAGTGAAGGGCGGCTATGTCGATATATTAACTCTATATATTAATAAGGAAGGCGTCACAACATTTAGCATCGTGGACCTCACTACGCTCTACCCCGGCTCTGTCCACGTATCCATATACAGCACAACACAACACTAGCGCTTCAATTGACAAATTACAACGAGAGGTATGTACAATACACGGGTACTTGACACTTGTACATATTTTCAATGATAATTATCGGATAATTATTGTGTGGTTGATCATTTTACGTTGATAATAAGGTCAAATATATTAACTATGAGTTTTTGTGAAAACCTAAGTCTATGCCTAAATAACGAACGATTTGTTTCACGACAATAATCCCGATAATCATCAAGACCCTGTAGTTGGAAGTATTCTACAATTCTGACAGCACACGAAGAGCCATCGTGCCGCGTCACTTCAACTCTAATTATCAAATAAATACAATCTATCGTATATATAATTTATTGCACGATGACGCCACATTAGTGACGCAACACCCTGGGAACATGCTTTTTCACACAAATCTATAATAACAGTAATTTTGTTGTAGAAAAACACAGACAATTGTACAGCACTACCACACGCCTCTATATATTGTATAATAATAACTATTATCATGCAAAAATACTTTTATTTAGTTATGTACACTAAGTGTATGAATGTAGTACCTATAGCTATGTACAGTGCGCTGCTACTCTAGTGTATGTAGCTGGACAACGTCATGGGCTGCATTCGCATTGAGTTTCTGTTACAATTACCTACTTGTTTCGTGTGTTTTCAGTAATCTAGAAGGTTGTAAACATTCGTTCAAAGACATTTATGCATATTCAGTCTAGTTTGTTGTGTGTACTAATATTTCAGTTATAACATTTTCGGTTGCCTAAGAATGTTCATCATCATTCAATTCAATGAGACTAAAATTGGATTATATATTATTGAATCTAAATTTAGGCAATCGATATAAAATATATGTATAGAAGTTACACGTTAACCAATTACAATGTATTTTCAAATAGACTGCCTCGCATTTGATGGTAAAGGTTTACATTTTCCACCACGTGAAGTCAACAAAAATACCAACGGACCCTGCCGTGACTTTCGAGTACTTTTAATGTGTGTACCTTGTGTATAATTAACGAAAGTGTCTGACCTATCTTCATACGTGTCCAGTGGAATGTTCTGCTCTCTGTGACAGTAGGACGAGACAGACAGTAAATCCATGGATTTATCAGTATAGGATTTATGTTTTTACACGTAACTATATAACAGCTGATGTGAATACGTAATGTATCATAACCTCGAACACTGCCAGATAGATCTGTAACGGTTATTGTATTGCTCAAGCGAGCGCTAAATTTGTAAGCTTTGTAGTATTAGCGACACCCAAGTTTGAGCCCAATGTTTTTGTTCATAAGTTTTAATTAACAATACACCATACGAATAATATATTATAAAGCCAAACATCATTACTTATAGCGTCAGTTGACGAGTGATATGTAAAAAAAGAACACACGCTCACGTCAAGCTCAAAACACTACTACATTATACACTAGCGTGAATCCTCGATATTAAACGAACAAATTTAGCAAGAGCAAAAATAATAATTTTGACACATTTTTACACACTTATTGCCCTCTCTTTTTGTAAAAACAATGTTGTAGATTGCCACTGAGGGCAATTTTTACAATGGGACCAACCACCGTTCAAACTGTAAAAATTATCTGCGTACATCAATTTGGCACTTTATTAGCGATAATAATTATCTACGACAAATAAAAGGAAAGCAATAAAACAAAAAATGTAATATTTAAATTTAAAGCTTTAATTGAAAAATCAGCAAAAAATTGGGGAATAATAATCAATAATAAAAAAACAATAAATACGAGCAGCAGTGCATTTTAATATAATAATAATAAATCTGACTGAGCACATTGAGGCGGAGGGGCGTGCTCAGGGGCGCGCACGGGCGCAACGAGACGTCACGCGCGTGTCGGCCCTGGGCTCGCCATACACTTTCAATACAATTACATATGTATACACAACGCTTTGGTAAAATGGCTGGTTGACTGACAATATTACATGTCCAGGTTTTTCTCTAAATTGGTAATTTATATAAACATCATATAACATTAGACAAAGCCACCGCTGAGACGCGATAAAGAATGCGATAAAGTAAACGTTTTTTTATTGTAATTACTACTTCTTAAAGCACATATTGAGTCTTTGAACATTTATTTATCACGGATAATTTCTATAATATTACTTTAGGACAGGTCACATACAGATAATTAATCACAATAATTGTGGCTCCGAGCATAATTATAGAAATTATCAGTAAAAAATTACTGCGAGGCGCAACTGAAATTATCAGAGCTAAAGTGATGTTCCGAGAGTCGATATAAAATGCGATCTCTGGCAAACGACACATGTCCTCATCATGCACATACCAGCGGCAGCTTTGTTAAACATCAGTAGTAGGCAGAGTCACATACTGTGCGAGTTAAGCTTTACATCTGCTCACACTCGTTTCTTTATATACTCGCATTGGATGTGGATCATCATCTAATGTCAATGATTAACTAATTGAAAGTGGAGAGGTGGACTTCTACACTCATATATTTCAATCTATGAGTGCGACAGACGATCGGCCATCTCTATCGCACAGCACCCAGTGGTACAAAACATTATATACAACATTAGTACAAAGCGGGGGTTAGTCTATTCCACGCAATATGTACACATCGCCGCACAAGCACAAACCTATTCTATACACTTCGAGAGTGAGAGCACACCTGTGTGGCGCTGTGTAGTAGCATTACAACTATAATTATACACAAATCAACGTGGGAGAGAACTTCACCGTAATAATATTTTGCTGTAAATTGTTTCTCTAACATACATATAGCAAACATAAGCGAAATCAATATGAAAAGCAATTTATAATTAACACTGATATTTAGGCCTTGTTTATGATCTCTCGAAACATTTAGGATGAGTCTAACGCCCAGACAACAGAGCAACGGAGGCCGTTAGAATTAAACAGCATGACCACATTTGGAATAAACTGGTTGCTATTTAATTTAATCATAGTTTCAAGGAATGTTGTAATGTAATTCGAGTCATCAAATCGTGAAATAAAGCAGATTAAGTAAACAAACAACAAAACACAAAAGATATATTGCACTCGTCAACACGCAGGTTGGATCACAATCCGCCTTGATACGATAGCGTTCTCCCCTCATTCGATTTGCGAGTATAAGAAACATTGAGCAACAGAACGTGTATCGAAACGCTTGTGTCGCGTCAGATCACCGCGGGAACGTTCACTTCTGTTATGATTAACGTTACAAACAACTGCAGGCAAACGTAAACCATCAATACTGCATAATGTCGGGAGACGCGACGTGATGACGGCCAGGGGATGAATGTAGAGTGTGATAGCCCGAATCGAGCATATAGGCCAGGGGACTGTTTCATAAAGCGACAATTCGTAATAAACTGACATACATCAAGCATTTTCGACTAATCAATGGACACTATGTAATTACGAAAATGACATGACATTTGTCAGTTTATTATGAACTGTCGCTTTATGAAATCCCCAATCCCCTTGATGTTATAGGCCAGTTTGAATCCCAGAACCGAACGTATGTCACTCTTAAATCGCATCACCGTCGCGTCGCCGACCGAGAACCTCCCGACGATTATAAAATGCACGAGACACATCGCTAAACAACTAAATACGTAAAAACTAACTAAAGTACAGTACAATAGTAATTATGCTAGTTAAACATACGTTAAGGGAAGCTCGAGAAAACGTGGCGTGATGGGGTGCGGGCGCGGTCGCTGCGTCACGCCCGTGACGTCACACACATGGCACTAGCTCCGACGTTCAACACCCTATTTTCCTTGACGCTATATCCTCTTATAGGCAATCTATTTGATTACGTTTTTCTATTATTACCGCTGATAAATTATCACCAACAAAATTATTATTTTCGACTGATAATTACGATATAATTGGTCATGACAAACTGCCATTTATTGCACGACTATTTATATCGTCTTAAAACACGTCACAGTGGAGAATTGTGACTGCTGTATATTTCATATTTCTAAATTGACCACCACCGGTGTAGTTTCTTGTTGTGTTACCTTATTTAGACTAAGATATAGATCACTTTTAACCACCGAATCAGAGTAAGGACTTTTATGAGCCTTTAATTGTCTGTAACATCACATCACAACTGTCTTTAAAGCAGTTTCAGTTATTATAAGTCTGATTTAACCGTCTGGTTCTTAGCTATATCAGGTTAAAGGATCATGAGCTCTTTACGCTATTGGTGTCGAAATATCAGAATTAACAATTGAAGTATTTAGTATTTTATTAGATAAGTGCGTTCGTCGGAGCTTCAAACAAAACAAGGTCAAACAGTTATTGCATTTCAACATCGCCACACATAACACAAACGTAACATAGAATACAATAATTAAGGAAGATATAATTAAAATAGTAGAAACAATCACATGTTAAACAATAATTGGAGATGACATAGTACATTCGGTTGGATGAGTAACATTACAATAATTAGCCAACACATTTCAATAATTAGCCATGTGTTTCAATAGTTAGCCAACTTATTGTAATAATCCGCAAATATCATATAGTCAGCCGATGTATTACAACAAATATTAAATTAATCTAAACCCTAAGCAGCATGTCTCAACTAGCCCATATATATCAATAGTTAGCCAACGGATTGCAACAAAGCCAATATTTCATAAATTAGCCAATGCATTTCAACAATTAGCCAATGTTACAATAATTATCTAAAGTAAAACCTGATTAAAATAAGTGATAATAAGGCGAAACAGTGCGAGAAACTAATGAAAAACAAACAAATTTAGCTCGAAAACCTTCGTAAATCAAATAAATTGTAGATTAAAGGTTGCTTATGTTAACAATGCCCCCTTCTCTTGGTTCGATTAAACAAACAGTTCATTACGAAAAATGTTTATATGAATTTAACACACTAAACCAAGATACATACATACAAACTCATATAGATAACATATATATACATTGATAACGTGGTCAGGTCTGGTATATAGTTCCCAAAAACACATGAACATAATAATTTTCTGTTTTGAGTTTGATTTTATGCAAGATGCACTACGGTCCTTGGCCTTCATATCGCTTGATAGTCCCGGATAGTGAGTATTTGCGCTTGAAGGATCAAATCAGAATCTTAAACCGTTTTAAGCTTACTTCACGTCTACACGCAAGATACGGACCGTTACTATGTCGCGCGCGTTTTTACTTACACAAACGCGAGTATACAAACGTCATCCGTACGATAGGGACCGATATCAGGACATTTGTTCAAAGTGTCCGGCCTGTCATTACTGTCACTGATTTGTTTGCACAATGAACGTTAACTGTCTCGCGGAGGTCTATACATAACATATACATATATAAGTGATATGACGCCTAAGTGCAAGTCCGGAGCCCCACCTTGTACCATATATTATATAGCACACACGTGCGTGAGACAATGCCCCGGCGATTACCAAATCCAATACAAACAAGTAAATCTGATATTTACCTACATTTTAATTATTATTTACAATACAATACTATTGGTGGAAAATATATTTTGATATCTTGAACTATGACTGATTTAGAGAACCATACCCCCATAATAGAACTACACTGTTCCATTCAACCGACTTCAAAAAACGAGGTTTTCAATTCGACTGTATGTATTTTTGTATGTTACGCGATAACTCCGCCAGTTAAGAATCGATTTTGATGATTCTTTTTTGATTGGTAGACCATACTTCAGAGGTGGTCCCGTGTAAATTTTATCGAAATTGATTGAGTGCTTTCTGAGAAAATCAAGAAATACCAAATATGTACTCGGATAGTTCTATCTCTAAGGGTGAACTCGATATGAAAATTGAAGTCGTTTTTTTAGTTCTTTTTGAACGCGTTAGTTATTTTTTTAAATCAGATGTTGTGTATGTCGGACGATGGTAAGGAATTCTTCGTGTGCATGTCCGACTCACACTTGACCGTCCAGTAATTATAAAACAAATATTTTATGATAATATTCGACCACCATCGAAACAAGTGAATGAAAAGTAAATTTTAAAAACCCGACTGAGTTAAAATAATTAAACTTTTTATGATTTGATACACCCAGTGTCATTCTCACAGTAAATACGAATCTAAACGACACCTCTCAAGCTAAAAATCCATCGAAATACATAACCCTCCTTCTGGCACGGTCTGCTGCCTTCTGGTCGGGTAAAGAGTCGATGCCCTTCTACGTACAACATTATTTACATTGCCATCTCCCTCGCACGAATGAGTGGCACCATCATGCTATCTCCCTCTAACTCAGTCAAGTTTCACGATATCCAATCAATATAACACACCACAAAAGCTATATAATTACAAAACACAAACTCCGCCATGTTACATCAACATTCTTCAAATACCCCCACACACACACTAAGGCATCTCATCTACATACAAGTTACACAGACACGCACACCACTGTACACAGCTAGCCTAACATATATATATGTATACATCGAGGACCCACTGCACTGCTCGGTAACTACAAATTACATGTAATATAATTAAATTCATCATTTATATCGTTAAAGAACGAACGAGAAACGCATAAACAAGATGGCGCCGTTAAATAACGAACAACGCTGGAACAAGATGGCGGACGTAATTCGCGCCGTTTGAAATGTCCGCCGAAATTTGTGTGAAATGAGCTGGTACACTCGAGTACGTTCAATCTTGATTGTTCTCAACGTAGTACGGTTTAAAAAAACACAAATGTTAAGTAAATGATGAAAGTAGCTGCGAAATAATAGATACTGTACGGTACATATATCTCCTTTTGCATTGTCGGTTAAAATATATAAACGAAGTCACATATTACAATGCGAACCGTAATACTTTTGATTGGAGAGAAAAATCAAATGTAAATCTTCGAAAATGTACTAAATATTGAGGAACTATTGAAAATTTCTGTCATGGTTACCCAGTACGATTAAAAAAAATTTTTTGTGAGAAAATATTTTTTTATGAATTCTTTCATTCTTTTTTAGGCATAAAGAGAGAAAAAAAAGACCGAACATGTCCTTGAATATAGCTTCGTTAAATATGTATTTAGTTACGTAAAAAAATTTGTTAGATCTAAAATTGAAATATTTATTAGCTGATTGTCGAATGAACTTTATTTTATTATTATTATTTACTGGGCAAACGTAAGCGATCAACGGTACAGTCAGCGTAAAATTAATTTTGACATATTCAGTACCTTGTCATAGTCACTTACAGGAATAAGAAAGGTCTAGAACTGTACAGAAAAATAATTCGTATGTTTGAGCACAATTTCATCAGAAAAAAAAATAGGTGATGAAATTATAGTGTCGCGAAATAAATATCATTGATTTACAACTTTATAGTTAGATACTATAGCAGTTACGCAGCTAATGGTTCATAGGTGGCGCTTTCAACAATAATCGAAAAAAAGTGTTTATAATGTAAATTGTGATTCACTGTGAAGTTGTATGTTAATGATACTCATTTCGCGACATCACAATCCGATGTACTATTGTTAGATAGTTACTGCACAAAACCAGCTGTTGTATTTTAAAAGATTATTGCAATAGAAATTTAGTATGAAACTTTTACTTACTTGAAGAAAAAAAAGAATATGAAACGGAACTAAATCGCTAAGATACCTAACACACTGACTGTACAGGTTCACGATAATTTTTGTTTTAAAACAAAATTTAAAACATTTGTTACGAAAACAATGTCTGTCGTTACGTGGAGTGTCGTTCACTTTCTGTTGTAGTCAGCTCTTGTTGTTTTGTAGTTGTTGTAGTCGGTGTGGGGTGTGGGGCGGGGCGCGGGAGGGGGTGTCACTCCGAGTTGTTGAAGTACTCGGACGCGTTCCCTCTGCATATGGGGCACGTGCGGTTAGACTGAAAACAATACGCAATGGTCAATTATTAATAACGCAGGACATTTACTAATAACATTATTAAGAGG
Organism: Carcina quercana; assembly: GCA_910589575.2. Classification (NCBI taxonomy): domain Eukaryota; kingdom Metazoa; phylum Arthropoda; class Insecta; order Lepidoptera; family Depressariidae; genus Carcina; species Carcina quercana. The sequence continues at coordinate 7,399,486 of OU342453.1, forward strand.
AACTGGATCTAATTTACCAAATTACTTAATTTTTATCCTAATTATCATTCAAATTTTATCATTAATTTTAGAATCTGCTGTAGCAGTAATTCAATCTTATGTAATTGCTATTAGGTTCCATTTTGAAAATTAAAATTAGATCAAGTTGCCATTTCTAAAAAAAGGATAATCCTTTATAAATGGGGTTTAAATCCATTACATATAGTCTGCCACATTAGAAATTTCTTAATATAGGTAATTCATTATAAGAATGTTCTGCAGGTCTTTGTAAATAAAGCGCATGAACAAAAGTGGTCCCAACGACCCCCCTGAGGTACACCGGAGTGTTTTGAATGGCCTTCGTCGCACTTGATGGCAAGTATATGGTAAGCGTGCGCATCGAGAAGCCAGAAGTAATGAGGCGCTGGCTCTGATACTCATACGGTATAACTATGTTATTAAAATTATTTTTTGTATGTATGTCACGCGATAACTCCGACAATTGTGAATCGGTTTTGATGATTCTTTGTTTGTTTGGTAGAGCATACTGCAGAGGTGGTCCCGTGTACATTTTATCTAAATTGATTGAGCGCTTTTTGAGAAAATCAACAACAAAAACTACCTCTAAGTGTGACCTCTGAATTTTAGGTGAAGAATGCTATAGACTTCTATTGCAATTAAAAGGCTTTTTTTCAACGAGTTTTTATTAAAATCAAGAATGAAAATAAAACTCAACGTCCCCACTGCAGGTCTCAGTCCTACTCTCCTACAGAGTGTATGGGACATAGTCCACCACGCGGGACCAGTGCGCATTGGTAGACTTCACATGCCTGTTCAAGACATGCAGGTTTCCTCACGATGTTTTCCTTCACAGAAAAGCCAATGGTAATGATTGTTATTATATCTAATGTTTATAATATGTGCACACCTGTGGACAGGACCCAATTGAAGTTACTATCTAAACATCGTGTAAAACAACTATGTACTTGGCAAATCTTTTTTCTTTGTTTGTTTCAAGCGCCACATGTAACTCACCCTGAGCCACTTGTCGACGCACTTTGCGTGGAACTCGTGCGCGCACGGGAGCACCCGCATCGTCTGCCGCGCCTCGAACTCGCACATGCACACCACGCACGAGGTCTGCTCGCCCGCGTGCTCCGACGCGCTGAACTTGTACGAGGGCAGCAGGTCGATCTCGTGACGCTGCAGACCCCGCGGCTTCGCCTCCCCCAGTCTGAACAACACATACACACACCTAACATACACACGGTTACAGAGATTTAAATATAGTAATAGGTTATAGAGCGGTCATTGGGAAACGTTTCATACAAACATTTTGATCTCAAAAGTCAACGGTATGTCAAATGTCTTGTACGGCCGCGTGACGTGATGTGACACTAGATTGAGTAACTTATTACCAATTGGTAATAAGTTCAGGATCAAAATGTTCGTTTGCTTTGTCCGGTCTATTACTATGAATGTTAAATGTATTTGCACACGAGCGGAGCGCAGTTCAGTAATATATGTTGATATGTGTTGTTTTGTTTGTTTTGTTTTATGTATGTATACCAATGAGTAGGAGCCAGGTCCAGCTGAAAACCAGCGCTGTGGCTCTAGCTGCAGCACATGCTGAGCTGGTCGCCTTTTCGGCAACAAATTTTGTATTAGTTTCCTGTTTATGTATACTTATATTCTGTGCCGAATAAAGTCTTTTGAATTGGAATATTCTCGATATCACTCTTTAACGCGACTTCACGTAGACGTGTTTTTACGTTTTAAATACTGCTTTGCATAAGTTCCAAATGAAATGAGCGATCATTTCAATTTTGATCTAATAAGTGAGCTACTTTTATCGGTCCCGCACCCCAAGGGTAACCAACGGGCCCCTGTCACTAAGACTGCGCTGTCCGTCCGTCACCAGGCTGTATCTCATGAACCGAGATAGTTAGACAGTTGACATTTGCACAGGTGATGTGATTCTGTTGACGATATAACAACAAATACTAAAAACAGAATAAAATATTTGACGGGGCTCTCATACAACAAACGTGATTTTTTCTTCAGTTTTCTCAATAAAATGTATAATGTGTACATTTTATCGCTTGTTTTGACGATTCTTTACGAGAACTTCAAAGGCCAGTCTTGGTTTCAACATTATCCGAAAGAATCCATATGCCGAATGTACTCGACATGATAAACTCTTCGGATCGCGTCGAAACCCTCGCAATTTTGCGTAATTGATACTATAACACCGTCGGTGACACTTTTTGCACTATATCACACCATTATAACACACATAACAAACAGTATTATTAACGAATTACGAAAAATTGCAATGAACCACCATTTTGAAAGTTCGCGCCAAGAATCTATACGGCCTTTTAAATACCGAAGCCGCGCGTTCTAATTTCAAAAATGATATCGACCCTCGCTGCACGCGCCACGCGAGACAAGTTACAACTTGTGCTGTCTATGAGCGCCTGGTACTTCAACAGACGATTCAGTAGTCTGCTAGGAGGTAACCTGCGATACAGAAACGACATAGCACGCTCCCTTGCACTCATGGCAACCTGGTACTCTGGTATTGAGATGAGCACAAGTTTCCACTGGATTCTTGGCGCGAACTTGAAAAATGGTGGTTTATTGCAATTTTGTTAATTGAATAATAATGTTATGTGTGTGTTTTGTGTTATAATGGTGTGATATAGTGCAACAAGTGTCACTGACGGTGCTATAGTATCAATTACGCAAAATTGCGAGGGTTTCGACGCGATCCGAAGAGTTTATCATGTCGAGTACATTCGGCATATGGATTCTTTCGGATAATGTTGAAACCAAGGCTGGCCTTTGAAGTTCTCGTCAAGAATCGTCAAAACAAGCGATAAAATGTACACATTATACATTTTATTGAGAAAACTGAAGATATGGCTTCGGCATAGTTTATAACCTCAAAATTTGTTCACCTAATTTTACTCGTCATTGGCTAGATAACCACTGGTTAAAGCCAATATTTATTAAAAAAAAAAAGTTTCCACTGTGAATTGTAACCGGGACCTTGTGATTGCTAGTCCAACATTTATCATCGTGATTCACGATTGTTTCGTAGTTACCTCTCCGCTAGCGACAGCAGCGCCTCGTAGTTCTCCGTCTCCGAGGAGGCGGCTGCGTCGTCCCCGGCGGCGGGGGGCTGCGCGCGCGCCTCCTGGTACGGCGACAGCGGGAACATCGCCAGCAGGTTCAGGAACACCTGGTACGTCGGCGGGGGCGGCGGCAGCGCCAGCGGGGGCGCCACGTGCAGCGACGCTTGCAGACCGCTCACCAAACCAGACCCGCCCTGCAGTACACACACGAGTTCCAATTACCAACCGAGCCGTATGCGAGGGTATTTATAGTAACGCTTTAGTGTAGTGTGTAGTAGTGTGTTATACCTGTGTGTGTATGTGGTGTATGGGATGGTGGGTCCACCTGGGCGCGTGCCGCACGTACGGCCGGTGCGCACGCGCAGCGCTACCAACCACCGACACTCCCACCGAGCCCAGCGCACCGCCAGCACCAGAGCCGCTACGCCGCTGTAACATACGTATAGAAACAGTCAGCCCACAGCTCCAGCTGCACACAGGCGGGTAGTAGTTCTCACTAGCAGTCACAGATGGCGCTGATTGTGATTGTTGCCTCGTGCTGTATGACGCGCGGGTGACGTCACACCACCCGCGCTCACCCCGCACACCCCCGCGGATTGCATGAACACTCCGTTCGAAGAGCGCGCGATAGTGTTTTATATATGTTTAGGCTTTTATATAATAAAACTGTCTAGATAAGCTATGTTTATGTACACTCATGTTATCAATCTTCTATTGAGCTTATTGCCAACATTAAAACAACCATGGCACAATAAAATGCTAAGCCTGGTATTCCGTTCCCGTGTCAGCTGGGTGACATGCATGAGAATGAGAGAACGATAGAAATCTTAAATTTGCTTTAGTAAAAGTTGACTTTTATGGCAGTTGAAGTCGGTTTCCAGTTCTTTTTGAACGCATTTACTTATCGTATATTGTGTCATGAAAATATCCAAGTATTTACAGAACTATACATATTAACTTCACTCTTATTCTCTTTCTTCTTTGCCAACGAAGCAACTTACGCTCGAGACAGTTTTCAGTTACTTTCGCTGTCTCTATGAAAAATGACATTTGGAAAGTTCTCGAGTAAAGAGACGCTTGTAGAGAGGGATAGTTAGATATGAGGACTCACGTGATGGTGCGAGAGGGCGTGTCTCGCGTGGTGAGGCGCCATCAGCTCCAGCGTGGTGCCGCGAGGCTGTGGAGCAAACAGACACGGTGGCATGGTAGTGAGGTTACCATGGGAGGAAAGCCTGCTCGAAAGACATCAAGCAGTGGAATTCCACTGGGAATCGAACCCGGGACCTCTGGTTTAGCCATTAGGCCACGGAGGTGATTAGAGTGAGCTGGATCCACTTTTGATATCAGAACACAAAAGTGCTATTAACACCGCTGTTTGTCAGCAGACTTAGCTAACATTGGTGGTAGCAAGTCATTCAACTTAGAATGCCCTACCACCAATCAAAACCGAAGTTTAGACAGCGAGTTCTACAACCACAGTGCGACGGAGGTACCAGGGCGGCATGTCCGCGAGGATGTGTGGTAGCGTGCGAGCGGGAGCGCGGCGGGCGGCGCGCGCACGTGCGAGAGGGACAACGCATGTTCGCTTGTTGCATCATCTCCTACAGAGAGTGTATGGGACATAGTCCACCACGCGGGACCAGTGCGCATTGGTAGACTTCACACACACCTGTGAATTTCTGCTCAGGAGTGTGCAGGTTTCCTCACGATGTTTTCCTTCACCGAAAAGCCAATGGTAATGATTGTTATCATTCGTACATAAATAACAAATTGTAACTCATTGGCACGAGCCAGGATCGAACGCAGACCTCGATTGTTCAAGGACTTCACTCGCTGCAGCGGACGTGGTTATGTCCTCCTGGTAGATGGTCGACGATATCTGCTAGAAACTGTGCTTGTTAGTTGATCACAGTTGATCACACGGATGCTTACCTCTGTGTTGATGAGGAGGGGCGTGTGTTGGAGCTCGTGGAGGGGGGAGAGGGCGCCCTCTCCGCCCCCTCCGCCCACTACCTCGTACCGACCGCTGCCCTCCGCGCGCTGCGTACCAAACACAACCATCACATATAAATACTGTATCTCTCAGAGCAGCTGACTGTATATTTAGGTCTTACAGAAACAAAATACAGGTCGATGAATTAAACATTGCTCAGTTTTACAACCAGTACATTTACAGTTCCAGAAGACGACATTCATTATATTTTCCGAGCTTAAGTACTATTTTTACTGTCGCTACTAGCTATAGTGTTAACGAGCGTGCGAGAGCGAGAAGGATCACCCGTTCCGTTCCCGCGCTGCCGTCCGCAACAAAGACTATGTGAAAACTTGTATTCAGTTTAAGTTTCCACTTGGCCTTCATCTCAGCGACGTTTGAGGCGCGTGCTCACTCAGAGGTACAACTGATTCTACTATAGGTATATTTCTACTATGGGTAAGCAATTTAAATATGTATTTCCAAGTAATCCCTACTAGTATTATAAATGCGAAAGTAACTCTGTCTGTCTGTTACGCTTTCCCGCTTAAACCTCTCAATCGATTTTGATGAAATTTGGCACAGACAATCTTTAGACCCTGAGAAAGGACATAGGCTACTTTTTAATGCAAAAAATAAAGACCGCGCGGGCGAAGCCGCGGGCAGAAGCTAGTAAAATAATATAAAAGCGTCGGTTGCGCATAAGACGCGGACTTTCAATCTGAGGGCGTGTCTGCCAGCCAGAAGCTTCAGTCTAATGAGGCACTACTTGCTACCTCTCATACCGGAACAGAACAGTGCTATAAACACTGTTGTTCGGCGGCAGACTTAGATAACATGCTAGCTAGCCAGGCAGACAGAAGCTGGAGACTAAACCTAGTACTCATGGCACGCCACATCGAGCGGTCCCGAGACACCTGCATCCAGCGACTCTCCGCGACCTCAACCAGGTCGTCGGTACATCTAGTAGGGGGAATCGAGAACCTTTTCTCCCCACCGGGTCTTCGAGCGATGTGTCCTGCCCATTGCCACTTCAGTTCACTGACTCGTCGAGTTATGTCGGTTGATCTTTGTTCGTTAAATGTACCTGTGTGTTGGCGAGGTAATGCGTGTGCGGGGGCGACGCGAAGGGGGGCCGCGGGGGATGCGCCGGGTGCCCGGGGTGGGCGGGGTGCGCGTGGTACACCCCCGCGCCGGGGTACACGCCGCCGCCGTACACGGAGCCCATCTGTACACGACCGCACACGTCACACGCGGCGCGGGGAAGGCGCGCCTTCGATACTGGGAAAGGTGTGGCTGTACGCGGCGGCAGACTCTACTAGGCACCTCGCGAGCATGACGTCATCCGATCAACCGCCCTACCTCCAGTAATTAGTAAAATGGCGACTGGGTAGCAGGTATATTTAGAGATTATTAGAGATTTTATTTAGTTTCGAAATTTTTCGTAATGTTAAAGTTACAAATATTTTGTAATTCTGTAACTAATGTATTTAAAAAAAACGTATTTAATGAGGGTTTTTTTTTTCAACAAAAAAACTCGTCTCAAACATATGTTTTTTTTTAAATATTGAAAACTGTTTTAAAAAGTAATAAAAATATAGGACCGAAAAAATGTATCTAGTGTTCATTTAAATGCTCAAATTGCCTTGACTTTCTTTCTCACTTCTTTGGGAGTTGCCAAGTGTCTGCCTAGTATACGAACAAATCTACCTCCGTACAGCCATACATTTCCTCGCGCGCCCTTGCCGCCTCTGCCGGGTCTACACAGCTGAACAACTATCGGAGATTTATGTATGAATAATGTCTTTACAAAGTACTACTTCACTGTCCAAATCAGTGTATATGTCACCGCAAAATTTTAAAAGCCGTAACATTATAATCTATCTGGCGAGATTGTAAACTGTCGAAAGATTGTGAACCGTAACGTACTGCTTACAATTTAAAGCATTATTTTTCGGTGAAGTGAAACTGTTAAATCACTATTTTATTTGACTGACACCTACTGGCCTACTGGACGACCGCTCAATCAGGGACGGTTGACAATTTAACACGCGACAGATTGTGACTTAACAGTTTCACTTCGATAGTTTATAATCTACCGAAAAATAATGCTTTAAATTGTAAGCAGTATGTTACGGTTCACAATCTTTCGACAGTTTACAATCTCGCCAGATAGATTATAATATACCGTTTTATTAATTTTGTAATTTTTATCCATGGAAATTATAAATAAAAAATTGCATCTTCCTATTACAAAATTAAATGTATATTACGGACCAGTTTGTATTACGTAGGCATAACACATGGCATAAGACATATTATCCAAGATAGTTGTCCAAATGCTAAGTCCACTTCACAGAATTTGACAGTTTTTTTTTAAAATTGACCATAAATGCGACGATACCAAATCCATGACTAGTTTCACCAGGTCGAAGGCAGGCTATTGTTAGGAGAAGTCGTGTTGCCAACCTAACAGTACGAATAAATATTTTCGATTACAGTTCATCCACAGTGATATGAGAAAGCAAAGATTTTTGTCTCGTCCACAAGATAAAGCGAATAAATATATACATATAAATGATGTTATGATAGTGTGAAATGAAATTTCAAATTGCAGCCATTGCTTCATCGAAATGGTCAATGGTCACGTTTTGAAATTAGATCCGATACTCAACAACAAAAATGAAAATAGGTCTCAAAGATTGGAAACATTTAATTTAAACATATTAATATAAAATACACATAAATATGCATAATAAATAGAATGAATGAATATATATTAATTTGTTTCACGGGATCCCGCTCCATCAAAGTTTCATATTACATTTCTGTTGACATAATCTTTTAAAATATAATATCTGCAGTAACTATATAAAAATAGTACATCGGATTGTGATGTCGCGAAATGAGTATCATTAACATACAACTGCACAGTGAATCACAGTTTACATTTTACACACTATTTATTATTCTTGTTCAAAGCGCCATCTATGAACCATTAGCTGCGTAACTGCTATTGTAGCTAACTGTGAAGTTGTAAATTAATGATATTTATTCCGCGACACTATAATTACATCTCCTATTTCTAGGTAATTACTTATCAAAGGCAGATGTTCTATTTTAAAATATAATGGCAACAGAAAATTAGTACGGAAGCATCAGAAGAGGGATCCCGTCAATATAATGGACAATCGGTAGCAAAATTAATGTAAAAAAATATGCATTGTCATCGGAAATGAACCAACGTGCAAAATTTCAACTCCCTAGGATAAGAGGAAGTGCTTCTAATTCAGCTTGCAAGATTTGACCCGAACATACATACATACAAACATTGCAAGTTAAATAAAAGCTTTTAATAATTGAAAATAAATGAAATCAATAAATGGTCGAAATCGAAAGCTATGTTTACTCGGCAATAAATATTATTTAGAAAGTTCACTTCAATTTCTGTTATAAAAATAAATAACATTGAACTGTGATTATAAATATAACAAGTGAACGTCTACACGAATATATAAATTAACTACGGATATATATAATATAATATAAATATACTACGAAAATATACTACGGAGTGTTATGACAACACATACATAATTAAATAAATAAATATAGCAGAAATAAACAATATCATGTAGAACGAGAGGTAAAACCTAGTGCTTAAAAGTATTAACTATAACAATATCAATTTGTGATACAAATAATAATAATAATAAAATCAATAACGCGTGTTAATAAAACCTGCTCCCTCCAACACTCAACACAATGTTAACAAAGGTGTCGATAAAGATTACTCCGAATTCAAGCTCAATTCGACAAAACTTTGCATACAGGCCAAAGGGAATTACAACTCACCAATGTACAGAACAATTATAATTGTTTTAAGTTTTTTTAACAAAGACTTTCTAAAAATTGAAATAATACTTGGCACGATTCGAGTCCAACCCCAAATGGCCGTATATCGAAATTTTAAATTAAAAATATGTTAAATTTTGGTTTCATATTGAGCTTAGATAGAAGAGTTCCATAATCAACACCGAACCAAACACTAGACAAAGCGACCGGCCAAATATTTTGTCATCTCAAAAACCAATCTACCAAATACCAAAGCGTCGGATGCTAGCGGCCATCAATGGGAATAAAACAGTGAGGCGAAGCGGAACATATAAAGGATTCAATATTAATGGCAACATTTCGAAATCGTATGCTAATAAAAAATATTCGATTAAACTAACGGTAACAATGAAACAAACAAAGTAAGATCATTGTTGAACGGTTCACATTCACAACGAAATTTAAATTGAATCCAATATATCGCCCCGTGTGTCGCAGGCTCCGAAGCGCGCCGACCTCGCGCCGCGCTCCCATTGGTCGACGCGCCTCGGAGCGTCGCGGCACACTACGCGATACTTTACCGATCCACGGAACATAACACTTGGAACACGGATACATTCACACGGGGATTCGAAAAGTGAAATAAATATCAGCATGCGATACACGAGTGATTAAAAAGTGAGGGTTAATTTATAAAATATTTGGTGGGTCGCTACGGACCGGAACTAAGCTAGGGAGCTGTTCGCAATAGCCAGTCATACCAACATGAGAACACTAGAGTGACGTGTGGAGAGTAACATAATAAATAACATAGCAGCGCTACACAAGTATGTGTGCGCAGACAGCGCAGGTTCCGACGTGTGTTGTTTAAAATCAATTGTCAAAATAATAATAATAAAGTTCAATTGCAATTTGCAATAAGTAGCTGAAACAGTATCTGATTCAAATCGAAAAGTGCTGACATTTGATTTTCCCTTTCCAAATGAAACCTGAAGTCTTCTAAACAAGAGAAAAACAAAAATCAGGCTACATATAAAGATTCATCGTCAAATATCAAATTTCGGCCACATATTGAAATTCAACACGGAGAAAAATTCTAAAATTGAAATGTAAAAATTGAAGTGTAGAAAAATTAGCGTTCAATGCAATACACTGCAGCACATACATCAGCAGAGAGTATAGTTACTAGATATCCATACGGTACAAACGTAAAAGTGTTTATATTAGACCTACGAACCATAACCATTAGTAATATACATCAGCATTTGTATCAGCTGTTCACGCACAGCGATTGGCTTTAACAGCACACAGCGGACTAAACACAAATATTTGTTTCGTAACCAAAAATTTCGTAACCACTATTTTCGTAACCGCTGTGAGATAAGACTTCATACATATATCACAACATAGTTTCGTATAAACCAACAATACGTGATGGTAAATTAAAAACTTATCGGTGTTCGTAATAATTTAGTTAAATAAAAATTAACAATACCTAAATGTTTTTTTCCTTAATCATAAATTGGTTTGAAAAGATTGATCACGAAAATGTCACCCAGGAGTCGAAGCAAACAAACGCTAATAGGTCAAAAATGTTATATACAAAAGATATGTTTCAAATTCGGCCTGCACTTGTACACTATTTAAAAAATCAAGTAATATTGTAAATATGTGTATAAAAATACTAGAATTACATTACTGCATTTATTTCAATTGTACAAAATCGTTCTTTTTGTACCAAGTGACAGCGTCAAATGTCATTTTATTGACGCCATCTTTGTGCAAATAAACTAAGCCGAATGGTAGCTAAATCACTTTTATTTGAAAATGGCCTTTTAAAATGATAAGTGTACAAGACCAGGCCTTGGCTCCATACATTCGCGGAACGTGTAATTTGTATCAAGTCCGCATCGTGATTTCCATAACCACACGAGCTAAGCGCTAATAACTGTGCACCTAGAGTAGTGTAAAACATACAAGTAGCATTTTAAAATATATCACAAGACAGTTTCATTTTAGACACTAAAAAACAATGCGGGTTCATATCCATAACCGTTGTGGTAGTCACTGGTAACCGAAGTGCAATGAACTTAACCGATGTGAGATTTGAGAATCTCATTTTCTCATTTGATTCTCAAGTCGAGTCCTTTACGCTAGTGTTTTGCCATAATCACCACAGCTAGCAAGCAGGTCGGTGATCGCAATAGGATGTCGTCTTTATTAATAGGGAAAATGCATGCAAAAGTATTTTTGTCTAATAACTGTGAAACTTGTATCGATATTTTGAATTATCTCGTAAAATAATGTTTTTATGTGTTATTTTCAAAAAATAGTTCAAAATGTAATGAAAAAATTAAATCTAATAAGCGTTTTACTATTCGAGCAACAAAGTTGTTGAGATATTGTCCTTGCAAAATCCAAATAAAAAATTAAAATTATTACGTATTTTTATTTTTGCGTGTGATTTCTCTTCAACCCAATGTAATTCGGTTGCAACTTCCCTATTAGTAAAACAAGTGATTCATATTCATGAAAGTCTTCACTGCACTTTGATTTAAACATAATTTCAGATACAATGTAAAATCCAAAGCGAAAAAATGAAAAGGTTCACCTACACACTTAAACGACTAGTTTTAAAGTATATCTGTAAACTAGACGAGACAGTTGGCGCATGCGAGAAGATTTGACGTGACCTCGAGCATTCTCCACACGCACAGTCGAACTTCAATTTGTGAACAATTCAAATTTCCAGTTACTATTTTCTTAAGCTTTAGTTTTGTCAGGTGTCTTAAGGAACTATCATGTTGAAATGAAATGAAATTCATCATCATCTATAGCCTATACACGTCCCCACTGCAGGGTCTCAGTCCTACTCTCCTACAGAGAGTGTATGGGACATAGTACACCACGCGGGACCAGTGCGCATTGGTAGACTTCACACACACCTGTGAATTTCTGCTCAGGAGTGTGCAGGTTTGTTCACGATGTTTTCCTTCACCGTAAAGCCAATGGTAATGATTGTTATCATTCGTACATACATAACAAATTGTAACTCATTGTTACGAGCCAGGATAGAACGCTGACCTCGATAGTTCAAGGACTGACGCTCTACACAACTGAGCTCTATGGCTCACACTTTAATTTGCCATACATTTGAACAAAATTGAGATATTTTTCGAACCTTTAATTATATCTTTTCTAATCTCAACCCCTAAAGTGACCAAAAGGGAGATAAGAGATTTACTGCCTATTGATCATTATTATTTATTTATATGAATGATTCAATTTACAAAATTTGAATTAAGTAGCCATAATAACAACAAAAGCTTTATCTATACAAGCTTCTACGTAGAGCGCAAAGATCACAAATTGAAGTTCTACCCACAAATCCAATATATTAATGTTTCACAACTATATTAATAATGTAGCTAGGTGCAAGCGCTACTACTCGCCTCGTACCAGGTCAGTTATTTTAACACATACAAAACAGAGCATCAAATCTGCGCGAGGTCCACTCCCATTCAAGTACTGTCAACGTTGGTGCATGGTATGATTATTTATAACCGCCTCGGTAGTTTAATAGCAGGGTTAGAAAGGAATTATCAATGATAAGTATCAATTATCACTGATAAGTATCAATTATCACTGATAATTATCAATTATCATTATCAATGATAATTATCGTGATAAGAACAGACGTATAGTTATCGATTGATGATAACGAAAATTGCGCTCGAGAAAGTGAACTTGCGTCTATCCGGACGCACAAAGTATCAACGTGCCGTGCGGAGGGGGTTCCCCTTTCAATAAAAATTCCGTTCGGATCATGCATTGTTAAATTAAATATTGTTTACTGTGCTGAATTTGAAAATGTCGCGTAAAAGCTATTCTCATACATTATTTACACTTAAGAATTTGTTATGAAACAATATAGATAATTTCGAACCCTGTCTAATAGCCATAAATCAGTTTTTATTTTTAGCGGGGCACCGATTGATACCAGATGGCGTTGAGGGCTTGGAGGTATGTCATATACTAACGTCAAATCGCATAGACATTTGGCGTTGGCGCTGGTTTGCTTGGCGGTACTTGTCTGCCTAGCTACCACCGTTATCTAAGTCTATGCCACAAAGCAGAAATAATAGTTTTGAAATAAGTCAAGGGTTAGTGACTCGGTAGTTAGAAAAGTCATCATCATCTAGGAAACGTCCACTGCTGGACATAGGCCTCTTTCATGGTATGCCACACTAACAACCGTTCTCGTGCGACCTTAACCAGGTCATCGGTCCATCTAGTAGGAAGACGGTCGGTATAGTCTAGACAATATAGTATAGTCTATCAGTCTAGACAAAATTCATTCATTCATCATAACCGAGAATATATAATTGTTTATAATTATATATTAATTTATACACAAACAATGCACCAACGTCTAATACAGAACAAAATGTATACTATATATGTGTGTATATGTCAGTATAAAAGGCACTATGTCGTGTTAGGGCATCTAAGCGACACGTGACGTCACGGGCGGCGTGAGGGGGAGGGGGGCGGACACCGGGGCATGCGTACAGTGCTCGCGACAGTAAGTGAGAGAGAGAACGCTAGGCCTTTTTACATTCGACAGTAGCTCAAAGTTGATAATGAACGGTGTTTTCTATCAATGGCTCTGGGCGCTGCCCTTCAATCGGTGTAGGAAATGTAAAAAGGCTTTAGCTCAGTACAGATAAGAAATTCCATTTTGATAGTCGTTCTAGCTTCTTTGAGTAGCAGAATTGAGCTTTAGAAGATGTTATTGACGAACAAACATACCAATATCAAAAGTTATTTTTAATAGTAAATCACAACCTGCTGTCAAAATGGACTTCTCATCTGAGCAAAAAATTTTCCAGTCAAATTTCAATTTGTGACCATAAATTGTGATTCGTCGCATCGCCGAAAACCCAAAAATGGCTACCTATTGAAATTTCAACTTTGTACTATAAAATGTAAAGTATAACTTGCGGTTAAACTAAAGTATACAATGTACTAATTCATCACATCGACAGATTGTATATTGACAAAAGACAACAGAAGATATGTGAGTATTTGTTTTTGTACCAAGCTTGTAATAAGAATATACAACCTGCCGAGATAACAAACGTAGGTTCGTATGTAAAATAACAATAATTACTTAAACCTTAAATGTATATATTTAGATTACAAAGCTTTCGTGACAAACACCAAAATGACTAGTTATTATAAATTACACAACATTGTCATCCGCAAGCAAGGCCCGCAATTATCTAGATAATCATTTTACTTGATAATTGTCGTGTATCTGTCAGATAATTATCATGAATCTACTAAAACATCGTATAATATTGTTATATCTAAAAAGTTAACAGTTAGGGTACAAATGTTAAATATAAAAACTGCAGTAGCATTAATTTATAACCAACCAATAGTAAGTGACTTGGAAATATGGTAATTTAAAACTACCTTAAATGCCAAAGTTTAACACAGTTGTAATTAAAGCTTTTGAATAGACAACAACAACGATAATTATATATTTAGATATAATATCTTTCACAATCCCCCAGAAATACAATCCGTTATTTTACATGACAATAATCAAGTAACATTTTGAACGATAATTATCAAGTCACGTTTTGAACGATAATTATCAAGTCACGTTTTGAACGATAATTATCAAGTCATAATTATCACGATAACCGTCGCCGCCCCCGTCCGCAGGTGACTGCGAGGACTGCCACCAAGCATTAGTGTTGAGCGATGACAAGAGTCATTCATTCCTATACACAATAACACTTGTAAATTATTACAACATTCCGGGTAACATTAGAAATGTTCAAACATAATTTCATCTCCAAAGTTTTGACCGCTTATTTGTATACATATTTTATATTGAAATGTAGTCTCACTTGGCCTTCAGTCGAAACTGATGTTAAGTGAGAAAAAGGCCGTTTATGTGAAGCGTGCTCATTTTATGAGGCACTGGCTATACTATCATTTATTAGCGGAAGACAAATATATAGAAAAAACCACCCTGCCACCAATCGAACCTAGAAGAGGGAACTCTAAGTTAAAAAGATTGTAGTTACATTTTTATTCATTATCCATTTTTCCAACAGTAATATTTGCATTCAAATATACCCATGGTTAATAACGACTCAGCAAAGTTTTAGCAACGGATTTTCATATAATTATTTTCACTCCACCATTTTGATTGGTTTCACAAAATGGCGCGCGCGTTCATTTCTAATGTCACCCGGGATGAGGTCTAGTTAGCATCAGTACACGTGGACAGGGAGTGTGCGGCGCTAGAGCAGGAACCACTAGACCGATACCGATGTGTTCTATGTATGTGTTAGGAGAGATGTCGGGAATGTGGGTTATATATGCCATATGAACGGTTCAAATCCCCAGTTTTCTAAAAATATCTACTTCCAAGTATCCTAAATCTATCAATTCCCAAGTACCCTAAACATATCAAAATCCAAGTATCCCATACTTATCGATTCCCAAGTACCCTAAACATATCAAAATCCAAGTATCCCAAATTTATAAATTCCGAAGTACCCTAAACATATCAAAATCCAAGTATCCCATATTTATCGATTCCCAAGTACCCTAAACATATCAAAATCCAAGTATCCCAAATTTATAAATTCCGAAGTACCCTAAACATATAAAAATCCAAGCATCCCATATTTATCGATTCCCAAGTACCCTAAACATATCAAAATCCAAGTATCCCAAATTTATCAATTCCGAAGTACCCTAATCACACCAATTTCGTTTATGTCAACCAAGCTTATCAAACACATCCGCCCCCGGATTCTACGATCAGCGACAGAAGCGGGACAACACTGGAGCCCTAGCGACAAGTCAGGGTGCAGCACGCCAACAGCAGCAGTTGCAGGACAGGAGTGATGCGGTGTAGGGAGGCATGCGAACCATGGCCGGGTGTGTGTATGTTGTGTTCAAACGGAGTTACATAGGTGGACAGTCATGGGAGAACCATTCATGTGTTTTCCCTGTTGTGACGATAGATGGCGTTACCAGTTAGATAAAAGGCGCTATCGAAAGGTGTTTATAATCATCATATGTATTGTATATAAGGCGTTATAATACAACTCGATTTGAGACTGTCAGTTGATTTGTTTTTATTTACTTGGGAACTTTACATATTGAGCACATTTGAATTGAAAATGTTGCTTCAAGTATTAATTTCAAAGAAAATGAACATTTAATATGACTTTTTGATGTGAAACATCTATAGCCGCACGTAAAACAAATTTCTGGCGTGGCGACGCATGCCGTGGCGACGCGTCGCCACGCTATATGATGGTGTATATATACAGAACGAATGAAGTTGTATAAATTGTTTTTATATTTAATGAAAATAAATGTTTATTAAATAAACAGTCATCATTTTCTGAAAAAAATCGTAATATTTTATTTTATCATTATGCCATATTTAGTTTATATCGCAATCTGTTCTTTTCAATCATATTACTTTCACAAAATAATGTCGATGTTTCACATCTGCCAGGCGTCCCGTGACGGCTCACATTTTTTTTTTTTTGAGCTGTTTATGACTTAATGACTGATCTAGATACTTTATTATTATTTTTTGTAATATTTGGTACATTGTCTTCTCTGTATTTTGTGAATTCTATAGCGACTGTCTGTAAAAACCGAAGTATGTATGAAGAGGTGTACGTTAGTGGTGTATGTGTGTATGTACCTGATATCTGAGCTGGTGGGTGATCGCCGGCGTCCACAGCTCCCCTCCAGCGACGCCAGCTCCCCCGCCGACCACCTGCGACCCCCCACTACCGTGTACTTATCTACCTCTCTCTCTTACACTACACACTTGTACATAGGTATAACAGTGACAGAGATACAGACTGAAACATACACGTATTCTTCCGGTCAAACAAGGACAGACAACAAACTTTCTAATTTTTTAAAACAAACGTGTCGTCATCATCTGTGTGAGAGAGACGGGTAGCTTTGATGGGTATTTTTTTACTGGAAGAAACTCTGTGTATAGTTCAGCTACGACCCCTAACACTACTTGATACTTGACAATGTTGTTTCTATCAGTAATATATTACAATAAATCGTTGAAAATGTACCACAAGGAGTGCGGTTTAGTTTAAATTTATTTTTAAAAGCTGGGGGTTTAGCTACACTTTAAATTAAAGGAATGAAATTTATTATGTAGCCAGATGTGAATGGCTGAGATCACAGGACCACCCTGGGAGAGGACTGTGTTGATGATTGAATGATTAAAAGAAGTGTTTCGTCTTCTCACCGGATGGTAAGTGACGGTAAGTCAAGATGAGCAAGGGAAGTCATTAGCAGTTCCAGGTACGCATTACAACTTGGCTACATTGTCAACGACTACAAATTATATCATTTCAACTTACTCGTATATGTACGTACTATCGGAGTCAGAAAGTGTTTATCAATTTTCTGCATTAACAAAAATGTTGGGAACCAGTTTCATTAGGTGATATACATTTTCTGACCGCGTTAGTACTGTAGGATACATAAATAACACTAAGTTTATCAGAACATATACAGATGAATATCACAGACTTATCCGTAGAGTAATAACCCCTAGAAGGCTCGACTGGAAGGTAAATCTACATGTTATTAATGAATCAACGTGAACCAAGACATTTAATTTCAGTTTGCTTAACGCTACCCGCCTGTCAATATCGAATTTGTGCTTTTATAATTAATAATTAAATATAAAATAAATGTTTTATCTTAATTTCACTTTTGACAGATTCCGCATGCTATCCTTCTAGTCGTTATTATTCAAATTTTGTGTTTAAATTTCGAACAGCTAATGTTTAACAAACTATAACACGAACAATTCAGAGAGAAACAATTACGGTAACTGTTTTCCTAAATAAAGACACATACACTGGGCTCGAAAGAAGCTGAAGAAACGGAAGCTGAAAGATGTACTTATTTGCCAAATAATGCTCTAAAAAATAATCAAGACGCCATGTTGTTTCTCCGATGTCAAATCAACAAACGCTAATGTCACTGTCAGTGTCACAGAGAAACAACATGGCGTCTTTTTTTACGTGACTCTAAGCAAAGTACTACATCTGTCAGTCGTCTGGACGAAAGAAATGTCATCGTATTGTGATTTTTCCGAGCCCAAGATAAAAATTCAGTTTTTTTAATGGTTTTCAGTGACTTTGATACGATGTCGCAATCACTTGTGCTAGAAAACACTGCGAGTGTGACGAGGTAGTAATTTTGACAATAAGATAGGGCACTGACCTTACAATCAGATGAAACCTTAAAGTTGACTCTAATGACATTAAATAACGATCATTTTCAAATGTAACAATTTTGTTATTGTTAATTTTAGTGTATCTCAGAAATAAGGTCTTGTATTCACAGTGAAATTACGTCTTCAATTAAATTATATAAAATATAATGTTATTTTTAAGTGGTTTTGCTTATTGCATGTACAAGTAAATTGATATATTTAGTACTGTCGGCTAGACGTTTCGTCTGCTTTTCTAAAGGGTGAGGCACTGTATGATAAAATACAAGTTTTTAAACTTAGTTTAGCTGCAGATGCTTTAGAGTGTAACTAGATCAGATATTGTAGCCCAGTTAGATTTAAGAAAAATATTTTACATTGTTGTAAATAAAGTTATTCTTATTCTTTTTAGCATAGCCTTAGCTTATATTGACCTGAATATATTACCATCTAATATTTTTTGAAAAATACTCAATATATTAAGGATTGATTCATACAGGGGAACATCGGGTAAATAACAGATGCTATTTTCAATGTGGGCGCTCTATTATTTTATAAATTTCCATTCATTAAAGATTAACATACCCAGACCAGCTTTCAGGCTTCTGGGCGAGCACACTTGTCTCAAAAAACCTTATTAAGTGCAAAGTTCATTGTGTATTATTGATAAAAATAAAAACCTTCAAGGGGATAGTTTTAGACAACTGTTAAAGGAGCAGCTGATCACATATTGGACTAGAAATGACATTTGATGACATTCAACAATACGATTATGATTTTAAAAATGTAGAACACAGCGGGCCACAGCAGTGAATACAAGATCATATTTATTTAGTGTACGAGGGTGTGTGTGAGTAAGGTGTGTGTGAGTGTGTTGTGTGTGTGGTACCTGTGATCGAGTGGCGTGGTGGTCGCGCGACCACGGGACGCCGCCGAGCGCGCCGAGCCGCGCGCTGCGCAGCGACATCTGCAAGGACACGCGAGCTTGTGACGTATCTACATGATATTTGATTGATATATTTATTATTCTCTTAGTACACTTCCATCTTCCATCTGCTGCTGCAGCCATAATAAGATATTGTGATTTTTTATTAACTTTGAGCGGGTGACGTTCCAGCGAACACCGATTCCACATATTATTACATCTATTGAATAAACTATGTTACATGATGTTTTTATATAAATAATGTAATGTCACATATTTTACCAAAATACTGCCTGTAAATTACACTTCATCCTATTCCGCTGTAGTTACGTAACGTTACGTAACAAGTAAATACGTTCAAAAAGAACTGGAAACCGACTTCAGTTGCTCTAAAAGTCTACTTTTACTGAGGCAAATTTAAGATTTATATAGTTTTCTCATGGACGCCGTTGTCAGAACTGGATCAAATTCAGTTCACCCAGTCAAAAGTTCTGAGGTAACAAACATAAAATATAAAAAAACATACCCGTCGAATTGATAAGCTTCTTCCCGCGACTTCGTCCGCGTCGACTTCACGATTTATTCTACTTGTTTGGTCGGAATAAGTAAAGTATATCCGTCCTTTTCTAGCCTTTCAACTATCCCTCTATAAAAACCATCTCGTTCTTTCTGTTAGGTCGTGAACAATGAAAAAAAAAAGCGTTTTTGTGAGTTGTATCCCATATTTCAATATTTATTCTGCTGTTCGTCATGGAGAGAAATATCCAGAAGTTCTCGAGTTACAAGTGTATAAGATATATACCTGGTTGATGTCGAGCAGCAGGGGTGTGTGGTGCGGGGGGTGGTGCGCCGGATGCGGCACGTGGTGGTGGTGGTGCGGGGGGTGGTGCGGGGGATGGGGCGGCGTGGTGGGGTGCAGGTCGGGGTGCCACACCCCGCCCCCGCCCCCGTTACCCATGTACCGCATGCGGCGACTGTAAACACAGACGTATTCGTCACTGCGACCTGTATACATCTATTGTGGCAGTTCCATCATAATATAAAACACAAGGTCGATCTTGGTCATGCACCGTACGATTGGTCTGGCTTTGGATGTCCTGATGCTGTCCGTTGTGGCAGTGTGGCCTCCGAGGTGTCTGTCTCTGATGTGATGAGCCTCACAGTGGCAGAGGATGTGGATGAGCGTTTCCGCATCCTTTACAGAATCTGCAGCTTGTATTTAACCCCACTGCAGGTCTCAGTCCTACTCTCCTACAGAGTGTATGGGACATAGTACACCACGCGGGACCAGTGCGCATTGGTAGACTTCACACACACCTGTGAATTTCTTCTCAGGAGTGCGCAGGTTTCCTCACGATGTTTTCCTTCACCGAAAAGCCAATGGTAATGATTGTTATCATTCGTACATAAATAACAAATTGTAACTCATTGGTACGAGCCAGGATCGAACCCAGACCTCGGCTGCTTATTGACTGACGCTCTACACAACTGAGCCACCACGGCTGTAGTTACAATTAGTTCCATTTAAATAATTATATAAACCATTTCACGTGACTGTTTCACTTGCGACTATTCCTATACAAATTATTAAGTCAATCTGACTCTACGTTACGACGTGGCGTAATGACCAACAAACAATAGCCAACAGGGTGGGGGAGCGCATTAAACAAGTCCTGTCTTCACATGGCCTTGATGCCAGAACGCTTGAATTTATTTTTAAGTAGTTTTTACGATAACTCATAATATATTCATTTGAATTGTATAATATACAGGTCTATTTTAACGTGAGTGAAATACTTAGATAACTAACGTATTTAGAACATAGAACGGGTATAGTAAGCTATCCTTAACAGATAGACATACGCCATCGCTGACCTTTTTGTAGACCTATATGCGATAAACAATGCCCCCATACATTGTTTTGTTAAATCTCTAACGGATCAAGGCAGCGTTTCCGATGAACGCTCCCGGACGGATTGATTTTTCCGACATCTCCAACAATTATCGTCATATTTCAATCAATATACACAAAACCTTAACTTATTATACACCGTAAGCTTCATCAGGAATCACTCTGTTGATGTATGAAAACCGCATGAAAATCTGTTCAGTAGTTTTCGAGTTTATCGCGTACAGACAGGCGCGGCGCGGCGCGGGACTTTGTTTTATAACATGTAGTGTTAGTGGTTGCCAAATGCACAGGCGCTGGTCTACGCTCGTCATGGTGTATCATATCTTAGTACAGTTACGTATGTATATTACTCACGGGGGCTGGTAATGATGCCGCTGCGCGCGACGGTCCACCGGCGCAGCCGCGACAGACACTCCACTCTCACCTGAAACGTTCACAGCGACTCACATTACGCACGACATGAGCAAAATGATGATATGTCATTACATTACGTACCGATTGATATTACATTGTACCATTACACATCACTCTAAACATCACCTGAGATATGCGCTGTCGCCTCCCTTTTATATTATATGGCAATGTTCGTAATTGAAATATGCACAATCTAAGCCTTCACGTCCTAGTAACACGGTTGCATTTCAGTAACATATGCGCGTCCTGTCCGTCCTTGTCATGTCGAATAATCCTAGCCCGGGCAGCGCTCCCTCTCGCTCGCGCCGCGCTAGGTGCGAGTGAGCGGTGCAGAACGAAGACACGCGCGCTGCATGCCACGAGTGATGCGTGATGTTTGAGTTGTTCTAGTAATGTGTGATGCAACAGTACCCGGTCGAGCAATATCACGCGTGATGCAATACTCGCATCACACGTCTATACGACAAACGTAACAACAGTCGAGCCTCGAGGGGCTGCATCCATACATAATAGACCGTAAATATTCTCCTTCCAGACAATGTAACATCGTCACTTAACATCAGTCCCAATTAATTGCTACGAGAAGTTATCTAAATTTAAAAGGGGAAGTAGTGGAACTATTCTTTGTAGTTCCTTCCTAGTGTACGTTTGCCATGACGTGCTCTCCACTCGAGGACTCGTCTGCTTCAGCGGTTGTCGTTCCTTCATCAAACATGACCAGCCCACTGCCACTTCAGCTTGCTAATACGGTGAGCTATGTCGGACACTTTGGTTTGGTCTTGAGGGCTATACAAATCTGTTTCATTACGAACTTTATGAATTCAATATGGGATAAAATGAATGTCATTGTGGTTTTAAGAGATTCTAACATAAACTTTCTAATTATCCAAAACTAAAATAGAAAATCAAAGTATTTCTAAATGGATTTTTTATTTTCATGCCTTATAAAAATCTTTACATACCCAATTGCTTTTTTTATTGGACTTGATGCAGTTGGTCCTGCGACCACAGCTTCACCCGGACAAATGGCGAGCGCGAAAGGCACTCAGCCGGCTAAGATTTTAAGAGCGACTAGCCAATATGCGCCCACTCGGGCTCGATCCAATTGCACACATTCATCCCTCCCTACAGTCCCTATCACTAGTTTAATCATGGTCCCCGTTGGCATCGGCAAATTGCCTGCCGAAATTCACCTGACGAGAGATGCCTCGAGATCCGTCTCCGCTTCCTCGTGGGGCTGTCCCCCGCCTTGCTGCTGAGCTCGCCATCCGAGGAACCCGCTGCGCCTGACACAACCGTCACGCCAGACGCCACGTCCAACGTGCCCTCCAGGGGGTTGGTGTCCTAGAACAGAAGCAACATGTATTATGTACGTACGTATGTACACGGATGTATTAACTAGACATGCGCTAAACAGTGCTTCTTAAAGTGATGTGATATGCCATTACATTTCGTACCGCGTGATATTACATGGCACCATTACATATCACTCTAAACATCACCTGAGATACGCAACGTGCGATGACATGAGACAGCTCTTTTACTATTGTAATATTTGTAATGACATGCTCTATAAACATCACTTGCTCAGAATTAAAATACGTAGACTGTAAACCTTATCCCCGTAGTGATACGGTTGCATTACAGTAACATATGCGCGTTCTATCCGTCTTTATGATTTTGTCGGAGGATCGGAGCCCGCGCAGCGCGCCCTCTCGCTCGCGCCGCGCTTGGTGCGAGTGAGCGGTGCAGAACGAAGGCATGCGCGCTGCATGCCATGAGTGATGCGTGATGTTTGAGATGTAGTAGTAAGGTGTGCTGCAACAGTGTTAATAGCACTGTTGTGTTCCGGTATGAAAGGTAGCAGAGCCAGCGCATCATTATAGTGATGCTTATGGGTGCGCACGCTTACCATCCAACGGCCTTATCGTCACTTACCCATCACGGTCATCAATATACTCAAGGAGTCATATATACATATATACACACCTATAATAAGTTTTAATGATAGCATGTTAGCTGTGTATCCGGCTCGAAGGACCAACAATATCATTGTGACAAGGACTTACCATGTGATGATGATGGGCGTAATGGGGGGACTCCGCTGACGGCCCCGCGGCTCCCACGCCCGGGGACACGCGTACATCTGTAACGCAGGTGAAGACATGGGTCATTCATTGTATGCACTTAGCACGGGCGGGCGGCAGTACAGGTCATCAGTATGTGTAAAGGTCACCTCCCAGTAAACATACGATAAAGAGTTGCTCAGTCGCGGGGGAGAGTAGACGAACACGAAGGTATCTTTGTGAAGTGCCGCCCACGCAATCATAGTCGACACGAGCTCAAAGCGGGCCACCTGTGTCGTACAGCCTATGGTGAATTTGTCATTTTACATCGCGACATCGCCGGGTGGTTGCGTTTGTGACTTTGTGGTAACTTCTGATTGTATAGAAAATGTTTTTAAACTATTTATGCTGCCTAAATTCAACTATGTGCATTATTTAATAATAGTTTTTATGGTCCCGCGCCCCAAGGGTAACCAACGGGCCCACATTACTAAGACTCCGCTGTCCGTGTGTCGCCAGGCTGTATCTCATGAACCGTGATAGTTAGACAGTTGATATTTGCACAGGTGATGTATTTCTGTTGACGATATAACAACAAATACTAAAGAACAGAATAAAAATAATATAAGGGATACATACCCATACAATAAACGTGATTGTTAGAGACTCGCGTTGTTAAGTATTAGAAGCGCCATCTAGTGACGTGAAGCAATACAAATCGAAAATGATATTTAGGCGCATTCGTTAGATTTATTATTTTCCTTAATTTTACTATACATATTCTGCACGGAAGAACTCTCGATGCACGAGCCCGACTCGCACTTGGCCTTTTTTGTTGGTATAATGAATGTAACAACCACGAAGCTGTAAGAGCGACGTCCAGGTACCAGGGTCGCATAAAGCACCAGAAGCACCAGACCTTGGCGACTCAACATTTCGCGGCGCTGTACTTAGGGTCGTCATTGCGAGACAATCATCGTGTTCGGCGGTACTATCAGGGAACTCGGCGGCAATACACTTTGAAATTAACACCACCATTTGGAAATGCAGCGTTTCTGCATTTGTCTCGACTTTAGACAGCATTTATTTGTGGAGAGTTAGCTGAGAGGACTTGTAAGGACATAGACTTCCTTTTATGTCTATAATTAAGTACACTAAGAAGAAGGCAGAAGCTAGTTTCAAATAAAACGTATGTGTCCAGGGGCTCTATTTTTGATTCGCTCTACGCGCCGCGAGCGCTCGATTTCTACTGATTGTCGTTCAACTTATGAAATTTGGTATTCGGTCGGTGGTGGTCGGGACCACTCTTTGCGGAGGCGAGCGATAGACTAAACGTCATCGTCGAACACTGACATTACCACTTATTGACATTGACAGTAGGAACTTTGCGTTCCGTTTTCCTTGCATGAATTACCGGTTTTATTTTTCTGCGTAAAATGGATAAAATTAAATATTTTAAGTTATATTGGCGACACCTGAGGCGAATGATTCAAAAATCGATCGTGACTTAAGTCGTGTGCGACGAAGCTGTGTCACACGAGCGAATCAAAGATAGAGTTCACGCGAGTTGTTTTAATTTACGCGTAGCCAATGTTCTACCGCGAAGTGCCTCGATGGTACCTCGGAAGCGCCCTCAAGGTTTGCACTCGTCACTGAGACCTTGCCGTTGCGAAATATCTCAGAGTAAAGGTCGTCTCTCAGCACTGTGCGCGCTGCTGGGCGGCGCATTGTCTTGAGAGATTTCCTCACCGGAGCTGCGACCTTCCACAGTAGGAAGTACTAGTGATAACATGAGCTGCCGTCACGCCGCTGCGAGCGGGGGCAGCGCTGTTGCTAAGCGGCGAGTACAGACGCGGTCAACGCAATCTACATGGTTACAAAACACCGGTCAAGTGCGAGACGGACTCGCGCACCGAGGGCTCCCTACAGAATATGTATAATTAACAAACTGAAAACAATAATAGTGAGTAACCGTTGGGGAGTCATCATCACCACCCTATGCATGTATGTCAGCCCTACTCTCCTACAGAGAGTGTATGGGACATAGTGCACCACGCGAGACCAGTGCGCATTGGTAGACTTCACACGCACCTGTGAATTTCTGCTCAGGAGTGCGCAGGTTTCCTCACGATGTTTTCCTTCACCGAAAAGCCAATGGTAATGATTGTTATCATTCGTACATAAATAACAAATTGTAACTCATTGGCACGAGCCAGGATCGAACTCAGACCTCGGTTGTTCAAGGACTGACGCTCTACACAACTGAGCTGCCACGGCTTGCTGGGTAACAAGTACCGGCTCGTCCCACAACTAGATGGTTGCTGGACTGATATCTCAAACATTTCCGAAGTTATGTCGTAGCGAACGACAACCTCTAAAGTGATAAAAATGCACTTAAGTTAGCAAACCACTAAAGAGAAAGGCTGAAAAGCTGTAATCTGCTAGTGGGCATGGTTGTGATAGAAGTAGACAGTGAGAGGTAATAGTCGTATTTCAAATAAAGAGATAGTGACAAGGGTTTGATAAATGACAATGATAAGCAATGAGCAGTTGGTCACAGCTGTAATAGACAAACGTTCGTGATGTACAAACAGAGGGTGTTACCCAGTGACAGATGCAAGGAGAGACAATGGAAGTGGTTCTGATAGACAGATGTTGACAGTGTGTGGCAATTAGACATATCTCTAATAGATATATAGTGATAGTATAACAAGTGATAGAGAGAATTAACATGGGTTTGATAAAAAGTCCTAAAGATAGAAATATCTTCTCGTCCAAAATACCTCAGCGTCTAAAGACAAAAGTCTTTAATCAGTGCGTGTTGCCAGTGATGACATACGGAACCGAATCGTGGTCCTTTACTGTGGGACGAATAAACAAGCTCAGAGCTGTGCTCGAAATTTCTCTACGTGATAAAATCCGGAATAAGGAAATCCGTAGACGAACTAAGGTCACCGACATAGCACGACGAGTCAGTGAGCTGAAGTGGAAATGGGCAGGCTACATCGCTCGAAGAACCGGTAACCAATGGGGAGTAAAGGTTCTTGAGTTGCGACCACGTACCAGGAAGCGTCTACCAGGCCGTCCACCTACTAGATGGACCGACGACCTGGTTAAGGTCGCAGGGAGTCGCTGGATGCAGGTGTCTCGGGACCGGTCGATGTGGCGTACCATGAAGGTGGACTATGTCCAGCAGTGGACTCTTCCCGGCTGATTATGATATAAAGTGTGAATAAGAAGCAATGAGAAGGTGATAATGATAGAGTTGAGCACAGCTTCACTAGACAAATATTGTTGATGCATACCAGCAAGTGATTCTAAGTGACAGTTGCAGTGAGAGGCAAAAGGCGCGGTTCTGATTGACTGTTGACTGTGAGAGAAGCAATGAGGGGTGAGATAGAGAGAGACAGCGACAGAGAGGGATGCTGTACCTGTCCTGCGCCGATCGTGGGCGGGCGCAGCGCGACGCTCGGAGCGCCGCGAGCCGGCGGCCGCTGCCCCTGCGACAATACAGGCTACACTCAGTCCTCGCCCTCACCTGCACTGAGCCGGCCCGATCATGACACGCTCCAAATGTCCCGTTAATATGAATACTTTCGATGCCATTGCATTGACAAAATAAGGACTTTGGGCACATCATGAAATACTTCATGATCAAGGCAATTCTAAGATCAGATCACCACATATGTACCAAAGTCGTGTCTCAACAAGTACAGCAGTTTTTGAGTTTTGGGTTGGGAGAGCTTTAAAATTAATTTGATTCGTCTTTTCTCTCAGATAGCTTGTTCCAAATGTCAGAATTATATTCATAAGTGTTTGCGTGGATTGGTTTACACGGTATCAGACAGTCTCCTTACATCTTGAATGTATATAGTGCGATTTATCTGTACAGTAGCGCCATCTATTGCTTACGCGTATAACTTGCTCTGTTACTGACCTATGCTCATTCGACGCTGGTCGTGGTGCGCGGGCGGGCGCTTGGCTGGCGTGTGCGGGTGTGGGAGAGGGTGTGGGTGTGGATGGGAGAGAGGATGCGCATGCGCCAGCGGGTGCGAGTGTGACAGTGGATGTGGCTGCGCGGGGGGCGAGCACGCCGCCTCCTTGGGGCTGCCCGCGCTGCTGCCATCACTGAAACAACAGAATACTCAAGTTTAGTCATCAACAGCCTATATACGTCCCCACTGCAGGTCTCAGTCCTACTCTCCTACAGAGAGTGTATGGGACATAGTGCACCACGCGGGACCAGTGCGCATTGGTAGACTTCACACACACCTGTGAATTTCTTCTCAGGAGTGCGCAGGTTTCCTCACGATGTTTTCCTTCACCGAAAAGCCAATGGTAACGATTGTTATCATTCGTACATAAATAACAAATTGTAACTCATTGGTACGAGTCAGGATCGAACCCAGACCTCGATAGTTCAAGGACTGACGCTCTACACAACTGAGTTACCACGGCTTCTTTACCATCAACTATCGATTATGTATATTATGTGTTTTATTTACTGGCTAAATGTTGGATGAACAATCCGGGTTAGATTCCCAGTTGGGGTGCCTATCTTTTCTAGGTGTGGTTAGTGTTAAGGCTTTTTCTAGTCTGCCGCCAAACACTAGTATTATAGCACTGTCGTGTTCCGGTATGGAAGGTATCAGAGCCATCGCATCATTATAGTGATGCTTC
This sequence comes from Carcina quercana, assembly GCA_910589575.2. Classification (NCBI taxonomy): domain Eukaryota; kingdom Metazoa; phylum Arthropoda; class Insecta; order Lepidoptera; family Depressariidae; genus Carcina; species Carcina quercana. Next base: position 7,427,712 of record OU342453.1, read on the forward strand.
TGTGTGCGCACGCGCACCATACAACGGCTTTATCGTCACCATCAGGTGAGATGAAGGACAAAAGCAAGCCCATCACAAAATTGTCTTATTAATTTTGTACTAGCGTCCCGCCCCAGCTTCGCACGGGTGCACATTTATTTTGGCATAAACGTAGGCTCAATCTTTCTAGATCATTACAGAAATTTTCAGAACTTTCCACACACTCTCATGTGAACTTTTTATTATTATTATTTAAACAGTTTATTGTATACGGAAACATTACATAACACAAAAAAAACCGAAAAAATATATACAAAAGGAACAGATTATTTCTAAAAGAAATTTATTCCAGCAGTCCTAGCAGAACTTCTTCACTCATGTGAAGTTCACATGAGTTAGACAAGGACAGATATGTATTTTTCTCATTTTTACCACCCACGACCACCCACTTCCACCCATCGCGACCAAACTGCCTTACTTCCATCAGGAGACCAAGGGGTATTCACTACTCCAACGGGAAGTTGATCGGAGTTGGTGGTGATAGAGAAAACCCTGTCTTAACGTACTAACATTAGCTTTAATACATAAGATTAATATTTTGTTTTTATAGTTGTAACTATCACATAGAAAAATTGTCACTGGTGTCGCTAGCACTGACGTCACTAATTGGCAAACATCCCAATAATTTATAAACATTGTTGTTTAGTGTCACCTCACGATTACGTCACTGCCTGGCGGCGTGGCGGTCGTGGCACACTGAGCTCAGCAGTGGGGATCACAAGTGGGCAAGTGGGCCGCGGACTGTCGCGCGACCAATCACACGGCAGCTGTGACGAAATCCGCGAAATCCGAATCTCAGCGACATGAAGATAGTGTTCATGTAATACACCGAAACGAAGTCATAAGTGAAAGTAAAATGTCAAATTCAGCGAATGTATGGACGTAGGGAGCCCAGGACTTGTATCACACACCGGACACTTCAAACAAATGTCGTGATAATACGCACATGCGCTTGTGTGAGCGGTCCCTGAGCGGGTCACCATCTCGCGTGTATAGGTGAGGTATCGCGGATCGGTGGACGTCAGTTCTGCGCTTGTACACTTATAATTTTAAAAGGCCACTATCAAATAAAAGTGATTTCATTGCCATTTGTAAATAATTCGGTCTGGTTTCTTTGGAAAACTCCCCAAACAGACAAGACTTAACTTAAAAACAAAGATGGCGCCAATCAACTCACATTTGACGTCTCACTTAGTACAAAAATGAATGATTTCGTGGAAAAAAAATGTAATTTTGTTAATTCACTATATAATTATATTATTATACAATACTATGTTGAAGACCTGGCTGCTGCAGCACAGGGGCTCCTGGTCCAGGAGGCAGTCTTGACAAAGTCACCAAACCGTATCATAATTAAGCTATTGTTAATCCTATACTGTTCATATTGTAATAAACTACAACAGCCGGGTTTGAAATTTACTGGAAATACAACGCATGACCATGGTCTAGCCTCGTGGTGGGCTACGGTGAGAGTTGGTCTAGAAGATTCCTGGCCGCCGGCAGTGCGTTCCACTCCCTGTCTGTACGCATGATACAGTTAGCAGCGGATCGCTTAGTGCTAGACATAGCTATGTCGACTGTGTACTGGTGGAGCCATGATGGTCGTCTGTCAGATCGGTACTTGCATGCCGATGGCGGAGTCAACAGGAATTGAATAGCTCTTGAGAGCACTACATAAAAACATCATCCGCGCTACATTGGAGGACCACGAGCGAATATTTACCGATGAACATATTTTGCTCCAGCCGTGTACCTATGAGTTGTTTTTCAATTCAAGTACATTATCCGATTGCTTAACGGTGAAGGAAAACACCGTGAGGAAACCTGCATGTCTTGAACAGGCATGTGAAGTCTACCAATGCGCACTGGTCCCGCGTGGTGCACTATGGCCCATACACTCTCTGTAGGAGAGTAGGACTGAGCTCCTGCAGTGGGGACGTGTATAGGCTGTTGTTGATGATGATGATATTTTGCTCTCTGGTGTGTTAAGAAGACCGTGAGATCCATCCCCAACGTTGGTGACCCCGCGAGGCACAAGGCCGGAGGTAGAAAGCGTCGTCAGTGAGTGGGCCGCGACGTGACGCAATGGTACGGTGGTAGAAGCTTCGCAACGACGGTGCACCGCACACCGAGTCCCACACGGCAATGTCCTAAGATACCGCGCACTGGGAATACAACCCGTGACCCGCGGATCGGGTCCAACGGGCCTATCGTCATTTTGCATCAGGGACGTAGATTTTTTTCGTTAAACCTGGAGCACTGCAGCTTCTGAGTACCAGGCGAGCAGACACAGGTAGATATCATCAGTGTGTAGTACAGATATATCGCGGTGGGTGTGTCCACTCCGGCGTCGACGGGAGCCACTGACAGCGACAGGAATAGACCGCCGCCCGCCCGCCGGCGCCCGCGCATCATTCCGGCTTGTTTTGTATCTTTGTATCAGCTGTCAATTCATGCACTGGTTTCAAGGAGTATGGCCGGAGTGGAGAGAGCCAGAACTTGTTTTTTTGTTTGTATGTTGTAAGGTCAGATGTCCCCTCTAGCACATAAGACAGTGCATCTAGTAATATCTTAGCTTGCACTTGTCACTATCATCATCAGTCAGGAAACGTCCACTGCTGGACGTAGTTTCGCTCCACGGCCCGGTACGTGATCGCCACTCGAGTACTCACACTCCCCATCGATTATCGGTTCTTCGAGCGATGTGGCCTGCCCATTGCCACTTCAGCTCACTGACTCGTCGAGCTATGTCGGTGATCTTAGTTCGTTTACGGATTTCCTCATTCCGGATTTATCCCAGAGCGAGACGATCGAGAGACTCAGTTTGTTTTGGTGGTACGGCATTTCCTGTGTCCACCTGGCTAGCTACCACCGTGTTACCTGAGTCTGATGACAAACAGCAGGTGAAATGAAGGCCAAGTGCCCCTCATACATAAAAAAGTTCGAAAATGTATTTATAACGTCAGTCCTCAAACAGTGGAGGTCTGCTATCTGTACGGACTGTAGAATAGGTCCCACAACCTCCCTTCAGTCTAACAGGGTGTGCTAGAGGGAGAAGGGGAATAGATATAAGTGACAAAAAACAGGTCAGCGACCCTTACACATTCGGGGACCCTAATACAACAAACACCCTAAATCAAACTGTAGTCCGAGGGAACACGGTTCAAATTCACTTGCACGCCTGGACGCGTAGTTAAATATGCACTTTTCTTTGTTGGCATGGTAAAGTTAAACATCCTTTGTTGCTTATTCATATTGTATAATGTACTCTATATGTATACAGGAATACGGCGCAGAATGCTTTGTTTGAAACCATCATGAATAAATAATTGCGCCATACCCACGCACGTCGTAATAAAATAGCTGGAGATTGCGGAAGGCTGACGAGCTGATCGCAGGAATATGTCGGTGATCCTTCTACGAGACCCAATAGTAAATATCAACAGAACATTCACTGTAACTGGCCCCCCGCTGCGGTACCAAATTGTACGCAACCGGGGGACACACAGTGAACGGATCAAATTAGTTACCTACTTACACAGTTACGTACTACGATACATAATTACTAAATAGTTTGTAAACACAAAACAGCGCAGTTACGTCACCGTCCGAAAACCACGTCCTGCCGTCTCATTCGCACCCCCGCCCGATCCGTACGAGCGACAGAGACGGAACCATCGAATTGGCAAGCGTGCAGTCACGCTCGTTCGTTTCCGCATCGCGTTCACTGCTTTGTATCGAGGCGGGCCGCGTGAGTAAACTCGAGTCGACGCGTCGATGTATACCGAAGCGATGGCAAGGGAACGAGTATATGGTTTAGTACGTGTTAGATAAGGATGGATAGATAACAATACGTTTGGTTGGGTCACGTTTGGATGTATCGCGCACATGGTAAATCGAACGAAACATGATTATTTCAAATGATATATTATATGTATACTAGCTTCCGCCCGCGACTTAGTCCGCGTGTACTTCAGGATTTATTCTACTTGTTCGATAGGCATAGAAGGCATCTATCTCCATTTCCAGCATAAGGTACAAAATAGTTTTTATTCTGTTACGTAGGCTAATAGTTTAAAGAAACAAAAGAAATTTCAATATCTGACGTAGTACATTCAAATAGTCTTCACACCAATATTATAAACGCGAAAGTTTGTATATACGAATTACATATTCTATGGTCGGTTGCTAGGCAACGCGTTTTTGTTATGCCAAAATTGCCCATGTAATCCCACTTATAAGTGTGATTTTGTACAATTTACACAATATGTCTTTATAAATTATAGCCTATATGTTATTCTGATGTATAAGCTATATTATTGTAAAGTTTCATTCAAATCCATTCAGTAGTTTTTCCGTGAAAGCGTCACAAACATCCAAACATCTAAACATCCAAACTTTCACACTTATAATATTAGTAGGAAGTAGGATGACAGACAAAGGGCTCTGCTCTGAATGAGCTCGAATGGCAGTTTAAAATATGAAATCCTACAAACCAGTGTTTGATATAGTTTCCCCCCCGCGATTTAGTCTGCATAGACTAAAAAGCAATCCCGAATATCCGTTATTGTTCAAGGACAAATAAAACTTCGTCAAATTAGCTACTCATTTGAATGTAATATTGCGACATGTCTTATTTCAATGAACGCGACAAGTTGCTTCGGCTGTCCCCCGCCATTTTCTCGAGCTACGGTAAGCAATCTCGAACCGAGATATTGTTAGCGTGGCTTGGGTGGGACTCCAGCTAAAATTAGCTATCACACATCAATTAAAAGTTTAGACGTAAAAATAGATTATGGTCAAAAGTATTCCATGTATGGCGCCTAACAAAGACATTTTAATATTAATAGACCGGACAAAACAAACAAACATTTTGATCCTAAACTTATTACCAATTGGTAGTAAGTTACTCAATCTAGTGTCACATCACGTCACGCAGCCGTACAAGACATTTGACATACCGTTGACTTTTGAGATCAAAATGTTTATATGAAACGTTTCGCAATGACCGCTCTATAACCTATTACTATATTTAAGTCTCTTTGGCGCCTAAAATATTTAACAAACTCTCAGTATATTATATTAAGAATTCATGTGAGCAGCAATTTAAACGACATATTAGCTTGGTAATTCTAAAGAAATAACTAAAAACGAAACCACCTAGAATGATTTTAGAAACTACGATTTCTCGGCCTTCATCGGTGATGACGTCACGCTTCCTTCCCCGAACAGAACATAAAATGCGCACAACTTGACCTTCAGTAGCACACGCATTTTGCGTGAAGAAGCAACAATCGGACAGAGAGAGACAGATTGTGAGATCAAATGAAGAACGCGACCGCAGCTTCCTCGTCTCACGGCTGCAGTAGAAGCGGCCAGCTACCAGGCGTCCATAACAACGCCTGCATATCACGTCAGCTGTGTACGCGTGACGTCAGCGCGGCGCGCGCACACCGTCACACCTCCACGCGGTCATGCCGCCCTGGTACGCAGGCATCGACACTAGACCAGCTAGGTGCTGTTGAAAACCAGTTTCGTAACAATGACAACATCGTATACTCGGCAACAGCGTGCTTACATTTAGATTTCCGACACGCAATAATAAACAATGATAGGTTGGTGTTAGAATAGCGGTCTATATAAAAATAGTCTGGCCAATTTTCGTTGAAAGAACTAATTCTGACCAAAATTCTTTTTTTAAAGTTTCGATGGCTAAAAATAATATTAAACAAAAATCGTAAGTTTTTTTAAAAGAATCATACTTCATGTTTGAATAAAGAGATCCAAAATATGCTACAAATTTGCTTTTCCATTCAAATAAAGTATTCTCATATTGAGCTTTCTTACAAACTTCAAAACAGTACTTCTATACACATTTTGCTTATAAAATTTATAAATATTTCAAGTTATTTCCAAAAAATCATCCAAAGAGAAATCTTATCGAAATGGGGGCGATCAAAACGAGAGCATGCACCAAACTGTATCCACGAGCGAAGGGCGCCTCCGGGCTGTACTATCAGGTAGTTTCCGGGTCAACCACTCTACAGCCTACAACGCGTCGATTCTCAAAACTATAACAGTACTAAAGCTTCCCTCCAACCAACAGGCACACAACAAATAAGCTTGGGCAAGGCCTTACGACACGCCTAAAAATATCTTACTTGCTTTACTTTCTTACTTGGGTCTTAAAAGATTCAAAGGTCTCTTTGTCGAACTTTTACGAGATGATTCAAATATTGTAGAGCTCCATACATATTAACGTGCCAACGAAACGTGTTACGTGGCTCCTCAGAAACGATTTGTATGGAGCGTTTTTACACCGCGTGACCAGTGCATCTACCATGAGTTTACGCAGCCGATAACGTTTATCGAATACTATCGCAAATGCTGCTCAGTCGAACTGCGGGTGACAAGGACAGAGCGATAGTTAACGATACACGTTATCGGCTGCGTAAACTCATGGTAGATGCACTGTATATCTTTTCAACGGGTTGCATAAAGTCCTAGTCTTATCAAAAAATCTTTGACATAGCTATTTAACTTTAAATTTCGACTACCCAATTATCATAGGGAATGTAATCTATACCCCAATGTTATTCACTCGGTGTTTGCTCAAAGCTTTGGGTTTTCACATTCAAAGCCGCCTCGTCACTTACTGTCAGACCGGTGAGATCGTTACCAGATGCAGTGTCCTATGAATATTGGACATTGTAAAGGTATTTCTTTGTTCGTCCTTCTTTCAGAGTGTATGGTAGACTTCACACACACCTTGGAATGAATTAGAACCACCTTACCTGCCCGCTATGACAGTGTTAGCCAAGTGCTCATGAGTTCAATGGGTAGAGTATCAAGCGAAGGGTTTCCCTAGTAGCCAAGATCAGATTATACATAAAATCTGGCAAGTGTTGTACCGCCAAGTGCCCTGATTGTGTAACAAACAAAAAACATAAAAGTACGGTCCGTGCGTGTAGCGGGCGAGGAACCGGCTCACTGCACCGGCGCCGGCGCATGTCACTCACGCAGGACTGCATCGCTGGCTGGGCGGTGCCAATGACAAGGGCCAGGGGATGCCCAGCGCACACGTTTCTCAATTACTTCCCAACAATATCAATAGATTAAGAAAGAAATGTAATCTTTGGCTCAAAAATAACATCAGAACAGACGGATAATTGTTTTACATTTCTTTTGCTAAAAAGTTCTCTACGTGATAAAATCCGGAATGTGGAAAAAGTTCTCTAATGGCGCTCACCGGGAAACATGCACCCAGCCGTCCCTGTACTAGATGTACCGACGACCTGGTTAAGGTCGCTGGTAGTCGCTGGATGCAAGTGGCTCGGGACCGGTCAATGTGGTGTACCATGGAGGAGGACTATGACCAGCAGTGGACGTTTCCCGGCTGATGATGATGAGGATCAACCACATCTCTCATCACCAGCCTATATACGTCCCCACTGCAGGGTGTCTTACAGAGAGTGTATGGGACATAGTCCACCACGCGGGCCCAGTGCGGATCGGCGGACTTCACATGTCTGTTCCAGACATGCAGGTTTCCTCGCGATGTCTTCCTTCACCGTTAAGCAATCGGATAATGTACTTGAATTGAAAAACAACTCATAGGTATACGGCTGGATTCGAAGCCGGAACACTCAGATTGAGAGTCCGCGCCTTATCCACTGCGACACCGACGCCTTTTACCTACAGGTGCGTTAGTTATCAAATGCGAATCTTTTGTTACTGTTTGCAACATTACCAAGCATTACTGGAGACCCAGCGCGGTTTCATAACTGTGAATCATTTCAAAAAGAGAAGGCACATAAGTCAACATGGCTGCACCGCCCACGACATCACTGCCAAGGTCCAAACACTCGCTGACTACACTACTCGCCCCCGCAGATACTCCACTACCAGCTGTGTACCCACGTCGGAAAGCCTATCCAATGATAGATTCACACACGTGCTAATTCTGCTGTATGAGGAGTGGGGACCCTACCAACAACCAAAGCAAGGCGTGAGTTTCGCAACCAACAACTCACGTACCACCAACGCTGGAGAACACTGCACCACCGGGCCGCAGCAGTGACTCACTCAACCCTCAGTGTGTGACGAAATAACAACCCCGGTCAAGTGCGAGTCGCATTAGCGCAATCATCATCAGCCTATATACGTCCCCACAGTAGGAGCTCAGTCCTACTCTCCTACAGAGAGTGTATAGGACATGGTACACCACGCGGGACCAGTGCGCATTGGTAGACTTCACATGCCTGTTCAAGACATGCAGGTTTCCTCACGATGTTTTCCTTCACCGTTAAGCAATCGGATAATGTACTTGAATTGAAAGACAACTCATAGGTACACGGCTGGATTTGAAGCCGGTAGCCGGACCCTCAGATTGAGAGTCCGCGCCTTATCCACTGCGCCACCGACGCTTAACAAGCGCTATAATGGTTCCCAATCATGAAAGGAAACGTTGAAATTAGGTTCATTTTCCCAAACTCATAACAAAGTTAAAATTTGCAATAAATAAAAGCAGATTTCCCAGCAGCTGTCCCGTGCGGTGGGTCGTCAACAAAGACCTAACTGCGCCGTTCATTGTGTAGATCTGTGCCGTGCGCCCGCGCAACTGATACAAGGCCGCCGTAGGACAGCGCAGCGTACTGCGCGACACGACAACATTGGACAAAGGTTCAACCCGCTAGCGGTTGATTCTGTAGCTGAATACTCAAAGCCTTGAGTTTATTTTGTACAGTAGCGACGCCGTCAATTACTGCATGGCCTGCATAACTCAAGTCACGTGCATCTCCTGTACCGCTCCCATACCTCAGGAACCTGTCACTAGTGTAGTTTTTATGGTTCCATATCCAACGGGACCCTACTACTGAGCCTCCGGTGTCCGTCTGTCACCGGGCTGTATCTCACGATCCGTAATAGGTACACAGTTGAAATTTTCACAGATTGTGTATTTCGGGTGCCGCTATAATAGAATCGTGTTTCTACGATTACAAACTTAGCTTTGCCGTTGAAAGCCATACATCGGTCATGGAATTTAACTGCAGAGTAAAAAGTGGTTTCAAATTCGGCCTGCGCTTGTACACTATTTAAAAAAATCAAATAATAATCTATATATGTATAGAAAAATACTAGGATCATTCTTTTTGTACTAAGTGACAGCGTCAAATGTCATTTTATTGCCACCATCTTTGTTTTCAACTTCAAGTCCTACCGGTATCGAGCGTTTTATAAGTCTTTGTACAAATCAAGTAAGCCGAAATATACAAAAATAGTAACTAAGTCACTTTTCTTTGATAATGTATTTTTAAAATTATAAGACAAGACCAGGCATTTATTTTGCTTGAGAGACCGACGGTTCAGAAAACTAAAGCGAAAATGTTTGTTATTCAACCACACACCATAGAGCATTGTTTGGTGCATGTTTTTTATGATTATCAGTATGCTAGCTATACATATTCTGCACGCAGCCCGCGGAGTGCGAGTGTGGCGCGCGCTCGGACGGATCATTGATGATAACTTCTAAGTTATTCGTTGAAATTGTGTGTTGTACAGGGCTGTTACAATGTGTATGACATGCTCAAGGTAACGAACTTATTTAATTTGATAAAGATCAATACTGTTAATTGATTCTTTATGTATAGCTACATAAATTAACAAGAAGGTACGCTCGTCAAAATGGCGCGTCGATGCAGCGGCCCCGCCCACCCCCGCTCGCTTGCGGGGAGAGGTGAAGGGGGAATTACATTGTAATCAGATCAACGGTCCAACTTTGTAAACCAGACCACAATCGTTGTTAGGTTCGACAAGACCTTAAGATATTGGTCCAGTGGGCCATGGGTGTCCAAACCAACCGACGCCTTGACAGAGACACCGATCTCACAACTGTTACAAGGGCGCCGGCGCCGTCGACGCGCGCCGCCGCGTGCCCAGTTGTTGCTGTCACACCTACCTACCTTACTTATAGTACAACCTCCTCGGTAGCCTACTACCCTAGTACCTTCAATCCGAAGGTCGACGCAGCTTTTTATAAGCCATGCTAGTAGCTCAGTTGTGTAGAGCGTCAGTCCTTGAACTATCGAGGTCTGGGTTCGATCCTGACTCGTACCAATGAGTTATTTATGTACGAATGATAACAATCATTACCATTGGCTTTTCGGTGCAGGAAAACATCGTGAGGAAACCTGCACACTCCTGAGCAGAAATTCACAGGTGCGTGTGAAGTCTACCAATGCGCACTGGTCCCGCGTGGTGCACTATGTCCCATACACTCTCTGTAGGAGAGTAGGACTGAGCTCCTGCAGTGGGGACATGTATAAGCTGTTGATTATGCAATAATCATGCGATACTGAGTACAGCAGCTACAATGTATGTCGACCTCGCCTGTCACTGCGCACGTCCCCCGACCCCCCACTTCCGCGTGTCTCACCCACAACTACGTCACCACGATATATATATGCGATAGCACTATTATTTATGATTTTCAGTATGTTAATAATACATTGGCACTTGGCCGGCTTTAAGCGTTCCGTACTTCAAAGGAAATAATTAACACATTCAAAAAGAACTAAAAACCGACTACAATTGCCTTAAAAATTTGGTTTTTGTTGATTTACTCAAAGAGCGATCAATCAATTTTGATAAAATGTACACGGGACCACCTATGAAGTATGCTCTACCAAACAAACAAAGAATTATCAAAATCGATTCACTATTGTCGGAGTTGTCGCGTAACACACATACATACAAAAAATATTTTAAAAATACGCGTCGAATTGAAAACCTCTTCCTTTTTTGAAGTCGGTTGAAAAGGAACCCTTATAGGATCACTTTGTTGTCTGTCTGTCTGTCACGACCCATTTGCTCAGGAACGCATGGAGATATCAAGTTGAAATTAATATCTAATACTCAAGTCTGCCGTCCCTTGGAGTTGTGAAAAAATCAAACTTGTAGGTCAACACAATAAAAAGATATCGCTGTATTTTAGATCATTTCCATACAAAATGCAAGCGAACCAAAACCTATAGGGGACAAAGATAATAAAAATCTGTTTTAGAATGTGAAAAAAAATTGCAACCGTCTCCTTATGTATCCTACCGCGATCACGAACCCGACATGGTGAACTATGTGAGGCCCATGACCATTGCCCAACAGTGTACTCGATGCGCTCATGATGGAACGAAACCCACAATTTTTTGTGTGTACCTTACTGCAAATTTTAGACTCAGACATTTTGGAAAACGTTCAAAGCAAAAGTTGAACAAGAAAGTAAAAAGAAAAAGTGGGTCACAATTATCAGAATAATAAGCCACTGGAGATAAAGCCTTGCTCTGACGTCATACGGTCCACTGTTACTTTGGAAGCGGTTTCTTCAAGAGAAGGGCGAAAGGGGCTACACCGCGCTGGAACAATTCAACATTAAAACAATTTTTTAACGAACGAATTTTTTGTTGTATGGGAGCCCCGTCAAATATTTATTTTATTCTGGTTTTTCGTATTTGTTGTTATATCGTCAACAGAAACACATCATCTGTGCAAATATCAACTGTCTAACTATCACGGTTCATGAGATACAGCCTGGTGACGGACGGACAGCGGAGTCTTAGTGATAGGGGCCCGTTGGTTACCCTTGGGGTGCGGGACCGTAAAAATCAAACAAATTAAAATTTAACCGCGTCCGTGCGTCGACTTGTGGCTATATACATAGACTTGACCTCTGTAGAAGTCCCGGGTTGAAATCCCGGCGGGGGTCCATCGATAGTGAATTTTGTATGTCCGCCTCGGTAGCAACAACCTATTGCAACTTTTATGTATTTAATACATAGCTTATAGGGATTTCGCTCAGAACGCTTCCATACTAAATTTCTGTCGCCATAATCTTTTAAAATAGAATAGCTGCCTTTGATAAGTAATTACCTAAAAATAGGAGACGTAATTGTAGTGACGCGAAATAAATATCATTAAGACGCCAATGAAGCAAAGTCTCCGTAGAATAGTAGGTATTTGAATATGTTATTGCTGTCGCGATTCGGTACGCACACATACAGCCTTTCACATGCTTTCACTCACACAAATAACGCTGCATAACATCCCAAAGAGGCCCCTGCGAGCCGCGCATAGTCGCTACCCCTCCGCCTGGGCTAGAGTGTATTTTTCAAAATTATAATAAACTTGACGTGAGCGTGCGTCAACCCTTGTTTTACGTTTTGAGAAATTATTGTTCGCATATTGGTTTAGTCTCGACATACTGTGGTTGTATTTGATATAATTGACTAGTAAGTACCTATCACATATAAATACAATATAAATTATGGCGTTGCTATTTTAGGGTTCTACGGTCAACAAAGAAACCTTTTAGTTTCACCATATCCGAACGTTCGTCTTCCAACGATACTTTAGGTGACCTAGAGGTGTTTTAGTACCTAGAGTGCTAGAGTCTAAGGACTAACAAGTTAAAGCGTTCAAAAAGAACTAGAAACCGACTTCAACTGCCCTAAAAGTCTACTTTTATTAAGGAAAATTTAAGATGTATATTGTTTTCTCATGGATTCCATTCTAAGAACCGGACCAAATTGAAATGGGACCACATGGAAAGCATCAGCTTTCAAATAATAAAGAATCATCCAAATCGGTTCACCCAGTGAAAAGCTCTGAGGTAACAAACATTTAACTAATAGAATAGAATAGAAATAATTTATTCGGCATACAGATTACAGTACAGTTAAAACATTAATTTTAAATTTGCTCTGCTGCACTGCAACGCCGAAATACACACTTAACATTCCCAGTCTCAAAAACTACTGAACCGATTTTGATGAAACTTGCAGTCTTCCCTAAGTTTTACAATACCTAGGTAAACAAAAAAGGGATTATTTAAATCGAACTTGTAGTTCCGGATATATAAAAAATAAATTAAATAAAATAGCCTTTATTGCTGAACTAATTTTTTGTTTTAATTTTCTTAAAAATATGCTTACTTTATACGTTACTTATCTTTTTATATTAAGTATCAGTAACCGGTCGTTCCTACATTTCAGCTTGTCTTTCGACATAGGCCTCCTCTAAGGATTTCCACTCTATTCTATCTTTCGCTATGCGGGTCCATGTTGGTCCATGTCCCGCCACTTGTCTGATGTCGTCCTCCCATCTTCTAGTCTGTCTGCCTCTTTTTCTTTTGCTATCTCGTGGTTGCCATTCAGTTATTAGTCTTGTCCATTTCTACATACTCTATTTCTCCATTATTTACTGTTATGGGCTCTGTTTGTGAGGAATTTGACATTACTTTTGTTTTCGTTAAGTTCGTTGACAGGCCTGCTTTCTCGCTCTCTTCCGCTAACTGTTGGAACATTGTCTGTAGGGTTTTCGGGTTTTCCGAAACTAAGATCAGGTTGTCTGCAAAGCGTAGGTGACTCAGCTTTTTGCCATTTATATTTAGTCCTTTATTCGTCCAATCCAGATTTGTGAATATCATTTCCAGGATAGCTGAAAATATTTTTGGTAAAATTGGGTCTCCCTGGCGTACCCCTCTCTCAATCGAAAATTCTTCGCCTGTAGATTCTAGCTTCACTTGTGCGGTGCTTTTTGTGTATATGTTTTTCAGTATTCTTATGTATTTTGCATGTACGCCTTGTTTTTCCAGTGCGTCCCAGATAAATCTATGTTCGAGTGTGTCGAATGCTTTGTTGAAATCCACGAACCCTATGTGTGTTTTTCTTTTGTGTGTGTGTTCCGGATATATGCGAGGACAAACAAACATACACTTTAGAAATTTGGCACACTTCTTTAGAAGCTGGTATAGACTAACATATATGAAAACTGGGCAGTTCTGGAAATATTACATACATACAGGTCGCATTGATAACCTCTTTTTTTGAAGTCGGTTAAAAAACTGTAATTTCACGACACCTCACACAATAGAATAGACGAGTTAAAAATCCCGTCTTAAGTGTATGAGATGTATAACTGGGAAAAAATATTTCAAGTTTTTATTTGTCGACATGAATAATAATATCGTCGAAATCTATCGTATTTCCTACTGTCATACTTCATATTATACTATTATATTTTAAGTACCTCAAAAGGAAAAAAGGAATCCTTATAGGATCACTGTGATATCGAATACTCCAGTCTGCTGTCCCTTAGATCTGTCAAATAATGAAACTTATAGGTCAACGCAATAAAAAGATATAGCTGTATTTTAGACCATTTCCGTACAAAATGCAATGAACCCAAAATCTATACGGTATTTCCCGTTGACCTAATGTCTTGAAATTTGGCAAGAAGAAAGGTTTTACAGCACAACCATAGGAATAAATCTGAATTTTTTAATTGTAACACAGTAAAATTGATTTTTTAATGTTTACAAACTTAACTTCGTAATATGTAATTTAGCTTAGAATTTCATTTTCGGTAGAGCATTGTTGGGTGCATATTACCATACCTATTATTTATGATTTTCAGTATGTCATTAATTCATATTCTGTACGGAATCCTCGGTGCACGAGTCCGACTTGCTCTTGACCGGTTTTTGAGTTGTTGGAGAGCCATTTCAAGCTCTTGCTGGCTGATCTCCGGGATATCTGTGTCGGGTCATATAGTCTCCGTAGCGATTTGTACATGCGATGTCCATATAACTTCTCGTTCTCTCTCAAGACTTTCAATAATAATAAATAACAAAAAATAATATAAAAAAGCTTTTAAAAAAGTTGTAAATAAACGGATGTCCATGCAATAAATGTTATGTTTTTTCTGTGTTTTTTTTCTGTTTAGATATTTTACAGTGGTACGGAACCCTTTGTATGCGAGTCCGACTCGAACTTTAACATTAAAAAAATATTTGAAACATAAGTCACTTATTCATAAATCATATTTAATTATTTACACGTAACAAAACGTAACAACAACTAAGAATTTCAGGGAAAATGTTCTGTTCTAGAGATAAAATAAATTTCCTTAGAATTATTTGTCTTTATATTTGTTTATTTAGATCAATCTAAACATTAAAACTAACAGGTAAAACCATTATAGCTCGAGAAAGGGTATCTATCGATATATTTTTCCCACCACTATTAGTCGAAAAAATCGATAAAGCTTATTGACATCACTAATGCATGCTTACTTTATTTTTATACATATAATACACAGTATATAGTTGTGATATAGTGTACCCTGCCTCCCGAACCGAACTGTGCGAGAAGGACAGTTGAAGCTTTTTTTGGTATTTGCCTAGTTTTGCCGTGAAATTAAGGGTTTGGGATATAGCTGTTTTCTCAACGAAACGTTAGCCAAATTCAATCATTTTGATCTTATTCTCTTTATCAAAGAATAATCTAGGCCCGTTGGTTTTGCTTTTTCTGAAAATGTTACGTTTACTCTAAATAATGAGTACCATAAGTTGAAAGAAATTTTTTCTGAAATTTTGAGTTTTGAGATGCCCATAATTCTAATTGTAGACAAAATATTGAAAAAAGCAAAACCAACGGGCCTAGATTATTCTTTGATAAAGAGAATAAGATCAAAATGATTGAATTTGGCTAACGTTTCGTTGAGAAAACAGCTATATCCCAAACCCTTAATTTCATATGAAATTTTTTATCTGCTGTTCCCTCTTAATTTACAACTGTATAGTTAGCTACGATAGCAGTTACGCAGCTAATGGTTCATAGATGGCGCTTTGAACAATCATCGGAAAAGTGTTTATAATGTAAATTGTGCTTCACTGTGCAGTTGTATGTTAATGATACTCATTTCGCGACATCACAATCTGATGTACTATTTTTAGATAGTTACTGCACAAATCCAGCTGTTATATTTTAATAGATGGCAACAGTAATTTTGTATGAAACTTTTATTGAACGAATAACCTTAAAGTAATAAATAACGAATAATTTTGTATTTGGAATAATGTTCGTGGAAGTGACGCCGCGGGACCGGGGCGGGCGCACAAAAACGCGAAGCCCCGGACCCCGGCGCCGGTCTACCTGGCTTTGGGATGCGGACCGCGGACACAAAAACTTCAACCTATTTTATACAGCAGTGGAACCTTTTGAGATTGTTAGCTAGCTTGTTGCTAGGGTAAACTGTGGAATATACGCACATTGCGACAGAATGCCTCAAATATTCCCTGCATACATCGAAATTATCAATGTAATAATTATCTGCGATAATTATCCAATGATTCATTAGATAATTATCCGTGCCGATCCATAACTTGATCGCTATGATTTCATTACTAAAATATTATGTAAATTACTGTACTTTTTAATTCTTTGAACCGTGTACAATAACTTGAACATAACATTTACATATTTCTAAATTTTTGAACGATTTAGTGACCACGTTTGCAAATAGAAGACATTATTTCGTTATAACAAGGCACGGTTCTTAAAATCAAAACATAATTTATGTAGGAAACAATGATTAAGTATTTCATGTATTCATTTGCATGTGACACGTGTTAAAGATGGTACATATACATATATTACAGTGCAGGTGACGCCGCAGCAAACATACATAACTTAAATTATAATGAAAATAATTTACAATGTCAAAAATAGAATGTAAAATTATTGAATTATGTTATTATTTATTTTAAAACATTTTTACATTAGAGCTTAACTATATTAGACGTTGAAATTGATAAAACTTTAATTCACTTTAAATAAAAAAGTCGTAAGCAGTGATCAGAAAAATATATTGACAGTAGAGTGGTATCAAAAAGAATAAATACTCTTCTTAACAGAAATTCAATGTCCGCGAAACAATAAGATTGTAGGAGCATGTTTTTATTAACCAAGTTTTGAGTTGTATTATAAAGTTTTTGAAGTTTCCTGAAATTTTCATTAGATCAGGGATGATTTATTAGTATTCAAAACGATTACTAACATTATCATTGTCACTTCACGAGTATAATTTTTATTATTATCAAGATAATTATTAAGGGATAATTATCGTGATAGTTATCGACCACGTGATCAGGGCAAAGAAGTGACAGGTTTATGAGCAATCTTTTTTTAATTGCATTGTCAAGTGGCCGTCGCACCTGATGGTGACGATGAGGCCGTTGGACAGTCAGCGTGCACAAGGAAGCCTCATGCCCATAAAGCGCTGGCTCTGCTACCTTCGAACCGGAACACAACAGTACAATTATTACTGTTGCATTGCGTCAGATAACCTGGTGGTAGCTAGCCAGGCGTTCATAGAAATTGTCGTACTCGATTCATCCGCTGGTAATTAATCCAATAGGCCACGGGTTTATATTTCTAACTCAGATTCCCTAAAAGGACGAAACCTTATATTCAGCACAAAATACTTTTGTTAAATTGTATAGATATACCTGCATAATATCAAAAGAAAATGATAGAATACATGAAATGGTTAACAAATATTTAGTAGACATGGATCCGCCACATGGTCGACGATCTCACGCGTTGGTTAATATTTGAAGTCATTTAATTACTAGGGATGACTTGTTGACTCGTCGCACCGACGCGACGCGAGCCGCTCTTGTATACATTACTCGTCGCAAATAATATATTGATCGACTGTATTTATATGTATTGTCTTGAGAGAGTCATTTATAATTTTCCAGCTGAACAAAAAACATTATAGTTAGAAATACAGTTGTGGTGGCAGCGTTTGGGAAATTACGGCATGTCTGTACATCGATACCACAATGCCCCAAGACAAGCCTTCAACCAGTGCGTCCTACCCGCGATAACTTGCGGAGACGAAACGTGGACATTTACGTCACGACATCCACAAATTCAAAGTCGCTGCGCTATGCTCGGAGTGCCACTCTGATGGAGCGCATTGGAAACGCAGTGAGCGTCAGAACACCACAGTGACCGCATAGCTCACCGTAGTATCGAGCTGGAGGGTCGGTGAGCAGACGAGTCCTCGAGGGGAGACCACGCCCAGACCAACGTACCACTCCACTCACGTGGGTGGGTGCGGAGAGCAGAGCAACGAGTAGTGTCGCGCTCGGGGAGAGTTATAATTAAGACGCCAATGAAGCAAAGTCTCCGTAGAATAGTAGGTATTTGAATATGTTATTGCTGTCGCGATTCGGTACGCACACATACAGCCTTTCACATGCTTTCACTCACACAAATAACGCTGCATAACATCCCAAAGAGGCCCCTGCGAGCCGCGCATAGTCGCTACCCCTCCGCCTGGGCTAGAGTGTATTTTTCAAAATTATAATAAACTTGACGTGAGCGTGCGTCAACCCTTGTTTTACGTTTTGAGAAATTATTGTTCGCATATTGGTTTAGTCTCGACATACTGTGGTTGTATTTGATATAATTGACTAGTAAGTACCTATCACATATAAATACAATATAAATTATGGCGTTGCTATTTTAGGGTTCTACGGTCAACAAAGAAACCTTTTAGTTTCACCATATCCGAACGTTCGTCTTCCAACGATACTTTAGGTGACCTAGAGGTGTTTTAGTACCTAGAGTGCTAGAGTCTAAGGACTAACAAGTTAAAGCGTTCAAAAAGAACTAGAAACCGACTTCAACTGCCCTAAAAGTCTACTTTTATTAAGGAAAATTTAAGATGTATATTGTTTTCTCATGGATTCCATTCTAAGAACCGGACCAAATTGAAATGGGACCACATGGAAAGCATCAGCTTTCAAATAATAAAGAATCATCCAAATCGGTTCACCCAGTGAAAAGCTCTGAGGTAACAAACATTTAACTAATAGAATAGAATAGAAATAATTTATTCGGCATACAGATTACAGTACAGTTAAAACATTAATTTTAAATTTGCTCTGCTGCACTGCAACGCCGAAATACACACTTAACATTCCCAGTCTCAAAAACTACTGAACCGATTTTGATGAAACTTGCAGTCTTCCCTAAGTTTTACAATACCTAGGTAAACAAAAAAGGGATTATTTAAATCGAACTTGTAGTTCCGGATATATAAAAAATAAATTAAATAAAATAGCCTTTATTGCTGAACTAATTTTTTGTTTTAATTTTCTTAAAAATATGCTTACTTTATACGTTACTTATCTTTTTATATTAAGTATCAGTAACCGGTCGTTCCTACATTTCAGCTTGTCTTTCGACATAGGCCTCCTCTAAGGATTTCCACTCTATTCTATCTTTCGCTATGCGGGTCCATGTTGGACCCGCCACTTGTCTGATGTCGTCCTCCCATCTTCTAGTCTGTCTGCCTCTTTTTCTTTTGCTATCTCGTGGTTGCCATTCAGTTATTAGTCTTGTCCATTTCTACATACTCTATTTCTCCATTATTTACTGTTATGGGCTCTGTTTGTGAGGAATTTGACATTACTTTTGTTTTCGTTAAGTTCGTTGACAGGCCTGCTTTCTCGCTCTCTTCCGCTAACTGTTGGAACATTGTCTGTAGGGTTTTCGGGTTTTCCGAAACTAAGATCAGGTTGTCTGCAAAGTGTAGGTGACTCAGCTTTTTGCCATTTATATTTAGTCCTTTATTCGTCCAATCCAGATTTGTGAATATCATTTCCAGGATAGCTGAAAATATTTTTGGTAAAATTGGGTCTCCCTGGCGTACCCCTCTCTCAATCGAAAATTCTTCGCCTGTAGATTCTAGCTTCACTTGTGCGGTGCTTTTTGTGTATATGTTTTTCAGTATTCTTATGTATTTTGCATGTACGCCTTGTTTTTCCAGTGCGTCCCAGATAAATCTATGTTCGAGTGTGTCGAATGCTTTGTTGAAATCCACGAACCCTATGTGTGTTTTTCTTTTGTGTGTGTGTTCCGGATATATGCGAGGACAAACAAACATACACTTTAGAAATTTGGCACACTTCTTTAGAAGCTGGTATAGACTAACATATATGAAAACTGGGCAGTTCTGGAAATATTACATACATACAGGTCGCATTGATAACCTCTTTTTTTGAAGTCGGTTAAAAAACTGTAATTTCACGACACCTCACACAATAGAATAGACGAGTTAAAAATCCCGTCTTAAGTGTATGAGATGTATAACTGGGAAAAAATATTTCAAGTTTTTATTTGTCGACATGAATAATAATATCGTCGAAATCTATCGTATTTCCTACTGTCATACTTCATATTATACTATTATATTTTAAGTACCTCAAAAGGAAAAAAGGAATCCTTATAGGATCACTGTGATATCGAATACTCCAGTCTGCTGTCCCTTAGATCTGTCAAATAATGAAACTTATAGGTCAACGCAATAAAAAGATATAGCTGTATTTTAGACCATTTCCGTACAAAATGCAATGAACCCAAAATCTATACGGTATTTCCCGTTGACCTAATGTCTTGAAATTTGGCAAGAAGAAAGCTTTTACAGCACAACCATAGGAATAAATCTGAATTTTTTAATTGTAACACAGTAAAATTGATTTTTTAATGTTTACAAACTTAACTTCGTAATATGTAATTTAGCTTAGAATTTCATTTTCGGTAGAGCATTGTTGGGTGCATATTACCATACCTATTATTTATGATTTTCAGTATGTCATTAATTCATATTCTGTACGGAATCCTCGGTGCACGAGTCCGACTTGCTCTTGACCGGTTTTTGAGTTGTTGGAGAGCCATTTCAAGCTCTTGCTGGCTGATCTCCGGGATATCTGTGTCGGGTCATATAGTCTCCGTAGCGATTTGTACATGCGATGTCCATATAACTTCTCGTTCTCTCTCAAGACTTTCAATAATAATAAATAACAAAAAATAATATAAAAAAGCTTTTAAAAAAGTTATAAATAAACGGATGTCCATGCAATAAATGTTATGTTTTTTCTGTGTTTTTTTTCTGTTTAGATATTTTACAGTGGTACGGAACCCTTTGTATGCGAGTCCGACTCGAACTTTAACATTAAAAAAATATTTGAAACATAAGTCACTTATTCATAAATCATATTTAATTATTTACACGTAACAAAACGTAACAACAACTAAGAATTTCAGGGAAAATGTTCTGTTCTAGAGATAAAATAAATTTCCTTAGAATTATTTGTCTTTATATTTGTTTATTTAGATCAATCTAAACATTAAAACTAACAGGTAAAACCATTATAGCTCGAGAAAGGGTATCTATCGATATATTTTTCCCACCACTATTAGTCGAAAAAATCGATAAAGCTTATTGACATCACTAATGCATGCTTACTTTATTTTTATACATATAATACACAGTATATAGTTGTGATATAGTGTACCCTGCCTCCCGAACCGAACTGTGCGAGAAGGACAGTTGAAGCTTTTTTTGGTATTTGCCTAGTTTTGCCGTGAAATTAAGGGTTTGGGATATAGCTGTTTTCTCAACGAAACGTTAGCCAAATTCAATCATTTTGATCTTATTCTCTTTATCAAAGAATAATCTAGGCCCGTTGGTTTTGCTTTTTCTGAAAATGTTACGTTTACTCTAAATAATGAGTACCATAAGTTGAAAGAAATTTTTTCTGAAATTTTGAGTTTTGAGATGCCCATAATTCTAATTGTAGACAAAATATTGAAAAAAGCAAAACCAACGGGCCTAGATTATTCTTTGATAAAGAGAATAAGATCAAAATGATTGAATTTGGCTAACGTTTCGTTGAGAAAACAGCTATATCCCAAACCCTTAATTTCATATGAAATTTTTTATCTGCTGTTCCCTCTTAAACAGTGATACTTTTCAGATTTAGTACATATTTCATGATACAAGGTAAAGTGAAGTACCCTGTAGGTTTTGAATCAGTTCTCCATCGAAACATGCGGCACACTTGGCCGTAACTGTTTATTGCGTTGACTTAGAAGCTAGATTATTCCACAGCAGCTCCAAGAGACTGCACACGTTCCTCAGAAACAGATTCTTGACAGTCAGACTGACAGCAAAGCGATCGTATAACGATACTTTAGGTACGGAACTCTGGAAACATCCCGCGTCTCATTAAGAGGGTATGCTGGTGTCAAAGCGCCCATACAAACGTAGTCCAGTCATATTTTGAGTATTAAGCTATGAAAATCTATGAAATTTTCAAGACACAATCTAGAAACAAATATCTGTGTCGGTGGTGAGTCAGATTTTCGTTTAAATATATACTTCCAGAGTTACAGGGCGTCAAAGAATTGTATTTTACGGTAATAAAAAGCCCCAACTTTGAACCTGTTTTACAAGAGTATGAATCAATTTATAACAATTAGGAAAAACCACCGACATCTGAAATTTCATTAGTATACTGTATTAAAAAATGGCTACATAATATACTGTATCCTTCAAATGATCCCTGGACTACGAAACATCCAAATAACGGGTGGATAACTTCGCGTAGTGTATGCTGTCTCACCGTACGCGCTCGGGTAGGATAGGGCTCGGATAGGGACAGCTACAAAACAATGCAACCTTGAACGTGGCCACGTGGTCTAACCAACATAGCCTCTTAACAGGGTGCTTGGTGAGCACGCTATCCTCTACACTTGCCGTCACTCGGGTCAGATGAAATGCATAACATAAAACAACATAAAAGTGTAATACGTTCCCAGGGAGCGGCGCGCGCGCACCTGTGCCGCATACAGCTGCCGAATCCGTCGACGCCAGGTGACAGGGGAGGGGCGGGAGGCGACACATGTGCAGTTTTTATATAAAGGTCCACGACCAGCAGGCATCAGTGCATGGGACGTTCAACTTGCTGCGGAAGGACACCTGGTGTAGGGCATCGGCATGGCTGCAGGTCAAACTATTGCGATAAACACGAGAACAATTTGTTATGAGTGAAATGGCGCGCTCCGCGAATGTATGGCGCCAAGTCCTGCTCGTACACTTATAGTTTTAAAAGGCCATTATCAAATAAAAGTGATTCAGTTAAAAAATTGTATATTTTGGTTTAGTTTACTTGTACAAAAACATATAAAACGCACGAAACAGGTAAGACTTGACGTTGAAAACAAAGATGGCGTCAATAAAATGACATTTGACGCTGTCACTTGGTACAAAAAGAATGATTTTGTACAAGTACAATACATTCAAAAATGTAATTCAATTATTTTTCTATACATATTTAGTTTATTACTGGATTTTTTAAATAGTGTACAAAGTGCAGGCCGAATTTGAAACCAATCTTTTGTTCAAAGTGCACCCCTAGCGTTTATACATGCTTTTAACCGTACGTCCAGTCACCTATACTGCTGCGTACGACATCCACAGGGAAGGTGGCCACTGCACGCTCCAGTGATTTCCTGAGAGACTACAAGCTGTGATGCCTTTCAGAGCAGGCAACGTCCTCGACGGCTGAACATAAGTCGTAGTGCAATGGGCTTAGGTCTGGTCTGGCCGAGGCCAACCATCTGATATGATAAAGTCGGGAACGTCACCCGGGAGCCAGGCTTGGTAACCCCGTGATAGGACATCCCCCCACCAAACCATCGCCCACGCGGGATGGTGGACGTAGTAGATACTTGGGATGGTTCTTTACTACATCATCATCATCCGGGAAAACTGCTGGACATAGGTTTCATGGTATGACACATTGACCAGTCCCGAGACACTTGCATCCAGCTACTCCCGTAGGGGGACGGCATGGTAGACGCTTCCCGGTACGTGGTCGCCACTCGAGAACTTTTACTTCCCATCGGTTATCTTATCTTACACTTCAGCTCACTGACATTCCGAATTTTATCACGTAGAGAAATTCCGAGCTCGTTCCATTGCTCGCTGAGTGATTTTGAGCTTGTTTATTCGTCCCACAGTGAAGGACCACTAACTTATAGAGTACTTTTTAACGATAATAATAAGAAAAAGTAGTTTACAGCTAGCAATACTAGTATACATATAGGTTTCACAAGGAGCGCCGGTGCCGCCCGCGCCGCCCGCCCGCCCCACCGTGTGTATATCTGGTCGCGGACGATGAACCCGAAGGTCGATACCTGTGCGCGTGCGCACCCACGTGGGAGCGCAACGATCCCGCACCTACCTAACTAACCCTTATTGTAAAATACCTATGGGTTGACATGGGGATGAAGAGATCCTCAGAAGACAAAATCTCACTGCATACACTTAAGAAACCCGCCGGAATCTTATTCGTATATCGTATTAAAATCATATCAAAGCACTGATAAACTACCCCACTACACATTCATGTGAAGAGAGAGGCAGGTTTGGCAGTGATGAGATCACGGGTCCTCTCCAACAAAAGTTGGAGATCAACTGCTATGAGAAAACTAGAAGAAGATTTCATAGGCCAAAGAATCATGACGATGCCCTCGGACGCCACGCAAAGAGTATACAACTTCCAGTTGTTTAAGGTATACTTACCCGAGCGGATTGAATGGGACGAAGGCATGCCTAGCGACCTCCAATCCGACGAAATAATTTGGTTCACAGATGGATCAAGGGAAGATGGGCAAGCAGGAGCCGGGATACACAGCGAGGAACCCAGAATGGACAAACACTCCCTAGGTGAGTACGCGACTGTATTCCAGGCTGAAATGTACGCAATAATCAACTGCGTTCACGATAACCTCCTTCGCTCATACACCAACAAGAGAATCACAATTCTCTCAAGATAGTCAGGCTGCACTAAATGCATTGATTTCATACGAATTTAACTCCAAACTCATGTTGGAGTGTGTCCAAAAACGGAACATCTTAGGCTCAACCAATGTGGTTACCCTGGCCTAGGTACTTGGACACTCTGGCATGTGTGGCAACGAAAACGCAGATGAACTAGCTAGGACTGGTGCAGAGAGCCTGCTGTTTGGGCCAGAACCAGGATGAAGAGACACCCTTCCATATCCGCTGCCACTGTGATGCTCTTCATCACAGCAGGAACAGACACGAATGATTCATGATATTTACATTCCGGGGTAAACCTCTTTTCACCCCGTAAATTGTAACAAAATGTTTTATTATAGGTATCAGTAACTAGAATATATTTTAGTCTCATGGATTTTATTGATTCATACTTTAAAAAGTTTTCAGTTTCTGAAATCTTATCTATCTAATAGTCACAGCTTCATCGCAGAAACATGACTGGTTAAGGTGCTTGTAGCTTTGAAGTGATTTTTAAAACTGGAAATAATAAAATTTAAAAAAACAACTGCAAAATCAGATATGTATTCAGAGGTACAAAACAGAATTTCTTTTTTTATTTATTGACAATGACATTATGCATATAATCTTCTTAAAAGAAGTTCAATTATTTTCACATAAATAATTATTATTATTGTATCCTGAATACGTAAATAAATTATGGCTTCAACTCAGCGACACAGCATTGCATTTCAATAGCTTCCCAGACTCTATCTTCAATACTGAAGTCTATATTACTTTCATTTCATCCTTTATCAAGTGTCTAGGATACTAAAAATGATTCTAATATAATTCTATATTAGTTAAGGATAAGGAGTCAAAACTTTAACGGTTCGCAGCCAAGTCAAATAAAATGTTACATTACAAATCTGAATACATATCTCGCTGCCGACTGTACTGTGCATACACTGTGGTCACTTCACACGGACGGAGTCATGTTCCAATTGCATTCTACAATAAACTGAAACTTACATAACGTCCCAGTTGTTGATAATGCATTTAATAGCTTGTTGGGAACTACATGATTAGCAGAACAGTTGCTACGTCTTAGAGCGGTGGCCGTCGCTCGTAAACCCAAGGAATTACGTGTTACAACATCTAAAGACGCGAGTTGAACGTCAAGCAAGAGTGAAACTCGTTTCTAATCGAAAGTGTTTGCGCTGCAGTCAATGTATAGCTTAGTATAGCTGTTGGTTGCGTGTATTCACGTTGATTACCGACATACCTGTAGTTCTGTTCATAGTCCCAATAGTCCTTGTAGCGTGGGTGCCAGCGAGGGCCGCCGCGGGAGTACGGCCGTCGAGAACCGCCTTGACTCATTCTGCATGCGCCATACTCACTGTCACACAAATATCGATCCGCGCCGACTTCTGTCGGCCGACACTGCACTGACACTCACGCTCGACAACAACAACGACAGATCGCGACACAATAACACGATTACAACACTGCACTGCGACACTCAACAACTCCACCGTTTTATTTCCACTCCGCGAGCTCGACACGCGACGCGAGCACCGCGCTGCTGTAATCTGACTGCTGGACGGCGTGAACTTCGCGCGGATGTCTCACGCAGGCGCGCCAACTACACGGAACTAACAAGGTTTTTAGACGCGTTCAAAAACGACCGCCAAAAGTCATTTGCTTGTTAGTAGACTATTTAAATAATCTCATGAATCATCACATTTTAATGTATAGTAAATGGCATAATATTAATATATAAATTAATTTGGTCTGGCTATCGATTACCAATATCAAACATACACTATGCAGAGAGCATTCAAATCTCAATATTGATTCTGGATTAGCGAGTCAAAGGCAACGTAGGTACTTAAAATTTCACGAGTGTCGAATGGTTAATAATAAATTGCGTTGTTCACACAGCGACACGCGACACGACGAGGGCGTGTTATCGCGCACTCAAAATGGTTCGTCACCATTCAATCAGGCAGCAGGAAGGTAATCTCATTATCGCGGTCACGCACTACTGCACAATGCTGCATCTCCACAGTCCCATTGGAAGCACAGAACAATCCATCGGTTTAGATCACTAAATTCCGTTTCTCGAACGCTGAAATTCCCAGGAAATTAGGAAATCATCCGAGATAATGGAGAGAAACACTACGCCTTGTCCGGACGACACCAATACGTAAGCTTCAATAAAAAAAGTTTACACAACTTGTTATTTTCGGTCTTCGCAGCGCTTCACCGCTGCAAATATTCCGAACATTAGGAACCGTTCAACACGTGTTGACTTTTAAAAGCGCTTCCAGCGCTGGTTTTGCGCGAAGTTCCGCCCATTGTTATTATAATGCAGCCAACATGACGCATATAACACAGTCTGAAGTAAGCTGCGATCAACACGACAGTCCAAATTCACTGTTCCTTTCTAACAAATGCGAAAGACAGAGCTAGAATATAATTATCTAAGCCACAGCATGGTGGAATGCAGCGGGAGCAACAAAAATAAAAGCAATTTAATACTTGTGTGATCTCTGTAGCCACAATTCTGGACTACAGTTGTATTTAGTTATCGGTTTATAACACAAAAAGACAGGATACTCACTGACGCCGCCGATATTTCAAACTAACCATTTAGTCTAGTTGATTGCACTGCTAATAAATATTACACTATGACAAATACACAACTATGCAATATACAGACAGAGGACATTACGCACACTTTCACTGATTTGCTTATATATATGTATATAGCTTTTATTGAGAGGATGTACATATCATGACATAATACTGTTGCTCCCACAGAGTACTGGTCGATCCCCCTGAGACCCAATTTGCCCCGTCTAGCCCTTCGGTAGCTACGCCTTGGTATAGTAACTATACTCTTTGGCTACGCCACTGGACCCAGACAGCTTCTCCAGAACGGCGCGGAATGAGCGCAACGATCTTGATCAATCATAATCAGCTGAAGTATCTTACATCCTCCTACGGCCCTTCAAGCATCCGTATACATATATAAAAATCTAAGTCATTCTGACTCTCCGACCACAGATGTGTATATGTTATAGGCAAACTCCGAAGCTCCGGCGCTCCTAGGTTGGACTGGTCAATCCTCAGGTCAGACTGAATGACTTAGTCAAAGCCCAAACAAATGTAAATTTTCGGCCTTTGACTAAACAATTTTCGTCAAACCTGGGAGAGACTAATTTGGTCAGGCAAACGTCAAAACACAATTTTATTAAATCGGGGTTTGACGAGTCAAACTCCGATATAGGTATGAAGTGTCTTATCTTCGTATATTTGGAAGCATTTTATCATTTAAGCAGCTTTCAAGTCTTAAGAACCGCTTAACTCTGCCAGTTCTGACACCTGATTGGTCAGCTTACGTGATTTTCACTTTTATATTTGAGATGCTTTGAGAGAATGCCGTGTGGCATTAGGCCCGCCTTTTGTACGATGTGCAATAAAGTATAAAATAAATAAATAAATGCTTTGGAATATACGGAGGTAAGTTTGTAAGATTAAGTATAAAAAAATAACATTTTTAAAATTTTGATGTTTATTGTTTTAATAATTTCTTAAGTAATTAAAATGGAAAATTAATCATTTTTCTGACATGGTGAGGCATTACTTTAATGTTAATTATTTTAATAATTTCAATCACATCGAATAACTCGTCATCCGTAACGTAGTATTGTATATTTTTTGTATCTGACAATGGCTTAATCAAATTTTTTTCGTCCCCAAAACAAACAACGTCGTAGCGTTTGAGACGGCGATACTGCAAAGACGTTTTCGTTTTAGCTACTTTAGCGGACTCTACCTCACTGATAATCTGCTCATACAACTGTTTGTTTTTTATGTGAAATGAACACTTATTTTTATTCAAATTAGAAATTTTCTCTTTAAACTTTACTTTTAAAGCTTCTTTATCCACGTTTTTAGTAACAACAACACCGTTTGATTCACTCATCTTCAATTTTACACAATTACACGCCCGCACGCTCAATGAACGAACATGAAATGACAAAACAATCGGTCGGAACACCGCGAGAGACATTATGAACCTGTTTAAGCATGTTCAGATCAACGTTTGACCGAGTTTTGCAGTCGCTTCTAGGATTGACTAGGCCAAAACCGAAACAGAATAATTTACTTTCGACGTTTGACTGAAAAGTTAGGAGCTCCTGGGTTTGACTAAAAATACTTCAGGCAAAGGGCGAAATTTAAATGTATTTCGGGGATTGCCTGATGGCTTTGGCCAAACCTAGGATAAACCAGTCCTTCCGCGAAGAGACTGTGTATCGGACTTTGACTATAACATATATACGACGCGCCACGTCTCGTTAAAGCGACATAATTCAGTTTAATTAGGTCCGCATCGCATCGCTCGCTGCGACCGCATCGCATCGCATCCCATCCCTAGCCGCATCGCATTGCAGACGCGGCGCACTGTACAAGTCTCAGACCAAGAATCTTGATCCAAGGAGCAAGTAATGACGCGACGTGAAGGAATGTCAGTCACTCTCGTATGACGTCACGGTGACGCCAACGTCACTTACCCATTATAAATATTTTAAAAAACATCAAAGTGTTTTTTTTTTTAATTTACTTAAGGAAATATACATAAATTTTCTGAAAACCGATGGCCAGCATAAACATGGGTCAGCATTTTGTCTTCTATCAAGGCTCCGCTTTCATACGTAAATCAATTGACTTTATTTTCGGGGCATTGGAGGATAGGTTTACCTTTGATGTCAGCGGGAGTCTCGCAGCAAACCAAGTCTTTCCTAGGGCTCGTACAAACCTGGGGCGTTCGATACACTTTCTCGACATGTACCCCTTAACTTCACATCTGGATAGCTCCTGACCCTATGAGCTCAAGTCGGAATTTGTCTGGAGTACCTCTGTGCAAGGATGGCTCTGACAAATACCAGCTGGATGCTCTGAACTCGTTGGTACGACGCGGAAAGACGCTCATTAGTAAAGACTCGCTTGTAGTCCTCAAACTACAAAGCCTCGAACACAGACGAAATGTAGCTCGCAGGCAGATGATAGTTTTTATGTAGTGCTCTCAAGAGCTATTCAATTCCTGTTGACTCCGCCATCGGCATGCAAGTACCGATCTGACAGACGACCATCATGGCTCCACCAGTACACAGTCGACATAGCTATGTATGCATCATGCGTACAGACAGGTAGTAGAACGCACTGCCGGCGTCTGTATTACTACAAAGATATCTGTGAACAGGAACCTTCTAGTTACCATCAGGTGAGATTGTGTCCAGATCCACCAACATGTCACTGTGATCACCAATCCGCCAGCAAACCACGGTAATTATCCGATCTAAGAAGCTCAATATGCACAAATACCTGTAATTAATTGAAAGAATGTTTTTCATGTATATCCTTCAGAAATCATTACTAGTGTTTTTGCCTATTCACTGGGCAGTATTTGCAACACACTCTTTTACATCTCAATTACAGACTACCAGGTTGACATAAGTGTATATCATTTGCAGTGAGGACAATGAAAATGATGAACTCACGTTTACGGCACCTGAAATTCAAGAGACCGCAAGAAAGCTTGTTGCCGTGAAAATTGAAAGAAAAATGTTTTTTCAAATTAAAAGTTCTGCTTAACACTAGACAGTGATGGTCTTACTTATGTGCGCCTCGTCCTCGACTCGGCCCACTGCAATATCGGCCGAAGGGATAGTATATTTTATACTATTAACTTCTGTATTAAAATAAAATCATTTAAGGTATTTCTATAATCGCATATACATGCAATTTTATTAGGCTACAGTTGAGTTACAGCTGTTGGTCTTCAGACTTGATGAAATACATAAACTATTATTTTAACTATGAGTGAAATGGTAACAATCAAACAGTTCTCTTGGAAACAATTTTTATTTATATATAAAACCTCCTTAGTCATGCAGACATAAGCTGGCATTAACAAGTGTATCCGTTCAAAAAGAACTGGAAACCGACTTCAATTGCCCTAAAAGTCTACCTTTACTGAGGCAAATTTAAGATTTATATCGTTCTCTCATGGATGCCGCTGTCAGAACTGGACCAAATTGTAATGGGACACACGGGAAGCACCAGCTTTCAAATAAAACAAGAATCATCCAAATCGGTTCACACAGTTAAAAGTTCTGAGGCAACAAAGAAAAACATACCCATCGAATTGATAACCTCCTTCCTTTTTAAAGTCGGTTAAAATCACCTATACAGCCTGACCAGGAGTATATGAGGTGCGAGCAGGAGGAGCTACTGTCTCAGATCACAACTCGTTGTCATCAGAAATTACTTCTAGCTAAATTCCGCAACATGGCGGCACAGCATATGTTCCTGGGGAAGTTTTAACTCACATTTATTTAAATCTGTGGTTCCCAAACGTTTTATACTTTTATACATAGTTTGAGTAACTGTTGTTTACAATTAAATATAATTAATAACAATAAATGTACTCGGAACATTTACAGAGTTTTACATTTACAATTTTATTATAATTATATATTCATTCAACTCGTTGAAATAGCTACAAAAGTCACTTACTTACAATACAAAACTATTTTTCTTATGAGGCTTATTACTTGCTTATTAATTATCTCCTTTATCTCCTACCTATCATAGCACTGTCCTATAAATGTACATATTCATGTTTATTTCCTTCCTTCATGTTAAACCTTTGTTCCCTTCTATTATATATTTCTTTTTCTTTTCCTTTCACACCTTCTAGGCTCTAGCAGAATTACCAGCGTTGTGGGCTCGTAGTCCACAACATTATGCTGAGCTAGGGCCTTGTTGCTGGCATGATACATTGCTATAAACTATGCTGTTACTTCTGACTTATATTGTGTGTTCTTATTCTTGTGTGTGTGTATTTTGTTTTTATTTGTATTGTGCTGGCAAATAAATGATAATCTATCTATCTATCTATAACACATTCCGTTCGCGCAATGTGCGTTCAATATTTCCATTGATATTTAAAACAAAAGGTTTCACGATTTAAATTAAATATATGAAGTAATAAAGAAAAATGTTCTACACAAAAATCAGACTACACATCACACTTATATGTCTTATAGCATTTGGCCGCGCCCAATAACGACATGGCTACGAGAGACTTTCAGTGACGTCATCACTTGAGTACTTATAGGACTCGATAGATGGCGCGCTACAGTACACACACACAGTCTTGTTTACAACTTTGACAGATCTATTTACACGACAGTTATATTCTCTTTGATAGGTGTACGACAGTAGGCCTTGCTTTCAACCTGCTTGCTTTCAATTGATAGGAAACAGATATACATTTGACATTTAAATTTTAGTCCGACGGTGCCATCTAGACATGAATAAAGAATCATTTTCTTTTTTAAAGTCTCTTATTGGAACGGACACACCTTATTACGTTGAATTGTTTGTATCATACATAACGTACGTTAACCGTCTCGTGGAGGTGGTCTGTGTTGGTGTCACGTTAGCTGATTGTAGTGTGGTGTCTGCGTCTATATCTGATAGTCGTTCGGGTCGTACAGCTCTGAGAGCAGCCGGTAGATGTACGAGGGCGAGCTGCCGCCGCTGAAACA
This sequence comes from Carcina quercana, assembly GCA_910589575.2. Classification (NCBI taxonomy): domain Eukaryota; kingdom Metazoa; phylum Arthropoda; class Insecta; order Lepidoptera; family Depressariidae; genus Carcina; species Carcina quercana. The sequence goes on from OU342453.1 coordinate 7,459,871, forward strand.
ACAGTATATAGTTTATTTTGGCCACGTGCTTGCTTCGCTGGCGACCATGTGCTGTATACTCACAGGCTGGTGATGAACAGGGTGATGTGCTCCACGGGCACGAAGTCGTACATGGGCGCGAACACGTGCGTCACGCCGCTCTCCAGCTGGCTGCACACACAACACACCCTCACAGTACCAGTCTAGTTTACACTGAACCGACTCCTAAATGCTAGCTAGAGAGAGAATTGTTTGGTTGTAGAGAATTTTCTATGTCAACCTGGCTAGCTTCTGCCATGTTACCCAAGTCTGACGTCAAACAGCAGTGTTAATAGCACTGTTGTGTTCAGGTTTGAAAGGTAGCATACAATCACGATCCAACGGCCTTATCGTCACTTAGTGTACCATCAGGTGAGATGAAGGACAAGTGACAAAACCCATCATACATAAAAATACAGAGTTACTGAACACATCAATGTATGGTCGACTCTTATATATTTGTATACCTTATAATTTAAACATATTACTGAATACTATAACTGACTACAAACTAATGATAGGTATCAATGTGTCGGGAGAGTGCCGCGGTAACGGCCAGTGAAGTGCCGCATAGTAGTGAGGTATATACTGACTGGTAGGGGAGCGCGTGGTGCGGGGAGGCGAGCGAGTTGAAGTGGTGCTGGTCGCACGCGTGCAGCGGGGTCAGCTTGTAGAGCGGAGACAGCGCTATCACCTGAAACAACATGTAACAAGTATGAGGATAACCAGTGTGGTGCACAGCGGACAGTACGCGCGCCGTGCACTCACCGGGACGCTGTAGTGCTTCGCGGCAGAGGTGAGCGCGTGCGTGCCGGCCGCAGCGAGCGCGGCGCCCCCCGCCAGGCACGCCGACACAGATATCACCACCTGCACATAATCTCTATATGTACACATCATCATGGATAATATACATGAAAATACAATGTGACTTTGCTGTGAGTAGTGAAGCGTGTGTGAGTAGTGATTGTGTGAGAGTAGTGAAGCATGTTTGAGTGGAGATCGTGTGAGAGTAGTGAAGCATGTGTGAGTAGTGATTGTGTGAGAGTAGTGAAGCATGTTTGAGTGGAGATCGTGTGAGAGTAGTGAAGCATGTTTGAGTGGAGATCGTGTGAGAGTAGTGAAGCATGTTTGAGTGGAGATCGTGTGAGAGTAGTGAAGCGTGTGTGAGTAGTGATTGTGTGAGAGTAGTGAAGCATGTTTGAGTGGAGATCGTGTGAGAGTAGTGAAGCATGTGTGAGAGTAGTGAAGCATGTTTGAGTGGAGATCGTGTGAGAGTAGTGAAGCATGTTTGAGTGGAGATCGTGTGAGAGTAGTGAAGCATGTGTGAGTAGTGATTGTGTGAGAGTAGTGAAGCATGTTTGAGTGGAGATCGTGTGAGAGTAGTGAAACGTGTGTTGTTTTGTATTGTTCGTGTTTGCGTGTGTGTGTATGTGGGGGGGGGGGGGGGGGGGGGGGTACCTTGTTGACTCGCGACATGACCCCGAACACGCTGGAATTGCTCACGAAGGTGACGTCGACGCCGGCCGCCGCGAGACGCGCCGCCATGGACGCACTCTGAAACATAGCAGCATTGCACCGGATCAACGAGCGCGTACAGTGACAGCAGAACATTCTAGGGTAGCTCCTAGTGTCGTGGGTATATAACCGCCCGAAGAAACAGTACTTCTTAAAGTGATGTGATATGCCATTACATTACGTACCGCGTGATATTACATCGCACCATTACGCATCACTCTAAACATCACCTGAGATACGCAACGTGCGATGACATGAGACAGCTCTTTTACTATTGTAATATTTGTAATGACATGCTCTATAAACATCACTTGCTCGGAATTAAAATACGTAGACTGTAAGCCTTATTGTCCTAGTAATACAGTTGCATTTCAGTAACATATGCGCGTTCTATCTCGCTCGCGCCGCGCTTGGTGCGAGTGAGACGTGCAGAACGGAGACACGCGCGCTGCATGCTATGAGTGATGCGTGATGTTTGAGTTGTGTAATATCACACGTGATGCATCACTCGCATCACGTGTCTAGTGCGTATACCTGGTGATGGTTGGTGCCCGGCGCTACGAGTAGTCTGTACCGCCTCGTCGCGGTGGTCCTCAGGAAGCGCTCGACGAGCGGCTCACCGCCCGCCGCGAGCACCAGCTCGTCCGCGTGCACGTGCTCGCGAGCTAGCGCTGCGATGCTAGACTCCGACGACTCCAGCTCTAGACGAAGCTGTCGAGGAGAGGAGAGCGATGCTGTGACAATGGTAGTAATCATCATCACCACCCTATACATGTCCCCACTGCAGGTCTCAGTCCTACTCTCCTACAGAGAGTGTATGGTACATAGTACACCACGCGGGACCAGTGCGCATTGGTAGACTTCACACACACCTGTGAATTTCTTCACTTCTTCGTGATGTTTTCCTTCATTGAAAAGCCAATGGTAATGATTGTTATCATTCGTACATAAATAACAAATTGTAACTCATTGGTACGAGCCAGGATCGAACCCAGACCTCGATAGTTCAAGGACTGACGCTCTACACAACTGAACCACCACGGATCTATATGTTCATCCGGAGATTCAACGTTATTGATCGTCGCACGCTGCACGTACCTCGGCGATGTGTTCCCTGAGGGGCTCGCGCAGGTCCTGGCTGATGGTCCCCAGCGTGGCGCGCCGGCTGGGGGCCGCGAGCACCAGGCGCTGCAGGCTCTCACCTCCACCCTCAACCTGATTACACAAACATGGAGTTACAAGTCTATTTATTTATCCACTGTAAAAACCGAGACAGAGTCGCGCACGAAGGGTTTGTACTCTATAAAAACCTCATAAATATTTATTTTATTCTGTTCTTTAGTATTTGTTGTTATATCGTCAACAGAAACACATCACCTGTGAGAATGTCAACTGTCTAACTATCACGGTTCATGAGATACAGCCTGGTGACGGACGGACAGCGCAGTCTCAGTGATAGGGTTCCGTTGGGTACCCTTGGGGTGCGGGACCGTAAAAATTATGTTTAAACTACACTAGTTACGTTATCCCAATAAACAATATGGACTGGCGACCACGTACCGTCAAGCGTGTACCGTGCCGTCCTCCTACTAGATGGACCGACGACCTGGTTAAGGTCGCTGGTAGTCGCTGGATGCAGGTGGCTCGGGACCGGTCGATGCGGCGTACCATGAAGGAATATGTCCAGCAGTGGATGTTTCCTGGCTAATGCTTTTTTTTAAAAGTATGTTGGGTTCTCACCTGATGGTAAGTGACGGTAAGGCCATTGTATGGTGCGCGTGCGCACACAGAAGCCGAAACCTAATGAGGCGCTGCTCTGCTACCTTCCATACCGGAGCACAACAGTGCTATTAACACTGCTGTTTGTCAGCAGACTTAGATAACATGGTGGTGGCTAGCCAGGAGGACATAGAATATACCCTACCACCAACCAAGCCTAGTACCGCTAGATACCTCCACTGGTATTGTAACCCGCGACCTACGGATCCAACATTTAGCCACTAGGCCACAGGAGCTGTTAAAAGCTTACGATGCTGTCTGTATTAATTGATCACCGTGACCTGGTTGTGCGTCGTGCGGGTCTCGTCTCGTATGTCTCTGAGCACGCGCCGCACCATGTTGTGGGCGACCAGCTCGTGGGGCAGCGCGCCGACCACGCGCCGGCCCACCGCCCGCACCACGCGCACCAGCTCTCTGCACAACACAAAAAACTACACCCTGTTGTCAGTGACATTATACAAGCTAGTGATGCAATCAAAGAATACATTCAATAGAAACGCATATTCCTGTCGTAAAACACACTCACAAGTGCAAAAATATTCCCATGCCGTGTGTGTTAATCATCATTATCACCAGCCTATACATGTCTCCACTGCAGGTCTCAGTCCTACTCTCCTACAGAGAGTGTATGGGACACAGTACACCACGCGAGACCAGTGCGCATTGGTAGACTTCATACACACCTGTGAATTTCTTCTCAGGAGTGCGCAGGTTTCCTCACGATGTTTTCCTTCACCGACAAGCCAATGGTAATGATTGTTATCATTCGTACATAAATAACAAATTGTAACTCATTGGTATGAGACAGGATCGGATTGTTTAAGGACTGACTCTCTACCCAACTGAGCTACCACGGCTTCTAGAAATGGCTTTCATTAAATTAACTATGTAAATAAGAATTTTTGTTCAACTTTCTTATTGTTTCTCTAAAACTACTTCACAAATTAATAAACATGTGTACGTCAATGTACTTATAATTGTGCAGTCTTGTGGACTGCACGTCTACTGTAGCTATTACTTAGCATGGTGGTAGCTAGCTACGTTGACACAGATAGTTCTCTAACCAAACAGAGTAGAGATAGTTATCCCTTCTGAGAATTTAATCCGGAGCCCTCGGATTGTGAATTCAATCAAGTATCCAACAGATCACAGAGGCAGTTAGAGGAGGTGCACGTTGTTGACAAATTAGCTATGAAATCTGCTTTGTGCATCCAATATATGTTTAAGATAAAAACGATATTGCCATAGCTAACACCATTCACACGCACAATGTAGTATTCAGTATGTTTCCGTCTCATTAGTTTGATTTGTTCTTCATAATGTCAAGATATATATATATATAATAGAGACATACAATGCATTGGCATCCAGTGAGTCGTTGATGATCCGTTCTAGCAGGTCCACGGTGGCCACCGCCACGTTGTTGGAGCCCTGCAACTTTCTGAAACATACACCAATTAACAATTATTAGATTATGAATTATAATATGATAAGAAATAAGAAATAAGATAAATAAGGAATAAAATTAGAATATGCCTTTCAGGTATGGAGTCCATATTTCAAGAAAGACATTGACATTTTAGAAAGGGTCCAAAGGAGAGCAACAAAAATGGTTGCATCTCTTAGAAACAAATCTTATGAAGAACGCCTGTTTCACCTTAATCTAACAACACTGGAAGAGCGAAGGAAACGAGGTGACCTCATTGAAGCTTATAAAATACTCAATGGACACTACAATGTGAGCAACATCAAAACCTTGTTCACTATGAGCCAGAACAGTCGATTGAGAGGGCACTCAATGAAGCTCACCAAGCCTTCATGTAGGAGCAACCCAAGGAAACACTTCTTGCCTAACCGTGTAGTGCATTCTTGGAACGCTCTGCCTGAAAGTGTTATAAGTGCTACTTCAGTGAATTGTTTTAAAAACAGACTAGATAAGCATTTAGAAACATTAAAACAAGTGCAGTGATATACACGCATCAGCTCGAAGAGCTGCTAGTGTATCAAGCAAATAATAATAAATAATAATAATAATAACAAATCAATGGTTTGTGAAACTGAAGTATGAGTTACCTGAACTTTAAAATCTAGACAAGGTTCTCAAAGCTATTTCTAGTAATTCCATTTCAGACCTCATTATAGGTTAGTACACATTATAAGTGTAATCAAAGCTAGTGTATAATCATTCAGTGTGATGAAATTAAGCTTGATTGTTGTGTATTTGTAATTGTAGAAAACTAATATTATTTTAGGAGTAAGAAGGCAATTGAATTTATCAACGATAAATAAGCTAAAATTATACATATTTTCAATGGAATTAAGTAAAATTAATGAAGCAGTGCGTAATAAATGGCATAATATTGCCACGACATACCCATTCCTAACATTGCAGACGAACTGTGCAATATTGTCCACAAATTTCTCGTCTAGGTCTTTCATTGGTCCTGCTAGAGGAGACATTTGTATTCCTATTCTAGCTGATTTCACTAGGAATTACAAAAATTAATGTTTTGGTAATTTCTCCAATCGAAACTAAACATAACCTTACTTCTCTTTTACAAATACTTTTTTTTAATTGAACAGATGAATAAGCAGAAGTAATATTGCCATACAGCCTTAAATATTATACATTTTGCGAGGTGCTGTGCTGTGGGATGGCTGTGGGCTCCGTACAATTTAATAATAGTTAAAATTCGTAGTACTTGTAAGTTCGATTAAAGAAATGTTACAAACCCGATGTATGGCTTTCAACTGCAAAGTTAAGTTTGTAAACATAAGAAAGCTAATTTTACCGTATTATAATTTTAAAAATCCTAGGGGCCACGGGATGTGTATACAATAATAATAAAAAAGACATGTGGCACTCGGGGACTGCCGCGGTAAAGCTATTGCATAGCATTTTGTATCAACTTATGCAATTATAATTATTTATTTTATTTTATTTATGATTTTTGATGATTATAATTATAACATTTAGCTAACATAATGGATTTGCTTTGCCATATCAAATTACATAATATTATACTTAATAAATTATAAAACAGAATATTAGTGATGCAACGAATACGAATAGGAATATTCGTATTCGCCGAATATCAACTTATTAACGAATATTCGTATTCGCCAAATATCGTGATGATATTCGTAAAGCTACTTTTCTACTTTTGAAATAGCATGGTTAGCAATCGGAACGTCGTCGTCGAGGAAGCTGAAATGGATGAACCAGTTGCTATATTTTCTGGTTTGTATATTTGTATATTAATAGATTCTAAATTAATTTCATTTAATATACTTTATATTTTTTTAAGATATACTTTTTAATTAGTTATTTATTTTTACAGATAATTCGAGTATCAAAAACGAGGTTGACGCTTACCTAAAGCTTCCAAATTTGTTGCCAACCGCTGACCCTTTAGCATTCTGGCGCGAAAATGTACATTTCCCAATTTTAAAAAAATATGCGCAGAATTTTTTTTCGATTAAACCATCCAGTGTGGCCTCAGAACGAATTTTTTCTACAGCTGGAAATATTCAAACCGACAAAAGAAATCGTCTGCAACCCAACACTTTACAGAAACTTTGTTATTTAAATAAAAAATTGTCTAATGTGAATTTTAATTACTGAATAAAGATCTACATTCTACGTTGATTGGATATGTTTTTTTATTGCTTTGCTTATAACATTTTCATTTATTCGTATTCGCCGAATATTAAAGCAATTATTTTATTCGTATTCGTATTCGTAAAAGTGGTATTCGTTGCATCACTACAGAATATGTCTAATCGCACGCACACAACGCCGTGTCGAAGACTGCCGAACTGAAACGACGTTAGACGATGCACGGCCTTCAAGCCACACCTCCGTGCCCGTCGGAATGGGGAGCGTGAGGTTTTTTCGTTACGGAATTTCTCGATTCGGTCCCCGCGCTCAAGGCCCGCGATAGAAGCTATGCAATAGCTTAAAATATAAATAACCCTATAGGTTTTGGTTCCCTTGCATTCTCTTAGGAAATTGTCTAAAAATATGTCTTAAATAGCCATATCTTTTTATTACGATACTATATAAATTTGATTTTTTCACAGATTGAAGTGATGGCAGACTTGAGTATTCGACATTAATTTCAACTTGATATACCATACGCGTTCTTGAGAAAAAGGGTATTTATAGACAGATAGACTGACAAACAACAGTGATCCTAGAAGGGTCCCTTTTCTTCTTTTGAGAACCCTAAAAATAATTGGATCGTTTTAAATAATTTGTTTGGAACTCTAAAAAACATGACAACACTTTTTAAAGGTGTGTTCGAAAAGGGTGCATTTGCTTAGACGCATTTGTGCTTAACACAGCCACAAAACGTCAATTCATCATTCATTTATAGCAACGACATAGTGGTGGTGTAGCTAACATAGTTAATAATTGAAGCGTAACGGCCCAGTGCAAGCCTCTCAGCTGACAGTTGACATTTCATAATAATTGTATTCAAAATCGATCGGGACTTTCATTTTAATTTTTCACTGTTTCTTCTTAAATTTTACAATTACCGAGTGGATACTGTATCGCAATATATACATTTTCATTACTTCTTCCACTCAGTTGGTGATTTCAGTTAACAGTTGAGCTAAAAATGAGACAGTGTAGTTTGCAAGTTTCGCCACGCTCGAGCGATTGTTTTTCCCGGAAATGTTCGTTTTGGTGATGAATTTCTTACAATAAAGTGTAAAATGGATCTGTCTCCGGACGAGGAAAACTTCCCTGGCCGGCTGCTGCACCAGGTATTCCAGATAATATGTTTGAAAGTGACGGTGCGTTGCGTGGGTAAATTGAATTACTATGCATTATTCTGGTGATAGCAGGAAGGGTAAAGCTGGCGTCGCACTCTCTAGAAGCGGCACGAGGCCGTCCCAGTGCGTGTGTGATATCGCAATATCGTATTATTAATTTTTATTGTACATTTTTGTACTTATCCTAGTTTATGAAGTCATACATTGAGTCGGTAATTTTAAGCATTTAAATTAGTTAAGAGACTAGAAAGTTATAAGTTTATAGCAAGATCTAGAGCTAGATATGGTGCAGACCTAGTAGAAGTAATACCTAATCAAATTATTACCAATGTCATGTAGTTTTTTTCTGACGTAGTTTGGTGTGGTTGACAGTGCACGTTGCATTCCTCACACCTGTATCAATACTGCAGAATTAATTATTTCCGTATGTGTATGTGATAATGACTTTCTCATGGGTGACAACATCTCAATGTTACATCTTCTAGATATTGAATGAGAGAATGATGTGGTATTACAAAATTAAATAATATAAATACAGGGATGGCGATGGCGGATAAACACTCGTAACACTTTTAAAATCTTTATTTTCCACACGTTTATTTTACACATTTCTCGTATTCACTCTGATCAATTCAATCACATTATGTTCTCTTTCACTCACTTTCTTCTAAAAACTGACATTTTTTTTTCAACTTTCATCTTCGTTACCACACTCATCCCACATAAATAATAATATTATATTATTATTAAATACATATAATAATTATAAATGCAACACTTCCACTCTAACAGAGTAGTTAAGAAGTGGAATAAACTATCAAACGACATAGTCACTGTGACATATGTCAACTTATTTAAAAATAGACTGGACTGACAAAACAAGTCATCATGAGGAAGTGTGGAATAGCTGTATGCAGGAAATAGCAGCTGCATCAGCTGACTGATTAACAAATAATAATCTAATAAATATTATATTTTACTTCTGGACGAAGTTTCCCATTATTGGAGTGTATATTATGGGGTTTTCCATATTCAAAACTCATGTCAGGCAGATTGGTGATCACAGTAAGATGTTGTTATATATAGGCTTTGTATCTGTCTCATGAAGATGTTTGAATATGGGTGGAGAGAGTTTTAAACAAAGCTCACCGATTTACGACGGGAGGAAAGGTAAGATGCGGCAATCACAATGTACGGGTCAGTGTATGAGAAAGGGACAACATGAGAGACATCTGCTGTTCTTCTGTTTGACCAGTACTTGAATCCCTCCTGTAGTATCCGGAAAAATACCAATGAGGCAGGCAACCTGACGCCTGTGTAACTTCACCTTACGTATCGTGCACCTCTGCTCATGCATGCCCATGTTCCGTGTGTTGAGGCTGCGCTGTGGGACAACGTGGAGCTGCTGGAGGAGCTGCTGAGCTCAGGAGCGGACGTGGACGCGCGCGACCACAGCGCTCGCACCGCCCTGCACGCGGCCGCGCTGTGCGAGCGCAGCCGCTGTCTGGCGGTGCTGTGCGCGCGCGGCGCCGACGTGGGCGCGCGCTCCGACCGCGGCACCGGCGGCAAGGTACCAGGGCAGCAGCAACATGGAACAGCTTACACGACTACAAACACGGGCTTGCTTACTTACTGATGGAATAATGTGCTTGTGGTACCGGGATGTCATGAGTAACGCAGCGTTGGTCCGCAGACGGCGCTCCACATCTCGGCGGAGCGCGGGCACAGCGAGAACGTGACCGCGCTGCTGTCCGCCGGCGCGGACGTCGGCGTGCTGGACGCGCGCGGGGACTCCGCCCTGGCGCTCGCAGAGCGACACGCGCACAGGCACGCAGCCAGGGTGCTCCGGGACGCACGAGGTAAGACTAACATCGTTTTTCTTCGATTTACTACTGCGATCAATACAGCTTACAGCATTACAGGCTCCACCTCGGCTTTGGGCTGTCGCTTTGTGATGAAGGGATCGGAGAAAATCGGCCCGGAATGTGCCGATAGTTGCGTTAACTTTAGGATGATTGCTCGTCGTGGCGATGGTGGGTATTTTCCGTCTCCGCTGGCAGAGACGTGTGTGTTGCAGTGTGGTGTTGAGAAGTTTAAAAAACTAAAACCATGCCTTTCTCACTATCAACATCTCTGTCTTCATCATCAGACACTTATCACTAAGTTTATCACTATCGATGGATTAAACTCGTCAAAGCAAACCATATGAGCCCAAACTCGAGGGGTTTATGAAAAACCGTTGAAGACTTCATCTGTCCACCTTCGGACTCCTGGGTCAGATCAGCTCGATGGTGTCAAGTTGTTGTACTCTCATCTGTCCTACATACAATCACAGATTTCCAAATCGATACGACAATTAGAAGTAGGTTAAAATTAACTTGCTAGAATTGTTTACAAACATAGAAAACCTATGAAGTCTGCAAACTGTTGTGCCTCTAATTAGACAGGTTATCTCAGTTATTGATGTCATCTCAGCTACAGAGGTCAGTGACTATGAAATTCATATAATTAACGCATTCAAAAAGAACTAAAAACCTGTAAAAACATTGGTTTTCGTTGATTTTCTCGTAAAACGCTTAATCAATTTTGATAAAGTTTACACGGGACCACCTCTGAAGTATGCTCTATCAAACAAAAAAAGAATTACCAAAATCGGTTCACTGTTGGTGAAGTTATCGCGTAACACCCATTTAAAAACATTATAATTCTATATTTCTGTACTTCTATTTTTGACTGTCATTCTTTTTAACGTGAATTTTTGTGTAAGCTGTGGGTACCTATAATTAAGTTAACATTTTTAGTAATCAAAGACATTTAATATTAATAGACCGGACAAAGCAAACAAACATTTTGATCCTAAACTTATTACCAATTGGTAATAAGTTACTCAATCTAGTGTCACACCACGTCACGCATCCGTACAAGACATTTGACATACCGTTGACTTTTGAGATCAAAATGTTTATATGAAACGTTTCCCAATGACCGCTCTATAACCTATTACTATATTTAAATGTCTCTGTTAGTAATTAGTTATGTAAGTTTGTATGTGTTTGGAATGTAACTTGTTGGTGTCTCTAAATAAATAAAACAAAACAAAAATACGCGTCGAATTGAGAACCACCTTTTTTGAAGTCGGTTGGAAAGTATTATTTAATAAAATAGAGTCTCAAGTAAAAGATGACAAACACACTCGCTGTTTCAATTACAGAGGTAACTATGACGATATAATGTAGAGAACGAATAGCAGGTTTGCTTTAATCGGAAAAGTGTCAGGACGTCAGCACGAGCTCCAGCTATGGAGGCTAGTTAAGAGGGTATGCTGTGGTCAAAGCGCCCATACAAACGTAGTCCAGTCATATTTTGAGTATTAAGCTATGAAAATCTATGAAATTTTCAAGACACAATCTAGAAACAAATATCTGTGTCGGTGGTGAGTCAGATTTTAGTTTAAATATATACTTCCAGAGTTACAGGGCGTCCAAGTATTGTATTTTTCGGTAATAAAAACCCCAACTTTGAACCTGTTTTACAAGAGTATGAATCAATTTAGAACAATTTGGAAAAACCACCGACATCTGAAATTTCATTAGTATACTGTATTGAAAAAATGGCTACATAATATACTGTATCCTTCAAATGATCCCTGGACTACGAAACATCCAAATAACGGGTGGATAACTTCGCGTAGTGTATGCTGTCTCGCCGTACGCGCTCGGGTAGGATAGGGCTCGGAGAGGGACAGCTATAAAACAATGCAACCTTGAACGCGGCCACGTGGTCTTACCAACATAGCCTCTTAATTATCCAGGTAATACAGTAATTAATTGGTATTGCGACAAGATTCGCCCTTGACGTGTTCTTACGCAACTCTGTGACATCCACCCATGCATACTTAACAACGAACCGAAACCTGCTGATCTAGATTGGGTCCGCGCGGCTTCTAATCCGGTCCGGCAGCCCGCACCGCCCACTGACTGACACCTCACATATTTAATTACAATAATTTAGGCCTCTTTCCACATATCTTGTTGGTTTAAGCTTCATTATTGAATCACTTTTTTTACTGTAGATAGATCAACTCTTTGCCACGATTTCGTGGCCTGCGACGGTGCGCGTTGGTCTAGAAGGTTCCTGTTCACAGATTATATCTTTGTAGTAATACAGGCGCCAGCAGTGCGTTCCACTCCCTGTCTGTACGCATGATACAGTTAGCAGCGGATCGCTCAGTGCTAGACATAGCTATGTCGACTGTGTACTGGTGGAGCCATGATGCTCGTCTGTCAGATCGGTTCTTGCATGCCGATGGCGGAGTCAACAGGAATAGAATAGCGAGCACTCTACACTCCACTGGCTTCTGTCGACTCCTTCTGCGTGCAGTTCACAAATTATTTCTGAACACTCTTCAATGACATAAATGAAATTTGTTTTTGCGTATAATTGGCACATAATTGTATAAGGCCGCGGGTTGGAAAGCAGCTGCCTTTCATATCGTTACCCAACAGTGATATTACACTGCTGTTTAGGTAACATGGCTGTAGCTAGCCTATGCCCTACCACCAACCAAACCTGGTACCGATAGGGCACTTAATGGGAATCGAATCGTGATCCACCCGGATCGTTAATCCGAGCGAGTAGCTGCTAGGCCTCGGAGTCGGTTAAAACCTAACGGTCTTTGTATGGTAAGCGAGCGCGTCTAGAAGTCTTACTAATGATGCTCTGGCTCTGATACCTTTAATATCGTTACCCAACAGTGCTAGTGTCACGGAGCTAAAGGAAATAAAGGAAAGAGAGAGGTGTATCCATCTATCCCCTTCGTGTCGGATATTGACAAAAGACTACCGTAGAAAGCTCTCGAATACTCGCATGAGGATTGTCAAGTGCGAAAGGGACACCAATTCAATCCTTCGTGTCGAATACTCTGCAACGTTCCTGAAAATTCTAGACTGAGGGATCTAGAAACACTACGGGGTATATATAGGCGCGAGCCGAGCGTCGGAGACAGTTCAGTTTGAGTTGAGTTCACAGCGAAGAAAAGTGAAGAAACGAAAACTGGAACAAATTGTAAAGCGAAAGTACAATCGAGGTGGAAAAGTGTTAGTGTACTAGTGTGTCACGTGGTGTCAGTATCGACAGATCGGCGTCAGTAGTGTTCAAGGACTCTGTTCGTGGAATCCAGGGACGGACTCAGTGCAGACAATTCGGAACTAGTGAGACAGGGACGTACTCTGTTTGGGGGGACCCGTGATTTTGAAGATTGGTTTGTGGACTTGTGTTACCAATAAATTCCGGAACTTTGGACTTTCTTTCTCTTCAATCTACGAACCCTGCAAGCTCGTAACACTATTAACACTGCTGTTTGCCGGCAGACTTAGGTAACATGGTGGTAGCTAGCAGGCGGACATAGAAAATGCCCTACCACTAATTAAACTAAGAACTGGAGAATCGAATTTGGGTTTCGTGGATTGCGAGTCGAATTGTATAGCTTCTGCACATAGAAGGTGTGTAATTAAATGCATGGAAGACATCTTTGTAGACACTGGAAGGTGCCTCTATATTATAGTTTGACATAAATTAATGAGATGACTTGTGAATTATTTAATGACAAAATTATTAACATTGTACTAATTGACATGCGATGTAAACTGTTTTTTAACAATTAAATTCCTTATTAGATATGTTTATAATATGTGCACACCTGTGGACAGGTTACGTACATCGAACTAATTGAAATTACTATCTAAACACCGTGTAAAACAATGTACTTGGCAAATAATTTTTTTCTTTTCTTTCCTGTTCACCCTTGACAAATTCAACTACTGACATGAACAGAGTGATATTTATTAGATTCCCTGGATATTTAGGTCGTAACTAATATAAAATGTTTATGTATAATCTTAGACATGCAGATTGTACCTCTAGCTTTGTGTGGACAGACGTCGTCGGTCCGGCAATGCGTGCCACCCCCAACTCACAAGGTCGAGTTGATTGTCCAATCTTGTGTAGTGTCGGTTCGCACGCGGCGCCGGGCGCACGCGTCTCGTGTTGCGAGTGGTAACATAGATAAAACGTGTTGCGATGTTATATAGAGGAGTGATCTCTGAGAGTGTTTGGATGCTGTGATGGACCGCAGTGATGTGATTGTGTGATGTGGAGACAAATGATCTCGTAACATTGTGCAATATACGTGCAGCGTTAATTAGAACGATTAATTGAGATATTGTCTAGTAACTTGTTAAATAAACTTGTTTGATCATTAAACCCTTAAGTAAAAGTATTATAGTGAAGGAATTCCAAAAGTGGGTTTCGTATAAAAGTGTCAATTTACGCCATTTAAATTTTTCCCCATGGTACGATTTATGTGAGAAGCTCCTCAAAATACCAGACATTTACTAAGAGTTTCGATTATCATCAGCCAGAAAACGTCCACCGCTGGACATAGTCCGCCACGGTACGCCTCACCGGATAGGTACACTTTTCCCGGCATATGGTCGACACTCCAAAACTGCTACACCCCATCGTTTGACCGTTCTGGGAGCGATGTGTCGTGCCCAGCAGACTAGAGGACCTGTCACAAATGATTATTCTAACTCACCTAAGCGTATAAAAAAGGGAAAACAGGTTTTTCGGGGCAAACCGCTTGATGTAGAACCTCGTTGAAATGTCGATTCATTTGATTGTGTAGTCTACCACTGAGGAAGGTAAGGTAGGTAGGTAGGTAGGGATTACATTTGGCCGTCATCTCCTCTGATGATACGTGAGCATGCACCCAGAAGCGACACACTAAATGATGCGCCAGCACTGCCGCCTTTCATACTGTAATTGGCTAACTATATTTGATTGTTATTTATATTACGTTATATTATGTTGTCTCTCATTATTTGTTGTTATAGCGGCCATAACAATAGAAGGGGTGAAATTAAATGCATGGAAGACATCTTTGTAGACACTGGAAGGTGGACAGATTCAATGCTGACATGAACAGAGTAATGTTTATTAGATTCCCTGGATATTTAGGTCGTAACTAATATCAAATTATTCGATTATTTTAATATTGGACATACTATTTTAACTTAGAAATTAGACATCATTCATAATTGTAATTTAAAATATAGACTGATGGTCTGGATTAAATGATTTTCATTTCATTTCAACTGTTTCTGTATAATCTTAGACACGCAGATTTGTGTGGATATAGACTATTACAGACGTCGTCGGTCCGGCAATGCGTTCCACCCCTAACTCGAGTTGATTGTTCAATCTTGTGTAGTGTCGGTTCGCATTCTGTGAAAAATTCAAGTGTCTGCCTAATACGGTTCAAAAAATATAGAGAGGATGGACGGACGGACGAACGAACAGCAGAGGTTTAGCAACAAAACCACTTACCGCCACTTGCCACTTACATCACTGTATCAGCCAACAATGCGGAAGGCTATCACAACCAATCGTCATGAAATTCGTCATCTAAGACGCACCTGTCCCATTTCATGGAAGAGGACATGTGATTTGTATCTCGTTACATTTAGAGTTTACCGTGGGATAATAACTGGTGTCCACTCGTGGACCTGGTTGCTGGCCTACTAATCGAACGGAAGTAGCAAATAATGATTATGGTTTTAGGTAATAGCTTTTTGTTTATTGAATTCACTCGAAAAGTTTTTTATCATTTCATACCCAATGTGTGCCCAACGGGGCCATATTGCTATGGCTCTGCTGTCCGTCTGTCCGTATGTCACAGCGGTATATTTTGAACCTTTATAGGTAGACACTGGAAATTTTGACAGATGTGACAATAATCTGTCACTCGAGCTGATCTGACCCAGGAGTCAGGAGCTGGGTAGAAGCATCTCAATACCAGAGTACCAGGTTGCCATGAGTGCAAGGGAGCGTGCTATGTCGTTTCTGTATCGCAGGTTACCTCCTAGCAGACTACTGAATCGTCTGTTGAAGTACCAGGCGCTCATAGACAGCAGAAGTTGTAACTTGTCTCTGGGGCTCTATTTTTGATTCGCTCTACGCGCCGCGAGCGCTCGTTTTCTACTGATTTTCGTTCGACTTACGAAATTTGGTATTTTTGAATCGCTCTTCTGCAACGAGTGGTCGGGACCACTCTTTGCGGAGGCGAGCGATAGACTAAACGTCATTGTCGAACACTGACATTACCACTTATTGACATTGAACTTCTATGTACTTTGCATTCCGTTTTCCTTGCATGAATTACCGGTTTTATTTTTCTGCGTAAAACGGATAAAATTAAACATTTAAAGTTATATCGGCAACACCTGAGGCGAATGATTCAAAAATACGGTCGAACCTGTTTTCATTCGACTTGTAGTCGATCGTGACTTAAGTCGTGTGCGACGAAGCTATGTCACACGAGCGAACCAAAAATAGAGCTCCTGTATTTAAAATCTACATATATGAACTCCGCTCTCCACTCTACTGCGTTACTGACAAAAGCGTGTGTTTAGTTTTTTAAACTAGAATTATTAAATAATTAAATTAATAGTAAGTGACGGCATCCATGACCTAGTAGTTGCTTAGCTAATGATAACACGCAGGTCGCAGGTTCATCTCCGGTGGGGGTACCTTGCACAAATATGGCCGATAACAGACACGGGTCACGTGGCTTACGTGTAAGCAGGCTTGACGCCGAACTATGGCCTTATCGTCATCACGTGAGATAAAGCCAAGTGAAAACTATACTACTAATGTCCCTTTTTCACGACGTAACGAAGAGGCTGATTGACTGGATTTTTGCATGGAGATAGCTAAAGGATCGGAGAAGGATATAGGATACTTTTTTTATCACAAACGAACAAGCACTTCCCGTACATGAACATTGAAACACTAAACTCGGCGCAATAATTTCAAGGACTATTTTGACAGTACATCTGACACAAACGCTGACACAGTTCACACAGTGTGCTTCTGATAGATACACAATTTCATTTAATATTGTCATGTGTACATCACTATTTCAAACTAAACAACTTTGTCCACACTTTTCTACACACTTATGTCACACTGGTCCGTGTAATTCTGGCGGTGACTTTAGTTCGACAACAAACAAAACGACAAAAATACAGTTCGTAAAAAACTGACAAATATCAGCCATTTTTGACTTTTCGACCAACCAACGGGCATTATGGGCAATGACATGACATTTGTCAGTTTATTGCGAATTGTATTTTTATGAAACAGTACCCTGTGCATCTACCATGAGTTTACGCAGTCAATATCGCTCTGTCCTTGTCACCCACATAGTATTCGATATACGTTATCGTCTGCGTAAACTCATGGTAGACGCATTGGTTTTCATATGTATACCTAGACAGAGTCGATAGTGTGTCGCCCTCATTCGCGCTTTTCTACATTTCTCCGCAACTATACAATAATTTCAAAAACCAAACCTGACTTATCGTAGCCATATATTGATATATCGATGGTGTGCAGTTACTAAGTTACCACTTGAGGCGGTTCTATTTAAATCATCATCAGCCTATATACGTCCCCACTGCAGGGGCTCAGTCCTACTCTCCTACAGAGAGTGTATGGGACATAGTGCACCACGCGGGACCAGTGCGCATTGGTAGACTTCACATGCCTGTTCAAGACATGCAGGTTTCCTCACGATGTTTTCCTTCACCGTTAAGCAATCGGATAATGTACTTGAATTGAAAAACAACTCATAGGTACACAGCTGGATTCGAACCCGGAACCCTCAGATTGAGAGTTCCGCGCTTTATCCATTGCGCCACCGACTCTTGCTATTTAAATATGAATCCATAAAGTATCGATGAACCGTAAACCAGCAAGGACTGCAAAAAGTCCAGTTTAGTTTCTGGAATTATTGTATAAATGCGGAGAAATTTAAAAAAGAACGAATGAGGGCTCCACTGGCGCTGTATGGAGTCTTAACTGATGCAATGATCGAAACTTAATTGACTGATAATTGACTAAACTGTATATCAATTATCCCGCTCACATGACGTATGGCGCATGACATGACTACTGATCGCTCGCTGGCTCGTTGTCTCTACACAGATGCGTTGACGAATAAAAACCGTCACAGCGCGCAGTAGGGTTCTATAGTTTCGTTAGCAGAATTGCTATTCCTACTAAAGAAGCCTTCACCTACTTTGTCTCCTTAAAAAAACTCTCGAGACAATTTAAACAATAGAACAACTAAAAAAACAGTACGCAGAACACGGAGCTCTACATATACGAACCAAAAATTAAATTTGAAACCAGTGAATTCAATTTAGAAGCTCCCTACGCAATAATTTCATTTTATGCCGAAAATGTCTAACATCAGCTGATAGTCTTCAAACTACTGAATCGATTTTTACCGCAAAAATACATGCGTTCATCGGAACAAATACCAAGGGTCCATAAACGCGTCTCGTCCGTCGTCGCGTCGTCTCGGCCTGTGCGCACGCGCATCCATCTTGTGTAATGATCACAACACACTGCAGTGTGCGTGTGCGTGTCGGGTCGGACCTTGACATTGTCGCACTTGGCATTATATCAACACGACACGTTGCTGACGTCTGACGTCACAACACAACAAACAAATCTTCTTTAATTAAACAGCTTCCCTTCTGCCGATGTACTATCGACAAATTTCCCGCCTGACCACCATTAGGACCAGTTTCGCATAAAGTCGTGGCTCTGATTTCCGCCTTGTTAGTTTTTTGGGATACATCATAAAACTATAAAAACAAGAAAGCATTGTAGTATTTGTGCAAGTCCCGCAAGTTGGACGTCACATTGATGCATTATAAAATGACCCTAAACTATAACTAACTACTACAATGAACCCTAACAAGTCATAAAAACTCATAAATAAGCGTTTTCGTCTCTCCTTGTTGAATAAAAGAAAAGGCGGGTCGCGGCTAAGATCGACACATGCAAGCAACTTGGTTTTGAAACTGATCAGGCGGGAGCTTTGTCGATATTACATGTCATACCATGGAGGAGGACTGGGCCCAGCAGTGGGCGGCTCCCGGAT
This sequence comes from Carcina quercana, assembly GCA_910589575.2. Taxonomy (NCBI): domain Eukaryota; kingdom Metazoa; phylum Arthropoda; class Insecta; order Lepidoptera; family Depressariidae; genus Carcina; species Carcina quercana. The sequence goes on from OU342453.1 coordinate 7,478,979, forward strand.
GATGATGATGATATTTTCAAACAGACATTCACTTCCTACAATCAATTTTATTAATTGAAAAATGTGTTTGCAGTGGTGCTTCATCTCGCCTGATGGAACGTGACGATAGAGGTAGCTAATCAAGCTGCTGAGGCGCTGGCATTGCCACCAACCAAACTAAGTACAGACAGATACCCCCTTCATTCGATGCGACAGTTGGATGGAATGCGTGCTCACCAAGAGGCTATGATATCTTTTGACAGTTGCCAAATCTTATAAAACAGACAATTTTGTAGTAAACTAACATATTGAAAAATAATAATGATTAGTAATCCATACATGTACATTGTGATAAATTAGTTTCCTCTAGTGTATCCCACGGGTGTGGGACAGAGTAGAACCTACCCGTTGGATAGGTTGGTATCACATGCGTGACATCATCTCAGAGTTTTTATATTACAAAAAAATACAAAATATTTATTGAGTAAAACAATTGGATTAATATGTTGTAGCCATTCAGTCTGGTTTGGTTTCTGGTTTCTTGGAGCTATAACTCGAAATGGTATTCGTATTGAGTCAATTTAAAATTTGCAATTTTGTCCATTTAACTTGTGCTAGCATTATTAATTACACAGGTTTGCGATGAAGAAGTTTTTTGAATAACTTCAAGTCTAACGTGCTTATATTAATCTACATACGAGTATTGCAAATTTAAGCTTTATTTGTCACCTTTTTTTTCACTTAACGTTATCCCCCTCCTAATGCTTCTTAATAATAAACTTCTGTTGCCACAATCTTTTAAAATAGAACAGCTGGCTTTGATAAGTAATTACCTAAAGATAGGAGACGAAATTATAGTGTCGCGAAATAAATATCATTAATTTACAACTTTATAGTTAGCTACAATAGCAGTTACGCAGCTAATGGTTCATAAATGGCGCTTTAAACATTTGTTGAAAGAAAGTGTTTAAAAAGTAAATTGTGATTCACTGTGAAGTTGTATGTTAATGATACTCATTTCGCGACATCACAATCTGATGTACTATTTTAGATAGTTACTGCACAAAGCCAGCTATTATATTTAAAAAAATTACGGCAACAGAAACTTTTGTACAAATAAAATTGTCAGTCCTGTGTAATTGAGTCGTGTAATCCGTCGTGTTGTGCGTGCGCGGGCGCCGGCGGCAGGTGGTGTGCGGCCGCGCGCGTGTAACACGAGCCGCGCGCGCGCAGGGCACGCGCCGTGTAATGTTGCCAGTCAATCACTGTTGCACACGCAGCGCAGGCACTTGATGCATCGTCGTGTGCATTACATTTAGACAGTGTTCAGTCGGAGTCGGGCACGGTGCTGGCAAGTGGCAGTAGAGAGATACTGTAAAGAAAAGGACGTAGCTCGGCGTAAGAGGTACTCGTATGAAAGAAAGAAAGAAAAAATGTATTTGCCAAGTACATAGTTTGTTTACACGGTGTTTAGATAGTAATTTCAATTAGTTCGATGTACGTAACCTGTCCACAGGTGTGCACATATTATAAAAATATCTAATAAGGAATTTAATTGTTTAAAAATATACAATTAGTACAATGTTAATAATTTTGAACTATGGGGTTCAAACCAAGAAAAAAGCCAGAATACGTAGAGTAGACGCATATAATAATAATAAACTGGATGATACAGCTTAGGTATATGTGTAGACTGGGTGGGTACAGGATTCTTCTCATAACTGTATTCTTTATGTTCAACTTTATATCAGAGCCGCGGACACATACAAGTCCATCCTCGAACTGACAATGTCACTCTAATGGGCGTTCTATATTTTAAAGCATTAAAAATCAGCGATCCCGCCAACCAGCATACGCATCCACGGAGATCATCACTATGTATCCCGACTGCTCTACAATACTCTAGATTCTCACGGATGGGTGCGTGGTCGACACCAGAGAACTTACTTCCCATCGGTTATCTGTTCCTGAAGCGATGTGGCCTGCACATTGCCACTGCAGCTCACTGATAGCTAGCTACCTCCATGTTGCTTTCGTCTGCCGTATGAAAGGCAGCAGAGACAGCGTTTGTTAGACATCTGTAAGTGATGCGAGAGGTGCGTTACCCGACCGCGTACTGTTGCATTAAACTTCACTTGACCATCTCAAACAGTACACATTACTTCCGCATCACTCATGGCAGGTACGTTCTGCACCGCTCACTCGCATCTAGCGCGGCGCGAGCGACAAGGCGCGCTGCGTGGGCTCGGATACTCCCACAAAATCATGAAACTTACTGCTGCTATGTTACTGAAATGTAACAGTATTACTAAGAAGATTGGGCTTACATTCTACGTTCTTTAATTCCGAGCAAGTGATGTTTTGAGATCAAGTCTTATGACTATAGCAAAAGTAATGTTTGCGCTGTCGCATGGCAGCGCGCGGCGCGCATTTCAGGTTTCGAGTGATGCGTAATGGTTCGAAGTGACATCACGCGGAAAAAAAAAGAATGACATATAACATAATTTAAAAGCACTGTTTTGCTCATGTGTAATATCTCTGTTGTCCCATTGAAGATATATCTGTAGTGGTAGTGTCGACCGCAGCCACATGCCCCCCCCCCCCCCCCCGCGTCCAGTACACGGATCATGTTACATGAAGAGACTACATCGGCCGTGGGGCGACTACCGATCGTGTTGCGTAAACGGATTAACTAAAACTTTTGGACACGGAGTCGTGTTAGGACAGCGCGCACAGCATGTGGTTTGAGCGTTCTATTCTGTGTCACTCGTGGAGAGTTCGCTTCTCAACTTGCGGAGAAGACCAAACCGAATTCTTCTAAGACATTTTTCTTTTTCAAACCTTTTATCGCTACTATTTTTGCAGTTGGAATATGGCTACAGTTTACAACTGCAAATCCAATGCGAGTAGCACTGCCAGGAAAACAATAGACAAACCAACGTGTATATATTCTATAGACTTCATACTGTCGGTGCTTAAAGTCATGAGCGCAATGTTAAATAAAAAATAAATTTCAATTTTTGACTTATCACAGTTTGACATAGATTTTTCTGCCAACCTATTCACTATATATTTTTTTATTTCGTGATCACCAGCCTATACACGTCCCCACTGCAGGTCTCAGTCCTACTCTCAGTGTATGGGACATAGTGCACCACGCGGGACCAGTGCGCATTGGTAGACTTCACACATACCTGTGAATTTCTTCTCAGGAGTGTGCAGGTTTCCTCACGATGTTTTCCTGCACCGAAACGCCAATGGTAATGATTGTTATCATTCGTACATAAATAACAAATTGTAACTCATTGGTAAGAGCCAGGATCGAACCCAGACCTCGATAGTTCAAGGACTGACGCTCTACACAACTGAGCTACCACGGCTGTTTTAACATACTTGGTATCAAATAATAATAATAATAATAATAAAATGTTTATTTATTTTCTCACAGTGACACCTTACACCTTATACATAAAATAAATAATAGACAACATAAGTCCTACAAGGTAGGTGTACCTGTGAGAGTCTGGTGCCTGAGATAGGTGTGACCCTGTGTTACAGGACACCAGGCTCTCACCCACGGCGCTTTAGAGCTACGTATAAACATATTATTACAGCTAAGAATATAAAATAACTTATCTATATATGTTTGTATACCATATCTAGTCTATGTGATGAATGAAGTAGTGAGTAAGAATGTGTGTGCGTGTGTGTGTGCGTGTGTGTTTGTTTGTGTGTGTGTTTGTGTGTGTGTGTGTGTGTGTGTGTGTGTGTGTGTGTGTGTGTGTGTGTGTGTGTGTGTGTGTGTGTGTGTGTGTGTGTGTGTGTGTGTGTGTGTGTGTGTGTGTGTGTGTGTGTGTGTGTGTGTGTGTGTGTGTGTGTGTGTGTGTGTGTGTGTGTGTGTGTGTGTGTGTGTGTGTGTGTGTGTGTGTGTGTGTGTGTGTGTGTGTGTGTGTGTGTGTGTGTGTGTGTGTGTGTGTGTGTGTGTGTGTGTGTGTGTGTGTGTGTGTGTGTGTGTGTGTGTGTGTGTGTGTGTGTGTGTCTGTGTGTGTGTGTGTGTTAGATGGTGCTTTTTTGGGTAATGATATATTTACATGTATTAACTTTGTATATTAACTATTTCGGTTTGTAATTGAAAGTAGTGAATAAATATTATGTAACAACTGCTAATAGATCTTCCGTGGCGCTATATCCCAGTTCCGTTAACCAGTCAGTGAGCTTTTTTTTACATGTATATTTCGGTAAACTGTAGATTGATAATGTTGTGTTAATCCTATTATAGAGAAAACTGCCCAGAAAACAGAAGGAACGCCGGGCGAAGGTTGTATTGTACCGGGTAGTTTGACATACCGTTCCAAGTCTCCGTCTATTTATTTGTGTGCTTGGGTCGTACGTGAGAGTTGCATGTTTCCTTAGAACTGTGGCTCTTATGAAGAGCTGCCTAACACTGAGTACGTCCCATAGTTTGTAGAGTTCATCGGTAGGGAACAGGAAGGGTAAGAATGCACTTACTTTAAGTATAGCTCTCTGTGCTCGTTCTACCTTGATAAGGTGAGTTTTTGGAGCCCCGCCCCAACAGGAGATACAATACCCTATAACAGATTGACATAAAGCAAAGTAGACTTGTTTTATAACTTTTTGGTCGGCAATATGTCTAAGACTCTTGTATATAAATATCATTTTTCTGAGTCTACCACTGAGTGCATTTATTTGAGGTTGAAAATTGAGAGCTTTGTCAATTTGTAATCCTAGATATCTTATTGAGTCCACCTGTTGGAGCTGATAGCATGTACACTTAGAAGTATAGGGAAATTGACATGTATGTGCAGTTAATGAGAGTGAAGAGGCAGGTGGTTGATGCCTAATGGCAAACGAGATATATTTGGTTTTTTGGGCATTGAGGGTAAGCAGGTTTTCGTGTAGCCAATTGGTAACTGTGTTTAGACCAGATTGTGCGCTCTCATATACCTCTTCCCAGGTATTACCACTAAACATAAGAGCTGTATCGTCCGCAAAAGTAACAATCTTGCCATTTGGAATTTTCATTTGACATAAGTCATTTATATATGCCAGGAATAAGGTAGGACCTAGAATACTGCCCTGGGGGACACCATAAGTTATTGGTAGCTCGGTACTAGCCCATTGATTGACCTTCACTAGTTGGTATCGGTTTGAGAGATAATCTTTAATTAGCTGGAGCGGAGTTCCTCTGATTCCCATGATTTCTAGCTTGCCTAGGAGGTTGGGGACGGAGATTGTGTCGAACGCTTTGGCCAAATCTAAGAATATAGTGAGGCTTTTCATTTTGTTGTCCAAGTTTGTTACAACGAACTCCGTAAGCACGTGAATCGCGTCTTCGGTTGATCTTCCCGCACGGAAGCCGAATTGTGAGGGAGATAAAAGGTTAAACGTTTCCAGGAATTTAACTAATTGATTATTTAATATTCGCTCTAGCAGTTTGGACAAGGACGGAAGAATAGATATAGGTCTATAATTTTGGACACAATCTCCCTCGCCCGCTTTGTAAATAGGTTTAATTAGCGATCGTTTAAGTGACAGGGGAAACAGCCCCTTAGACAATGAAAGGTTGCATATGTAAGTCACTGGTGGAACTAAAATGTCCTTGTACCTTTTAAGTAGCTCACCAGAAATGTGATCAAGCCCTGGCGCACAGTTACTCTTTAGTCCCAGTACTAGCCTTTCTACCTCTGTCTCGTCAGTTGGTAAGAAAACAATTGAATTCGAGTTCCACACCTCATTCGAGTATCTTGTTGTAGAGGTTCTGTGATTGGAATCGGCCAGGATCTTTTCTGCTAGATTTTTGCCTACACTCACAAAGTACTCGTTTATGGCATTGACACTCGCTTGTGGATTGGACGTAGATATCAATTTATTCGATGGGTCTGCTTGTTTGGCAGGATAGGTTATCTTTTTAATGGATTCCCATAGTTTTTTCTTGTTAGAAACGGAGTTTAGTATTTCCATCTTTTCATACGCGCGCTTTGCTTTTTTAAGTAGGTTGTTACAGTAGTTCCTATATCTTTTGTACACTAAGTTTATTAAGTCATCATAAGGTTTCTTTTTGTGTTTCTTATGAAGGTAATCACGATGTCTCATGCATCGCAATAAGCCTAATGTTATCCATGGTTTAGCAATCTGTTTCCTTCTTGGTATAGGAATTTCAGTGGTGTTGTTAAGAATATTAAGAGTAATGGATTTAATAAGGTAATCAGTAGCTAGGTTAACGTTTGTCATTTCATAGAATGCGTTAAAGTCAATTTCTTTCATTGATGTGTCCAACCCCTCAAAATTTATTCTTTTTTGCATTTTACATGGGTTGTAGGTGCCAAAAGGTTTGATGCTGCTTAGATAAAGTATGACACTGTCATGATCAGTGACCGAAGTTTGAGCGACGTAACAATAAGCTTTTAGGTTTGTTTTTAGTATTACATGGTCCAAACAAGTAAGGTTGTGTGTCGGGATAGTACTAGCTGCTAATAGGCCATGAATGGCTAATAGATTCAGATATTCCGTTGACCTAGTATCTGTGGTGTTATCTGAGATGTCTATGTTTATGTCCCCTATCAATGCAACATTTTTATAATTGGATGTGTTTGAGAGTAGCAGGTCTAGCGATTTGATGAATTCCGTTGTGTTTTTCTGTCCAGGTGGCCTGTATATAGCCAATATAATAGTGTCTTGTTTTATCTTTAACAAGAGGCAATTTGAATCAGCAAGTAGTGGCTCTTCTATGGTCACATCTAGAGAATTGTTGTAATAAACAACGACACCTTCATTTTGGGTATAATTTCGGTCTGTAGCGCTGAAGTTGTAGTTGTCAAGTGGTGGAATATAGTCGATGGACTGTAGCCAGCATTCTGTCATAACTATAATATCCCACGTGACCTTTGAACGAACTAAAAGTGTAGCGAAGTTAGGCATATTACATTTGATGCTTCTGATGTTTTGCGAAAGTATTTTCAGCGTATGTCGTGTGTTTGGAATAAGTATATGAGAGTCTTCTATGTCGCATGTTGCTGTATAGGCCACTGAGAAGGTATCTAGATCATTATCTATTCTATCATAGTCTTTATTTATATTATCGTATTTTATTTATAGAGTGACCATTGTGATTACACAGTAATGTTAATTTAACATTTAAAATGATATACATACGGTTAGTTAATGCTCCTGACAATTTTCTTTGAATATAACACAAATATTTATCTGTTCCTAAGCACCACGACAGGTGTGAGTTGTATGTGTAGTGTAGTTTGGTTATAGTAAGGGTAGTGTTGGGTTTAAGTATGTGAGGGGAGGGGTATGATTTACAGTAATTATAGATGTTAACTAAAACTAGTCATTTAAGGTTCGTAAGGTCTTCTTCCTCGTCTATGCGTAGAGCTGTGCCTCCCTCTTCTTTTCTCATGTAAATTTTCCCGAACGACGTCCAGCAGCCATAGAATCTATTTGTTCTCGCGTGTTCTCTGGCTAAGAAAAACAGTCGTCTTGCTTTTGCAGTGAGACAATCAGAAATATAAATGGTCCGAGGCGGTCCTTCGATACTGATATGGTTAGTGTTTAGAGGGGGCAGTTTCTGGCTTTTATTGTTCTTGTTGAATGCTATTGCTGACTTTATAAGCTCCGTCTTTCTAGCAGTTGTAGTAAATTCCACGATAATAGATTCCATTTTTGATTTAGTGCGATAAATATCTCGAATCTCATGATCTAGGATATTATTTTGCGGGATTAGGATATCATTTATCTTTTTGAGCACACTAGTCAGTTGATCCTTAGTATCACTACGAAACTTAGGGACATTTCTAATTTCGATTGCAGTGGCTCGTGAGTTCCTTTCCATATATTCGATTTTTTGTTCAAGATTTTTTATTTGTTTTTTTTGGACTTGATTTTCGTTCTGTAAGCCCTCCATGCGGTAAATCACTTCGTCGTATTTATCGGAAAGGAATTCTATAGTTTTTTGGATGTCCGAGTTTTGATCTTTAATGGTCGTAACAGTTTGAAGTAGGATTTCAAGTTTCTTGTCTTGCTTTGCTTGAAAATCGCTAAATAAAGTCCTGAGGTCCGATGTGATTGACTGCCCTGAATTTTCTCCATGCTCACCAAAAGTGCGTTTTGATCTTTTAGTAATATTGTCTGAATCTTGAGCAACATGTGATGATCGATCTGAATCGTAATGTTGGAGCAATTCGCTAACTAACTCGTTTGAAGAGTTTTGCGGTGTTTGTTGTAAAGCCATTATCGCACAATAACAATTGCCTGCCCGTATTAAAGACGAGACGATGAGTGAACCTGTTCTGAGTAGCGCGTCAACGCACACAGTGACTGGGTGGAGTTGCGCGTAAACACACACGAGTGCGCTTGGAGCGTGGTCTTGTAGCGTGTATAGAGTAACGTATGATTGTCTCTGTCTATTTATTTAATCGACTACTCACACAATGACTGTAGACTCTTCACGGTTGATATGCACTCCTGGTACTCGTGACTATTTTATGTTCACTAATTTTTGTTTTAAAAGATTGAAATAAATATGCGCGGTGTTACTTGTACACGTCTGAGCTCCTCAGCGGTCCGAGGGAGAGGAATACTTTCAACAATGAAACATTTTTCTTATTACTATTATTTGAGACAAGGGTGGTGGTCTACCGCGCCCAACCACTCACTGTGACCTTGATAGATCTATTGTGAGTCTATCTATGTCACAATATTTGTTGAGTCTTCTTTAGTTAAATTTCGGACCGACATGTTTTCGAATTTACCTCTAGAATTTATGTATTTCTGCCACCGTCAGCCTTGTCAACAATTCTTTTTAATGTTTCTACCGTTACCTCTGGACATACTTCTTATATTTCTGGTTCAGCTGTACTTGTTACGTAACCTTAGCCAAAGAAAATACATATCTCATTTGATCTCTTCGTTTAGAATCAAAGTAACACGAAATCTGTTATATCTAAATGACATTCAATTGAAATGAACTAAACAGTGACAAAACAAACGTAAGATAATAAAGACAAGAAATGAACGGGACTCGCTTCCGTTGTTAATATCGTCGGCCATGTTTAAACGGTTCAGCTCACTGCGGTTGAAGCGCGAAGAGAAACAGCAAGTAATTCAACGCATCAACAAGAAAGATCTGCTACCTGATAACACCAGCAAGAAGGAACAGCAGTCCAACGGCATTAAAAATCAGATACAGTATGCTAGCAAAGATGATAAAGGTCCTGCGAACAACAAAAATGAATTGCAATCTGTTAAAGAAGACGATGCACTTTCCCCTGAAGGCAAGAATGAACAGTCTAACAACATCGAAATTGCGACTATTCCATCCAACAACAAGAATGAATCGAAATCCGTTAAAAAAGATGACAGACTTTCGCCTAATAACAACAATGAACAGTCTTCCAACATCAAAATTGCAACTATTCCATTCAACAACAAGAATGAATCGAAATCCGTTGAAAAGCATGATGGAATTTCACCTAACAAGAAAGATCAGTCTAACAACATCGAAATTGACAAACAAACTGTTATCAACAAGAATGATAAATACTCCTCTAACGATACTAAAAAGGAAAGTAGCAATCGTGAAGAGGATCATTTCAATAGCAACAACAAACCTTGTGCCAACGGCAGAGCTCTACGCCGAGTTGAATCACTGCGAGAACAAAAGAACTTACAAGTGCCTCTTAGAAAGAAGTTTGACCAAGAGAGTGCTAGCAAGAACGAGCAGTCTCCCAACAAGGATAATGGTCTTAGAGTGTCTCTGCTGCGCCGTATCGGGTCTCTGAGAGTGCGCGGGCGCGGGGAGGAGGCCCGGGTTAGGGTCCTGCAACGACAGATAGTTGAGAAGTACGCTGCCGTTGAGGACTGCTCCGATGATCTTCCGGAGCCCGACACGGCGTACGATGCTTCCGTGTACTTCATTGACGATGTCGCCGATCCTTGGAGGAAGAAAGGTTTGTTTCCTTTAGAAATGTTTGCACTCGCCACATCTCAAGTATAAAAAATTCCAACATGCGATCTAGACGAAATATTTTTTATTTATGGAATGTTTTTATTGTGTTTACACATCACCAGCAGCCAGGAAACGTCAACTGCTGAACAATTGGACAGTCCTCCTTTACGGTACGCCACATTGCATCCAGCGAATCCCCGCGACCTTAACTAGGTCTGTTAACACAAGAATGAACTATGCCTAATACAATGTCAAATGTAGAGGTACATTTATCTGCCCCATCAAAACCTTTACAAAGTTCGAGTATCTGTCGGAACTGTCCAAATTTCCCGATCAATCTCAGTCAAACGGCCTCAGAAGCGTGGCGACGTCACTTTTTGCTTGGGATCTCCAGAGTTTAGGACTCAGGTCAGTGCGTCTTGGTTTTGAGTTGAATGGTTTAAGGAAGCTACATGGTTTTATCAGTCAGTCAGAAATGTTATTTAAACATGCCCAAATGCCTGATTACTCGAAATATGTGATCTTATCTCTTAATAGTAGGAGAAGGTGACTAAGGTAAAAATACAGCTTTCCAAGTGCGGTAATTCAATATGACAAATACACTTATAAAATCCTAGGGGACTTGTATATCTGATGTCTAAAGAAGTCCTGATGTCTAGTCTATCTCAAACTTTTTGTTGTCTCCAGACGCCGTGGAGCGCGAGCGTCTCGCGGAGCACGCCCGCCTGCGCGAGCTGGTGACGCGCGGGGCGGATACCGGGGTGCTCCGTGCCCGGCTCGCAGCTCTGGGTCAACGCGCCCCACTCGTCGCCAACATGACGCCTGCTGGAGCCAACACGCTGCTCTACGTGTGAGTACTGCTTTAGGTTTCCTCGCGAAAGATACCTTCACCGAGAAGGCCTTGATTGTTGGAGAACTGACGCTCCGGCAACGTTGTATTCGCTTAGATTGCGCGCACCCCAGCTCCAGCAGAAAGCCCAACAACTTATTTGTGTTGTTGAAGTCCTCTGGGAGCGACTTCGGTATTGCTAGGTATTTTGCCCGCAGTGTTGCTACTCCTCCGCACTCCAGCAGGACGTGAGCAGCTGTCTCAACGGTCTCTCTCCTGCAACGTCATCGTTTACTTTGTTCTGATGCTCGGCTTGTCTGACAGTGCTAGCGAGGCGGGCCTAGCAGGTGCGGCTTCGGCGCTGCTGGAGGCTGGCGCGGACGGCCGAGCTCACCCAGTAACCAGCTACGGCCCCCTGTACATCGCGGCCTACCACGGACACCGCGACGTGGCCGCCTTGCTGCTCAGACACTTCCCGGAGGCTGTGCAGGTATGGCAAGCATGGACACATGGGTAGGCACCTTTGAGCACGGAAGGTTAAAAACCACTAGACGTCGGGAAAATTATGAATCTTTTGACGCGTGTTGTTTTGTTCAGCAAGAGACTGTGGAGAAGTGGCTTCCCCTGCACGCGGCGTGCATCGGGGGCCACGCGGGCATGGTGACGCTGCTGCTGGAGCACCCGTACCCCGCGCACGTGATGAACACGTACACGTGAGTATACGAGAGACTTGCAAACATTATCTGTTCAGCATTTGTTGGTTATGATGTCTATATCCTGATGATGATAATGACCTTCAGGGACGCGTCCGGTCAGCGCCAGTACAAGTTCGCGTTCGACGTGAACGCGCGGGACGCGAGCGGCCAGAGCGCGCTGTACGTGGCGTGCACGCTCGGGAACCTGGCGGTCGTGGAGGCACTGCTCAACTTCACACTGCCCGCAACCAGCAACACCAGCACCGCCGGTACCAGCGACAAGGTATATGACTTCTTACCGACCTCACACACCCTAGTGTCAGAGTTGTTGATCCGCCACAGTCCTCTGACATGTCTCATGTAGCTGCTACCTGTCGTAGATAGTAACCGGTAACGACGGATTAACGTGACCAACGAAGCACGGAACCATCTTACTGTGCAGACAATCACATGATTCAGCCGGCAATGTCCTAACCAAACTGGGGAGAGTCTCACAAAGTGATGGTTGACAATGTGCCGGAATCGAACCCGGGACCTGTGCGTGCGTTGCGCGTCTGAATTAATCGCTCAGACAACTACGACACGGAGGACATTATTTTTTGTGTTTTTGTTTTGTTTTGTTTTATGTATGTATACCAATGAGTAGGAGCCAGGTCCAGCTGAAAACCAGCGCTGTGGCTCTAGCTGCAGCACATGCTGAGCTGGTCGCCTTTTCGGCAACAAATTTTGTATTCCTTTCCTGTTTATGTATACTTATATTCTGTGCCGAATAAAGTCTTTTGAATTTGATGTTACTGTTCCTATCTTTACTGTTTCTGTTACTATCCATACTGTTTCTGTTACTATCCTTACTGTTCCTGTTCCTATCTTTGCTGTTACTGCTCCTATGTTTACTGTCACTGTTCCGCAGAGTCCATCGCCGCCCGCGCCGCCGGTGCTGAGCCCGCAGAGGGGCGGCATCTCGCTAGGGATCCACGCCATCGTGTCCAAGCTGACCGGCTCTGGATCTAAGGCCGTGAGTACTATGTTTGCATACAACATATCATAACTATTCGATCTCTGTGTTTTGAAAGATTACAGTCAGTCCCTATGGTTACACTTTGGGTACGGAACAATACAACATTGACGACCATCCATATCCTCTGCCACTGTGATGATCTTCATCACAGTAGGACACCTCGGAGGCCACACTGCCACAACGGACAGCATCAGGACCTCCAACTCCAGACCAATCTTACGGTTCATGACCGAAATTGCCCTTGGGGAGGTGATTTTGATCCATAGGGGACTGTCACAATAGATCTGCAAAGGTCGCAGTGACTTGCAGGACAGACGAACTGCACCCCTCATGTCCAAATATGTCACGGAACAATAAAACATTGTATTTTGACAGTTTGCTGTCTCTTATAACGCTTGTGATGTCACAGCAAGCCGTGGACAACAGCGAACGGGTGCGTCCGGTGCGCCCGGACGCGGGCCGCGGGCGGGACTCGTGCGTGGCGGCGTGCGTGCGCGGCAACCACGCGCGGGTGCTGCGCGCGCTGCTGGCGGCCGGCGCGAGCGCAGATGCGAGCGCGCACTGCGACCAGGTGACGTACAGCACAGACACATGACCGTCGTCATTAAAGTAACTTAGTTATTGTTATAGATGAATTGATACATTTTATTGGGATCGTTTTTATGATTTACCGATATTTGTAAACTTTTATGAATATTTTCATTTCATTCATTTCATTTCATTTTTGTTTGTATAAAGTCTCGGTGGAATCACTGGTTATTGCGACACAGGTGTTACCTACTGCAGTAATCAGAGATCCTCAACAAGCATAGCAATAACAAAAATATAATTAGGTCATTTTATGTATTTAAACAGTGTTAATAAACTTTTTATTATTATTATTCGTTTCATCCTTTTCGTTCGTGACAAAGTCAAAGTACTTTATCTGTAGAAATAGGTAAATTACAGTAAGATGTCGAATAGAGGTATATATCGCTATTTCTTATCTATTAGGCATACAAATAATACATTTATACAATTCAAAATTTCAAATAAGAAGTTAATAAGATTTAAATGACAACACATTACAATATACAATTCAAATGTCACAATAATAGTACGATAAATGAATATAAATGTTCATCCGTTTCTTTCGTGGCTGTCACAAGCACCATGTTCACTGAGCAGCTGAATTGAGGAGCTGGTGGGTAGTCCTACTGTTTACATTGTTAGGCACTACTATCGTTACTCACTGCAAACTTGACACACCGCGCTCACGGCGTCACTGAGTCTTCTCCGGGCAGAATACCAACAACTGTATTGCACATGTTTTACAGTATGTACCCGCCATTCCTACACGGGGATCTGTCCCGGTCAACACAAGTATAACATCACTGCAGTCAGCGTTGAGGACACTAGACGTACTACAGTGTATTTTGTAATATTGTTCAGTAATTACCTTTGTGTGACCTGTGAGCTCTGCAGTAACTGTTTGTGATGCGCGCGCGCAGCTGGGCGGCGACTCCCGCGCGCGACGCTCGCGCAGCGCGTCTGCCGCGCAGCACCCCCCCTCCCGCGCGTCCGCATCGCCGTCACCCGCACGGTCCTACGTCACCGACCGTGAGTGTTTTTTATCTTTTATTTAACCAGCTTTTACCCATGACTTCGTTCGCCCGGAATCCTGAGATAAAAAGCTAACATTATCTAGCTTTCAGAATCGAAATATTGGTAGTAGTTCGGGTAGAGTAGAGCGACCATTATGTAATTCCAAAAGTCCTAGATAGGTCGATGTGCTGCCGCACGCACACACTGTCTCGTGTGTCGCTGTGTTGGTTTGCTAAACGTCGGTGTCATAGTTTCTATCGATGTTAGTGTCACGAGAGCCGTGAGAGAGTGAGCACGTTTAGGTAATACCTAATACGTGGAGGTTGTTAAGACTGTGAAATTATGTCCACCGCCCCCCACCGATCCGCGATACCTCACCTCTACACGCGAGATAGTGACCCGCTCAGGGACCGTTCACACATGCGCGTCTATACATACGTCATCCATTCGATGTATGCGAATTGGAACCGATATCACAACATTTGTTTGAAGTGTCCGGCCTGTGACAACACCTACAGTTGCGCATGCGGTGATAAATTTTTATATATAAATATTATTGCATGTACTACTTCTTTGTTTACTTTTATCTTTGTAAATTGGTTGTGTTGCGCAGGCGACGGTGGGTGGACGGCGCTGGCGCTCGCGGCTCGCGACAAGAACACTCAGCTGGTGGAGATGCTGCTGAGCCACGGAGCCAGCGACCCCTCGTGCCGCGCCCTCAGGGAGTGCTCCAGACACGGACTCACCCAGCTAGTCGCTAACATACTGGCCACCAAGGTACTAACAAGCGCACAGAAGCAACTGTGACAATACGTGGGGAACAATTGTAGTTCTAGAAGATTTGAATCAACTTTAGCCACTTAGCCTTAACTTACTATGATTACATCTGAATCACAGTCCTAATATTAATATTCGAGCCACGACCTGACTCCACGACGAACCGATGTAGAATGAGCTCGCTTCTGTCGCCCGCCTCGTGGGCGGAACCCCCGCACCTGCGAGCCGGCATCAGCGAAGAATCGAACGCTGAGTTGCCATCGCTGACACGGCCATACTGACAAATGGTTCTGCACCATCTGTAAGGAACATAGTTTCAGTGTTTCTCTTCATTTAGGAATCCATGGAGGTATATCACGTAGGAGTCAATCTAGGAGTAAGATTTAAAGTTTTACAAATTCATCATCACCATCAGCCGGGAAACGTCCACTGCTGGACATAGGCCTCCCTCATGGTACGCCACATCGACCGGTCCCGAGCCACCTGCATCCAGCGACTCTAACCAGGAGTCGGTGCATCTAGTAGGGGTACGGACCGGTAGACGCTTCCCGGTACGTGGTCGACACTCGAGAACCGTTACTCCCCATCGGTTATCGGTTTTTCGAGCGTTCTTTTACAAATTATTTTACTGCAAAACATATGCTTGACGAGAACATATCGAGGTAAACGAGGAAACGTGATAGAGATGTGATAATCGATTGTACGCTGGTTGGGATTTTACTGAAGCTTTTGACTATACGAACCACACGTACATCCAACGTAATCACTTATGATTTTATTGAATGTTATGTAACCGTTATTACATTTTTAGATTTGATTTAAGATACTAACACTGTTGAACCGGAAATAAATAGAATAGTACATGTAAACTATGAATCATTGGGGAGTCTCTCAGGGGCGTATGCTAGGACCATCACTTTTCCTTGTTAACATTTTAGATGTATATTAACGGGCTACTGCTGTTTCAAGGCGTACGCAGACCCCGACTACAAACTGAACAAGTCCTCGCTCTCGGAGTCTGTGTTCGGGTCCCGCGAGGGAGACTCTACGCTCACGTACAGCGGCCTGTGCCCCTCCACGCCGGTGATGGTCAACTGGCGCGAGCTGCGGTGCCAGCTGCACACCATCAGGTCCGTCCCAGCATCAGTACATATGTTGCCGTTCGATTGCTTAATGAGCTGTTTTACACAACCGCCAGCTGTTTTGCTAAACAAACAAACAGCTGCCTTAACTGTTTTCACTTCAATTAAAGTCATTTTCAATCATAATACTGGGTTTATTCGTTAAATTTGGCGCCATTATCGTTTTTATGACGTGTGACGTTTCATTTCGAGCTGTTTTACAAAAAAACTTTACTTATTGACCCGCTGCATCGATGAATGCAAAGTTTATTCTCATCTTCGTGTTAATGTCAAGCTATTATGAAAATTCAGGTAACGTCATTCATCTGTTGTACATATCTGCTGTGTGTTTGTTGAACGAGCCGCTGTTCAGGATGTCCTGGCTGCGGCTGGCCTGCCTGCGCGTCAACGCTCGCCTGTCGAGCGCGTCCGGCGCGCTGCTGGCCCTCACCAGGGTCGACGTGTCCAACAACGAGCTGCGGCTGCTGCCCGCTGAACTGTTCACGCTCACCAGCCTCAGGTCTCAACAACAAACATATACGAGTATACAGAAACATTTTTTTGAATTTTAACTGTCAAGGACACGTCACCCGCGCTGTCTAGTAAACATAATTGTAGCGGCGTGAAGACTGACAAGTAAATTCGTTCAAAAAGAACTGGAAACCGACTTCAATTGCCCTCAAAGTCTACTTTTACTAAGGCAAATTTAAGGTTTATATCGTTCCCTCATGGATGCCGTTGTCAGAACTGGACCAAATTGAGAATCATCCAAATCGGTTCTACCAATCAAAAGTTCTGAGGTATCAAACATAAAATTTAAAAGAAACGTACTCATCGAATTGATAACCTCTTCCTTTTTTGAAGTCAGTTAAAATATTGTTAAATGAAAAAAAATTATTTTCACTTGAAAGCGCGGGTGACGTTTCCTTGACGGCGCGGAAAAAATTACAGGAATATAGTTTATTTACATAATTATATACAAGTGACGTCGCTTATTCTATCAAATTGCGTGGGGGCCTGACATGTCATATGCGCGACATCTAGCGGCCAGCGGCAAAAGCTCTGGAACAACTAAAAGCAGCTAACGGAGCAATACATCGAAACTGATACTCTACTAGCTACCAAGATAATCCAGCAACCATTTGTGTCATTACAAATTAATGGAAGTTTTATTTTAATGACGTAAAATAACTCCACCTTCCGCGTAGTTTCCCCGCCCGCGTCCCGCCAAAGAAACCCGAGAATCGTTTATGGAATTTTTCCAGATGTCTGACGGCTACTGTACCTGTCTATAGATGGCGCTTATTCTTTTGAAGGCCAAATAACAACGAAACAACAAAAATCATATTGAGTCGGTCAAAATATTACTTTGAAAAAACAATTAAACATTCACATCATTACGACACGAAAATTATATGCGCCGTCTCTTTCTATAGCATAACTCTGTCTCTTCCCCTTGAGTAGGCTTGTTCGTTGAAGACCCAAGTGTTGCAGATATCTGAACGCAGCCCAGAACAAGTTGGAGCGTCTGCCGTCTCGCTCCGACCCCCTAGAGGACGAGGTGGACAGCAAGGGACGGAAGGTGAAGCGCTCCTCGCGGCAGGCCAGGCCGGAGGTGTACAGCGCGCCCGTCTTGCAGGAGCTATATCTGCAGGTTAGACTTAGACACTTATATACATATATTACGTAGTAGCAAGTGCGAGTGTCAAGTGGTGAGTGCAGGCGTCCAGTGTTTAGTCCGTGTAGCGACAAGTAAGGACAGAGAAATTGCGCAAGCGCCTCCTATTTATAAAGATGATTCCATTTTTGAAGTTATATATTTAAAAAATTACTACCTAATTAATTATACCCGATTACTATACAATTGTATTTCACAAACTGCTTTAATTCGCTCTTACTAAGAAAGCTGGCTGTTATAAGCACTCGGCTTCGCCTCGTGCCTATTAACACCTCGCCTATAACATCCAGCTTGCCGCACTGGCATCGTGATGTACTATTTATTGCCGTTGTCAGGACAATCGTCTGGAGGAGCTGCCCTCGTGCCTCTTCTCCCTGCTCTCCCTGCAGACGCTCGACGTGTCCAACAACAAGCTGCGCGCGCTGCCCGTGGACATGTGGAGCGCGCCCAGCCTCCGAGACCTCAACGCGGCCCTCAACCATCTCAGGGATCTGCCCACTGAGGTCAGGCAACATGCACAACTCACACGCAAGTGACTGACTGTCCTTGACAGCACATCATGCAATAATAAATGAACGACACATCTTCATCACCAGCCTATATATGTCCCCACTGCAGGAGCTCAGTCCTACTCTCCTACAGAGAGTGTATGGGCCTTAGTCCACCACGCGGGACCAGTGCGGATTGGTAGACTTCACATGCCTGTTCAAGACATGCAGGTTTCCTCACGATGTTTTCCTTCACCGTTAAGCAATCGGATAATGTACTTGAATTGAAAGACAACTCATAGGTACACGGATGGATTCCAACCCGGTACCCTCAGATTGAATTTGAATTTTTTTAAACATAATAGGAGTGTCCCAAATACTGTAATTTAACGTGAATGTGAAAGGAAATTTTAAAAAATTACAATTTTCTTCAATGCATCGTTGTGTGTGTGTTGACCAGGGCTCGGAGGAGGACCCTGCGCGCGCGCACGTGCAGTCCCCGACGGCCGCGCCCGCGCCCCTCACCCCCTCCCCCTCCGTGAGCAGCGAGCAGTTCGCGCTGCTGCAGGACACCGTGAGTACCCACTGTATGCACGACACACGCCTCGTCTGGTGTTTTATTTTATTGAAGATAGACCAACACTTGACCTCAATCTCACCTGATGGTAAGTGAACGCTCTCTCTCTGAGTACGCAAGAGGAAAGTTTTTCTAACTCATATCAGATATTTTTCGATGTATTTCGACGTGGTCTATCCTCACGCGAGACTCTCCTGAACTGGCACTCATTGACACTCTGACACTGACGTTTAGCATACCAACACATAGACACCCGAGACAGTGTGTGTATGCTATACCGCATACACTACAATATCAACCTTCTTCATTATCACACACCCTAGTGTCAGAGTGGTTGATCCGCCACAGTCCTCTGCCACGTCTCATGCAGCTGCTACCTGTCGTAGATAGTGACCATCTTACTGTTCAGACAATCACGTGATTCAACTTGAAGTGCCCGACTGAAGTTATGCATCGTTTGACGTTCCGTTAACACACCCTCCCGTACCGCTGCCGTACCTCAGGAACAGGATCAGAATGCAATAGATCTGTAGCTAGTGTGTTTTTGTTTCCACGACCTTTTTAAAAAAATTAAAAAAACATCCAATTAAATTATGCCAAATGTATATTGGGGTGTTGTGTTGTGCAGATGAAGTCATCGTCCCGCAGCCCCTCCATCTCGTCCTCCACGGAGGACCTGGTGCGACTGTGCCCCCGCGCGCCCTCCACGGGGGCGAGCGCGCCGCGGCGGGCGCACGCGTGGCGGGGGACGGTCGCCGCCCCCGCCGAGCCCGCGGGGGGCGAGGGCAGCACCCTCGCCGCCCTCAACCTGGCGCACAACCAGTTCACGTGCGTGCCGGCTGCGCTCGCGTGCCGCGCCCGCAACCTCGCCAGGCTCAACATGTCCTACAACTCTCTCAGGTACCGCATTCACTATGCATTAGTTTGGCACTAAAACAAATAAAAGCAGCCAAGTGTGTGTCGGGTGACGCGCAGTGCAGGGCTCCGTAGTTGCTCTTCACAATAACTTCAAACGTCCAATGGAAAGTTATTTTGAACGTAATTTGTACGAAATTTCATTTTGTCATCTCCAAGTATACTCGTATGTTATACTTTGGTCGACTGTTACTCAGTAACCTGTGAAGCAACCTTAGTCGTGATAGTTTTCCTTTAAACTTCAGCATATGTACTACTACTGTGAATTTTTTCAGATTTTTAAAAGTAATAGTTTAGCAGATAGAGGGGGGGGGGGGGATGCTCGATTCAGACAAAAATGATCACACACAAGCTTAATATTGCTTAAAGGCCTATTTAACGATACACGCCATGGGGAAGATGTGAAAAAAAACTCATCCCCCAGTTACGTGTATGGGAGCCATACATAAAAATACATACATACATATCACGAATTGTAACGTTTTTACTTTAAAATACTCCATAACGTTAGAATGGAATTGTATTAAAACATATCAATTTGGAGTCGCTTCACATCTCTGCGGCACCGCGCGCTGCCATCGACCAGACGGTCCCCAACACACACTTTGCACACACACACACCACCACTCCGCACTTTGCCATCATTATTCTACAAGTTCTCATATGTACATGACTTGCCTTGTTAGCCTGGCTCTCATTCACTCGCAGGTCGATGTCCTACGTGACGTCATACCCCACGAACCTCCGTCAGCTGGACCTGAGCCACAACGAGATCACGTGCTGGCCGTCCCTGCCCCCCGACACGCTCCCCTCGGACGTGACGTGCGCCCCCCTCGCGTGCCACTGCCCCGGCGCCCCGCGACCCCGCCCCCGACCCCGCACAGACACCTCCGTGAGGCACCAGCTCCTGAGCACCGCGTGCCCCGCCAGGAGACATCTCCGGCTCGAGGGGCTGCGGACACTCGTGCTGGCTAACAACATGCTCACCAGGATACAGCTCACCACAGATGACGATGGAGAGCTGGAGGACAGCGGGCACCAGGTGAGAGGAGGGAAAAGCACACCGGACACCGGTGCTGGTTACCTATAGCAAATATACTCGTCGGCTGTCATTATAATACATCAACGTCCCCACTGCAGGTCTCAGTCCTGCTCTCCTACAGAGAGTGTATGGGACATAGTACACCACGCGGGACCAGTGTGCATTGGTAGACTTCACACACACCTGTCAATTTCTGCTCAGGAGCGAATGAATGATGTGGACAAATAATTAAGAGCTACCTGGTAATGTTGTGCTGTCTCTGATCTGTTCGCGTGTTTCGTTTCAGGAGTGTGAGGAGGAGGAGTGGGGGGTCTCCCCGCTGTCCGGCCGGCTGCTGTTCCCCATGCTGTCCATGCTGGACGTGTCCTGCAACCTGGTGCGCCGCGTGCCCCCGGCCATACACGCGCTCCACAACCTGGCCGTGCTCAACCTCAGCGGGAACAAGGACATCACAGACCTGCCTCCGCAGATGGGGCTACTGTCCAGGTACCCTGAAGATAAGAAATGTCTTCGTTATATATATACACTACTTGAAGTCATCCAGCTTCTAGGCTCTTTGAACGGAGTGTTCATGCAATCCGCGGGGTGGTGTGACGTCACCCGCGCGTCATACAGCACGAGGCAACAATGACAATCAGCGCCATCTGTGACTGCTAGTGAGAACTACTACCCGCCTGTGTGCAGCTGGAGCTGTGGGTTGACTGTTTCTAACAATCCGTGCAGATAAAGTATGATATGCCGTAACAGTTTCCACGTGCTCTGAAGAATATATCTTCTTTGAAGTGTTTGAGTGACGTAATTTTCAGTGACGTTATTTCGAATTTCTGAAAAGTATTTTCCTAAAAGGGATGAAGTTACGGACATGTCACAGTTTTTGAGGTCGTACTCCTGCGAAATGGCTTGAAAATGTTTTTATGAGTGTTTTTTATGTGGTAGGTATACTTGGTAGGTATTGCAACCTCTTATCCCACCTCCATATTTTAATTGCGATTTTAGAATTGTAGTATGAATAATATCTAAATAATTATTCGTTGACGGAAAGTGTCACGTCAGTTTGATATTTGTTATGTAGTAGTTCCCATGAGAAAATCCTATTGTCCATGCGGGCGAAGGCGCTGGCAGAAGCTAGTATATTATAAAATTGAGATTCAAGAATTCCTTTGAATCATCAAACGAAGAGTAAACCGTCAAGTTCTAGACCAACTTACCAAAATCGTCTCTTAACATCAGGTAAGATTGTGTTCAAGCCTTAGACTATCTTGAATATTTGAGAATCCACTCAAATAGAATGCTGATGTTTGGTTTTTAGAGAAAATTAGCGGTGCTGTTGTGACGCCATTGGCACAGCCCGGACACTTCGAACAAATGTCGTGATTCACACACATCGAACAGATGACGTTTGTCGTCATTATCTGAGTTAGTTTCTCGCGTGTAGAGGAGAGATATCGCAGATCGGTGGGAGTTATACGTCATCATCATCACCAGCCTATCTTGTCCCCACTGCAGGTCTCAGTCCTACTCTCCTACAGAGAGTGTATGGGACATAGTACACCACGCGGGACCAGTGCGCATTGGTAGACTTCACACGCACCTGTGAATTTCTGCTCAGGAGTGCGCAGGTTTCCTCACGATGTTTTCCTTCACCGTAAAGCCAATGGTAATGATTGTTATCATTCGTACATAAATAACAAATTGTAACTCATTGGTACGAGCCAGGATGGAATCCAACTGAGCCGCCGCGGCTTCTGTACGTAGTGCTGTATTAATAGGCTAGTTGACTAAATTTGAAAACTTGGTTAATTATATACTTTAATCTATATTATATCCCCAAAAAGCTATATTTTAAAGAAAAAGCAAAATTTACATTACGTATTTTGTATTTAAAAAAGCAATTAATATTTCCCTCGAAAACGCTGAATAGTGTCATGGCGTCTTGAATGACGTCACAGCTCGCGAAATAACCTCCTCTGTGATATGAAAACGTCAACAACAACAATGATGTTTTGCGAGGCGTGACGTCACACTTTCTTGCGCCGCGTTCTTCGTGTTCGTTGTCACGTGACCTAATGACTATTTTTTTCGAATTCATTTTCTAAAAATATTAATAATCTTTAACTTTTTTGAGAAATATACTAGTTTTTTCTTATCTTCGTCTCCTCATTTATAATTAGAAACTATAAACCAAGCAATTTGTTATTAGTGGACACAAGCCTATTGTGCCAATGTTGTCCTCTGCCGCAGGCTGTGGAACCTAAACACGTCGGGGTGCTCGCTCCAGGAGCCGCTGCGCTCGATGGTGGGCGGGGGCCGGTACAAGAGCATGGACATCATCGGGTACCTGCTGTCGGTGCTGCAGGAGGCGCATCCCTACACGCGCATGAAGCTCATGTTCGTGGGGGAGCAGGCCATCGGCAAGACCAGCCTGCTCGACTGTCTCCGGCAGGTCAGTGCACCGACACACTGTGCTGCGGAATCTAGGACGTGTTGTAACGTGATCCGTAACTCTAAAGTAAAAAAGGAACCCTTATAGGATCACTTTGTTGTCCGTCCGTCCGTATGTCAAGACTCTTTTTCATTAACTTAAAAATTAATATTGAATACGCAAGTTTGCAGTTCTTTTGAGAGTGAAAAAATGTAGATTCTAAGCCAATGTTTATTTTTATAGTGAATCAGAATGTATATTTGAACGCACAATTTTTTAGCAGCGAGGCGGACATTGTAGCTGAAAATAAAGTTGTACGTTAAGAGGGTATGCTGTTGTCAAAGCGCCCATACAAACGTAGTCCAGTCATATTTTGAGTATTAAGCTATGAAAATCTTAAAACTTTCAAGACACAATCTAGAAACAAATATCTGTGTCGGTGGTGAGTCAGATTTTCGTTTAAATATATACTTCCAGAGTTACAGGGCGTCAAAGTATTGTATTTTACGGTAATAAAAAGCCCCAACTTTGAACCTGTTTTACAAGAGTATGAATCAATTTAGAACAATTTGGAAAAACCACCGACATCTGAAATTTCATTAGTATACTGTATTAAAAAAATGGCTACATAATATACTGTATCCTTCAAATGATATGATATTCTAGTTTTAGGTAGAACAGTATGGCAAAAGATATTTTGTATGGAATCATTTTGAGCGGACTCCCGTTAAAGGAACCTTCTGGGAATGTGTCGCGAATCATCTCCATGTAACATTGTGTTCGTCAGGAGTCTGGTGGTCGCCGGGGTGACCACTGGTCCCGGCGCATGGGCAACAGGCCCTCCAAGAGCAACATGTCCACGGTGGGCGTGGACATCGGCGCGTGGACGTACGAGAAGGGCCGCGGGGGTCGGGGGCCGATCACCTTCCGCACGTGGGACTTCGGCGGGCAGCAGGAGTACTACGCGACGCACCAGTACTTCCTCTCCAGAAGGTCAGCACCACGATCAGGCTAGGTCATCGCCCGATGCTGTTCATGCGTTCCCCGGGTACTTTCATAAATTGATTGATATAGCATCACTTTGTTGTTCGTCCGTCTGTCTGTCAAGACCCTTTTTCTTGGAACGCGTGGAGATGTCAAATTGAAATTATTATCGAATACGTCATCAGCCGGGAAACGTCCACTGCTGGACATAGGCCTCCCTCATGGTACGCCACATCGATCTAGTAAGGGGACAGCCCGGTAGACGTTTCCCGGTACGTGGTCGTCACTCGAGAGTTTTAGCCCCGCACCGGTTATCGGTTCTTCGAGCGATGTTTCCTGCCCATTGCCACTTCAGCTCACTGACTCGTCGAGCTATGTCGGTGACCTTCGTTAACGACCTTCTTTAAGGACAAGCACAAGTATTGGAATTATAATTTTAAGATTACAAACTGCTCCAGCGCCTGTCGCTAGTTGCACACGTTCCCTTACGGAAGAGCGCCACAGTGCATTTGACAGATACACGTCACAAGATGGCGCCGACGGGGCTAGTTGGCGCCATCTTGTTGTCATGGCGTCACATTTGTATTGTGTTTCAGTTTACGAGTGGTTGTGTGTATGTTTGCCGTCAGATCGCTGTACCTGGTGCTGTGGCGGGTGACGGCGGGTCGGCGGGGGCTGGGGGGCGCGCTCCGCTGGCTGCGAGGCATACAGGCGCGCGCGCCCGGCTCCCCCTGCATCCTCGTCGCCACGCACTACGACCGGCTGGACGATCCGGAGGGGGCGGAGGCGCTGCAGAGGATCATCAGGTGACATTTGCTGCCTAGAAGCACAGTACTAACCGATCCGCGATACCCCACCTATACACGCGAGATAGTGACCCGCTCACACACGCGCGTCTGTACAAACGTCATTCGTTCGATGTGTGCGAGTGGGAACCGATATCACGACATTTGTTTGAAGTGTCCGTGGTGTTCTAGAAGGCCACATTCCGAAAAGTTCCTCAGTCAGTCAGTTGTTACATAATCCTTTTTTTATTACCGTGGAGAAGTAGCTACATGTCAATTGGCGAAAGAAACGCCGCAGATCTTTCAACTAGAAGTCATTTTCACATAAATTCTCAGCTGAGTAGGAGATTTACTGTTACACCGCCTCCGATGGCTAATGGCTAAATGTTGGATTCACAATCCTGAGGTCGCGGGGTACATTACCAGTGGGGGTGTCTAGCGGGACTAGGGTAGGTTGGTGGCATTGTGATCTGCTGTGGAAGGTACCAGAGCCAGCGCATCCAGGACTATATAAGGTAACCCTATCATAAATGTTTAACAGAACTCGTCTGATGGGTGCACCCGACGCGGACAAGCTCGGCCTGCCTCGCATCCTGGACTCTGTCGAGGTCTCCTGCAAGACCAGACACAACATCCGTCTGCTGGCAGACCTGATCTACTCGTGCGCGTGGAGCCTCCGCCCCCCACCGGGGAAGGAGCTCCTCCTCGAGCAGAGGGTGCCCGCCACGTACCTGGCCCTGGAAGACGCCGTCACCAGCCTCGCTGCAGAGACCAACGAGCCAGTGAGTCCTCTTCATCATGTCCATTGCAGTCCACCACACCACGCCCAATACATGCGGCTACACGTCAATTAAAATTTACAATAACATTCCCAAGTATGTAAGAAACCTGTCGAGAAGCTATCTCGAGCGTAAATTGCGTGATTGGCTGTTAGAAAAAAGTTTAAATTCAGTTAAAGAATTCCTGGATAGCAGCGGAGAAGGCGATAGTTATAACTTCATATTCATAGCATATACTCGTAACAAAAATTTATTTAGATATTAAATGGTAGTCACATAAATTCAAACCTTGTTGTTAAAATGTTTAACAATTTGAAGTATCTGCAGGTGTAATGTAGGAAATTTAAATTTTCTGACTGTCGCCGCACGAACAATGTTCGATGCAAATACTCTCTTGATGTAGTGATACGTCACGTGGAGCTTGTTGTCGCTTCCTATGTGGACAGTTTGGACATCAGAGTTACCGTTATCCCTCTTCTGATGCTTCCATACTAAATTTCTGTTGCAATAATCTTTTAAAATAGAATAGCTGACTTTGATAAGTAATTACCTAGAAATAGGAGATGAAATTATAGTGTCGAGAAATAAATATCATTAATTTATAACTTTATAGTTATCTACAATAGCAGTTACGCAGCTAATAGTTCATAGATGGCGCTTTGAACAATAATAACAGAAATGATATTCATTTCACGACATCACAATCTGATGTACTATGTTTACATAGTTACTGCACAAATCCAGCTATTTTTAACCGACTTCAAAAAAAGAGGACGAATGTTTGTTGCCTCAGAACTTTCGGCTGTGTGAATCGATTCCCGTGTGGTCCCATTTCCGACAACGGCATTCATGAAAAACAATATAAATGTTAAATTTGCCTCAGTAAAAGTAGACTTTTATGGCAATTGAAGTCGGTTTCCAGTTCTTTTTGAACGCATTTACTTGTATTTTAAAAGGTTATGTCTATAATCTATACGAGGCGCTAGTTTCAAACGAATGCAGACAGCGCAGTAGCGTCTCTTGTAAGTATAGTATGTAGTAGGTAGCTACAGGTGTCCCGCTGCCGCAGGTGCTGCGGGACGCGGAGTTCAAGCGCCTGGTGACGTCTCACATGCAGTCCCGGGGCGCGCGCTCGTTCCGGGACGCGGGCGAGCTGCGGCAGGCGGTGCGCTTCCTGCACGAGCAGGGCGTCCTGCTGCACTACGACTCGGCGCAGCTCAAGGAGCTGTACTTCATCCGGCCGCAGTGGCTGGCGGACCTGCTCGCGCACATCGTCACCGTGCGCGAGGTCAACCCCTTCAACAACAACGGTGAGTCGCGATGCTCACTCATGCGCGCTCCCCGTCTTTATTTGTTTTATTGTTTTTGTGTGACTTACAGCTATCAATAGTTTCATAGTTTATTTCGTCTATAACAAAAAATGTATGTGACATTCCTATATATTTATTTTCTCAAAAGAAATTGACATTTCACTTATAGAGAAATTAAGACTAATAATTAATGTGTAAAAACCAACAGTAAAAAGGCATGCAGAAATTTAGATTTATAGATTTTATAGACTAAGTATTTGTATTTTAAAAAATAACAACTAATATTTATTCTTAAATGTATTTTAACAGTTTTGTCTTGAATTCAGATAGTTTCCGTTCTTGTAGTTCCCTTGGAAGACCATTGAACAGTTTAACACTTTCAAACAAAATACTCCTCTTTCCGTAGTTGGTTCTCTGGTGGGTATCTAACATAAAATAAGATAAGATTAATTATTAATGTCAATTCTTACAAAATAATATGTCGAAACACACACAAAAAAAGATTAAAATATTGTCATATTTAAAAAAAACAATTGGAGCCATCAAAAGTCGTGTCACTTTGTTTTGTCGGATACAACTTCATGTAAACTGTAGTAACACTTCTCCAACAATAGACGCCGGAGTCCCGGCTTGAAGAGCGTGTCACTCTCTATACGTGTCATATCTACGGAGAGCTTCAACACAGAGCATAGAGAAACATAAACGACAAATAGTCCAATAAGCCTGCACATATGGCTTTAGTAACAGTTACATATTTACAATTATATGTATATACCTACTAATAAATAATATAAATACTTAAACAATGGTGAAACTAGATTCAAAGGTGTTTCTAGGGTCCATATTAATAAACGGTGCTTAAGCTATAACTTAAGACAGTCTAGCTAGAGATCTGCTTAGCGTTGAGCAGCTGCTTAAGATCTAGGTTTATTAATGAACGCTACTCAT
Organism: Carcina quercana; assembly: GCA_910589575.2. Taxonomy (NCBI): domain Eukaryota; kingdom Metazoa; phylum Arthropoda; class Insecta; order Lepidoptera; family Depressariidae; genus Carcina; species Carcina quercana. The sequence continues at coordinate 7,506,883 of OU342453.1, forward strand.
CGTTACTAATTTGAGATCATTTCTATCACAGAGCATATAATCTTCTTTTTTTTGTAAAATTGTTTTCTACCAAGCAAAGGCAAAGGCAATCCATGACTTTGATAATGTTGTAATGTGGTTGCTTTGTGGGTGGTTCCTGTAGCTCAGGGGATCCTAGTTCAGGAGCCAATCTTCACAAAGTTACGAGACCATAGAATTAAGTGATTTAATATTCTCTCTTAGAATTTTAATGTTATAAACAACGCCGAAGCCATTTCTTCAGTTTTCTCATTAAAATGTGTACATTTTATCGCTTTTTTTGACGATTCTTGACGAGAATTTCAAACGTCTGTCTCTTTGGTCTGTGAAAATGTCATGAAAACGTCATGAAAATCTCCGCCGTGCGCCGTTTGACAGGCTGTGGATTGACAAGTCTCAAACGAGACCGAGGTCGAGATTCAGGTCTGAAGTAGTGTTTATTAATTAGTGAGCTATCTCTACGAGGTGCTCAAGCAGCTGATCTAGGTCTAGCCTAGGTCTAGCGCTGGAGTCTGCTCGAGTACGAGTGCTGTGTGTTGCTGCAGGTATAATGCGGGTGGAGGACCTGTCGCACGTGTTCAAGGCGTCGCCCGCGCTCGGCCGGGGGGAGGAGGCGTCCTCGCTGGCCGTCTCCCTGCTCAACAAGTTCGAGCTGGCGCTGTGCTGGGACGCGCGGGTGATGCTCGTGCCCTCGCTGCTCCCGGCGACCGAGCCCGACGTGCCCCAGGTGCGTGGAGGTGCTACATAGGGTGGTCACAGGGTTGGTGGACCTGTGCCTCAACAAATGACGTTATCAAAAAGGATGACGTGGATGTTGATGTGTAACGTAACAACAAAACGAATCTAGTAACTTAGATTGTTGTTGTTGGCCAGAGTTCTTCGTGGCGCTAGAATTTAGTAAATAATTGTATTAATAACGTATTCTGTTTGATCTAGTCTTAAAGTTGATTTGAATTTGTTTTTAAGTGTTGTGTAACATTGTCGTGTAACATTGTTGCGCTCCGTGTTGCAGCTGTCGCTGCGCACGCGCTGCGCCGGCCCGCACCGCGCGCGCCCCGCCTCGCTGTCGTCCACGCTGTGCGAGCGGCGGCTCACGGACTCGCCACAGCTTGTGTGTGAGTTTAAACATAAAACACAAACACATTGTTTGATATATTGTTGTTGGACTAACAACCCAGAGGTCACGGAGGTTTGGTTAGTGGTAGAACATGTTATGCGTCCGTCTAGCTAGCTACCACCATGAAGTCAGAGTACTCCACAGCTTTGCATTTCTTTATTGCAGTGGCGAGGCCCGACAATGTCGATGTGTATAGTTTCTACGCATGTCGCTTCTAAGTGCTGAGCACTGTGAGATTTCCTTGTTTAGCAGTTTGATCAACAAACTGGTGACTAAAACTGTCCAAGTACAGCGCCATCTGTTAGCAACCAACAGGTAATAAAACAGCTCAACAGATGGCGCTGTATTCAATCCTATTTGTAACTTAGTGCCACTGCACTACTAGGTTCATAGATGGCGCTGTGTTCACAACAATACCAACCGACCGTCACTGGACTACAATCACATTTGTGACCGTGTTAGTTACTAGATATGTGCAAAACAGTGATTCCTAAAGTGATGTGATATGTCATTACATTTCGAATCGAGTGATATTACATCGCACCATTACACATCACTCTAAACATCACGTAATATTTGTAATGCAATGATATCTAAACATCACGTGCTCGGAATTAAAACATGTAGAATATAGCCTTGACCTAGTAATACTGTTGCATTTCAGTAACATATGCATTCTATCCGTGTTTGTGGTTGTGCGCCCTCTCGCTCGCGCCGCGCTAAGTGCGAGTGAGCGGTGCAGCACGGAGACACGCGCGCTGCATGCCACGAGTGATGCGTGATGTTTGAGTTGTTCTAGTAATGTGTGCTGCAACAGTCTATTGTGTGTTGTGTGTGCAGCGGAGGGTGGGGAGGGCGGGGGAGTGTTTGTGTCGTGGCGGTGCGGCCGTGCGTCGCTGCGGCGCCTGCTGCTGCTGTCGTACGTGCCGGTGGGGTTCTGGGCGCGGCTCACGACCCGCCTGCTCGCCGACCACGCGCTGGCGGACGCTACACAGCACCTGTACCCCGCGCAACCAACCGAGGTCAGTGTATACTACGCGTCGACATATAAATAACTGTAGACTCTGAATACGACGCGATACACAGGTAATTATCAAATACAAATGTTTTAATTACCGTTTGTTACTATTTTGGTATAGTTTATTTGTAAAAAAAAAATACGAAACAGTCAAAACTTAACTTTAAAAATTCAGCTCCATAGGATAAGAGGAAGTGGTTCTAATTCAGCTTGCAAGATTTGATCCGAACATACATACATACAAACATTGCAAGTTAAATAAAAGCTTTTTTTTTTTAAAGTGTGCGTCTTGGGACGCCCGACAGAATAGAAAACTTATATGTCTATTGCACACTAAACACTGAGAGAGAGAGAGAGAGAGAGGGGAAGTGTCTGTCCGAAATGAAGCGTCTGTTCGAAATACGGCTAGCGCTGTGGGTTAGAGTGAGAGAGGAAGAGCCTGCCTACCGTTGCCGTATGCGTGAGAGAAAAGGAAGCCAGACAGACTGGCGCCGTAACGCGTTACGTTTTGCCCTACGAGCGACCCTTATAGTACATAGTCGCATATGATGTGTAATATCTGACATCTCACCTTGGTAATAAAATAAGCAATATCAACATAAAATTACTTGTTAATAGCACCATCTATTGACAAATGAGAATAGCTTGATGTAACGATGTAGTGTGCAGTATTTTTTTTCTTTACCTTTGTATGTATACAGTACGTGGAGGCTCTCCTTTTAAGTATAGATAATACTTGTATTAGGAGGCCCCACTCTTCCCCGCGGAAAATAGCTGCAGCAGAAGGCTGATTAATAAACTACATAAAACAATATTTGACCTTAAGAATAATTTATGGAAAAAACATTAGAACTACTAGTATTATATCTACATCTTAAAACTAAAGTGTGTGGGAATGTGTGAGAGAAGAATGTGAGGGTGTTTGTGAGAAGTGTGTGTGTGTGTGGTATGAAGTATGGTATGAAGCTTACAAGATAATAGTGTAGATGGCGCTTAGCGCGCGCTTCCCCGGCTTCCTGTTACACACTTCCGTCCTATTTCACGAAATCACTCCCACAGGTTGCAGGAAAGCGAGACGAAAGATGTTACACATCAAAAACAAAGATGGCGTCAATGAAATGTCATTTAACGATGTCAGTTAGTACAAAACGAATGATTTTTTACAAACAAAATACACACAAAAATGTGATTTTAGTGTTTTTCTGTACATCTTTAGATTATTCCTTGATTTTGTAAATAGTGTAGGCCGAATTTGAAACAGTAATTTTTGAGGTTATGATTTTAAATATCGTACAATGTGCGTTTGTGTTCTGTCGTCAGATGGGGGTGGACGAGTGCATGTCGTCGTGTCTGCAGTGGTCGTGGAAGCTGTGGCGGGCGGGGGTCAAGCTGCAGTGTGCGGGGGGCGAGCCCACGCTGCTGGCGGTGCGCGAGCGCAGCGCCGACGACACGCTGCTGGGCGACGAGGGGGACGGGGGCGGCGAGGGGGCAGCGGGGGACGAGGACGATCTGTACAGACATCTCAGGTACTCGCACACCACGACGATGCTAGGAGAACTCCTCAGCAGTGGGAGAACATCATCACCAGCCTATACATAGTATACATGTCCCCATCTCTACAGAGAGTGTATGGGACATAGTACACCACGCGGGACCAGTGCGCATTGGTAGACTTCACACGCACCTGTGAATTTCTGCTCAGGAGTCTGCAGGTTTGCCCACGATGTTTTCCTTCACCGAAAAGCCAATGGTAATGATTGCTATCATTACCAGCCAGGATCAAACCTAGACTTCGATGGTTCAAGGACTGACGCTCTACACAACTGAGCTACCGCGGCTGGGGCAATCGTATTAATTATATACTAGTAGATGCCCAGACTCAATAGCTATACAACAAAAAAAGCTTCATTCAAATCCGTTCAGTAGTTCCGGAGATTAGCGTGTACAAACAGACAGACAAACAGACAGACAATAATTTTTTAGTTTTAGTTTCCTATTCTGTTACTATTTCTACATCGCCCTCAATTAGTTTTAGGTAAATATATTCAATGTACAGACACACTGGTTTTACTCTTTTATTATAGTATAGATTGTCAAGAAGAAAACACCGGTCAAGTGGGAGTCGGGCTCGCGCACCGAGTCCCGTACAGAATATGAATAATTAACAAACTGAAAATCATGCTCTGAATGAACGAACGAACATGAATAAACGTTTCGTAAAATGTTACTGACATATGATTCAAAAATTATACTTTTAGATTCATTCCTATGGTTGTGCTGTAAGACCTTGCTTCTTGACAAATTTCATGATTCTAGGTCAACGGGAAGTACCCTATAGGTTTTTATCCCTTCTGCAATAACGCGTCATAAACCGCTGTATCTTTTTAATACATAGACCTAGAAGTTTGATTTTTTCGCGGCTCCAAGGAACTGTTCACTTAAGTATTCCATATTAATTTCAACTTGATACCGCAACGCGTTTCTGAGAAAAAGGTTCTTGGCAGAAAGACAGAGGGTCAACGAGGGTTTGTTTCCCCTTGAGGTACGCATCGCTCACAGTTGCAGCGGTACGTCATAGCTTATGCTACTTCTGTGTACGGCAGGTGTGGGGTGTTGTGTTGTGTTGTAGGATCCGCGTGAAGCAGGAGGGCGTGTGGTGCTCGCTGGACGTGCGCGCGGCCGCGTGCGTCGAGCTCGTCGTGCCCAACCTGGTGTGCGTGCTCCGGAGGCACGACAACCTGCCCATCGGCAGGTACCATGTGAGTCTAACAACAACACAATAGTAACAACTGATCGCTTAACTTGTGCCTCAGACTACAAAGTTTATACGCTGACTCGTGTGTCACTGTGTTGGTGTGCTAAACATCAGTGTCAATGTGTCAAACACTGGCAGTGTGGCGAGAGCCGTGGGCGAGTGCAGACGTTTAGCTAATATAGAACAGTTAAGCACTGTCGAGCCATTGAAATGGTATTAACTTGTGCGTAGTGTAACCCTTACCTTAGTTATATATAAACTAGTTAAATATTTGTTAAAAGAATGCGAGAATATAGTTCCCGGCAAACGACTTGAACATTAATGGGCATAGTGGGGCAGAAGTCGCGCACCCCGGGCGACGAGAGGGGCGCAGGGGGGACTGGGGACGCGCACCGCCAAAGAGACCCGAGAATCATTTACTGCGCATTCAAGGTCTTTTTCAAGTTGCTTCATCATCATCATCAGCCTATACATGTCCCCCCTGCAGGTCTCAGTCCTACTCTCCTACAGAGTGTATGGGACATAGTCCACCACGCGAGACCAGTGCGCATTGGTAGACTTCACACGCACCTGTGAATTTCTTCTCAGGAGTGCGCAGGTTTCCTCACGATGTTTTCTTTCACCGAAAAGCCAATGGTAATGATTGTTATCATTCGTACATAAATAACAAATTGTAACTCATTGGCACGAGCCAGGATCGAACGCAGACCTCGATAGTTCAAGGACTGACGCTCTACACAACTGAGCTACTGCGGCTCTCAATTCTCTTCAAGACGTTTGCCGGTGTCTGAACTGTTCAGTGTATATAGAGTTGTTGTGTGTTGTCAGAGCATCAGCCTGGAGCCGAACCCCGAGGTGCTGGCGCGCGTGCTCGCCCTCGTCGCGGACCACGTGGACCTGCTGCTCGAGGACTGGTATCCAGCTCTAGGTGACCTAGCGTTGTTACTACAAAACCTTTACACCAGCACCCGATATGTTTTACAAAGAGAAGACAATAGTTTATTGGCAAAATGACTTCAAATATGTAACGCATTTCAAAAGAACTGGAACCCGACTTCAACTGCCCTGGATGTCTACAGCATTCATCCCGTAAAGTCGGACTCGCGCCCCGAGGGTTCCATACAGAATATTAATAATTAACATACTGAAAATCATGGTCTACCGAAAATATAAGTCCGATTGAAGAACCAACTTTACTTTGCGGTTACATTACATACCCGATGTATGGCTTTCAACTGCAACGTTAAGTTTGTAAACATAAAAAAGCTATTTTTACTGTGTTATAATTCAAAAATCCTGGTTTTCAGATTTATTCCTGTGGGTGTGCTGTAAGACCTTGCTTCTTGACAAATTTCAAGATTCTGGTTCCCTTGCATTTGCTATGGAAATAGTCTAAACTACAGCTATATTTTGTTATTGAGCTGACCTATAAGTTTGATATATTTCACAGCAGACTTGAGTATTAGATATTAATGTCAACTTGATATCTCCACGCGTTCCTGAGACAAAGGGTCTTGACAGACATACAGACGGTCAACAAACTGATCCTATAAGGGTTCCTCATTTCCTTTAGAGTTATGGAACCCCCAAAAGAATCACCAAAATCTATTCATGGCGTCGAACGGAGTCGTTACAAGGAGCGCGGTGTTTTATATCTGCCATGGCTGTGGTGTGTGTGTGTGTGTACTGAGTGATCCACGACCGATGCGTGTGTGTGTGTGCAGGCACGAGGTTCGTGCACACGTCCGAGGGTCGGTGCCTGATCACGCGGGTGGTGCCGTGCCCCGCGTGCCTCAGGGACCTCCCCGCGCTCCCCGCCCTCCCCGCGCTACACGATCAGCAGCAGCTGCAGCAGGTGAACAGCACAGTGTCTCATACATCAACACCGGTGGTATGGTTCCCGGCAAACAACTTGATCAGTAATGGGCATAGTGGGGCGAAGTTCGCGCATTGCCGCCGCAAGGGGAGACTGTTCGGACACCGCGCCCCGACAAAGAGACCCGGAAATCGTTTACTGCGCAGTCGAGGGCATTGTTCAAGTTGTTTGCCGGCAACTATTACATAATATATATACCCACCCACATTACACATTCCTCACTCATACCCTCTTAATTGTATATAATTTTTGTTATTATTTTTAGATACTTCAGTTATAGTTTGTCGTTTATTTCATTAATTTAAGAAGCGCGCAGTCTCCTGGCGCAGGTGGTGCTATACTTACTATAAGATTCCAACATTGTGTGTTGCTTTAGATAAGTTTTTAAAGAAATAAAAAAACATTTTTTTCTTTTTCAACTGTACCTATCGGTGCTAGGGTTGGTTGTTGATGGGGCGTTTATGACTAACGACTACGTCATTAAACCACTTGATTCTAGCGATAAATATGTATTTGATGATGGTTTGTATACTAAGGTTGTGGTTCGCTAGGCGCTGCGTCGCCTGGAGCTGTGCGGGGAGCCGCCGCGTCGCCCGCGCCTGTCCGAGGAGTCCCGCGCCTCCGACGGAGACAGCGGCGTGGGCGCAGAGTCCAACGGTACGTGATGCTTCACAACACTGTCCGTTGGATCATGTACATGAATTGAAAACGGAACAGCTATAGACTACTCTCTCACTCACTCTGATGTAATAGCCGTAAAGTGTTTATGTACATATTGTATTCCATTCCTTTGTATAATACTCCGTTGTAATAATGCGTGTGTATGTTGTGTTGTTGCACCAGCGTCGTCGCGCCTGGGCTCGGTGGAGGGCGTGGTGTGCGGCGGTGCCGGCGGTCCGGGCTCGGCTACGTCGTCGCTGGTGCGCGTCGTGTACGGGTGGACGGTGGAGGAGTGCATTCTGAGCGCGTGCACCGGGCAGGACGTGACGTGCCAGGTGCACTGTGACGTCACGCTCAGGGACGTGGCCCCCGACACGGTGAGGCACTCCATGACGTACACTAGGCATAGAGACTGGCGACTCTTATCTGTGCTGCGGGATAAATGCACCATGGAAAGACTGAAAAGAATCACTGTCACATCCTTCATCATGTACAGCCTGCGGCAGTCCAGTGCTGGACATAGTCCTCCATTCGGTCCTCTGCTCTCCGCATCTGGGCTACAGAGGTGGGTGTTAGGTGGATCATTAGACAGGACTCTGGGAAAGGAACGGACATCTGCCTCGAAAACTCCCGTGCATTGAATTAATCATAACATATTGTCTGTCTGTACGCGATAAACTCAAAAACTACTGAACGGATTTCGATGCGATTTTCATACATCAACAGAGTGATTCCTGATGAAGCTCACGGTGTATAATAAGTTAAGGTTTTGTGTATATTGGTTGAAATATGACGGTAATTGTTGGAGATGTCGGAAAAATCGATCCGTCCGGGAGCGTTCATCGAAAACGCTGCCTGATCCGTTAGAGATATAACAATAAATATATACATGGTGGGATTGTTTATATGTTATAGGTCTACAAAAAACGTCAGCGATGACGATATGTCTATCTTTTAAGTATGCATAACCAATGCAGCTAGAATATGTTCGGTGTACATTGTGTGATTCACTCAGCTGAAGCCCATGTTGTCTGTCGTCAGCTCCTCCTGGACGTGCCGGAGCGCATGCTGGCGCGCTGGGAGCAGGTCGTGGGCCGGTCGGTGTGCGGGCGCGGCGCGTTCGGCACGGTGCTGGCGGGCACGTGGCGCACGCCGGCGCGCACCGTGCCCGTCGCCGTCAAGACCCTGCAGCCGGTGCCGCCGCCGGCCGCCAGCGAGCACAACGCCTACAAGGTACTCACACGGGGACATCTCATAGCTATAGCGTAGTGTTAAATGTACATACTGCTGTTTAAAGCCACATTATTCAAACCAAATTCCAAATATTTGCTAGTCTCTAAAGGTAGAATGTTTGTTATGGTTGATGGATGACTTGACCTTGGTCTGGTTGAGGCTTCTGGACGCCGGCACCTTTCATACGGGAACACAGCGGTGTTGTTTGGCAGACTTAGGTAGTAGCTAGCCTTCCTACCATTGTCGTGCCATTGTCGATGCACTACACTTATATCAGCTCCAGGACGCACACCCATCAATATTTACAGTTATCCTGTTGGTTGTACAGCTCAGCTACAGCTAATCTAGCTCGACTGCAACCCTCACAGAACTAAATTGTTGAAACACTGTATATCTACCGATACTTGACAAGGTCGCACACACGTCACTCTACCAACAGGTTAATCTGTTTAATATAAATCAGACATACAGAATATAAACAAAATCAAACTAAGAGAGCCTGGAGCACAATATGCGCAAAGAAATATAACGTTTGAACGTCACGGTGAGTGGTGGAGCCGCTCCCCGAGGCGCCGCCGAGGGCCGCCGGCTCGCGGTGCGTGTTGACAGCAGTGTGTTGGTGCAGGCGGCGCTGTCCCGCTGGGAGCGCGACCCGCTGTCGGGGGCGTGCCGCGCGTACTGCGGCCTGCGCCAGGAGCTCACCATCCTCAGCCAGCTGCATCACCCGCACGTGGTGCCGCTGGTGGCGGTCTGCGCCGCGCCCCTCGCCCTGCTCCTGGCCCTCGCTCCCATGGTGCGTGACGCTCACCGTCACAAATCAAAGTATTCCTTTCTCTTTACGATTCCTTCATATTTCGTTGGATGGTAACTGATTCCTATATTTATATTAAATGTACACGCCTAAAAAGTCATGGTAGCTCAGTTGTGTAGAGCGTCAGACCTTGAACTATCGAGGTCTGCGTTCGATCCTGGCTGGTTATGATAACAATCATTACCATTGGCTTGTCGTTGAAGGAAAACATCGTGAGGAAACCTGCACGCTCCTGAGCAGAAATTCACAGGTGCGTGTGAAGTCTACCAATGCGCACTGGTCCCGCGTGGTGTACTGTGTCCCATACACTCTCTGTAGGAGAGTAGGACTGAGACCTGTAGTGGGGACATGTATAGGGTGGTGATGATGACACGCCTAACTGCCCTCTTCACTATGGCGCGCTTGCTTGACGCACGACTGCTGTATCAATTTTCTTATAGAAATAAGCTGTTCCTTTTGTATATATTCAAGCAATAAGTAAACTTTAATTAACATATCTGCACTGTGTGGTCAGGGGGCGCTGGACGGGTGCCTGCGCACGTACCGGGGGTGCGGGGCGCGGGTCGGGGCGCGCGCGGCCAGGGCGCTCACGCTCCAGGTAACGACACCACTAGACACTGTAATACGTCACGTCATGGCACTAAACTGTATAATGCGTCATGTCATGGCACTTCATGTCACTGTACTGCACGTCATGTCTCGTCATGCCGTGTCTCTTCATTTCATGTATCTTTGTATCTTCATGTCGCGACACTTCATGTGATGATGACATTTTATGGCACGTCACGTCACACATTGTTGAACAGACAAAACTTGTCAAATTTTGCCAAACCCGGTCGAACACTGTCAAACCTTTTTCTCCAAAGTTTAATGCCGAATATAATAATACAATTGTCAATGTATTACAATAATGTCAAATAACCATGTTGATTACATTATAACGTATATTTTAACCGACTTCAGAAAAGGAGAACGTTATCAATTCGACGGGCATGTTTTGTCCTGTTTTTTAAATGTTTGTTACCTCAGAACTTTCGACTGGGTGAACGAATTTGGATGATTCTTCCCGTGTGGTGCCTTTTGCCTTAGTAAAAGTAGACTTTTATGGCAATTGAAGTCGGTTCCCAGTTCTTTTTGAACGTGTTTACTTGTCATTACTCTGCCCAACAGGCGAATGACGTCATCACTCAGCCCTATTGCCCTCTCTTGTTGGGCATATTTCACACTGCGCGGGCAGTATGAATAATGTAATATTAATCACATGTTCGATGACATAGTGTGCGTGCGTGTGTGTTCAGGTTGCGCGCGCGCTGGAGTACCTGCACGCGCAGAGGATCGTGTACAGGGACCTCAAGGTCAGTGACAACTGTGACAGACACTCGTAGCGGTCTGCAGGTGATGTACTACCGACAAAGTTCCCGGCTGACCACCATTAGGGCCAGTTTCGCATACAGTCGTGTATCGGGCTGCTCCGCCTTGCTAGTTTCTTGAGATAAATCATGAAACTATAAAGAACAAGAAAAACATTGTTGTATTTGTGAAATTTCCTACAAGTTGTATATCACAATGATGCATGATAAAATGACCCTAAACTATAACTAACTACTACAATGGACCCTTAAAAGTCATAAAAACTCATAAACAAGCGTTTTCGTGTCTCCTTGTTGAACAAATTAAAAGGCGGGTCGCGGCTAAGATCGACACATGCAAGCAACTTGGTTTTGAAACTGATCAGGCGGGAGCTTTGTAGATATTACATATGTTACCTGGACTGCATCGCAAGATAACAATACATTTATTTATAACAGTGTACAACATATTTTTCTTAAATCTAACCGGGCTACAATATCTGATCTAGTTACACTCTAAAGCATCTGCATCTAAACTAAGTTTAAAAACTTGTACTTTATCATACAATGCCTCACCCTTTAGAAAAGCAGACGGAACGTCTAGCCGACAGTACTAAATACATATATCAATTTACTTGTACATGCAATAAGCAAAACAACTTATTCTAAGTTCCAAGATGGTCACCACCTGGACATTAGCTGCAGCTTTGTAATAGTACACCATGATGCAGTACGGTGAGTTGCGTGTTATAGTCGATGGGCACGAGGCGAAGCCGAGTACGTACCTTACGACGTGTTTCAATACATTTGCGAATAGCATTGTGTTTTTCTTTACAAAAATCGCTTACGTTTATCGTGATAACTTATTGGCTCGGATCCTACGACAAAGGTTTAATAAGTGCACCCGGGCGCTAATAAAGAAGAGCCTAGTCTATAAAATGCAACATTACGATCTAAGATTCGATGTCATAAGGACCGTGCTGAAGATATAGTGCAGTGTGTGTTTTTATTTTATTAAGCATAAATGAAACTAATTTTTTAAAACTTAAACTAATTTGACGAATGATTATCCTATCGGTGCTCGGTGTGGTTAACTAAGTCTGACGACAAACAGCAGTGTTAATAGCACTGTTGTGTTCCGGTATGTGAGATAGCAGAGACAGCGCCTCGTTAGCTTGATGCTTCTGTATGCGCACGCGCACCATCCGACGGCCTTATCGTCACTTACAGGTGAGATGAAGGCCAAGTGAAAACCCATAATGCTCTCTCTCTCTCGTTCGTATAAAGGTGTTCAGCAACCTAATTGGTCTTTTGACCTATGGAATTTTACCTAAATAATGCCTGGCGACATAATTCACAAAAAATGTGTGTTTGTACTGATCAATGCTTGTGTAACAGTGTAGTGTGTGTGTGTGTGTGTGTGTTCAGTCTGAGAACGTGCTGGTGTGGCGGCTGCCGGCGCCCGCGCACGCGCCCGCCGCCGAGCGCGACGCGCGCCCCGTCGACGTGCTGGTCAAGCTGGGGGACTACGGTAACGCGCGCATAACATTCACTTATTCATAAGCAGCTTTTATTGGTGCTCGTGTCCAAGTCAATATCATTTACATGAAAATTTTCAACTATCCATGGAGAATAGCGAAAATGGCCGCGGTACCTCAGTTTTGTAGAGCGTCAGTCATTGAACAATCAGGTCTGGGTTCGATCCTGGCTCGTACCAATGAGTTACAATTTGTTATTTATGTACGAATGATAACAATCATTACCATTGAAGCTTTACGGTGAAGGAAAACATCGTGAGGAAACCTGCACACTCCTGAGAAGAAATTCAAAATCAATGTGTCCAGACCATAACTGTCGGTTTTCCAAGAGAAGTAACAGTTGTTCTGTGTTCAGGCATCAGCCGCCTGTCTCCCCCGTCCGGCACCAAGGGGTTCGGGGGCACGGAGGGGTTCATGGCGCCGGAGATCATGCGGTACAACGGCGAGGAGGAGTACAATGAGAAGGTGGGTCCAGCGAGCAGCACGGTGACTCCTACCTAGCACTAGCTGCGTGGGGCTTGGCTGGGTTTCATCAGTTTCTTGCTCGTTTCTCATTAGTTGTTGCCAGTAGAGACACAGCATCCTGTTAGACACGTGTACGTGACGCGAGTGATGCATCACGCGTGATATCCGACTCGAACATCACGCATCACTCGTGGCATGCAGCGCGCATGTCTCCGTTCTGCACCGCTCACTCGCACCTAGCGCGGCGCGAGCGAGATAGAACGCGCATATGTTACTGAAATGCAATCGTATTACTAGTACGATAATGATTACATTCAATTCCGAGCGCGTAATGTTTATAGAGCATTGCATTACAAATATTACAATATCAAAAGAATGGGTTTGACGATCCAGCGCGGGAATGTCGGCAGCGTTCTGGGCACCGTCCCCCGAGGAGTTGATCTGGAGAATGTATTCTATCTCTGATAAGTTAGAATACATTCTCTAGCTTAATTAGTTAAATTCTTTTTTTAATGACATTGTGTTTTGTTTTACTATTTCTGTTGTATGTTAATAAATGGCAAATTCCTTTCATACATTTTGGATAAAAAATAATATCAAAAGAGGTGTGGCATGTCAGCGCACAGCGCGTATCACAGGTGATGTTTAGAGTGATGCGTAATGGTGCGATGTAATGTCACGCGGCACGAAATGTAATGACATATCACATCACTTTAAGAAGCACTGTTTAGCGCATGTCTGTACGATATGTTTTATGAGATTCCAGTGATGTATGTTCAGGTGGACTGCTTCTCGTTCGGCATGCTGCTGTACGAGGTCGTGACGCTGCGACAACCCTTCGAGGGCCACGAGGCGGTGAAGGAGGCGGTGCTGGAGGGCGCGCGGCCAGCCCTCGCTCCCAAGGTCAGACACACTACCATGATGCAGCGTATACACCTTCTAGGGTCAATGTCAATATGACAGCCGACTCTACCGGTGCGCTGACGTTTGCAGGACCTGTCGTGGGGGTGCTGCGTGCTGGAGACCATGCGCCGCTGCTGGAGCTCCGCCCCCGCGGCGCGCCCCTCGGCCGCGGCCCTCGTCGCGGTGCTCGCAGCGCCCGAGTACACCACGCTGCAGGACGCGGCCGCAGCGCCCGCCCCCCGCGCCGCCACGCCCGCCTGCGTGCCCCTCGCACACGTCACCGGTGAGGCAAACACGTGTTACACAGGAGAATGCATATTATAGCTCTTAACGGAAATCCGCTCAGAATGCTTCCAAACAACATTTCTTTATATTTTTTTTAAAATAGTCTAGCTGGCTTTGATAAGTCATTGCAGAAAAACAGAAGATGAGATAATAGTGTCGCGAAATAAATATCATTAATTTACAACTTTATAGTTAGCTACAATAGCAGTTACGCAGCTAATGGTTCATAGATGGCGCTTTGAACAATAATCGAAAAAAGTGTGTAAAGATGTAAATTGTGATTGATTGCCGTTGATGGCGTTACAATTGAGGTTCTAAAGAAGATAGCCAACCGTGAAACTACATCCTTGATCAGATTGTATCTCTATAAAATAGTCGAAAGAAATAGCAACACCCGAAAAAACTATAATCTCTAAGTGCAATGGACTGCGGGACCTGAGAAGTAGTATTACCTAAAACTAATTCACATCATGATCGGCTGAAGTCCACTGCTGGACATAGTTGCTAGCGGTCCCGAGACGCGCGCATCCGTCGACCACCAGCGACCTTCACCAGGTCGTCAATCTCTAATGATATCTATGTATGCGACTACAGAGGAGGGAGAGAGCGGGTGGGAGATATGGTTCGCCGGGGAGACGGACAGAGTGCACACTCTGATCGCGACGAGCACCCAGTTCACGCAGCAGCACACCGTCAGAGTGCCGTCACGTGAGTACATCGTGCTAGGGGGGTGGGTGTGTGTGTGTGGGAATGAAAACATCGTTGTTTCGAATAATTGTTATACTTTGTTCTCGCAAATGTTTTTAAAAACGTTGTATGACATTCGAGCGGAATTCGTTTTTACAAACTCGTGACTATGGTGGCCCTCGGCTTCGTCTCGGGCTTACATTCGTCTACTCGTTTGTGAAACAAACTTACAGCTCTAATAGCATAAATAACTATATTTCGTATTAATTCTAAAACGTCATCAAGTGAGACAGTTTTAATTAACTATCTGGCAACACTTAACCAATAAATAAAGATGACGTCAATGAAATGACATTTGGCTTTTTCCACTTAGTGCTGAATGTAATGATTTTCACGTCATACATCAATTCACAAGTACATTCACTTCTATGGTTGTGCAGTGGACGGCTCGCCCGTGTCGGCCAGCGCCGTGTGCCGCGTGGGGGACACCGTGTGGGTCGGAGACACCCACGGGCGCGTCCACGTGTACTGGTGAGTCAACAGAGACAGACAATCTAAACTCACACATCTGACAAGTCTGTGACGGGACGGAGTGGTCATGTCAGCTGCGTGTCTGAGCACCGAAGCGACCATGTGGACTACGATGGTACGCGTCGGTTCTGAAGGTGACTGGTCATCATCATCATCGGCCGGGAAACGTCCACTGCTGGACATAGGCATCCTCCATGGTACGCCACATCTACTCGGTCTATACTACCACGGTCTACTCCCTGGCTTGGTGCGACCCATAGGGCTGGTGGTGGAGCCCTGCAGTTCGTCTGTCAGATCGATGCTTGTATGGCGATGGTGGAATCAACAAGAATAGCTCTTGCGCTACTGGCCTCGTTCCTGAATGACTGTCCGATGTCTCCCTTGAAAGAGAACTGGAGGAATATGAGGGAGGCTTTTTGCCTAGCAGTGGGACAGTACACGCTCATAATTATAATAAAAATGTAAATCCCTCCTCATAATTGCAGCGCCTCTACAAGGTCAGTATGTGGCACATGATATGTCTTGATATAAACATATCGCATCTTTAAGCAAGGGACGACGTTGGTTCAGCTCGAACTGAATGTTTTTCCAGTTCATGCCGCAATACAGACTCACAATAAAAGTTTTGCGGGGTCACACGCGCCAGCAGGGCGTGTCGCGCTCGCTGCAGCTCGTGCAGGACCTTGTTTAAACATGGCGCAGTTCTGTTAGCAAATGTACCTAAGTTCGCATCTCATTATAAAAACAGCGCACGCGTCGTGTTGGTTAAAAATTGTGTATTAATAAACATTGTACATTGTCAATCAAATAAAATCGGAAGTGGGATGGGCAGTGCTGCTCGAGCTTAGGTCGTATGTGCAGCCTGTGCTGGGAGGTGAGGTGACGTGTCATTGTTGTACAGTGGGTCGTCGTGCGCGCTGCTGTGGAGCGTGTCGGTGGAGGAGTGCGTGGGGGGCGGGCGCTCCCCGGTGTCCGCCCTGCTAGAGCTCGGGGAGCTGCGGAGGGTGGCGCTGGCGCTGCGCTCCGGCAGGTGAGGGCCATCAATCACACACAATGTTTCGGATCATTTCCAGTAGTAGCGCGTCATACCATCGACCCCTGGCCGGGTCACTTTATTGCGTGTATAGGTGAGGTATCGCGGATCGGTGGGGGGAGGAAGGTCCCTCTTTGTCAATAGTGAGCGCATCCATCGAACCTTCGATTTGCCGATAGTGCAGCGGACCTCGGAGGATCATTCAAGCTTCTTAACAGACAGGTTGAAATATACACAATGAAAACTCAAAAATCATGTCCAGGGTCCACATTGCTCCCATGCCTTGCCTTGTAGGTGGTCTGTGTGATGCTGGTGACGGTTGATGGAAGCTCTGTTCTGTGTCAGATTGTTCCTAGTGATGTGCGATCGCCCCGCGGCCGAGGGCAGCTTCGTGCTGACGGAGCTGGGCACCGCCACCATGCTGTGCTGCCTCGCAGCGGTCGACGCGCCCCGCGGGTCAGTGCATCTACATACGACAGGCATAGTTTGGCATGGGTCAGGTTTGTGTCGCGGTATAACAATAAGAGTATGAGTTTGTGTTTAGGGTGGAGTTGTGGGCGGGCGGGGACGGTCTGTCTACGTACGAGCTGAGCGTGGGCGGGGTGCGCGGCGCGGACGCACTGCCCGCGGGCCCCGTGTCGCTGCTGGCGGCCGCGCCCGCAGTCCCGGCGGTGTTCTCCTGCGATGACGGTAAGCGAAACGCATTTTGAAGGATGAAGACAGTACTTCCGATGGGCATCATCAGCTGTTCCAACTCTTGTATTTTCTCGTGGAGTGTCTGCCTCAACAACCTCGCTCGCTGTTTCAGGCGTGTCGGTGTGCATGTGGAGTGTGACGTCACGGAACGTGGTGTGCCGCCTGGACGTGAGCAAGCTGGCGCCGTGCAGCGAGAGCCTGCTGTCGAGCGCGGTCGAGGAGCAGCTCCAGGAGCCGTGCAGGGTCAGTATCTGACGCCCACCGCCCACGGTGAACAGTGACAATCAGGCCGCTAGGTGACAATAGGCTAGCGTCCACTAATAACATATTGCTTGGTTTATAGTTTCTAATTATAAATGAAGAGACGTAGATAAGATAAAACCTGTCTATTTCTCGAAAAAGTTAAAGAATAACGAAGAACGCGGCGCAAGAACGTGTGACGTCACGCCTCGCAACACATCATTGTTGTTGTTGACGTTTTCATATCACAGAGCAGGTTATTTCGCGAGCTGTGACGTCATCCAAGACGACATGACACTATTCAGCGTTGTCGAGGGAATTATAAATGGCTTTTTTAAAATACAAAATACGTAATGTAAATATTGCTTTTTCTTTAAAATATAGGGTTTTTTGGGGTTAAAATAGATATTAAAGTATATAATTAACCAAGTTTACAAATTTAGTCAACTAGCCTATTGTGAGATGACTAGATGCTTAGCTGTTACGTCGATGATTTAATTCCACCAATACAGTATTGTTTGGGGGTTCACTTGATTCTCGACTCACTGAAAGAGTACAAATTGAGTTTAGAGAGAGAGAGAGAGAGAGAGAGAGAACAGTTTAAGAAACTCCAACTCCTGTCTCGGGTGTGATGGTGGTCTGGTCAGCTCTCATTAACAACCTGCACACTGATGCCAGAGCAGGACAGACGTAGTGACACGCGGGTGTTGTTCAGGTGACGTCACTGTGCGCGTCGGGGGGGCGGGTGTGCGCGGGCACGTCGCGGGGGGGCGTGGTGGTGTGCGACGCGGAGGGGGACTCGATGCGGCCCCTCACCGTGTTCCGGCCCCACGACGAGCACGTGAGTACAGTCACTATACACCATGTGTATGACCGCATACAGCGCGCCCATGTCCCGTACACTGTATGTAGTCTCTGTACTCCAGAGATACACGAATTCACGAGTACAGTACAGTACTCGCACGCTATGTTTGCCCCTCTGAACTCTGTAGTTTGCTCTCCGCAATTTCTCGCACGTACAGTCGGAATGTGTGTGTATTATTTTCTATAATAACTATCCCTAGATGACATACAACACTAGGACATTTCTTTCCACCCGCTAACTTGCCTTGCCTCACATTTATACGTTAATAATTGATACTTCGCGGTCTTTTGTGGGTAACTTCAGAGGGGCAAACTTACTGTGCGAGTACTGTAAAAGGTAGGCGTCCATTCTTAAAGACAGTTCAACATATAGTCGACACATATTATGACAACTGCAGAATGACTGCCTACTTAAAACTAATACTATACTTTGTAAATAAACAGTAAATAAATAAAATCATGTTATTATCAGATGTCAAGGATCTATATAATAGTTAGTACTGCTTGCAACTATGTTAGTAAGTACATATATGTCACAGCTGAGTTACTCATAGCGTGTGCGTGTCGCGTGACGGGACGGACACGTGCAAACATAGCTACAGACACATGTAGAATACATATATACGTAAATAGCTAATCATAAATCTGTTAAATTAATTGAATTGAGGATTTAATTAAAATTAAATCTATAATTAACACTAGACTGAAAATATTGATGAAAACCATATTATTATGTAAAGACAAAATCTCGCCGAGACAATAAGAAAGAAAAAAACAATTTTTTATCTTGAAATAACGATGAGATCACGTGACCCGACGTGACGTCACTGCGCGAGACATTTGTATGTCTCACTCGCACTCACAGCGCGACTCTCGCGCAGTGACGTCACGTGCGTACGCGTCAACTTAACAATGAGCGGAACTTTACGAACTTCGAAACTTGGGCAGTACTGCATCGATTTAGATAAAACAAAAACTAGTGTCATTTATAATGATATACATACAATCGTATAATTATCAGATTTTTTGTTAAAACCATTCGACAACAATCTCGCTGGTGTTGAGGATGCTCTCTGCTCGCTTGTCTAGCCAGCGGAGAATGTTCGTAATGGACGTAATAAATGAACAGATGTGATAGTACCCTCCATGTGACGGATTGTGGAAGATGATGATGAGGAGTGTGTGCGCGTGCAGGTGTTGTGTCTGGTGCCGCTGCGCGCGCGCACCGACGGCGACGACATGCTGGTCACGCTGGGGAACGGGTACCGACCGCTGCTGCAGCGGTTCACCGCTAACCAGGTATACTGTTTATTTAATGTAGTACTATATAAATAATGAATTTAATTTTCAGTAATTTTGTTCCACTCACTGTCACTCTCACAGTTAAGACGAATCTTACGACACCTCTCAAGCTAAAACCACCAAGCCGTTTATTAATAGTGTGTGCCACTGTTTGTCCGTCAGTCCGGCGCGTCTTCGCAGCAGTACACGGGGTACTACAGCCTGCTGTGGCGCGCGCATCACTGGCTCCCCGACTAGAGCGCGACGCACGCGCACCAGGAATAACTCGACGACAGTGACATCTGTGCGCTCACTAGAGCACCACGGTGATGACCCGCAGCGCCATCTGTGTGCTATGTTAAGTATCATTGTGAAGCTTTAATTATAGCGCCATCTGTACGAACGCTGGAGTACCACGATGGTTTCTTACAACGGCATCTATGTGTGTGCTAAGTGAAATTGTGAGTTTCTTTTACAACGCCATCTGTGCGCCGATGAATCACGATGTAGTAATAACGTCATCGACGTG
The DNA here is from genome assembly GCA_910589575.2 of Carcina quercana. Taxonomy (NCBI): domain Eukaryota; kingdom Metazoa; phylum Arthropoda; class Insecta; order Lepidoptera; family Depressariidae; genus Carcina; species Carcina quercana. Next base: position 7,526,772 of record OU342453.1, read on the forward strand.
CTTTATTTTATTTTTTATAGTTTTATTGTTTTGTATCAAGGCGTATAAGATTACTACATACCTATCTATATGTATCTCTAGCTATAGACGCTACCGCCATCTATATTGTAGTAACAGATTATTTTCGTTGAGACGTTTGTAATCGTAGCGCCATCTACAAAAGAAGGTTCACTATTCATTTTCTGTTAGCAAATATGGATTTTGGATTCTTGGCGCGAACTTGTAAAATGGTGGTTCATTGCAATTTTAGTAATTCGTTAATAATACTGTTATGTGTGTTTTTTGTGTTATAATGGTGTGATATAGTGCAAAAAGTGTCACGGACAGTGTTATAGTATCAATTACGCAAAATTGCGAGGGTTTCGACGCGATCCGAAGTTTATCATGTCGAGTACATTCGGCATATGGATTCTTTCGGATAATGTTGAAACCAAGGCTGGCCTTTGAAGTTCTCGTCAAGAATCCAAAACAAGCGATAAAATGTACACATTATACATTTTATTGAGAAAGCTGAAGAAATGGCTTCGGCATAGTTTATAACCTCAAAATTTGTTCACCTAATTTTACTCGTCATTGGCTAGGTAACCACTGGTTAAAGCCATTATTTAAAAAAAATGGATTTTGCGGTAGATGGAGAATAAATGTATCATTTCGGATGCAAATTGTGGATCCGCTGAGTGATAAATTATTGTTTCCACTAGATATAGATATAGGGAGATGATAGTGTGTAAGTACATATGTGTAAGTTTTGCCACAGATAAGGGAGAGTAAGACAGATTGCTAACTTCATACATTAGTTAAAAACACGCTTAAAACTTATTATTGTCGCCGGTACCTCGTAGTTCGACTTATTATATTAGATGTCGCTACTATATTAGCTGAAGTATGATATACCTAGCGCCATCTATTGAACAGTTGATGGCACCCGTTGGATGTATTTGTGTGTATAAGTACAGTATGGCATAGATGTGTGTGTGATAGGAGACGTACAGTCGTACAACCCGTCGGAAATATCTGCGAACCTCGCTGGGATGCGCTTCCCCCCGCACCTCGTCCCATTTTCGCCTATCCAGTATCTATGTAAAAGTGTAAACTTGTCAAGCGAAAGATTTCAAAATTTCGCTACATGACGTAATGATGCATTGGCTATGTAAGTATTGGTTACGGTGTCTTGTTGCAATTACACCAATTTTTCCTCCCTTTTCAATATAGTTACAATGTATACGACAAAAGTAAAAAATGGATAAAATGCAACTTCAAAAGACCACTACGCGCGTCTATTTGTTAGTTTCTGACGTCTGCTTGCACGTCCAGTATGATTACTTTAGAACAACGTACAATACGTATGTTGTACAATGTTCGATGCAAATCAACCGGCCAAGTGCGAGTCGGACTCGCACACGAAGGGTTCCGTACCATTATCTATAAAAACGACAAAAGCATGTCTGTTACATGAGAACACCTTTTTTTTTAAATTTTTTTTTAAAAGTGAATATATAACTAAATATTCTGTGAATATTTCAAGATGCCGTTATCAATATCGAGTACATAACACGTTTGTTGTGTGGGAGCCCCCTTCAATATTCATTTTATTCTTAGTATTTGTTGTTACAGCGGCAACAGAAATACATTATGTGTGAAATGCTTAACTGTCACAGTCACAAAAAAAAAGAAATACACGGAAAGAAAATACAAGCCGTTAATAATCGCAAGCGCAACGCAACAAAAGCAGAGTGAACGAGAGTGCGGCAACTTCATACAAGCGCGCAACAAAGCTTCATACAATACACGTAAAAAAGCGCGGGAAAGGAGAACCCGACGACGCTGTCTCTGCAAACGCGGATCGGGCAAACGTATGCGGGGCGGGTGGGGGCTTTGGCGCGGCATCGGTCGCCTCGTAGGGCCTCTCGCGAACCCCGCTCACACTCAATTCGAAAAGACTGATTTTTAATATTTAAGATTATGTTCATTCCTCATGTAGATTTTTTTCCCTTGTAGTTTAAAAGTTGATTATTGAGAAGAATGCTCAACTGACCATAAATACTATTTACAAACATATTATTGTGATGATTTAAACTTTTGATTACTCTAGCCAACTGTATATTAGGTTAATATATTGCAATTATATATAAATCATGATCTAGAGCTAATCATATTTTCTGGTCCCTTTTTTTAAATATAAAAGACATCAAAATTCACACAATAATAATTTAACGTGTTTCTCAACCCTAGCCGGTAGGTGCAGCTCCGTACATCGATTCAAGGTCACGGGACTGTTGCCGCACTCTCGTTCACTCTGACAGAAGTGACAGATATAACCGTTGTTGCCATATCAATGAAAGAAAAAACTTTCCCAAATATATTAAATATGCCTAGAAATGGGAGCCTTATATTTTCACACCCTAAAGGCAGCACACTCAAAATAAGAGATTTATTAAATCTTACGTTAATATACTTTGGGATTTATTTATTTGAATTTTTTGTATCTACGACGGCTTGAAAATTCGTAATAGTTTTATTATTTTAATAGTCTAGCAATACTGTGTAGTGAACGTTACAAATGTATGCCATCTACCGGAATTCCGGATAACTGCATGCTTTTACAGCTTACTAAAGTCTGGTCTGTTCAATCGTGTGCAATGAATTAAAATGTTCAATATACACCTCATTAAAAATTTTGTCTTTTCGTGAGTAATGTTAGGAAAGTTTTGTATTTTTACATTCAAAATAAATAAATAAAATGAACTGGAACAGTATAATTCGATATTTCGTCAATTTCAGACAAATTTTATTTCTAAAGATCTACTTGCTATCTACTATCGCCATCTAGCGGAACATTTTGTACTATGAAAAATTTTATATGGAGTTAGCAATCTATTCTTACTATGCCTTATCTCTGGTTTTGCCAAATATTGACGAATTCTAGAAGTCGGTCGCAAGCGTCGGTGGCGCAGTGGATAAGGCGCGGACTCTCAATCTGAGGGTACCGGGTTCCAATCCAGCCGTGTACCTATGAGTTGTTTTTCAATTCAAGTACATTATCCGATTGCTTAACGGTGAAGGAAAAGATCGTGAGGAAACCTGCATGTCTTGAACAGGCATGTGAAGTCCGCCGATCCGCACTGGGCCCGCGTGGTGGACTAAGGCCCATACACTCTGTAGGAGAGTAGGCCTGAGCCCCTCTAGTGGGGACGTGTATAGGCTGTTGATGATGATAGAAGTAAAGTGTGCTTGCTGCGGTCGTGTTCAAACTGCGGCGCTAGATGCTTGCAGTTCAAAACAAAATGCTTTATTATATAAAAAGCCGTTTTCTTTAAAGGAAGGGTACGATAGAATCTTAACAGCAATATAATTGTGTATATAATTGTGTCATCTCATTCCCTGATGTTCTAATGTATGTTTAGACGAAAATGCTTCTGTCCATTGAATGTATATATATTGTCTAAGTGTGTTACGGTAAAACTGACGAGTCTCACAACTGCATGTAATGCTGGTTGATCAGTAATCTCACGGTGTTGATAGTTTGCCTGCGGCAGAACGGAATTTTTGTTAGTACCTCTTGTTATCAACAGATGGCGCTCTATGTAGAAAATTTATTTACATGTGTGCGTGGATATCAGCGCCATCTAGGTTCTCTGGTGAAACTCCAACTGACAGCTGTCATGAACACCGTTGTTTGAAGTGTTTCAAGCTGAACGTGTTGTTAAAGGCACATACCTCATATACCCACGAGACGGATAACGTTCGTTACGTGTAATACAAACAATTCAATCAATGTTATGATGTATGAAATTAGAGAGAACAGTAGAGAAGAGAATGAGGAGTGTTACGTTCCTTACGATATGTTGTGATTGCTCGGTTTTAAACTATATGAGACAAATAAGTGACGTCCGACTGACTGGGAGACGTCTCGTGGGTCGATGTATTGTTTTTTGTATGTTTCGTGTGTTGTGTTGTAAGTGCAGTGTCGTAACAACAGTGTTTTATTGTATCACGACTCTGCACTCTCCGCGACCGATTAAAATAACAATAGACGTTCCAATTACAGTGAAAAATATCCAAAACCATATTGTAAAATGTATTTATTTAGTTATAATTTGTAAATATATTATTTTTGACGTGATAATGTCCTATAAGTCGATGAACGCCGGCTGCGCGCACGAAACAGTGTCACGTTCCGCCTGAGCCGAGCGTGCGAGCGAGAGCGCGAAACAAGCGAGGCGCTTGTGACGCATCTGTTCTTATGACGTTGTCATGTAAAATTATAGTCCGTAAACTGACTTTACATACATCAATTTTCTTTAAGTATGCTTGCGGCTTCTCGATGCGCACCCCATACAACGGCTTATCTTCAGTTACCATCAGGTGATATGAAGGCCAAGTGCAAACTCATCATACATTAAAAAAGTCCCACTGTAGTTGTCCCATGGCTGGACTGCTAGGAATTTAATTCCCAAATGTTCCATTACTCATACTACTGCCTTCAGACCCATTGTATCTGTAATGGAATATTTGGGAATTAAATTCCTAGCAGTCCAGCCATGGGACAACTTCAGTGGGACTTCTGGGTATTAAGTTATATTTACATCTATTTCTTTTTATAGACTTAACCTATTTTATTTGTATATACGTATGACTGATGTTTAGTTTAATCGCCGCATCTACAAACAACACGTGAATGAGAACGAAACCAAAGATTATATAGTTAATGTCTAATAAAACATTTACAGTTGACGAAGCGCTGTTTTATTTACACAAGTCATGTATCCGCGGGGACTATCACCGACCAACGACATCACGAGAGTAGACGATGTCATTTTGTCTCAGTCCTACTCTCCTACAGAGAGTGTATGGGACATAGTACACCACGCGGGACCAGTGCGCATTGGTAGACTTCACACACACCTGTGAATTTCTGCTCAGCAGCGTGCAGGTTTCCTCACGATGTTTTCCTTTATCGAAGAGCCAATGGTAATGATTTGTATCATTCGTACATAAATAACAAATTGTAACTCATTGGTACGAGCCAGGATCGAACATAGACCTGATTGTTTCAAGGACTGACATGTGAGAACAAAATTATCTCATTTGAAGTAAGAAACACTTGCACTTATAAAATGTTTACAGAATATTGCCTTTCTTGCAATTCCAATTATTGGTAATAATTTAATAATAATTTATTTTATCATTAAAAAAAAAAGTCATTTTGATACACTGCGGTCTCCACACTAGGCTGAGCCTGTGTCGTGGTATTATTGGTAGTAAATGTGTTTGTTAGTTTTTACTTGTCTCACACAGCAACCGAACAATGGATCTTTTGATCTATGTAAATCTGTGGGATATACTTTGAATCGACGAAGTAGGGGCCGAAAATTAGTTGGTGTGCTAATGTGCTTTTTGACTAAATGACTGTGATTTGACTTGAAAAAAAATCGTGTTATCTTTATCATTCATGTTTGTAACGTAAACGAAATTTAGTTTTAACAGTAATGTATATGTTTCTGACAATTATGTCATGCTTTTCTAGGTTTAGCTGTAGATTTTGTTGCATAAATCTTCAAATCAAATCCGCAATGTACCCAACTACTTCTTAATTCATAAGAATGCTAATGAATTGGCAATACATTTAATTCATTGCTGCATTCACATATCGTCTATGCAAATGCTTGTATAAGAAAGTGAGCAATGGATAACGTAATAAAACAAATGATTGTTTTAAAAGTAGTAAAGCTAAAGGCGGGGCAGACCGGTTTACTCACATTGGGCCTGGCGGGAAAGTATGTTTGGAATGCGTTGATTGGTCTTAAATGTGTCCTAATCGTACTTATGAGATTTACATTTATTAGTTTTTGGACTAAAAATCAAGTAAAGATGTTTTTAAAGCAATAAAATTTACATTAAACTATATCTTTTGATTAGGTTTAAGTGAATGCTTATAAAAATAGACTTTATTATAAATAAATGTTTAAGTTGTGTAAACACTTTGGTGTTGTAAGTGCGATTCGGACAGTGTTTTGCTCGGTCGACGTCTCGGGACGCAACCTGTCGGCAAGTGTAGTGCGTGAATGTCGGCCCGATCGCGACGTGAGCAACAACTGTCAAACTCAACTTTCTTACAACTTAAAACGCCGACTTGTTATGCCTTAATTGATACGTTAATTCATCAAAAAATCCTTAATTAGTGCCTTAAACCTTGCTGATGTAGTGTTCCGTTTAGTTTTAAGTGTTCTTCCTAAGTGTTTTAGTGATAAAAATAATGTATAAAGTGACGAAGTGAGTGGTGGAATTGATAGTGTTATTTCTTACGCGTTTGAGGATTATCGCTCGAAGGAGTGTTTGCTTCGCCCGCGCCAAGGTCAGTACAGCTTATTACAACAGTATCGATACGCTTTTAAGTAGATTAATTTGTATTTCGTCCCGATAAGGCTTGAAGGAAATGTGTACCAAGTTCTTAGAAACCTGAAGAAAGTGTCACGCGGCACACGGCTCGTACCAGATCTCGTACGTATCTGTGCTAGACGGACGAGGCTATCATCAATTATATTTGAAAGCCGTGAAATTCTAGACGTTGCGGTCTTAAGATGGATATTGAATATGTCTAAGTTTAACATTTGAATGACTCTGTTGCTTGAGCAGCAAATGGTACTGTACAGTCAAGTATTTATTTATTTAATAAGGAGCATCAATAGCATTATTTCTACTCTGTATGTATGTACTGTATTTAATATTTGATGTAACTTTTGGACGATCTGATGAACATAGTCTTATTGTTAAACACACACTCTCTAAGTCCCACCTCAGCAACTCCTTTTCCCACATAATCAGTAATTGGCTGTCAATGGTTGCACCAAAGAGGTTGGGTTTAGGAAATCAACCTGGATACAGAAATTATGCTAGTTATAATGATGATGACTGAGTTATTGAGCAATTTTTTATGTTTTAATGGGGTTGTGCTTTGCTTTTATCTCACCTGATGGTAAGTGACGATATGGCCGTTGGATGGTAACCGTGCACACCCAGAAGCTTCAAGCGTGTTTGGCGGTAGACTTGAGGTAAATATATCCTAACACTAACCAAACTGAGTACCGATAGGAATCAAACCTGGGACCTCTGGATTTTTAGCCTGAGCATGAAGCCAGAAGAAGGCCACGGAGTTACTATGCAGATTAACAAGAATTGCTTGGTTGTTTGTGAGTTGTGTTGTTTTGAATGTTGATCCGTGTCGTAACTGCAGCTGTGGTTAGTTCCGTATTGTAGCATCAGCAGCCTCGTTGCTGGGAACATGACTCAGTTTCCAGTAATAAGGAAATGACACAATACTCATGTTTTTGCTTGCCCGCACAATGTCAGCTTGTTTACTTGTCAACAAACTGTCTACTGTGCAGGTTTTATAGTGTTGCAGTTTTAGTGTTGATGTATTCTATGTTCTGCATGTGACTTTTTCTTGATGGAGATCTTAAGTTTTATTATACAAGCATTCACAGTATTGGCTGTGGTGTTGGGTGATGACAGCAATGCATTGTTGCATACTTAACAAGTCAATTGATGCACCTTCTACCCATGTCTAGCTGCGGACTGAAACAGAAAATAGGGGTATCCCACTCGGGAACTACATGCTCGATCTAGATGAAAAGTAGCCTGTTTCCTTTTCTTTCCTTACTGTTGGCTGGATAACCACTGTAAAAGTCATGCAGATAGCTGTGCTTGCCATTTCTCTTCATGATTAAATCTGGAATGAGGAAATCCGTAGACGAACTAAGGTCACCGACATAGCTCGACGTGTCAGTGAGCTGAAGTGGCAATGGGCAGGCCACATCACTCGTAGAGCTGATAACCAAACTCGCGTGGTGACCACATACCGGGAAACTTTTACCGAGACATCCCTCTATAAGTACGGACGACCTAGTAAAGGTCGCGGGTAGCACTGGATGCAAGTGTCTTGGGAACGAGGAATGTGGATGTTTCCTGGCTCATGATGATGATGTTCTGTTCGGGCCCCTCAGCTATCCATATAAATAATGTCATTCGGACTTTTTGTTGCGACGGGAACAACAGACAAACCAACTCACTTTCCCATTTATAATATTAGAATGGATGTATTATTTACGAGTGTGATGCTCTATCATTACATTTACAAAACTCTACGATATGATTGAATCATCGGATACTTCCGAGAAGGTCCCGCGCCGTATGACATGAGCATCGCGTCACCGCCGTGATGACGGGTGACGTCACCGCGCACACGTGAGCACCTTGATCGCAGGCTTAGCTCACCGTGCGTGCGTGCGTGCGTGCGTGCGTGGATCCTCTCATTTAAACTATAATATTAATATATGTATTATGTTATGTATAGAATTTACGTGACTATTTACGATGTTGTCACACGCCATCGGGTGAGATGGAGGCCAACTGCAAGTTGTACATTACAATAATGGCATAGTTGGCTTGTACGTGACTAATTGTTCTCGCAACATTGCAATGTAATGCCTACAGAGCTGTGTATCGGGCCGTCACGTGTCGTTCATCGCAGGGAGATGTCAGTACGTGATCTGCGACGCATGTCTGCAATGTACCCGACACGTCCGACAAACTGGTTCATTGTTGCATATCTCCCACATGTCCACCGCCCCCCACCGATTCGCGATACCTCACCTGCACGCGCTAGAAAGTGACCGGTCGATGTGTGTGAGTGGGAACCGATATCTCGACATTTGTTCGAAGTGTCCCGGGTGTGAGTAGACTAAACGCTGTGTTGTAATGTCCCGTCAAGGTACCACGTTTGGCAACGACCCTCTCTTGTTCTGATGCACCTTGCACCGCGGCAGATGAAGGAGGCATAACACATCGTCGTTGGTGTCATTGTCAGGCGCAGCTGACAATGCCACTGTCAATGGCGGGCCCTCGTGTGCCCGGTGCTGCTCAGCTGACGTCACGGTGCACAACGAGCCACCATTAAACGATGGTTAGAAATGGTCCGTTGTGCAGTGTGCGGTCGTTTTGTACTGAAACAATACAGCTTGATTCCATTACATGCACAACAATTGCAGTAAACACAGCATAAATCATTCAATTTAAATTAGCAACAGTTGATAACTTGTTGTAAACAGTTGTTGTAAGCATCAATACAAACAATATTGCTGTTTACTTGACATTATAAAGTTTCCTTTAAGGAATACTAGTTTCCTCTGTCGGCAGCGATCCACGCGGCTGGACTTCACTCCGTTATACAATACATAGTATTATTTTTAACCGACTTCAAAAAAGAGGAGGTTCTCAATTCGATGGGTATTTAAAAAATGTTTGTTACCACAGAACTCTGTACGGGGTGAACCGATTTGGATGATTCTTGTTTTAATTGAAAGGTGGTGCTTCCCGTGTGGTTTTGGTCCAGTTCTGACAGCGGCATCCATGAGGAAACGAGGGCAATTGACGAGCTTCGCTTCTGTGTCTAGTGGACGGTGTGTAGTGATATCATCGACCCGCTGACATGCACCTACCTGCGATGTATATGACACTGTGTGGTGTGCGCTATCAGTGACACGGTGTTTGCATTGTCACTAGTTGTTATAGAACGGGCCGCGCGCCTCGCGCCGCGCTCGCAGCTACATGAAGGTTGAGTTGCATCACCGCCGACCAGAGCCCACTGCTGGGCGTGGCGCTACCTCATACACCTGCACACGGACGCGTCCGTGTAGTCTGCCACTGCTGGTAAGTCTCCTTCGACGTTTCTTCTCTGTTCCCACCGATCCCCGATACCGCACCTGTAGAGGTACATGCGCGCGTATACTAACGTCAACCGTTGCATGTGTGCCGGTATCACGACATTTGTTACAAGTGTCCGGCGTGTGTCGAAAGGGTAGAGTCATAATTTATTCATTGACGCATTCACAGTGGAAAACGTGTGTCACTTCGCTGACGGCATCTTTTTGTTAGTTCATCGCTGACTGTTTATTTATTTATTATTTGTTACAAATATACGCCATCGTCAACACTCGTCTGTCAATGAGCATCGACTCCTTGATCCGCCGCCGGGTCCTGGCGTGCGCACGCGCGTGCCGGCGGGTGGGGGTGTCTGGCGGTGCTAGGGATGGTTGGTGGTACTTTACATGTCCTGTGACCTGACATCGTCTCCAGCAATACAGTTACGAATTAATCATTGTCTAAACCAAACTGCGCCCCAATCACCGCCGCCGTCGCAGGGTCACCTTGGCATTGTTCAAATATTTGCCGAGTTGGTTCATGTTCACACATCACGCTCGACATAATATACAGCGAGTGAGATAATGCTGTGTATTATCTATGGCTTGTTTGTCTAGCAGCTGCGAGGAGATGAAGGTCGCGCTGCCGACGAGGTCACTTCCGCTGCACTCCTTCAGGAAATACACTCTTTGGAGAGGTTTTGCTGTCGAAATATCAGTTAATACCAGAACCAAAAACAAGCTGCATAACTGCTAAACAACAGAGTTCCTATAAAACGTTCACACTCCTTTTCATCCTTCTTTGTTTGTAACCTAACAACTTACCAGAAGAAGTTACCTTCTAAAATGACATACTTTCACATAATTTTGAATCCCTGTTTGATTCTTCGAAATTGCTAAAAGACGTCACTCTGAATGTTAGTTCTTGTACATCGTCAAAAACATCAGAGTTCACGTATTACAAACTGTACCGTGTTGGAGTGGTCGGGGTGTGTTCTCAACAAGGCCCGCGTGAGTGTTATTTGTACCTAAAGGGAGACTCAATACGATTGTTAGAGTGGAGGCTTCTTTATTTGTGTGTATCCGACAAAGACATCAATTTTACTGTGACTCATGCATTACAAACGATATATTAATAGTGGTACATACTGTACATGGTAGTGTTGGCACAAGTAATATACAGTTCTATGGAATTTATGCACGATTTAGTGTTCCGTAGTCAAACAAGGAACCCTTATAGTTTCTCGCTGTCCGTCCGCGGCTCAGCTCGAGACCCTTACCACTAGAAAGCTGTAATTTGGCACGGGTATACATATAAATAAATATATAAAATAAATAAGCGTCGGTGGCGCAGTGGATAAGGCGCGGGCTCTCAATCTGAGGGTTCCGGGTTCGAAACCAGCCGTGTATCTATGAGTTGTTTTTCAATTCAAGTACATTATCCGATTGCTTAACGGTGAAGGGAAACATCGTGGGGAAACCTGCATGTCTTGAACAGGCATGTGAAGTTACCAATGCGCACTGTTCCCGCGTGGTGGACTATGTCCCATACACTCTCTGTAGGAGAGTAGGACTGAGACCTGCAGTGGGGACGTGTATAGGCTGGTGATGATGATGATACATATTAATCACGCCAACAAAGTGGTAGAAGAAAATCTTGAACAATATTTTGTTCCGGTGGCTCGCATACACGTAACTTGGGGATGAAATATTTTTAGTAGTATTTACACTGAAGTTTAAAGGAAAACTATCACGACTCAGTTGGCTTTACAGGTTAACCAGTAATAGTCGACCGAAATATACTTGGAGAAAATTTCGTACAAACATTCAAAATTATTTTCTATAAAACCAGTTCAACTCTGGAACCCTACGTCGCACGACACGCACTTGGCTGCATTTTCGAGCAGTTAAATTAGTGGCCTCGAATATATCTGTAATATAGCAGGTTGCTGCAAAGTGCGGGTGTGCCGCGGAAGTATTCGATGGACTGAGGTCTCTGTCCAACCTTGAACTCCTTTCACATCGCAGTAACAAAAGCCAGCTGCGTGTGTCCTCTGCTGGACGCGAGCCTCCATGAGGGGATCCAACATGATCACCCACCACCACATGGAAGATGTTCCTGTCACACGCAAGCTACAGCGCGCCGAACCTTGATACCTCTAATTCAAGTAACAATTACGGATCGTATCAAGAATTTGCCTTCACAACAAGTTCTGGTGTAGTCCCCCGCCCCCCGCCCCCCGCCACAGATGATCTCATTAACGGACAGCGGCACAACAATTCACGAACACCGCTACGATACGAGACCAACCACAGAACGTGTTTCTTATAAAATGGTTCGCGCCATTTTGCACGACCGTAAACAAATATTATCTGTGTCGATGACGTCACGGTAACCGTCGTTTTGTTTCCATTTTCAAAAGTCACCGGTTCTCGAGGCGCGTTCGTTTATTATTTAATTTTTGAATTAGGAACAATGAGGTTTGGGATGAAACAATTAGGTACTTTTTGGTGTCGCGTTCCGTCCACAAAGGAGGTTTTGTCTCAGGGCACGTTTCGTTTGGTTTCGGTTCGCTTTCTGCTCGCGGACAAAGGTTCCGTGTATTTGGTCAGCTGGAGGTTTTTTTGTGATTTTCGTTTGAATGTTAAACGTAATTATAAATTAATAGGTATTTAAAATATCTAGTTGTTGACTAACAGTCGAGCTGCTGTTCTGCGCGTGGCCAATGAAATGATATCACCCTGTAGATGTCTGTATTGTGTTAGATTCTCTATATTTCCTCATGCCATCAACATTTATGACTAACATCTCCAATTAGGAATGGCTGACTTTTAAATGGCGTCTTTATATTTGTTGCCACTCTTGGAATAACTAATATTCATGTTGGCGCGTTGTTTTATGGCTCCGCGTTCGCGGCTATGTGAACTTGGCACCCGACCTTGAAAAAATTTAATTTTTTTTGCGCTATTCGATAGATTTACGTTTGTAGTTGTTTGTAGTGAAACTATTTTCGTTTGTAGTTAAACCAAAAAAAAGTTATGACGAGTCAAAAAAAAGCTGGCACCCGACTTTGAAAAAATTAACTTTTTTTTGTGGTTATCGGTAGATATAGGTTTGTAGAGGTTTGTAGTGAAACTATTTTCGTTTGTAGTTAAACCAAAAAAAAGTTATGACGAGTTAAAAAAAATTCTCTCAAACTTTAAAAAATTAACTTTTTTTCGTGATTTTCGATAGATATAGGGCAGTAGAGGTTTGTAGTGAAACTATTTTCGTTTGTAGTTAAACCAAAAAAAAGTTATGACGAGTTAAAAAAATTCTCTCAAACTTTAAAAAATTAACTTTTTTTCGTGATTTTCGATAGATATAGGGTAGTAGAGGTTGGTAGTGAAACTTTTGCGCTACTACAAACGAATACGAGTAACTACAAACGAAATCCAATCTACTACAAACGATTTTGAGATACTACAAACGAATACGAGTTACTACAAACGAAATCCAATCTACTACAAACGATTTTTAGCTACTACAAACGAATACGAGTTACTACAAACGAAATCCAGTCTACTACAAACGATTTTAACCTACTACAAACGAATTCGAGTAACTACAAACGAAATACCATCTACTACAAACGATTTTGACCTACTACAAACGAATTCGAGTAACTACAAACGAAATCCAATCTACTACAAACGATTTTGACCTATTACAAACGAATTGGAGTAACTACAAACGAAATCCAATCTACTACAAACGATTTTTAGCTACTACAAACGAATACGAGATACTACAAACGAAATCCAATGTACTACAAACGATTTTTAGCTACTACAAACGAATACGAGTTACTACAAACGAAATCCAATCTACTACAAACGATTTTTAGCTACTACAAACGAATTCGAGTTACTACACACGAAATCCAATCTACTACAAACGATTTTTAGCTACTACAAACGAATACGAGTTACTACAAACGAAATCCAATCTACTACAAACGATTTTTAGCTACTACAAACGAATTCGAGTAACTACAAACGAAATCCAACCTACTACAAACGATTTTTAGCTACTACAAACGAATCTAGTAGAGAGTTTTAGTAGAGAGAATTTTTTTTACTCGTCATAACTTTTTTTTGGTTTAACTACAAACGAAAATAGTTTCACTACAAACCTCTACAAACCTATATCTACCGATAACCACAAAAAAAGTTAATTTTTTCAGAAAAAAAATAATTAAAACGAAAAAATTAATTATTTTTTTTCTGAAAAAATTAACTTTTTTTTGTGGTTATCGGTAGATATAGGTTTGTAGAGGTTTGTAGTGAAACTATTTTCGTTTGTAGTTAAACCAAAAAAAAGTAATGACGAGTCAAAAAAAAGCTGGCACCCGACTTTGAAAAAATTAACTTTTTTTTGTGGTTATCGGTAGATATAGGTTTGTAGAGGTTTGTAGTGAAACTATTTTCGTTTGTAGTTAAACCAAAAAAAATTATGACGAGTTAAAAAAATTCTCTCAAACTTTAAAAAATTAACTTTTTTCGTGATTTTCGATAGATATAGGGCAGTAGAGGTTTGTAGTGAAACTATTTTCGTTTGTAGTTAAACCAAAAAAAAGTTATGACGAGTTAAAAAAAATTCTCTCTACTAAAACTCTCTACTAGATTCGTTTGTAGTAGCTAAAAATCGTTTGTAGTAGATTGGATTTCGTTTGTAGTAACTCGAATTCGTTTGTAGTAGGTCAAAATCGTTTGTAGTAGATTGGATTTCGTTTGTAGTAACTCGTATTCGTTTGTAGTAGGTCAAAATTGTTTGTAGTAGATTGGATTTCGTTTGTAGTAACTCGAATTCGTTTGTAGTAGCTAAAAATCGTTTGTAGTAGATTGGATTTCGTTTGTAGTAACTCGAATTCGTTTGTAGTAGCTAAAAATCGTTTGTAGTAGATTGGATTTCGTTTGTAGTTACTCGAATGCGTTTGTAGTACCTAAAAATCGTTTGTAGTAGATTGGATTTCGTTTGTAGTAACTCGTATTCGTTTGTAGTAGCTAAAAATCGTTTGTAGTAGATTGGATTTCGTTTGTAGTAACTCGAATTCGTTTGTAGTAGCTAAAAATCGTTTGTAGTAGATTGGATTTCGTTTGTAGTAACTCGTATTCGTTTGTAGTAGCTAAAAATCGTTTGTAGTACATTGGATTTTGTTTGTAGTATCTCGTATTCGTTTGTAGTAGCTAAAAATCGTTTGTAGTAGATTGGATTTCGTTTGTAGTAACTCGAATTCGTTTGTAGTAGCTAAAAATCGTTTGTAGTAGATTGGATTTCGTTTGTAGTAACTCGTATTCGTATGTAGTAGCTAAAAATCGTTTGTAGTAGATTGGATTTCGTTTGTAGTAACTCGAATTCGTTTGTAGTCGGTCAAAATCGTTTGTAGTAGATTGGATTTCGTTTGTAGTTACTCCAATTCGTTTGTAGTAGCTAAAAATCGTTTGTAGTAGATTGGATTTCGTTTGTAGTTACTCGAATTCGTTTGCAGTAGCTAAAAATCGTTTGTAGTACATTGGATTTCGTTTGTAGTATCTCGTATTCGTTTGTAGTAGCTAAAAATCGTTTGTAGTAGATTGGATTTCGTTTGTAGTTACTCGTATTCGTTTGTAGTAGCGCAAAAGTTTCACTACCAACCTCTACTACCCTATATCTATCGAAAATCACAAAAAAAAGTTAATTTTTTAAAGTTTGAGAGAATTTTTTTAACTCGTCATAACTTTTTTTTGGTTTAACTACAAACGAAAATATTTTCACTACAAACCTCTACAAACCTATATCTACCGATAACCACACAAAAAAGTTAATTTTTTCAGAAAAAAAATATTAATTTTTTCGTTTTAATTATTTTTTTTCTGAAAAAATTAACATTTTTTGTGGTTATCGGTAGATATAGGTTTGTAGAGGTTTGTAGTGAAAATATTTTCGTTTGTAGTTAAACCAAAAAAAAGTTATGACGAGTTAAAAAAAATTCTCTCAAACTTTAAAAAATTAACTTTTTTTCGTGATTTTCGATAGATATAGGGCAGTAGAGGTTTGTAGTGAAACTATTTTCGTTTGTAGTTAAACCAAAAAAAAGTTATGACGAGTTAAAAAAATTCTCTCAAACTTTAAAAAATTAACTTTTTTCGTGATTTTCGATAGATATAGGGCAGTAGAGGTTGGTAGTGAAACTTTTGCGTTACTACAAACGAATACGAGTATTTATAGTTACTCGAATTCGTTTGTAGTAGGTCAAAATCGTTTGTAGTAGATGGGATTTCGTTTGTAGTTACTCGAATTCGTTTGTAGTAGGTTAAAATCGTTTGTAGTAGATTGGATTTCGTTTGTAGTAACTCGTATTCGTTTGTAGTAGCTAAAAATAGTTTGTAGTAGATTGGATTTCGTTTGTAGTAACTCGTATTCGTTTGTAGTATCTCAAAATCGTTTGTAGTAGATTGGATTTCGTTTGTAGTTACTCGAATTCGTTTGCAGTAGCTAAAAATCGTTTGTAGTAGATTGGATTTCGTTTGTAGTTACTCGAATTCGTTTGTAGTAGCTAAAAATCGTTTGTATTAGATTGGATTTCGTTTGTAGTAACTCGAATTCCTTTGTAGTAGGTCAAAATTGTTTGTAGTAGATTGGATTTCGTTTGTAGTAACTCGAATTCGTTTGTAGTAGCTAAAAATCGTTTGTAGTAGATGGGATTTCGTTTGTAGTAACTCGAATTCGTTTGTAGTACCTAAAAATCGTTTGTAGTAGATTGGATTTCGTTTGTAGTTACTCGAATTCGTTTGTAGTACCTAAAAATCGTTTGTAGTAGATTGGATTTCGTTTGTAGTTACTCGAATTCGTTTGTAGTAGCTAAAAAACGTTTGTAGTAGATTGGATTTCGTTTGTAGTAACTCGTATTCGTATGTAGTAGCTAAAAATCGTTTGTAGTAGATTGGATTTCGTTTGTAGTAACTCGAATTCGTTTGTAGTCGGTCAAAATCGTTTGTAGTAGATTGGATTTCGTTTGTAGTTACTCCAATTCGTTTGTAGTAGCTAAAAATCGTTTGTAGTAGATTGGATTTCGTTTGTAGTAACTCGAATTCGTTTGTAGTAGCTAAAAATCGTTTGTATTAGATTGGATTTCGTTTGTAGTAACTCGTATTCGTTTGTAGTAGCTAAAAATCATTTGTAGTAGATTGGATTTCGTTTGTAGTTA
The DNA here is from genome assembly GCA_910589575.2 of Carcina quercana. Lineage (NCBI taxonomy): Eukaryota > Metazoa > Arthropoda > Insecta > Lepidoptera > Depressariidae > Carcina > Carcina quercana. The sequence continues at coordinate 7,543,699 of OU342453.1, forward strand.
CTCCAATTCGTTTGTAGTAGCTAAAAATCGTTTGTAGTAGATTGGATTTCGTTTGTAGTAACTCGAATTCGTTTGTAGTAGGTCAAAATCGTTTGTAGTAGATTGGATTTCGTTTGTAGTTACTCGAATTCGTTTGTAGTAGCTAAAAATCGTTTGTAGTAGATTGGATTTCGTTTGTAGTAACTCGTATTCGTTTGTAGTAGCTAAAAATCGTTTGTAGTAGATTGGATTTCGTGTGTAGTAACTCGAATTCGTTTGTAGTAGCTAAAAATCGTTTGTAGTAGATTGGATTTCGTTTGTAGTAACTCGTATTCGTTTGTAGTAGCTAAAAATCGTTTGTAGTACATTGGATTTCGTTTGTAGTATCTCGTATTCGTTTGTAGTAGCTAAAAATCGTTTGTAGTAGATTGGATTTCGTTTGTAGTTACTCCAATTCGTTTGTAATAGGTCAATATCGTTTGTAGTAGATTGGATTTCGTTTGTAGTTACTCGAATTCGTTTGTAGTAGGTCAAAATCGTTTGTAGTAGATGGGATTTCGTTTGTAGTTACTCGAATTCGTTTGTAGTAGGTTAAAATCGTTTGTAGTAGACTGGATTTCGTTTGTAGTAACTCGTATTCGTTTGTAGTAGCTAAAAATCGTTTGTAGTAGATTGGATTTCGTTTGTAGTAACTCGTATTCGTTTGTAGTATCTCAAAATCGTTTGTAGTAGATTGGATTTCGTTTGTAGTTACTCGTATTCGTTTGTAGTAGCGCAAAAGTTTCACTACCAACCTCTACTACCCTATATCTATCGAAAATCACGAAAAAAAGTTAATTTTTTAAAGTTTGAGAGAATTTTTTTAACTCGTCATAACTTTTTTTTGGTTTAACTACAAACGAAAATAGTTTCACTACAAACCTCTACTGCCCTATATCTATCGAAAATCACGAAAAAAAGTTAATTTTTTAAAGTTTGAGAGAATTTTTTTTAACTCGTCATAACTTTTTTTTGGTTTAACTACAAACGAAAATAGTTTCACTACAAACCTCTACAAACCTATATCTACCGATAACCACAAAAAATTAAATTTTTTCAAGGTCGGGTGCCAAGTTCACATAGCCCGCGTTCGCGGGGTACAACATTCCGAGACTGATTGAGTGACAGATAAACGCCAAGTCAACCACTACCACTAACCGCCTCCGAGGGCGAATGGCTAATGTTGGATTCACCATCCGGAGGTCGCGGGTTACATTACCAGTGGAGGTGTCTAGCGGGACTAGGGTTGCTTGATGGATGTTCACCTGGCAGAGTACCACCATGTCACTTCGTCTGTCGCCAAACAGCACTGTTAATAACACGGTCGTGTTGCGGCACGAGACGATCTTTAGCTTGAGACTTCTGGATACGCACGCTTTACCACCCACCTGCCTTATCGTCACTTACCATCAGGTGAGATGAAGGACAGAAGTGCACACTCATCATACATAAAACAACAACTAAGCAAAGATATTTAGAAATTATACGCATAAGGGGATAACCAAGTACATGAAACTTTGACTGTGGGACGAATAAACAAGCTCAAAGTTACTCAGCGAGCAATGGAACGAGCTTTGCTCGGAATTTCTCTAAGTGATAAGGTCCGGAATGAGGAAATCCGTAGACGAACTACGGTCACAGATGGTAAGCGTGCGGACGCGGAGGCGGTACATCTTGTAAGAGGTTGTGGTGTTCTTGTGCTCAAATCAACTACGAGGGGCATACCGAAAAGATCGGTAATCGAGTACTTTCGATTTAATTAGATTAAAAACTCTTTTTGATGAATAAACACTGGTTAGTTGAAAATCGAATACAATTGACAGAATTAAAAAAAAATTTTTTTTTAAAGAACAATATCAGTTTGAAATTGATAGGTCGATAAAAAAATGGAGCTTACAAGAGAAAGTTTCCGTGCCATAATTTTTTACAACTTTCGACGAGGATTATCTCAGGGACAATGTCTCGCTGAGCTTATATCTATATACAAGAGTGAAGCGCCTAGCCAGACGACAATATATCGCTGGTATTCTGAATTCCGGCGTGGACGTGCTTCTCTTGGCACCGTACCTTCCACAGGCCGGCCAAAAACAGCGGTTACACCAGAAAATGTCGCTGTTGTGCGCCGAATGATACAGGATGACCGACATATTACATATGAGCAGATTCGGGCTACTTTAGGGATAGGTATGACTGCGATACAAACTGTTTTACATGGTGAACTGGGAGTGAGAAAGCTAGTTTCCCGCTGGGTGCCCCATAATTTGTCCGAAGAGCAAAAGGCGGCTCGTGTCAATTGGTGCCGGTCTACTCTGCAACGCTTCAACGGAGGAAAGTCAAAAGCAGTTTATAACATTGTCTCTGGTGATGAATCATGGATCTATTCATATGAGCCAGAAAGAAAGCATCAGTCGGCTGTCTGGGTCTTCGCAGGTGAGATCAAGCCAACAAAAGTTGTCCGCTCTCGCAGCGTATCGAAGAAAATGGTCGCTTCGTTTGTCGCGAAAACAGGACATGTAGTCACAGTTCCCTTAGAGGAACGGAGAACGGTTACCGCTGATTGGTATACAACGGTTTGTTTGCCACAGATGATATCCGAACTCCGTAGAGGTAACCCGAAACGACGCATAATCCTCCATCACGATAATGCGAGCTCTCACACCGCTCAGAAAACAAGCGAGTTTTTGAAGCAGGAAAACGTTGAATTAATGGATCATCCTCCATACAGCCCTGATCTGAGTCCCAATGATTACTTTACATTCCCTAGAATCAAAGATTTATTGCGTGGTCAGCGGTTTCAAGGTCCAGAAGAAGCAGTGGAAGCATACAAATCGACGATTTTGACCATGTCAACTTCGGACTGGAATTGCTGCTATAATAATTGGTTCGAACGAATGCAAAAGTGCATTAACTGCAACGGAGAATACTTCGAAAAGCAATAAAAATAAATTTAGTTATTTCCTGTATGTATTGTTTTATATTCCCGATCATTTCGGTATGCCCCTCGTAGTATTTCAATAAGCAGCTTTTGCCGGCGGCTTCCTCCAGTATCCCTTTGTGTCGTGTTCCTGAATATCGAATACTATCGGAAATGCTGCTCAGTCGAACTGCGGGTGACAAGGACAGAGCGATAGTTAACGATACAAGTTATCGCCTGCGTAGACTCATGGTAGCTGCGGTCGGTGGATCCGCGACCCGGCAGCACCGCGCTGCAGGTCTGCGCAATGCAGGCAGGAGGTCGCACGCTCCAGACCCCCGCCAACGCGATTTTAATACATAAACAAACTTTGCTGTAATGCTACAGGACGCTGAAGGATCCGGAGAATCCCAAATTGAGGCATATATGCAACCAGAAACGTAATTCCTTGAGTTTGCCTCCAAAGATTTTAATTTGTAAAAATACGAAAAAAATTATAATTGTTAAGATCATTAATAAACTACAACAGGTAACTACATAGATAACTACAATATTCACAATCGTAAATAAGAGTTTCTTTAATTGACACGTTTTTTTAAAAAAATCGTTTCTAAACGCTGGACTGACGCGGAGTGAATGACATTCCAGACTCTATGGCTCTAATGTTAGAGTTAAAGATTCTCACTCAAGCCACGCCCATTAGGATTTTGGGTGTTCGAGGTTGTTGGATGAACAAGCTTCCATCCGCTGTGCTGGTGCCCGGTCAACATGAATGCTACGTCACCTGACCTCACCGTGACAAGGTCAAGTGCAAAGAAGAGAGACAGTGTGTGTGCAGTGAACGGAGTATGATTTCTAAAACCAGTTCTACCCAAAACCACCTGCGAGTGAGTCGCGGGGCTGCGCGTGCGCACGCCCGACGGGGACAGCACGCGTAGCGCCGCCGTCGTCTCGCTCACTCCTGCACGATTGTTGACATTGACAACGGACGGCTCGCAAATATTGCAATGAAGTAGATCTAAGTGTAGTGTGTGTATCAGAACGGAGGAGCTAGTGCAGTCCGAAGGCTTATCATACTTTGCATCGAGTGTCTCCAGATCATTCTGTTCAGTCTGCCAGCAACGACACCAAGCAGTTGTTGAGTCACAACTCAGCAGGAAGCTGTGGTATCATTTGTCCGCTGCTTCTACCGTGTGGACTTCGAAAAGTATCCCACGGGAACCACTTGTTCGATCGGGATAAACATCCTATATCCTCTTCCGCCCCTTCAGCTGTCCCTATACAAACCTGGTCTTTCTGACTATTCGTTACAATATATACAAACTCACTTTCCCATTTATAATATTAGCATAGCAAGTTACGGCATATCTTCTCAAACAAAATAACTCAGCGTCTAAAGACAAGTCCTTAATCAGTGCGTGTTGCCAGTGATGACATACGGAACCGAAACGTGGTCCTTTACTGTGGGCCGAATAAACAAGCTCAAAGTCACTCAGCGAGCAATGGAACGAGCTGTGCTCGGAATTTTTCTACGTGATAAAATCCGGATACGGAAATCCGTAGTCGAACAAGGGTTACCGACATAGCTCGACGAGTCAGTGAGCTGAAGTTGAAATGGGCAGGCTACATCGCTCGAAGAACTGTTAACAGATGGGGAGTCGCTGGATGCAAGTGTCTTCAGACCGGTTTATGAGGATGTCCAGCAGTGGACGTTTCCCGTCTGATGATGATGATATGAAGTAAGCGAGCAACAACCTCAGGCTGCTGCACTGTCTCTAGCGACTTCACGTAGCCCCCATTCCAACGTGAGCGCGCGACGGAACAGTTGTGTAAACTTGAAGCTACCTTACAATATTCCTGCTAATTTGTGGAGCGCCGCCCGCGCCTGCGCCGGCGCCGGTGCGGTCGCAGGGATCGACACATTCACACAGGCCGTGCTCGCCGACGGCGTTACAACGACGCGTCTCAATGGATAAATGTTGCATTAACAATGCGGACTTTTTTTTTTGTGACAATCTATTGCCGAGAGGCCTAGTGGATAATATATAATACTGCCCATAATAGAAGATTTAGAGTGCACTAAGGGAAGCCTGCGATTAAAATCTCGCACACCACTCGGATTTTTGGTAAACCAGCTGAAAGAAGAAGGGAAGAGCTCAAAAGAGAAGTGGCTGGAGAGATGGCATGCTTCAGGAGTTGCTAATCAGTTTCTGGTAACTGACCCGAACAGCGAAATGCCTGGATTTGATGCGCCAAGGAAGGTATGGTCTACACTCAATCGGTTCAGAACGGGACAGGGGCGCTGCGCTGAGCTGATGCATAGGTGGGGCTTCACAACGGACTCCACATGCTGTTGCGGAGAAGTGCAGAGCATGGATCACCTCATAAACACCTGCCCAAAGTGGTCCATTCCCGGCGGACTGGAGAAACTCCACACTGCAGACGACGAGGCCACTTCCTGGCTGAACACGTTTTATTTTATATAATATATATTGTGACAATTATTAAAAAGAAAAGACCGAACGACAAATAAAAAAACAATGCGGAGGTCTCGGGTTAGATTCTCAGTGGAGTACCTACCTATAGGTACTAGGTTTGTTTGGTGGTAGGGCATTTTTATGTTCGCCTGGCTAGCTGGCATGGTACGTAAGTCTGTCGACAAACAGCATTGCAGTGTACCGGTATGAAAGCAGTAGCGGTAGTAGAGCCAGCGCCTCGTTAGGTTGATGCTTTTGTGTGTACCATCAGGTGAGATGAAGGACAAGTGCAAACCCGTCATACATAAAAAATACACGGCAAAAAAATAATGTGAGCAACTCCGCGGTATAATTGTTTCATCGTGTGGTCATCTCATCAATGTACCCCGCTGTGAATGTAACCCGAGACCTCTGCGCCGTGAGTCCAACAGAACCGGACGGGGGTCGTCGGTCTGCGTGGTCGTGCCGGGCCCGCGCCGGGAGCGCGCGCCGTGCGCCCGCGCTGACTCCCCGGCTATATTGTATAGTGCAGTCGGCGGGGGTGCGGAGCACGTGCGCGCAGCCTGCGCACGCGCACGTGTCCAGCGAGGGTGACGATGTCACCGGAACTTGATAACTGAAATACTGATGTCTTCATAACAAACTTATTTTTGGTGTAAATGGTTCTGTTATTGTTATTAACCCCCGACGTAAAAAGAGGGATCTTATAAGTTTGCAGTCAATGTCTGTCTATGTGTGGTATCGTAGCTCTCGAACGGATGGACAGATTTTGATGGAGTTTTTTAACGTGCAAGCAAGTTTACTTGCGGTGGTTCTTAGATATATTTGGTAAAAATAGATTCATCAGTTTGTAGAGCATCAGCTGATGTCAGACATTTTTATTTTATTTTCGCATTACTATGTATTTCTTAGGTTTCTTTTAAATTTTAATGTAATGTTTGCTCCCGGCTTCGCACGGACGCGAGCGTACACCAATGGCTACATTTCTGTCATCACAATGTACCATCACGATGTGTTCACAAACCTCACTGTTCACCACAAGTGTCCTGCGCTTCACTGTGATGCCTCCACATAAAATGATAAATTCACCATCGGCGTACTTTGATTTACTTCAACTAGAGGCGGCGTGTGCCCCGCGGTGTATAAAGGCGACACTGTATAAACAGAACAGACTTTCGAGTCCCGAAATAAACCAGCATTTTCTTTGAAAAACAATGAATGCATCACGACTCATGAGTGAAATAAGTGTTGAGGGCTTGGAAATGGACGTAGGCTCATTTTTAACCGACTTCAAAAAAGTAGGAGGTTATCAATTCGATGGGCATGTTTTTTTTTAAATGTTTGTTACCACTGAAGTTTTGACTGGGTGCACCGATTTGGATGATTTTTGTTTTATTTGAAAGCTGGTGCTTCCCGTGTGGTCACATTTGGATTTGGTCCAGTTCTGACAACGGCATCCATGAGAAAACTATATAAATCTTAAATTTGCCTTAGTAAAAGTAGACTTTCAGGGCAACTGAAGTCGGTTTCCAGTTCTTTTTGAACGCATTTACTTGTTATTCCGATGGATGAAGTTATATTTCCCATGGTATAAGTCGACGCGGACGCAGTCGCGGGTAAACGCTAGCGTTAAACAATAGGAAAATGTTACCTCCGAGTAACGGGAACTGAGGATGAGGAAAGCCGAGGGTTTATTTATAGGACATGACGAGTTGGATAACAATTAACAATAAATGTTTAAACATTTAGCTTGTTTGAGGGCTCGCGTCGCCAGCGGTGGGTTGGGTTCGTCAAGCTGAATTTAGTGTTTTGTTGTTGTAAATGTCTCGCGATTTTGTGTTTAAGTTTGTGAGAGTTGTGTCGGAGCCTGCCGCCGCCGCCGCCGCCCCCGCGGGACCCGCCCCTCACGGTACATACCATACTACAGTTCTGTCGACATAATCTTTCAAAATATAACAGCTGGCTTTGTGCAGTAACTATCTAACAATAGTACATCGGATTGTGATGTCGCGAAATGAGTATCATTAACATACAACTTCACAGTGAAGCACAATTTACATTTTAAACACTGTTTTTCGATTATTGTTCAAAGCGCCATCTATGAACCATTAGCTGCGTAACTGCTATTGTAGCTAACTATAAAGTTGTAAATTAATGATATTTATTTCGCGACACTATAATTTCGTCTCCTGTTTTTATGTAATTACTTATCACAGTCAGCTGTTACATTCTAAAACATGGCAAAAGATATTTTGCAAGGAAACATTATCATACGATTACCAAATATATATCTAAGTACTTGCTTTCACTTTACAAAAAACTGCATCTGCGCTGCGCTTATCAAAAACAGGTCCATCCGTTCGAGAGCTATGATGCCACAGACACACACACACACTGGTGTCAAACTTATAACACCCCTCTTTTTGCGTCGGGGGTTAAAATGTACTAATTTTTAATTTGTAAGCCACGCGCGTTGATGTCTACCGTGTTGTCCCTTTCTGATACACTGATATGTATACTGTCGCTGTCTCTCTCTCGCTCCCGCTGTTAATCTGTGAGTTTTGTTTATAACAGAACCATCGATGCTCTCTCCGCGTGCACTCCCTCGGTTATACCTCTTCATTATGCGTGTTAGTGAAAACTTGAGCGCTGCAGGTGCGCGCGCGCCGCGCCGCCTCGCACGCAGGCTACAGGCAGCGTAGTTTCTATTGCCTCTCGTAGTACACTCACGGAACAAACCTGTAGAAAAATAGTTGTAGTATAGAAGACTATAGGTTATTACATAGGAACGTTCGTCTGTGTGTGACTTTCATGCAGTATCCGCTTGATGCCGCAAGATGACGACGCAATGACGATCAATAGAAATTGCAACAAGCGAAACGACGTCATTAAACCCACAAAGGGTGCGCAGGCGCAGCGCGCGCGCTCGTTCAACGTCGAGTGCTTGATGATATGTCACACACACACACACAGCTGTTATACCTGTCTCTATATATACCTATGTGCTGTATATATATCTTTTTAGGGTTCTGTACCCGAAGTGTGCCGATCCGGAATCTATATAAGCTTTCACACTCGCACTTGACCGTTTTGTGGAGTCAATTAGTATCTTGATGAGCCGCTCCTGCGTCGACCGATGACGTCACGGACCGCGCACGATTTTCTCGTCACCCCTCCCCCTCCCCATGGCAGGTCATGTATTAGATTTACTCCTTTACAACAACACAAGCAAATATGAAATTGTGTTCATTACTGCTCAGAGTTACAGTCCTTGTTACCCGCACGTCCTCGGGCAGTCATGTCTAAAATACCATCCCCCGTAGCTGTGTGTGTGGAATTGGCAGTTGAGAAATGCGTGGGTTGCGGGTTTGATGCCCAGCGGGACAACTGTCGGTAACAATCACAGTACTAACAGAGCCTGCGCCTCATTATCTTGAGGCTTGTGTGTAAGCGCACTCCTAGCGCTCTCCTACAGCCTTATAGTCAATTAGTACCAGAAGAGATGACGGACAACTGCAAGACTATTGGGTATTCATTACAAATACTTTAAAAGCGTAAAGTTAAACAAAACAGGAACGCTTTCTAAATTCAAATATTCAAAACGCAAATGTGGAACGTTTTGCATTCCATTCGACGCGCGAGCGAAATTAAAATTCCACGCAGAACGCAATAAATTAAAAAGTTGAAAACATAATTAAATCAAAGCTGTAATTTTTAAACAAATTGTAACGGTTTTGTCGTTTGAACGGCGGAATACTGAAAAGGTATAGTTTTTTATCTGTCTGTCGGAAACACCCGAGCCGGCCGGGCCGGGCTGCGCCAGTCGGTGCTCGTCGGCCGCGCGGCGCGTTCCGTTGCCGCACGTGAAAAAAGTTTAAACTCAAAAAAGTTTGCATTGACGCCGCGGCGCGCTCCATTCAGCCGGTGCCCGTTTCATTGAAGAGTCCGCGTAATTATTTGTGAAATATTTCATGCGGTGTGTTGTGTGCGTATTGACAGTGCTGTGTCGTATGAGCTGCGCGCGCGCCGGCCTGTGACGGGAACATTCCGCAGATCTGCGCGACGCTTTCACGCGCGTGCATGATAAACTGCACGGGATTTTTTGATGATTTTGGCTTTATTTATTCACTTCTGACAGTTGATTCAGTTTAGATTGTTTTCCTTGCCCTATGTCCCTTATCTATTCACTTTGATAGGATACATATTTTTGATAACGGCTTATATATGACTGATATTTTAAAATACATTTTGTTTTCTCACTGGTTGATCTTGAGTGTCAGCGAGCGTGTCGACTGCCGGCTCAGAAGGAAGGCGCTAACGAGGCACTGTTTGTGTCTCTCATTATCACTTGAAACGATATTCTAGCGGCAGTCATTTGTAGGAATGTCCTGCAACCAAGAGAACCATATTTTTAACATCAAGCTACTCGTATCATCAACCGCCATGTCCCCCGCTGCAGGAGCTCAGTGTCACTCTCCTACAGAGAGTGTATGGGACATAGTGCACCACGCGGGACCAGTGCGCATTGGTAGACTTCACACACACCTGTGAATTTCTTCTCAGGAGTGCGCAGGTTTCCTCACGATGTTTTCCTTCACATCAAGCTGATGGATGAGGAATATTGAAACGCCCTCAATGGCTACACGTCGGTGTGACGGTTGGGTAACAGCGGCGGGACCTCTCAACACTCGCCTTGTTCGGTGTCATTGTTGTATGTCCACGGAGTTATCTACGCCGAAATATATTCGCATTGTGTCGCGGTGACTACATTTGTCCTCCGACGGTCGAATGAAGGCCAAGTGCATTGCCGTAGTTACCAAACAATACTGAACTGAACGAGATAATTAACTAACAAATGAACCGCGGTTTTGTTAACTGACTCACTTGCTTTTGAACGTAAACAGATAACGGAAGGGAAGCCGTGTATATCCGCATCCTGTCCGATAGAGCGATCCCTAAGGGTTATTAGGACTATTCCAGCTTTGGAACCACTGCACTGAATTCGATGAGTTTGTCTTAGTGTCGTTGAGTTGAATTATAGTAATTTGACTTTGGTTAGTTCTCTGCTGGTGTTCCACGCTGGTGCTCAACGAGCAACAACCTCTGGCTGCATTAGTGCCTAGTGGCCTTACTGTTGCTGTCATCGTCCACTGCTGGACACAGTCCTCCTCCATGGCGTGACACATCGCCCGTTGCCGAGGCACTTGCTTCCAGCGACCTCGGTACATCTAGTACGGGCCGGGCCGGTACACGTTTTGCCATCCGTTTATCCGTGCTTCAAGCGATGTGGTCTGCACTTCAGCTCACTGACTCGTCGAGCCAGACCTATATGTATACAGTTATACAATACAGAGTTTCATAGCTTATTTTGAGCACGGTTTTACCAACGGCCTTAATAGAATAGCAATTAACATGTTTCCAGTACGAATACCTCGTGTCATGTATAACATAATTTGTTGCTCTAGCGGCAGTAGCAATGCTGACCTTCTACCTATAACGGTTCAAAAGCCAGCACTGTGACACGCGGACGGACGGACAGCCGCAGACATATTAGGTTTAGTATAAAACATTGTCGTGCAACTGTTTACATTTATCTAAGTAAAGGTACAGACCAAATCAAGGTACATGCAATATACATACAAGAGGAGCAAACAGTCAGCTTCTAGCTAGACCATGGAATGTATAATTGTATGTGGTGAAGCCGCCGTAGTTGCCGCGTGAACGTAAGTACGTTCTGCACGGAGTGCAGATACGCGTCACTGTCCTGTTCTGCAAACAAAAGTATTTGTCACAAGTAAATGGAAATGGAAACCGACTTCAGATGCCCTAAAAGTCTACTTTTACTAAGGCAAATTTAAGATTTATTTCGTTTTCTCAAGGATGCCACTGTCAGAATTGGACCAAATTGAAATGAGACCACACGGGAAGCACCACCTTTCAAATAAAACAAGAATCATCCAAATCGGTGCACCCAGTCAAAAGTTCAGAGGTAACAAACATAAACAAGAAACATATCCGTCGAACCGAACGTCGAAAGTCGTCCGAACAGAACACGATACAGTTTGACGTAATAATAATATAATAACGTAATCTGCGAGAGACATCACTCAACAATGCGCAGAGATTAGTGGTGGCATGTAGGCAGGCGCCTTATCGCGAGCTGCGCGCGCGCACCGCAGATAGCGGGCGAAGGGGGCAGCGAGGCACGCAGCCTGCCCAGCAAGCAAGACAGCTGCCATGTCGGGGAGGTCCGCGCAGCTATGGACAGGGGGCGGGGGAAGGGGCAGGGAGTGCGAGTTGAAGAGAATATGAATTTGACGAGCAGTTCGCGATGAACTGTAAGTAATGAGAGTGTCTGTCACCGCTCTATAGAGACGTGTCCTTGTGTGAGGTCCACTGTTGTCCACTGCTGGGCGCGCCGTATATACCTTGAGGTAGTGTTGTGCGCGCGTCACGCGACCTTCTCTTACGTCACTGCCGTGGATATTACTCAAACAAAGCACAACTATTCCATGTCATGGATTTTTAAATAATCTACGGATTCCGCCTCGTCTAATAATGCGTTTGCCGCATGACGGCCGAGTGTCTGACCTTTGTTGTTGTAGTCTTGTAACAAATAAATCGGAACTATCGGCTTAAACGACCGCACTGAGCCGGATACTGTGCCACAAATATATATCACTTATCTACAGATTATGTATCAGTCAGTATATCATATACTACATACTCGTACATATCTTATGCCGCGGTAGCTTAGTTGTGTAGAGCGTCAGTCAGACAATCGAGGTCTGCGTTCGATCCTGACTCGTACCAATGAGTTACAATTTGTTATTTATGTACGAATGATAACAATCATTATCATTGGCTTTTCGGTGAAGGAAAACATCGTGAACAAACCTACGCACTCCTGAGTAGAAATTCACAGGTGTGTGTGAAGTCTACCAATGCGCACTGGTCCCGCGTGGTGCACTATGTCCCATACACTCTCTGTAGGAGAGTAGGACTGAGACCTGCAGTGGAGACATGTATAGGATGTATATGATCTCATTATTCTACCGGTATATTGCGAGGTTTCGCTCGCATAGTTAAACCAGCGCCATATTCATATTTTTTGCTGTGGTTTTTGCGCGTGCGTCTCGTGTCGCGCGCACATGTGTCGCGCGTCCCCCACAGTTGCTCACAGGATGCCGGCATGAGCGTCACACACGCGAATGATACACGTGTTGAAAGGGACAGGGACACGCACGCTTCTAGTGTTATAGTTAGGGAAGAGAATGTTTGCGGACTTGAAGCAGAGACGCTTCGCTCGTTCGGCCAATAAAACCAGCATTATGTGCCAGCATTATATATCCAGCATACTGTGGAACGTCGACATGCGCGTAATGACAACTGTGAGATGTAGTGTAGTGGTTTATCAACCGACTTCAATAATGGAGGAGGTTCTCTATTTGACTGTGTTTCTTTGTTGTCTATGACGCGATAATTCCGCCAATTGTCGAATCCAAATCGATTGTGATGATTCTTTGTGTGTTTGGTAGCGCGTACTGCAGAGGCGGCGCTATCTTTTTGAGAAAATAAGTACCCGATATGTTTCGGTTTTTCGGTCGCGCACCGAGCCAAGGTCGACCAGCACACGTCGCGCACGTGTGTGCGTGACTGACACGCCACGAGACCGGGCACCTCCTGCGTTGACGATAGGGTACTCGTGAACTGTGATTCTTCTACAGTACGTTGGATAAAATCTGGAATGAGGAAATCCGAAGATGGACGACATAGCTCGACGAGTCAGTGAGCTGAAGTGGCAGTGTGCAGGCCACATAGCTCGAGAAACAGATAATCGGTGGAAAGTAAAAGGGCTCGAGTGTCGACCACGTATCCAGATCAACCGACGACCTGCAGGTGTCTCGCGACCTGCCACTGCGGTACACCATCGAGGGGATCTGGGGAACTGTGTCCAGCGAGTCACGGCTCCTGGCTGATGATGATGATTAGATTCATTGTGGAAACGAAACCGATGGAATATTAATGTGATAGGGATTGAACACTGACATTCTTGTAGACGGGGCAAATGCGTGCGTGACTCTTGACGCTACAGGTCAGGGGAATCCCGCCCCTAGGGAGGGTCGCGCGTTACCTTGTCGGACTATCTTTGCGCGCTGTTGAATGGTTGTATGTGATTGTGGTGTGCCGCCAGAGACCGCGGTCTACGGCCGTCATGGTCACCCGGGCAGCTATGCTGAGCGAGCAGTGCTCGGCCGTGACCTCGGCCCGAGATTCACACGTGCATGCTAGTGCCGCGCGGACTCCGCATCGCACAAGCTTGATTTGTAATGTCAACAGTAGACTGGACTGGTGCGGGTGTGACGTCACCCGCTGACGTCACCGTGCAGGAGGCCACAGATAGTACAACGTCTGGCAGCCCCTGACACTATACTTAAACCGCCTCCGAGGGCTAATGGCTAAATGTTGGATTCACAATCCTGAGGTCGCGGGTTACATTACCAGTGGAGGTAGCTGTCGGGACTAGGTTTGGTTCATGGCAGGGTATATTATATGTCCTCCTGCGTAGCTACCACCATGTTACCTAAGTCTGCCGACAAACAGCGGTGTTGTGTTCCGGTATGGAAGGTACAGCGCATCGTTATCTTGAGGCTGGATGCGCACGCGCACCCATCGCGCATCCATCAAGTGCAAACACATCATACATATAAAAAAGCGTTTAAAAGTCCTGACACTGCGTCTGTGCGGATGCAGGCTCCTGCCCAACTGTGGACACAAGCAGGCCCCCGCCCACTGCTGATGTTTGTCCTTATTCCGTCACACAACTTCAAGAACAGAGTGAATACACTGCTTGTATTGAAGCGTGTACCGTTCCCAGACCACATACCTTCACTTACCATCAGGTGAGGTTGTGGTCGTGTGAATACAAATGCCATTGCTGCAACACAGCAGCTGTAGCTATAAGCATCGTTCACTAGTATCTCCGGTACGAGCGCGTGTGCACTCGACTCGCGGCGCTATCTCCGGTGTGCTAGTTACACGGACGGTGACAGCTGATAGTAAACAAACATCAGAACACATACGTAGTCGGACGGCCAAGCGCGTGTCGGGGCACACAGGTGCAGTTCGGGTGCAGTCTAAGTACTTGATCGATTGATTAAACCCAACGATCCATTATCAATTATGTATAATTAATCAATGTCTAGCTTCGTGACTGCGCACGCAAATTATTGTGCGTGGTTACAGCTAGGCGGGAGTGGCCGCGCGGCCGGCGCACGCGCAACTGTTACGGTATCGTAATGTGCGATCATTAGTGCAGTCACTCAGGGCTACTGCCGTCCCTCCCTACTGCTGGTACTAGATCATTATCATCGGTTAGGAAACGTTCACTGCTGGACATAGGCCTCCTCCATGTTATGCCACATTGACCTTAAGTAGGTCGCGGGTTCCGACTATTTACGTCCATCTAGTAGGGGGACGGACCGGTACACGCTTCCCGGTGCGTGCTCGCCACTCGAGATGGCCTGCCCATTTCCACTTCAGCTCACTGACTCGTCGAGCTATGTCGGTGACGCTAGTTCTTCAACGGATTTCCTCATTCATTGGGACATGATGGTATGGGCGAGCGATGGAACAATAAATAAATGCAAAAAATACTTCCTTTACCTCCCCTCCCCACCTCTTTACCAATACCAAAGACCAATACTGCTTCCTGTCATGTATATCACCAACTGTCCCTGGAGCGTGCTGGTCAATGACCACTGGTCGACATGTTAATTACACCTGCGTGCTCTCGTGTAGGAACATGCACGGCGCGGCGCGCGGCCTGCGCACGCGCACCCACCATTATACATTACAATTACATACAACCAGCTGGGAACATGATTACTTATGCATTTGAATACTCTTATGTGAAACAGAATAACATAAATAAAGTCAAAATAACTAGATATTAGATATAATACATTTCAAATATTTAAGAATTCGCTGCGGCCGCGACCCGGCTTGAGACGCTAGCGCACCACAATTCTTCCTGCTAAGGAGTCTTTGAAAATGTTTCCATACTGCACAATCATTACGCAATTCTCTGAACAAGTTGAGGCGGGTACCAGCGTTCCCGTCACCACTTGTTTCGGTCGAGTAGTACCGTGTCGTTCCTATTGATACAGCAATTCTTCTTCGAAGCCAAAACCATCAAACAAACCAAAGAGCTATTCCCAAAAAACCTACCATACATTGTAATCGGCCAGTGCTAAACCAAAGTCAAGTGCCAGTGCTACCAACATAACAAGTGTTTTCGCGACGTCTCCTTGGCTCTGGATGCCAGTCTTTTTGAGCCAGTAGTTCATCTATAGCGTGGCTATGATCTCTGTGGGAACACCGCCACGATGCAGCGACAACTGAGCAATGTCAGCGTGTACTCATATCAGGACTACCAGCCGACCAGGAAATATGGTAATGTCTTACAGGACTGCTGTATACATATGATCCACAAAGCTAATTTACTTCGTCGAGTGTTGCTGTGAAATTCCTGCACCAAGTCCGATTATACTAAAATGCGTAGAACCGAACTGAATTCAATGCTTTTGAATCCAGCTGTATGATCACATCATGGTGACCTTGTATCAGGAACGACCCAATGTTACTTCACCCTAATTTACGGTACCACGCTCGCCGCATCCTTGCACCCCGCGGTCAGCCGCATCCTTGCACCCTGGTCAGCTGCTCCCTACAGCGGCGGTACGCTCCACCGCAGGGTGTACAACTGCCGCGGCTGTGCTGACCACGCCCTGTGTCCCAATAGGGGTACAGGTCCACTTGTTTGATTTTGTTGCTCGTTAGAAATCATCTACTTTAACGGTATTCCGCTCCATCAAAGTTTCATACTACATTTCTGTTGCCATAATCTTTTAAAGAAGAATATCTGACTTTGTGCAGTAATTATCTGAAAATATGACATCAGATTGTGATGTCGCGAAATGAGTATCATTAACATACAACTTCACAGTGAATCACAATTTACATTCTAACACTTTGTGTTATTCTTGTTCGAAGCGCCATCTATGAACCATTAGCTGCGTAACTGCTATTGTAGCTAACAATAATATTGTAAATTATGATATTTCATCTCTTATTTGTAGATAATTACTGCACAAAGCCAGCTTTTCTATTTTAAAAGATTATGGCAAAAGGAAATTTAGCATGGAAGCATTTGTAGCGGGATCCCGTTAAGTCTAAGCTGACCTTGTATATTAGTAACATCACGGAATGCTCTGTTTCCAGACATCGACCACGACAGTGTAGTTTTGTGCTCAGATCCGTCATGTTTGTACTGTTCCACGCCACACTATCTGTATATAGATTATAGCTTAGACTGGTCCACAGCTGCCGGGGTTTTCACTGCAAGTCTTATCGCTGGCAGGGGCAGTATACCTCATTGGGTATCGTGTTCAGTATGCGGCTAAGTCGACCAGCTGTCCTTACGAAGGGAATCTGTCACTGCGCGACATCGCGTCTGCATCGATATTTACTTGGTGTGACGCCTCGCTGCCCGCTTGTGTTCCAGGAGGGCAGTATGAGCCGGGCGGGTACGCGGCCGCAGTGCAGCAACGTACCAACATGACGCAGCGAGAGGACGCGCTCAAGTTCGAGCAGGGGCGCATCAAGGCGCTGCAGGAGGAGCGCCTGCACATACAGAAGAAGACGTTCACAAAATGGATCAACTCGTTCCTGCAGAAGGTATGTACCAGCACTACGATGCCGGTGGACAGTTGTGAACCCTGTGTGTGTACAATTGTAACTGTAATGTTTGTATGTTGTATATTATTTGAACAGCATAATGTTGTTTGTAATTAGTAAGAAATTACACAGTCGCACCTGAACCAATGTGTGTCAACGAGTTAGTCAACATCTCTGAGTCACGCCACAAGTGACGCGCGACGCAGGCGCAGGCGCCGGTCACAAACTGTTCCTAGAAGTGAGTGACGTGGTGTACCGACGGTCGGCAGTCCACGGTCAGACCGCTCGAGACATGCCGATCCCCTTGGCGGTGGAATACTTTGAACGTTTCTAATAAATAAATGTACATGAAACATTATGCTACAAGATAGCTCAAATATCGGTTCAAGCTAGCATAGATTATTACCGCGACCGATTTGTGTGGACAGGATGTTTTTATTTGGACACGATATGTCTTATGCGCTACATCTCACATGGTAGAGCCCGCGGTGCTGGCAGCTCCATCATTTCCACAGCATTATACCGTTTCTTAATCGTGGTTGGCTATACCAAAGCCTAAGGTATTGGCGTGGGTACTAGTATAATAGGGTTAGGCTTCACCTGGGTTGCTAACTTAACTGCGAGTAGTTGATCAAGCCGCCCAAAGTGACGCGGAAATGCTCAACGGTGCTTGATAACTTCGCTAGCGGTAAAGCAGACGAAACAGGCTCCGTATGCAGATGTGTGCATGCCTGCGTGTGCGCCGGCGCAGTGAAACCTAGTGAAAGTGTTGCGGACGGCCGTCTGCCGCCTCCAACACCGCGATGGTGCCAGGGCGTGTGTCATGCGACTGGCCCGTGTCCCACACACCGGCATCGGGGACACAGTCCGCATCAGCTGCTGCTGCTTGGATCGCCACGCTACGCTGAGAATCAACAATGTCAGTATAGAGGGTGCAACCAAATTAGATTGGGTTGAATTGTATTTTATACCATAACGGACATTAAAAGAAATCCCACCAAAATAAAAACACGTAATAATTTGGATTTTGCAAAGACTAAATGTCTCAAAAATTCCAAAAAAATATTCAAATAAAATTATATAAAGGGTTATATAATACAAAATACAAAAAAATACAAAAATGTTTATTTTGCTGATAATTACAAACACATACAATTTACATTATCTCCCGCACTAGGAGACCTGTGTTGCGGGAAGACAATTTTGGAGAACAAGTAACATATTTTACATGTGGAAAATTTATAAACTAACTGACTGCATAATGCATAAAAACATGATTGAAAGAAAGAAAGAATAAATGTATTTGCCAAGTACATAGTGTTTTTTACACGGTGTTTAGATAGTAACTTCAATTAGTTCGATGTACTTAACCTGTCCACAGGTGTACAAATATTATTTTGCATTTTACGAGATAACTCAAAATATCGAACAAGCTTCATACATTTTAACGCTCTAAAAACACGTGTGACGTCACAAATGTCACCCGATTTATATGGAGCGTTTTAGCACCGCGCGACTAGAATTACTTTTTGGCGGCAAAAAAGTATTAGTAGTATACAAAAATGATAGAGGTCCTATCGATTTGTGTTGAGAGCTCTCACACTCGAACCGACATCCGCAAAACAAACACCGTAATATATACAACACGCATCCATAACACATGAAGCGCGTTATAGTATATCCACCGCGGACACCACCGACCGCACGCCGCCGGTCTGTCATTCCAGACCGAATGTAACTTGCAGGTGTTACGTAGAAATCATAGATTTATCAGAAATCGAAGCCGCGACTTCCATTCGAAACTTGTATCATGTGGTCAGTGCGTTGCAATATATCTACATATTAAAACTAACTGCACTATTCGTAAGGGGTTCACAGCATGTCGGCCATCTTGGTTCCCTTCTATTCTCACCTATTAGCTAAGAACAACAGCCTATTAGTGCAAGCGAAAGCGAAATGCAAGATTCAAGGTACGGAAAACGTTGGTGGTGTGAATGTGAGTTGTGATGTGAGTTGTGATGTGAGTTGTGTTTATAGAATACCAACGGTGGTGCGTCCCCGTGCGTGACCTGACCCCGTCATAATGAGAACATCTATAATTCAATATTCTAGTTCTGTCGATAACCTTTGTTAGATATTGATAAATCTATGTTGGCGGTCCGATAACGTTATTATTGAAGCCAGAGACTGCTCCGGGCGGGATCGTATAATTTATAGGTTCAAGTTAACCGACTCTGTTACTAGTTGGTTAAATCGCGATGTGTGGGTAGGTCAATTCAGGAGCGTACTGGGATATTGCTTTGTTTAATATATACGAAATATCGTATTCAATGGTTTGTATTATCTATATATATATAAATAAGTATATTCAATAAATTGTACGACAGTAGTGATACCTCGCAGTAAATGTCAACACCGCTATTTAGAAACACAGGTTGAGCGCAAAGCGCCATCTATCGGCGTGGTACTAAAACTACTCGTTCTAACATGTCCGTACACTAGTTATCAATGATTTGTTTTTTTTATCCCCTTCGGCGCAAAAAGCTACTTTCTGTGTGTTTGTATGTTTTCCTCTACAGGTCGCATTTCAACCGATCTCGACGAAACTTGGTATATAGGTGAAACTATTTTTTTTAATTTGTTAGTCGCATGTTATTTTTGTTTGGAGGGGTACTTCCTACAAAAAGTAGTAAAAAGGGGGTGCTGGATATCGCAGTATGATATCCGATGCGGTATCTTATTATTTGAAAGTTTTGTTGAATTATGGACTAGAGACAAAGTCAAAAAATTTGAAAGAGTCTTTAAGGCTAAAAGGTTTTTAAGTTCGCATAGATATATAAACGTTTATTTTCCAATAACTTAAACTACTAAGGACTAAAACTGGGTGCTATCTATGCCTCAATTTGGTGTATATTTAAAAAGAACTGCCGCTCTGTGTGGGGCACAGACACTAGCACGATGCGGTTGATATTGTTGCACAGTTGTGACTCTAGAAGCTGGAGTGGATATTAAATTAAATACATTCGCGTGGTGTCCGTCGGTCGTCGGTTGTATAACTGATGTAGGGACCTCATTAGAACATCTGATAATATTAATGTGTCAACATGCTATAACCGTATCTGTACTGATGTCACAGCGAACAACAGCCGCTCTCTCACGACGTTGAAGCGCTCTGGCTGGACTATGAACGCAACACTTAGACGAGATTTAAATAGTAAATCGAATCAAGGTTATACAATATACACTTCTCATCAGAAAATTATTAGAATTTAATTTGGACTTAGAACATTAACATTAGGTTTTGAAACCTCATATTATTCACTATTAAACGACATTTGACAAATATTCCTAAATATACTCATTTTCCTGATAATCCTTACGAAACATAAACTTGTAGGTGTTTCCATTTTTCTGATGAGAAGTATTTCAAGCGTTTGACCCATAATTTTTTTGAGATCCGTTTTCGTCCTTTAAGAGGCTATGTTGGTAAGACCACGTGGTCGGTTTCAAGGTTGCATTGTTTTGTAGCTGTCCCTCTCCGAGCCCTATCCTACCCGAGCGCGTACGGCGAGACAGCATACACTACGCGAAGTTATCCACCCGTTATTTGGATGTTTCGTAGTCCAGGAATCATTTGAAGGATACAGTATATTATGTAACCATTTTTTAATACAGTATACTAATGAAATTTCAGATGTCGGTGGTTTTTCCAAATTGTTCTAAATTGATTCATACTCTTGTAAAACAGGTTCAAAGTTGGGGCTTTTTATTACCGAAAAATACAATACTTTGACGCCCTGTAACTCTGGAAGTATATATTTAAACGAAAATCTGACTCACCACCGACACAGATATTTGTTTCTAGATTTTCATAGCTTAATACTCAAAATATGACTGGACTACGTTTGTATGGGCGCTTTGACATCAGCATACCCTCTTAAGGGGTTTAATTTTTACGGACGATGAGGTCTACCATGTCACGCGGCGTCTAGAAGGCGACTTGCCACGTACAGGAGCACGTTAGCTGACATACTCGCACTTGCTGTACATGTGCTACTCCTCAAATGAAGTCTGCATTCGCACACAATATGGTATACAGCAGTATTATACCAAAACTTTTCATGTTAAATCTATAATAATATTATTACCGTTATAAATTATATTCGGCTATATTTAAAAATTAAAATGTCATTGCTAAAAACCGTCAAAAATACTACGTGTAATTTAAAATGTTGTTAATTTAAGGTAAATAAAAAAAAACATTTTGTTATTAACCATTTTGTGGAGGTGTTGTCAGCTCTCAAGGCTGCACAGGAACTGCAGGTCTGCAAGTGTGTTCGTTTGTTTCAGGCACGCATGGAGGTGGAGGACCTGTTCGTGGACCTGGCGGACGGCCGCCGCCTGCTCAAGCTGCTGGAGATCATCAGCGGGGAGCGGCTCCCGCGCCCCAACTCCGGCCGCATGCGCGTACACAAGATAGAGAACGTCAACAAGAGCCTCAGCTTCCTGCACACCAAGGTCGGTAACACGCACTCTAGCTGGTCTAGCCGAACACGTTTATAGCTATTCAAGTTGACTTAATCATCGGTTAGGAAACGTCCACTGCTGGACATGGTCCTCCACCATGTTACACCACTTGAAATGGTCCAAGACCCTTGAACCCAGCGACTACCCGCTACCGTAACTAGCTCGTCGGTACATCTAGTACCCTGCCCATTGCCACCTCAGCTCACTGACTCGAGCTATGTCGGTGACCTGAGTTCGTCTACGGGTTTCCTTGTTCCGAATTTTATCACGTACATGTTACGCAGCAACGCCATTTATGAATCAATTTTGATGATTCTTTTTTGTTTGTTGGAGCATGGTTCGGAGATCTACTGAAAACAGTTTGGTAGCAACTGCTACCTTCGGCGTGCTGTTCGAGTAACTCTTTACTTTACCTATTCGCTCTCTAAGAGCCCTCCGTTGCACAATTTTGAAAAGTGTCTCACTTCATCACAGTTAGTTCACTATGACACTTAATTCCGCTTCGTTATGATGTCGGGATGATGGGATGTGACCCCCTTCATATCTCCACGTCGGACTCGCCCCGTGGTTCCCGCACTCACGCAGCACCATGTCACGCGGTGTCCGTCTCCCAGTAAGCAGCAAGCATTGTGACACTCTGTTCTGCATCGTCGACCACAGCTCGTGAGACCAGCCTTCCTAGCTGAGCGTCATCGCTGCAGCTGTTGAGACAGCTCCTCTAAACCCGTCTCTCGCAATAACACTTCTCTTTCTCGCTTCGTCGGGACTGGCCAAAGTTCTGTCGAAGTCACTTGAACAACAATCAGAATAAAGCTTATGTCACAGTTTGTATGATATCACACACACCTCACACTATACCAACACACCATCATTTTTTCCCTATTTCTTTAAATGAATGTCTGTCGGTGTACCCTCGTGCTAGCCAGCGCTGATGCT
The DNA here is from genome assembly GCA_910589575.2 of Carcina quercana. NCBI lineage: Eukaryota > Metazoa > Arthropoda > Insecta > Lepidoptera > Depressariidae > Carcina > Carcina quercana. Next base: position 7,566,310 of record OU342453.1, read on the forward strand.
ACAGCACTTACGTCCTGTTTTGGTCGATGTCTGATCAATAATTATGTATGACTGTTGTTGTTGCATCAATCGCTGGTGTGGTTTTGTGCAGTAAACAATTGTAACTATCATCTACGGGCCCGTCGTCTTGCCGACCACCTGGCGCCGGTGGCTGGTCTGTGTATGCGCTCTCTCTACCCGTCGCTGCCTCGTCGAGCCGGCCTCTGCGTCACGCGGCCCCCTCGCCGGCGGCGCGGTGCCGCGTGGCCGCGGTATCACACGCGCTATCGCTATCTCCGGCCAGCATCTGCGCGATAGCTCCTGCGCCCCGCGCAGCCGCCTCCTTACACAACGATTACTGAACATTATCTGATTAATTGTTTGTTGCAACTGTGGAATATTGAACAGATATGTCGCCGCGCTCGCACACGGCGGACTCTTGTGTTGCTATGTCCCCCTGGTACACTGACACACTCTGAGCTTGTATCGACCTATATACGTCATTTGAGCTTCATAGTAGGAGAGTTCCCAAAGCACAGACGCGCGTCAGGTTCCCAGGCTCGAAATTGCTCCAACCGCTCGCAACCAGCTTTTGTTTGTTGTTGTTTGGTCGGTTTCTACACTTATACACATTCTGGTTAACGTGGGTGCATGGACGCAGAGCTAGCGAGTCGGTTGATGTGTACTTAGGGTATTCCTATTTAGACCTATGATAAATGTTAATATGTGCGAGGAGACCGCCACCACCATCGTCGTGTTCGCGTCCGCTGCTGGATGTATTCCTTCTCCATGGTACAACAAAAAGAACGGCGCAGAGACCAGCGAGCTACCGTTGCTGGGTCAGCTAGTAGGTCCTACCTTATGTAGGCTGGGAAAACCAGGTCGTGGCTGTGTACTTATAGCCAGGAGGTCGCCCGAGTACTTGTTTTGTCCATAGATTATCGGTTCCGAGCGATGTGTCGTTGTGTAATAGGGATTATGTAAATTATCCAGTAAACAACGATAGCAGTTTCGATGGCGCGGTTTCAGAAACCAAAGACATTGTGTGGTTTCCGTGGGGAGCACGCCTCCTTCTGTATCGTACCCGACACACTCAGCACATCACTACTGCAGTACTACGTACAGAACGGCCGCGCACCGCCCCCCGTACCTCACCTATACACGCGTGCCACTGACTCAGATAATGATCCCATGCGCGCGTATACTTCGTCCGTTCAATGTGTGCCGATATCACGACATTTGTTCAAGCTGTCCTACGTGTGACGTGGGGTCACGGCTTAGTAGTATACTTATAGAGGTATACATTGCATACACTTCAAATACGGTGCAACTGTCTCGTTAATGATCGCTTCAACGTGACCAAGTGAAGTATTCATATGTGAGCTGGTGCGCGTCCGCCGCGGGCATCACACGATGATAAGATAACGAGGCGCGGGGCGACGTGGACGACGGACGGCGGGGCGGGGGCGAGGCTCCGGTGTGAAAGGTAGCAGTGCCAGCGCCTCATTAGCTAACGTGTATGAGCGTCGGTGGCGCAGTGGATAAGGCGCGGACTCTCAATCTGAGAGTTCCGGTTTCGAATCCAGACGTGTACCTATGAGTTGTTTTTCAATTCAAGTACATTATCCGATTGCTTAACGGTGAAGGAAAACATCGTGAGGAAACCTGCATGTCTTGAACAGGCATGTGAAGTCCGCCTCACTGCGAAATGCGCTCTGTAGGAGAGTAGGCCTGAGACCCTGCAGTAGGGACATATATAGGCTTTTGATGACAATACGGCCTTGTTGTCACTTACCATCGCGTGAGATGAAGGACAAGTGAAAACCCATCATACGTATAAGAAAGTCAGATCACATTGTAACGTGTATAATAATGCTAATACGGTTGTTTTATTTTGATCTCGTTAATGTTTTATATCATATCAAGTACATATCACCGGCGCCGTGTCTGTGTCCGCCGCGGGGGCGCGGGGCGCGGGGCGCGCGTCCGCATAGATAATGTGATGTAACATTCCTGGAAGCCGTACAGACGCACCCCACCACCCCATCACCCCCACCCCCTACACTACCTCACGTCCGGACACCTAGTGTCGTAACATAATTATAGTTTAAGAATTAGGTATCTACTTTCCCGGCGTCACCATCAGGCCTTTATCACCAAGTGTAACACTTACTCGTCAAACCAAACCACATGAGCCCAAACACACCGAGAGATACACGCACACACACATACTTTATTATATGTATAACTTAGTGCTTAAGTAATAATCCAAATATTGGTTATTTGATCTTATAAATTATATAATCCGAAGGGGTGAGGCGCTGGATGCTCAAATACAGGTTTTTACCTAGTTCAGCAGCCTTTACACTTAATTTTGTCCAACTTTTTAAACATAAGTAGTTTTTTATTTTTATTTTTAATTGAAGATTTAAATGAAGACCAACACTTGACCTCAATGTCACCTGATGGTAAGTGACGATGAGGTCGACGATGTTACGTGTTGGTCTAGAAGGTGCCTATTTACTTATTTAGTTTAACTTAACTAAACTCTAGGTGCTTACTAGTACCCATTGAAGAGTTCCACGTTCTACTTCCTGGTGTCATCATCAGACCCTTATCTTGACCCCCCGTCTGCATGTACAGACTACGCGGTGAAGGTAGCTCTGTCGAGGAGCATGTTCATGGCTGATGAAGATGATCACTCCGAATACTGGATTGGAGTGGCTGTTTGGGATTAAAGTTAACCCATCTAAGACACAAGTCATCACAATAGGAAGTCCTTGGTTCGTCTCCAGGCTAATCTTTCAACAGTTACCCCAAATCATGTTTAACGGGATCCGTATCCCATACAGTGATACCGTCAAGAACTTAGGGATAATCTTCGGTAGCACTCTTTCGTGGAAATGTCAAGGTGCGGAGTTCAGCAGGAAAGTCTTTGCTGCTGGTGGTTCGCTAAGGCGTCTTCGTAACTTCCTTCCAACTAGCACTAAAATTGCGCTTGCACAATCGCTCCTGTTATCCATCCTTGATTATGCCGACGCATCACCTTCAGAACTACTACATCAGGTTCATATTTGACTTACGTAATACGACCATGTCTCCGTATTTCGAGCACGGCTAAGTAGAGAGATATTGACGTACATGTGTTTGTTAATGTGCTATGCTTGTGTTATGCTCAGGTGCGCCTGGAGTCGATCGGCGCTGAGGACATCGTGGACGGCAACCCGCGACTCATACTGGGACTCATCTGGACCATCATCCTCAGGTTCCAGATACAGGAGATTGAGATCGATGTCGTGAGTCAATCACTGCATACGTACATATTATATGATACAACTACATACGCGAATACAAACAGAATGATTACTCAATACAAATACTTATATATGCGCACTGAGCCACTGGTGTAGCTCCTGGCAAACAACCGCAACAAAAATGGGCATAGTGGGCGAACATAGCGAACCCATCGCGCATCCCGGGTGACGAGAGGGCCGCAGGGGGGACTCAACGCAGTGCGCAGCGAAGGTCATTGTTCAAGTTGTTTGCCGGTTACTGCCTATCAGTATTCACTTGTGGCTCCAGGCTTTCAGCTCGATGTGACGAAGCAGCGACTCGCACTGTCATGACGCTACCCTACCGCTCTCCTCGCAGGATGAAGAGAACGAGTCGTCCGAGAAGAAGTCCGCCAAGGACGCTCTGCTGCTGTGGTGCCAGCGCAAGACGAGCGGGTACCACGGCGTGCACATACACAACTTCACCGACTCGTGGCGCTCCGGGCTCGGGTTCAACGCGCTCATACACGCGCACAGGTATCTAACATTGTCTCCTCCTGCAGGACTCTACTACTGGTTCTACGGTCGCCGCAACGTGACGTACAAGCTTGAAACGTAACTGCAGACAGTGTCATTGTCTAGCTACTGGATGATCGGTTTGAACAGACACGTTATTGCCGGTCTAGCTAGTTTGGCAGATATCGACACCTATGAGCCGAGCTCTGAGTTTGATACTAGCTAGTAATAATAAGATTCAAATCAAAAACGTGTTATTTCGGCGTAGGAAATGGCCTGGAAGCCTTCTTACTACCAAGAAAAAGTACAAATGTGAGTGTCGGGACAGCGTGTAGACAGACGTCTGTGGTCGTCAGCTCGTGCATGTGTCCTGTAGACAGCTGCGGTTGTATTGATATATAGTTATCCTACCGGCATCCCATCTGCTGCGCCGTTTAATTTGCAACGAGTGACTTGAACGGTCTCGGTGTGTTTGTTTTAGGCCGGACCTGTTCCGTTGGTCGGAGGTGCCCACCACGGACCACGTGGAGACCCTCAACCATGCCTTCGACGTGGCGCACAAGAACCTCGGCATACCACCACTCCTGGACGCTGAAGGTAAGGCAATAACATGTGTATCGTGTATGGTCCTCCGCAACACATGGATCACGCTCAGACACTTTCAAAATATATATATTTATTGAGGCTCATCTGACGTTTAAGTGATGGTGCATATTTACACTTCGTCTGAACCCGGACTGTGACGTCCTGCCCAAAGTATTTGATGATTTAAATTGACACTATCACCATGTCAGTACAATGTACTTCTAGTACTGTTCTCTCTCTCTCTCTCTCTCGCTCGGTGTGTGACGTGTGTGTGATGTGTGTTACAGACGTGGACACGAGCCGTCCGGACGAGAAGTCCGTGATGACGTACGTCGCCAGCTACTACCACACGTTCGCGCGCATGAAGAACGAACAGAAGAGCGGCAGGAGGATCGCTAACGTATGTCACACTCCGGCCTTACATTCATACGAGACATGCGCAGAACAGTGCTCCTTAAAGTGATGTCATATATCATTTCATTTCGTGCCGCGTGACATTACATCGCACCATTACGCATCACTCTAAACATCACCTGAGATACGCTCGTGCGTTGACATGAGACAGCTCTTTTGATATTGTAAGATTTGTAATGCAATGGTCACGTGCTCGAAATTAAAATATGTGGAATGTAAGCCTTATCGTCCTAGTAATAAGGTTGCATTTCAGTAACAGATGCGCGTTCTATAGTGAGCCGTGCAGAACGGAGATGCGCGCTGCATGCCATGAGTGATGCGTGATGTTCGAGTTGTTCGGGTAATGTGTGCTGAAACAAGAGAGTCTGAGGCTGAATCTCGTGACTGTATCTCTTGTCACACAACCCGGAGGTTACAAATGTTCGCCTGACTAGCTACTCGTACCACCATGTTACCTAAGTCTGCCGCTATCAGAGCCAGCTCCTCATTAGCTTGAAGCCACATGTCTGTATCTGTGACAGATCATCGGCCAGCTGATGGACTGCGACGGCCGCAAGACGGAGTACAGCGGGCTGGTGTGCGCGCTGCTCGAGTGGATCCGCATGAAGATCGAGGAGCTGAACGGTCGCGACCTCCCCAACTCCCTCGACGGCATTCAGAGGCTGCTGCTGGCGTTCAAGCAGTACAGGACCGTTGAGAAACCACCCAAGTCAGTGCAAGCTCATAATGCAGACATGGAAACTTTTGGAATTGATAACTGTCACCGTATGACATAAGTACACACACACACCTAACTTTCTCGCTCTCATATGCAATAATAAAATTTACTGTACCTATTTTTTTCTTTAAAATATATAAGTTTTTAAAATACAAAAAATAGAACGCATGTAAATTAATTTTTTGTTTATTAATGTTTCTAATTCGATACTGTCACATTATTGTAGAGTAATCTTGTTTAAATTGTTTCACACAAGTATAAACAACATGTCCACGTAAGAGCGAGCACTCCTATCGCACTTCGTAAAAATGAAATGAAATAAACATTTTTAATGTAACCCATAATTTCCAACCTTTTATGAACTACCTTAACAAGTTTATGAAATGGAGCCTTTAAAAGACGTAAATGTCCTGGTATGTTCCTCTCGGCGCGTCCCGCTCTGCAGCCAGCTTGTGACCGTGTTGCAGATACAAGGAGCGCTCCGAGATCGAGGCGCTGTACTTCGACATCAACACGATGCAGAAGAGTCTGGTGGGGGAGGCGTGGTCCCCCCTCGAGGGGCAGCTGCCCCACGATCTGGAGCGCGCCTGGCAGAAGTTGGAACAGGTAACGACTACATAACACGCATCCCACACCCCGCGCACTGAATACAAATGTCGTGATATCGGTTCCCACTAGCACACATCGAACGGGTGACTTTTGTATACACGCGCATGTGTGAGCGAGCGGGTCACTATCTCGCGTGTATAGGTTCGGATCGGTAGGGGGCGGTGGACATACGTTCTGTACATGAGTCTTGATCCCTGGAGCTTGTTCTTTTGATGACGCTGAGAGTATTCCAAATAGAAACACTTGTTGCGACCTGGAAACCTGACTCGCGTCTGGTCTCTGGGAGCTCTCTTGGGCACTCCTCGACGGTGAAGCTCAAATGAAGCACACAGACAGGATGGAGTGATCTTTAATAGTTGCTTTGTCACCTGACAGTCGTAGTGTTCCCTTGGTTTGGTAAAGTTCTCTGTGTCTGTACGAGTGCACACAGGCTGGTAGTAGTTCTTACTAGCAGTCACAGATGGCGCTGATTGTGATTGTTGCCTCGTGCTGTATGACGCGCGGGTGACGTCACACCACCCGCGCTGACCCCGCACCACCCCGCTGATTGCGTCATCTCTTCGTTGGAAGCGCGAGCGCTAGTGTTTTATGTGTATCTCGGCTTTGACATATTAAAACTGTCTAGATGTATGTATGTATGTATAGTGTTGTTTGTAATATATTTACGCGTGTTTCAGTCGGAGCACGCGCGCGAGATCGCGCTCCGCACGGAGCTGCTGCGGCAACAGCGGCTAGAGCAGCTCAACTACAAGTTCAACACAAAGGTAATATAACAACTGATGAGCGACATCATCACACCCTGGACACTGCATAGAAACGACATGATATCGTAACGTATATCCTTACATTGAACGTATGACGTTTGTATACACGCGCGAGTGAGATAGCACGTGATCGACCCACCCCACGACAACGATACTGCCGCGACAAACGGCGCAGGAGCCGACCACTTTGATATCTTTTCGGCTTCGTTTAACTAGAGGCGGGCTTGAGACCTGGTTCTATGAAGTACACGCGCACAAAACTACTGCTGGCACTTGTCTAGCTCCTAGCGTATAGCTTGCTCCTCCTACAACTTGGTGGCTGACATTTTCGTTCAACTCTGCTAGCGTGTTCTGTGTGTAAAGCATGTCTTCACGAGATAACACGTGTGTATGTCCGCAGTCGGTGCTGCGCAAGGGCTACCTGAAGGAGATGATCCAGGTGCTGTCGGACCCTCGCTACGGATCCAACCTGGCCCAGGTGGACGCCACCGTCAAGAAGCACGAGGCCATCTCCGCCGACATACTAGCCAGGTACCGTCACCCTCAACCCTCATTGAGTTCGGTCTTCTTGTGGTTCTTTCTATCTATAGGTGCACACCGTCACGCTCCAATGACAGGAACCGGCGGCATTCTTCTGTTCAAGTCTTCTCCAACTTGTGATCTGCTCAGATTTTTGCAACAAGTCCTCTAGTTCACTGTTGTACATTTTGTTTCTTGTGTTTAATTGCTTTAATTGTCCAGAACGGAACGCTTCGAAGACCTCTCGGCGATGGCGGCGGAACTGCTGCGCGAGAACTACCACGGCGCTGAAGCGGTGTCCCGCACGGAGAAGGCGGTGCTTCAGCGCTGGCGGGAACTGCTGCAGCTGCTGGAGGGTCACCGTCTCTCGCTGTCTCGTCTGTCGCACCTCATGTCGCTGCTGAGGGAGGCGGACACCGTCAGCCAGACCCTGGCAGAGATGAAGGTACGCGATGGTGCAGGTGGTGCTGCAACTGCTCGAGGGTCACAAAGAAATTATAATTAGTTCACAGTGTCACTTTTGGTGTATTTAAATTATTTGTATGTACAGGTCAAATAAATATGTGTATGAATGTTGTTTGTCAGGCTCAGTTCCAGTCCGAGGAGGTTGGTCGCCACCTGGTGGACGTGGAGCGACTGCTGCAGGCGCACGCGCTGCAGGAGCTGCAGCTGGGCGCGGTGGACGACTCCATCCGCCGGCTAGTGCGCCAGGGGCAGGGGGCGGACACGGATGCTCCTGCCCCCGCGCAGGAGCTGGCCGCGCAGCTCGCCAGGCTGGAGGACGACTACGACAGGTCAGACACACTAGGTGTTAGAGCGTGGCTTTACACGGCAATGTGCAAGGGAGTGACAAGTGACTTGATTTTTTGGTATTGGGATAGTTGAAAGGTCGGAAAATGACTTATAAGCTACTTGTAATGGCGATGGAGCAAACGATTTCTGAAATCCATTCAGAATAAGTGGCGAAGTAACGACGACACGAGCGGGACTCGAGAGCCCGTAGCGAAAGCTTTGCAAATCTATCGGCCTTATACTTTGGTCTTATACCGTTAGTTGTACACCATTACAAGAACCGCCTGATAGCGACATCTATCCAGCATTGGTCTACATCAATCGTGGTCGACCAAGAGTCGAACGTTTCAGATAGATTCATGTTCATAGGGGTTTGGTATGAGCTGCGCGGGCGCAGTTGACAATAACTTTTTGAAGAAAAAAAATGTCATCTCTCAGTGCAATGTAATGACGTGTCACGTTGTCGTGTTTTCAGCCTGGTGTCGTCAGCCAAGGACCGCAAGGCTCGCCTCGAGGACGCCAGGAACCTGTTCCAGTTCCTGGAGGACCACGACGACGAGGAAGGTCAGACACAACACACACACATGCACCAACCACACTAAACAATCAACACTGCCAGTTGGCCTGATAAAGGGTTCATTCTATTGCGGCTGCTGCACCGATATGAATCCTGTTCTTTGTTAGAGACAAAACCGATTTAGATTTCATATTAAAAGTTTTCATTGACAAATAACATAATTGACGCATTTAAAAGGACTAGAAACCGACTTGAACCACCGAGTCTACCACGCTCATCCCATAAAATGTTCACCCTTAGAGGTAAAGTTATCATATTTAGTTTTCGTTGATTTTCTCGTAAAGTCTACCAGACTAAGAAAGAATCATCAAAACCTATTCATAGTTGGTGGAGTTATCGCGTAACATACATAAAAAAGACAAAAAACATACAGTCGGAATGGATTCAGAACCTCGGCCTTTTTTTAAGTCGGTTAAAAACCTATTATACATTGTGTATATGTAACTATTGAAAAATATTCCACTATAAATTGAGATTAAAAATAAAAATTCAAATTGCCTTATATATCTACCTGCCTTGATAAGTACCATGTCGCATTGACACTGAACTGTGCTGTCAGGCTGGGTGACAGAGAAGCAGCGCATCTGCCGCGCCGAGGTGGCCGCCAAGGACCTGCGCGGCGTGCTCGCGCTCCGGCACAAGCACACGGCGCTGCTGCACGAGCTGCGCGCCAGGGAGCACGTGTCGCTCAGGCACAGGGCCAAGGGACAGAGGTACACCTCACAATAGCTATAGTAAATACTCACTCTTCACTTGTCTGGATAGGTGCCAGAGCTCCTGACTGAACACTCTACAACTGCGTTACAGACAAGTTCAAACCTATTATAACGACAGAAATGAAAATATCCCGACATATATCGACATCCCTGTCTCGCACTAAGCGTTACGCTTCTAACTGTATCATGCGTACAAGCATGCAGTGGAACGCACTGCCGGCGTCTATATCCCTAGAAAAGTACAATTTTGGTGTCTCTAAGTAAATCATCAGATGAAGCCCTATCCCACTTCTGATGTAATATGTATACTTGTGATTCTACCCTCGTGGTCCTGTTTGACCCACGTTCTATATTACATCTCGTGCACCTCTCAGCCTGGTGGAGGCGAAGCACCCCAAGAGCGCGGAGATCGAGCGCCGTCTGACCTCGCTGAGCGCGCAGTGGGACGCGCTGCGGGAGCTGGCCGCTGCCAGAGAGAAGCAGCTGGCGGACGCGGCGGAGGCCCACCAGGTAACACTCATGGTGCAAGAGTATATCTGAAGAGAGGCCTGGTCTTATACCGCTTCCTATAGTTATACTACTAGCTCTCAGAATTAAACAAGACTATTGTGACACAGAGTGCAATGGATTCTATTTTTAAAATGTATTATTTATTATATTTTCTATTATTATTTATCATATTGGTACAATGTGTAGAAATTACGTTATTTACTCAAGTTTAACCTTCTGTTAAGTGTTTCATTATCAATTTTCAATTGTTTAATAGTGAGGACCTGTAATTGGCTTTCTGTATACTATTTATTTTGTTATACTGTTATTTTGGCTGTTGGTCTTCCGAAAAAAAAATGGATGTCGATTTTATTCAGTGTAAAACAACTTTTTTCTGTTACTATTGTTTACTATTTATTATTTAATCGCCTCCGCGGCCTCGTTGCTAAATGCTGCACTAGCAATCGGGAGGTCCCGGGTTCGATTACCAGTGGGCGTATAGTACTCGGTTTGACTATGTCCGCCTACTAGCTACCACCATGTCATCTAAGTCTGCCGGCAAGCAGCGGTGCTAAAATTACTGTCGTGTTCCGGCACACAAGGTAGCAGAAACATCGCTGATTTGCTTTTGGTTTCTGTGTCCACGCTTACCGTCCAACCTATCATACATTTTCAACACTCGCAGTTCTACGGGGACGCGAACGAAGCAGAGTCGTGGATGAAGGAGAAGCGGGGGCTGGTGGGGACGGGGGACTGCGGGCGGGACGCACCCGCCGCCGCAGCGCTGCTCGCCAGGCACCGAGCGCTGCACGACGAGATACGAGCGTACAGCCAGGAGATGGACGCGCTGCACCTCGCTGCCAAGAGGCTGCAGGACAACGGAATACATGCCCTGCAGGTAATGTGCAGTGAGAGTAACAGAGACAGTATGACAAGTGTAATGAATGTTGATGTAGCCAGACAGGCGAGGCCTAGTCGGGAACGTGCAGACACCTTGTGTTATGCCCTTTGAATAGTGTGTAAATAGATAATGCTTGATTAGTACAAAACGAGCACGACTGCAAAATCTTGCGCTCAGAAGTAAAGTAAAATGACATACGAATTTTGGCATTTACGAAAGCTTTTGACTCGATTAAACATCACACTTATATAAAAATTAAAATGGAGGAAAAGTTCGGTTCTACGGTTTTATTTAGGCGAAATACGAAACACTTGTACAAGAACAAAACAAAAAGACGGTAGGTAGATCATTCCGATCAGGGAGTCACATTAAGATGTCGAGGAGTACGCCAGGGGAGTGTTATATCCCACCATCTTTCAAAGTCAAAATTGAAGTAAGTCTAGGTAAACGTCAGAAATACACAGTTAAGTTATTGAGACAGTGCAGGGCGGGCAAGTGATACAGTATTAGTTGTTATTAAACACTGTTGATACTGATGTTACGTGTCAGCTGCCAACGGAGGTGGAGGTGTCTCCGGCTGCGGAGGAGGAGGAGTGGGTGAACGAGAGCCGCCTGGTGCCCACCGACGTGTGGGAGGAGGAGCCCGTCGAGCGTCTCGAGCATCGCACCGTCACCGAGGAGCGCAGCGTGCCCCAGGTACGTGCAGGAGGGCGTGAGGAGTGACGATACAAAGGCGCTGCCTTCAATAAGTCGTGGGGGTCAGACTTCCCCTGTGGTTGCTTACAACAGTTTCCTTCGCTTGCACGAGGACCTAGTGAGATGTGTGTTTGCAGGTGAAGGCGCTGTACCCGTTCACCGGGCAGGGCATCTCCATGGTGAAGGGGGAGGTGATGTTCCTGATCAACAAGACCAACCCGGACTGGTGGTCGGTGCGCAAGGCGGACCGCAGCGACGGGTTCGTGCCGGCCAACTACGTGCGCGAGGTGGAGCCCCGCATCGTGCCGGTGAGAGGTGACACGTAGTGCGGGGGTAGGATGAGGGGAGGGCGGTGAGGCGTGTACATTCAATATCAATATACGGGGTAGAAAATGTTCCTTGACGTTTTTCTGGAAAATAGAAACAGATTGTGTGATGGGGAGGCCTGAGTCGGTTGGTTTTCTTTTAGGGGTATATAAAACCGTAGTGGTATCGATACAAGATAACATTGAACGCTCCAATACAGGCAGGTGACGTCACACAACACGCCAGATTTATATGGAGCGTTTTATCACCTCGTGACTACTTTTCAGTGTATTGTGCTAACAAATGTATTAGTCGTATAGAAAAAGAATTGATATAGCTATTTATCTGTTTGCATGGTGTGTCGAATTAGACCAAAACATGTTTACATTTACGATGTGTTGGGTGCAGGTTCAAGTGCGTCGCCCGGAGAAGGTGAAGACGGTGCAGCGCGTGAAGAAGACGGTGCTCGTGAAGCAGGTGGTGTCGGTGCGGCGCGCGCCCGCGCCCGCGCCCTCCGCCCGGCGCACGTCGCGCGCGCACGCCCCCGCCCCGCCCGCCCTCACCCCCGTCACCGACAAGATGCAGGCTCTGCAGAAGGAGTACGGTAAGTGGTACATACGTGGTTAATCTTAAAAAAACAATTTGAAGTCCGACCGCGAATATATGGAGGTGACGCCATGTTGCGGAAGCTATTTTGGAATCGTAACTAACTCTCCTTATTGTATTGTACTGTATGCTGCCTCGTGTGTCCCTGTTTGGTTTCCTATACGTCAGTGTTCAAGTGCCAGACAGTGACGTATAGGAACAATGAGTTGGTGACATTGCGATTGAGGTAATGTGACGTCATATACGAGTATGCGATACGTCTATGTGTGTGTGTGTGTGTAGACGAGCTGGTGTCGCTGTCGGTGTCTCGCCGCGAGCAGCTGGAGGACGCGATCAAGCTGTACTCGTTCTTCGCGGAGTGCGACGACTTCGACAAGTGGATGACGGACAAGGAGCGCCTGCTGCGGGCGGACGAGGACGGGGAGAGCGTCGACACGGCCAAGCGCAAGTACGAGGTGAGCGATGAGCAGCGACGTCCCGTAGCAAACACTCCAACTAACTGGCTCTCTTCAAGACAGACACATTCACGAGGACTAGTCCTCTCTTAAACGAGTCAGTGTAAGAGTGAGGCATTCCGCGCAGATTGCTTCCATACTAAATTCATGTCGCTATAATTTGTTAAAATAGAAGGGGCTTTGTGCAGTAGTTAGTTTGTAAAAGAATGTCAATTACTACAAACTATATGTCATTTTGTCGAATTTAAGTAAACATTCACAGAGTAAAATGTATTTTCGCACATTACAATTGCACATAAAGCAGTGTACTATAAATTTTGGGGGTATTGAAAACACGTTGCCGTAAGGGGGCGTCCATAAATTACGTGAGATGTTTTTTTAAATTTTCTCTCCCTCCCTCCCCCTTGGTGAGATGTCGTGAGGTTTTATTCAACCCCCTCCCCCGACCCCCAATCTCACGTGAGATTTTTCAGAATGTGGGTTTATTAATATTAACTTAGTGTAGTGTTACTTTATTGATAAAAAAACTTTGGTGAGACAGAAATGTCTTCACGGAAAGGAAGTGCTGTTTGGAACCACTTTTTAGAAGTGGATCCAAAAAAGGCGAAATGTACATATTGTTCAAATATCCTTGTTATTACCGGTGGTAACGTCGGTAATTTGAATAGACATTTAAAAACTAAACATCACACATGTCTAGTTTTAATCAGAAAAAAAATTGCGTGATATTTGTCGAGACCACCCCTCTCCCCAACGTGAGATTAGATGATATTTGACTCGACCCCCTCCCCCCCTTAATCATCTCACGTAATTAATGGACGCCCCCTAAGCGTGATGCAACTAACCACTAGCGACATCTAGCGGTGCAGTTAAACATTACCTTGTGATCAAGTTACAGAGTGTTGTGTGTCTGTGTATGTAGAAGTTCGTGACGGACCTGTCGGCTGCGTCTAAGCGCCTGCAGCAGATCGAGTCTGCGGGCGAGGAGCTGGTGGCGGCGCGCCACGGCCAGGCGGCGCGGGGGACGGCGCGCAGGGAGCAGCTGCGCGCCCAGTGGGACAGACTAGTCAAGCTCAAACAGCACAAGGAGAAGAGTCTAGAGGGAGCAAGCAGGTCAGTCAATCAGGCACAAATATAATCATCATCAGACGAGAAACGTCCACTGCTGGACATGGTGCTCCTGTTGTCCCGAGACACTTGCATCCAGCGATGCCCCGCGGCCTTCACCAGTAAGAGAGTCACAAACATAGTATTGAGGATATATTTGGTTAGAGGACTGCGAAACATATCGACCAGTAGTGTGGCTCCCATACTACCTTATACTAATTACAATAAAATGAAAATATTTTCCATTAATTTTTTATATTTGAAAAACTGTTCACTGAATAAACAAAGGAAGGATTATGATTAATAATTATGTACAAAAATACAACCGTGCATTCAGCGTGGAGCTGTTCAACCGTACGTGCGACGAGGCCCTGGACTGGATGCGCGAGAAGGGCCAGCAGCTGGCGTCGTGCGCGCCCCCCGCCGCCGACCTGCGCACCGTGCGCGCGCTGCAGCGCCGGCACGCGCAGCTCGAGAGAGAGCTGCAGCCGCTGCGCGACAAGGTGCGCACCGTCACCCTCCTGGCAGACGAGTGAGTATCCCAACAAACTGAAAATATACATTAAGTTTATTATAATATGTGTATGTTTGCTGCGCCCTTACAGTTAACATGTGTGACATGCATATAAATACATGACATGAACTAGACTTTTATAAAGCGTTCGATTGGGTCAATCTCAACGTTGTCAAGCATAATTTGTGCCGTGTATTTGTGAATTCGATGCACGCGGCGGCTGCTTTGTATTGCTTCCCTTTTAGTTTGATCAAAACGTCACAGAAAGTCGATCCCTGCTGTCAAGGATCAGGTGACACAGGGTGTCGTGCAAGGGAACCTCCTCGGTCCCAATTTGTTTCTTAATTCAATCATAGATAACTGTAGATTTTAAGCATTAACTCATCAATTCCTTGATCATAGCGATTTGAATCAAATCTACTGTAGATGCTGTAGGTGCTCTCTTAATCATGTGGCCTCGGAACATGAACGCATGTTCGAAATTAAAGGGAATCTTGACATCGAGATTCTTTAGTAATGATGCTTATTGCTACTATTAGATACAACAAGGCGTATGTGTGACACCGTATTTCTGTTTACAAGCAGCCTTTTGACGCGGTGTAGCAACCATAGGTACGATACACATTACACTCAACAACAGAAGTTGCGTGTGACCATTTAGAAACATATGCTTCTATGACAGAGTATAAAGGCACCAAAGACAAAATCACCGTCACTGTACTGTTAGCCTGTCAAACTACAACCTCTGCTAGCCTTGGCTCAGTGTGATCCCGTTCCTTCTCACACCCTTGGTTTCCCTATCATCGTACAGTGATGTTATCTCAACTCTCGATATTCGCGGCAAGTGTCCCTTTATCAACACAAGCTACTTCTTCAGTGTATTTTCCTTGATACGACTCTTCTTCCATTCTAACGTAACGTTACAGCGCGGTTCCGCAATCGATGAAAGTTTTTAAAATCTAAATAAAGGAGCTGATAACATATACATCTCTCTTCCCCGCGTACAGTCCACGATCCAAGTTATGAAATGAGTGGATTATATGTATATAGGAAAACTGATTCTTTATATATAGTTAAATGAATTCACAAGGTGTTCAGACAAATGAAGAAAAAAAACTTGATAACTGTAGTGGTCCCTCTCGCCCCCAGCGTGAAGTCGCAGTACCCGAGCGAGAAGGCGAACGTGGAGGCTCGTCAGCGCGAGATCCACGAGATGTGGGAGCGATGCCAGCAGCAGGCGAGCGAGCGTCGCAGCCGCCTAGAGAGCGCCGTCGGTCACCAGATCTTCGGCACCAGCAGCGCCCAGCTCCAGGACTGGATACAGGTCAGTGGAACAGTACATCCCCGTGGTGAGTATCAGCGGGTTGGTTGGTGTCTCCACGGCCCGTGTGATGCTGCCAGTGATGGGATAATGATGCTTAACAGATCAACACATTGACACACGAGACAGTGTATATGAATGCTAAAGCGCATTTACTGCAGCGTCTAAGGGATGGGTGGTGCCGTTTTAATGTATAACAGGCCGACATGTCGCTGGTCTCAGCTGGCGGATAATGAGGCGCTGGCTCGGCTACCTTTAATACCGGAACACAACAGTGCTATCAACACTGCTGTTTGGTGACAGACTTAGTTTATATGTTGGTAGCTAGCCAGGTGGACAAAGAAAATGCCACCAAGCAAACCTAGTGCCGATAGGTGAATCGGGAACCTGACCCGGGACCTCCGGATTGTCCACGGAGGCGCGCTGCCAGTCGCCGCGTGACCAGCGCGTGTCAACAGACTATAGCATCATGTACCTGCTGGCCGAGTGTACGTGTGCAGGCAGTAGTGTTGTTGTGTGTGCAGAAGGTCCACGAGCAGCTGAGCGCGGAGTCGCGCGCCACCGACGTGGCCACGGCGGAGGCGCGCCACGAGGAGCACCAGGAGCTCCGCGACGACCTCAGGGCGCACAGCGACGAGTCAGTATACACAACACTACATGTATATTGTACAATAATTGTTAGTATGTAAGTTTTCAAATGGTTGTAACAATTGTGGAAAGAGAAAAAATACGCAGGGAGTCTGGTACTGGGACCACTCATGGGGGAGGACTGTGTATGTTCAGCTGTGGACGTCCACCGGATGATTATGTTGACAGCTGTTCAAACGAATCCAAATCATTTTTTTTCCAATAAATCAACAGCCACTTCAAGATTGTAGAGTAGAATGAACAGGAAAACCCATAGCTGACATAACAGTTTAGAATGTGTGCACAGCTTGAATCATATACAAGTACCATTTGTCAAAAGGAATATTTGCTGTTCTTTATTTGTTTCTTCGACGATCAACTGAGACGATCTCTTGTGTGGTCAGGTTCGCTGAGGTGATCGCGCTGGGACGTCAGCTGCTGGCGAACAACCCCGCGCTGACGGACGTGGCGGACAAGATCAAGCAGCTGGAGGAACAGCAGAAGGCAGTGGAGAAAGGTGAGTGATGACAACGATGGTGATGTAGCACAAGAGTACGAATGTAGCAGTGTCCATGTGACAATGTGGTCCTATAGATGCATATACACTGCTGTTGAATAGTCAACGACCCATAAGTGTACCTTGAGGCACTCCCGGTGAAACCTCACAGGAAACACACTGAAATTGTGTTGAATTGAAAACAACATGTTAACATTTATTGGACTATCGCGTAGCATCGTCGACCACGTCGTCATTTAGCATCATGTGACATTGTGGACGACGATTGCAAGCATTGGTCTAGTAAATGCCTATACATGCACTTTTAACTGAAGACTCCATATGTATTATAGTTTCCTACATTCCATACTATTCTGTTCAGCTGTCGGTATGATTAACTGTGTGAAGATGGAGGTTTCAATGTGTAGTAGCATACGACGTAGTTGTTGATTCTACATCTCTGTCTCTTCAGCGTGGTTGGAGAAGGATGCACTGTTGAAGCAAAGCGTGCAGTTGCAGCAGTTCAACAGGGAGGCGGACCACATCGACGCGTCCAGCGGCGCGCACGAGGCCTGCCTGGAGTACAACCAGTGCGGGGTGAGTGGAGTGGCACGATTGTAATGGTCATATGTCTTTCTTCAACTTCCTTGCCCAGTTGCAGATCAGAGAGCGTGAAGTCTGCTACTCTGCTGTTACAATGTTGACTAATGTCTTGAACAGTCTAGGACCCAAACGAACACCTTGAGGCACCCCCGATGATACGTCACAGAAAACTCACCGAAGTCCATTGATCACTGCGGACCGGGATCGGCTGTCTTAACAAGAGTGATACTCGTTTGTAAATGGTAGATGTTTCCTTTAACTGACAGTTTTTTCTAATGAGAACCTTGTGACTCACGTGGTCAAAAGCTTCCATGAAGTCGTCTGAACATTCGTAATGCTTCTGTTTCAACAATATATCTCTGTTGTGTTGCTTCAGTTTGGTAACAACTTGTATGATGTTACAGTCGTCGGTGGACAGTGTGGAGGCTCTGATCAAGCGGCACGAAGAGCTCGAGGCTCGGCTCGCGGCGCAGGACGAGCGGCTCGCGGCGTTCGTGCAGCGCGCCGACGCGCTCACACAGCAGACACACGTGGACACGCAGCAGTGAGTACAGTACACTGTGAACACTTGGCAGTATCGCCCGGTTTGTTATTCGTTTCTGTGTATAAATGGGTCGATCGCGTGCTATCTCACTCGCGCGTGTACCATTCAATGTAAGGGTATAAGTTACGATATCATGGCGTTTCTATGCAATGTCCGGGGTGTGACGATGTCGATCATCAGTTAGCTATATTACTTTGTGTTGAGCTTGTAGTTGAGCTGCTCTAGCCATTATACATTTTGTACATTTTTCTTTTTAAACTTTATGAAAAAACAAGTGTGAATATACACAGCTCTAGTGTCAACACCTGCCAACAAGATTTATGAACCCAAGAAATATTTGAATCTGTCTGTCTCTCTCTAACTTACCACGTTCGGTGCGTCTTTAATGGACATGAAACTGCATCGGGTTAGAAAGAGAAAGGGGTAGTGAGCATTTTCAAGGTCGTAGTTTACCATTACACTCAGTTGATGACTTGCATGCTTACCTACAGCGCAGGTAGTGACCCGCTCAAGGATCGCCATACTTACACACACATGCGCGTGTAAACAAACGTCATTGGTTGGATGTGTGCCGATATCGCGACATTTGTTTGAAGCGTCCCGCGTGTGCACATAGTTTACCTATCTGCGTTGTCTGGTGCAGCATCCTGACGCGGCGGAGGGCCGTGCTGCAGCGGCGCGACGCGGTGCGGCGGGCAGCGGCCGAGCGGCGCCGCGCCCTCTCCGCCAGCCTCGCACACCAGCAGGTGAGCTCCCGGTCATTCACGGCCATACTGTCCCGACGGTCGACACCGGGTGTCAGTTGTAGGTGGTACCTCCCCCACAGTTCAATACACTTGTTTGATACACTTCAGTGCAGTTGCTACGCCGGCCATGGACCATAAGACTGTTATACATGTATGTTTTATGAGTGCAGTAAATAAATATGAATACGAAAGCCGAGCTAGCTACCACCGCGGCATCTACGCGTGCTACTATGCCCAATTTTTTTACTTATATTTCTAAGAGGCCATAGAGGGTATTGTGTCACGATGCGCGCGCGCCGCCCGCGCGCCCTCTGACGACGATGACGAGTGTTGTGCTGTCCACAGTTCATATCGTCGGCGGAGGAGCTGCAGGCGTGGATCCAGGACAAGACGAGAACAGCTAAGGATCAGAGCTACAGGTAACATACCCCAACTATAAACACCCGCGCACGCTCCTTGCCAGGAGCTGACGCAATCTGCGGGGGCGGCGCGGGGGTGTCGCCGCCGGCCGCGCGCCGCCCCCGCAGCCCGCAGTCTCCTTGCTAGCTACTGGCCGCCGGTGCATACACCCAGCGTACATCCAGCCGTCGTTTAACTTGTTCTAACAATCGTGTAGCTTACGAGTGCGTCTACAATCTTTGTGCGCGTGCGCACCGCCGTCTCTGCGAAATACTCTGTTCAGTATATGTACCCACTGTTGTACCATGTCACATTCACCTGTAATTGACATTTCCTTCAACACACTGCCCAGCAACGAGCCAGGGTGACTGTGACATGGTAGTGCAGCGTACATTGTCGTTTGTGTCAGGGACCTCGGCAACCTGGAGCGCAAGCTGCAGAAGCACGAGGCGTTCGAGCGAGAGCTGCAGGCCAACGAGAGGCAGCTGCGAAACGTGGAGAGCGTGAGTCACACACGCACACACACACTTAGTGAATGATTCCATCTGTTATCGTTATTAAAAATATATCAAAATGCATTTAAGTAACAATAGAGTAACTTGATGTTTGCAAATTTACCCGACTGCGCCAGAAGGAAAGATGTTTTTCGGGAGTATGTATGTATAATCGTTTGGTACGCTGCGCGTCCTAAACGGCTCGATGGATTTTAGCTTGAGAGGTGTCGTTAGATTCGTATTCACTGTGAGAGTGACGCTGGGTATATCAAACTCATAAAAAGTTTTAAAAAATTACTAAATTCACTTGTGAATGCTTGTTCATCATGCTGTGCGTTGCAGGTCGGTCAGTCGCTGCAGAAGTCGGACCCTGCTCGTGCCGAGGAGGTGTCCGCGCAGCTGCAGCGGCTGCAGTCCTCGTGGGAGGAGCTGGTGGCCGCCTCCAGGGACAAGGGCAGCAAGCTGCGGCAGGCGGCCGCCCAGAGGAAGCATCGCAGGTACTCTGAGCTGTGCAGCGAGACATCACAGGAATAAATATATAGTATAAAACAGCAGTTCGGCGGCAGACTGCAGCGGCATGGCGGCAGCTGGCCAGGCGGACACCAACCAAGCCACCAAGAGGTGGGATCGTACTTGGGACCTCCACATTGTAATTACAAGCGTGTAGAACATAGCTCGACGAGCCAGCTATCTGAAGTGTCCATTGACACTTGTTGTTTTATTTTTTGACACAATTGTTCGTTATCGAGTGTCGACCACGTACCGGGAAACGTGTATCGTGTCGTCCCCCTGCTATATGTATTACGCGCTTCTGAGCGGTCATCGAGGCACACCAGCGGAACCCACCGATGACGACGATCACGACGGAGGTGTATGTGGGACAGAGAGGCAGCGCTAGTCATGTATGTTTGTCCCGCTCAAGTTAGCTCTTCGGAATTTCTCGCACGTACAGACGGAATATGTGTGTATTATTTTCTATAATAACTATCCCTAAATGACATACAACACTAGGACATTTCTTTCCATCCGCTGACTTGCTATGCCACTGCTGGTCTAGGCCTCTCCCAGAGCGCGACACTCTACTCGTTCCTCTGCTCTTTCGTCGCTAATTCGTCTACGTTGGTCTGGCCGTGGTCTCCCCTCGAGGACTCGTCTGCTCACCGACCCTCCAGCTCGATACTACGGTGAGCTATGCGGTCACTGTGGTGCTCTGACGCTCACTGCGTTTCCAATGCGCTCCATCAGAGTGGCACTCCGAGCACAGCGCACTTGCCTCCCATTTACACGTTAATGCATGGATACTTCTCAGCCTTTTGCAGAGTTCTGTAGTGTCGTGTCGTGTTGTGTGTGTGCAGGTCCATCGAGGACGCCAAGGCTCGCCTGCTGGACCTGGAGCGCGCGCTCCGCAGCGAGGAGATGGGCACCGACCTGCGCAGCTGCAGGAGGATACTCACCCAGCACCAGGTGAACACACGAGCGCTTCCTGGTCCCCTCGTAACTAAGTCTGTTCCTGAGGTATGGATCCAATCGTACCAAAAATCATTACCATTGGCTTTTCGGTGAAGGAAAACATCGTGAACAAACCTGCACACTCCTGAGCAGAAATTCACAGGTGTGTGTGAAGTCTACCAATGCGCACTGGGCCCGCGTGGTGGACTATGTCCCATAGGCTGTTGATATATATAGTGTGTGTGTGTGCCAGGCTCTGGAGCAGGAGCTGTGCCAGTGGGAGCAGCGTGCGCAGGCGCTGTCCGCTGCGGGGGACGACCTGGTGTCCAGCGGGCACTTCGACGCGCCCGCCATCCAGCGGGAGTCCCGCGCGCTCTGCGACGCGGTGTCGGCGCTCCGGCCCGCCGCCGAGAGGCGCCGCCAGGCCCTCCAGAGCAGCATGCTGTGAGTGCACGCACGGAGCTCCTCCATGAGCATTATCACATCGCTGTTTTTGTAGCAACAAAGAGGTTTTATGCCGATGAAAATCAATATATATTTTTGGAATAAATAAATGTTCGTTTCCTCAATTAAGTTAAAAAGACATTTATTATTTAAAATAAAATAATTTGCTATAAAATATTTGAATTGCATCTCTTAAAATTGTAATATATGCAGTGGGCTGTATGTATGTACGTATGTACAAGACACGCGAAAAAAAAACTTTCGCGCCATGTTTCTTCCTCGCAAATGTGTTGAAAAACGACCCCAGCCTCGTGTTTACCGAGCAACCCCGCCCTCCTCTCCACCCGCAGACTGCACAAGTTTGCGGCGGAGGTGTCCGGCGAGCTGTCGTGGGCGGCGGAGCGCATCGCGGCCGCGAGCTCGGAGGCGATGCCGGGGGACCTGCACGCCGCACAGACCGCACAGAAGAAGCACGCCAAGCTGCGCGCCGAGCTGGCGGGGCGCGCGCCCGTGCTGGCCAGGATAGAGGCGCAGGCGCAGGAGCTGGTCGCAGACGGACACCCACAGGCAGACAAGGTACACGCAGCATGCCACTGTGTATAGAGGGGCCGAGAGAAGCTGGACGAACTCTTGTCTTACACTCGATGATGATGTGAACGTAATATCGTCGTTTACACAGTCATCTCTCTTCTTTACAAATAAGTGATCGACAACATGGTAGTTGTTCCTCAGCAGGAGGTGTTCTTGTATTTGTGCTCCGCTGTCGATCATCCCGCCAGCAGCGGTCGCGCCGCGTCACGCTGACAACACGATACAGAAGTTCGCCGCAGGCAGCACTGGCTTTTCCAAAGCCATCTATGATTTTACAACTACATCTATCCGATTCATTCAATCAATACGAAAGTATATGAGCAAGACAAGGACGCCCGAGGAGAAAGCTTGTCGCTCTATGTTGGTACTAACTGTTTACAGATCAAAGAGCTGTGGGAGGAGGTGTCTCGCGCGCACGCCGCGCTGGTCGCGGCTGCTGCTGCGCGCGGCGCCCGCCTCGAGTCAGCGCTGCGCGCGGCGCAGTTCGTGCACGAGGCGCTGGAGGTGGACTCGTGGCTGTCGGACAAGGCGGCCGCGCTCGCCAGCGCCGACGTGGGACAGGACCGGCACCGAGCCACCCAGCTCCTCACTAGACACAAGGTCAGCACAACACTACTCACGCAGCTATAACAGGCTCATTCATATGCAACTAGATGAAACGTAGATTGATTTTTATAAAGCATTCGACTAACTATGATATCGTATGTGTACGATATAAGCTGACAGGCTGTGGAGCTAATGACAATTTGCAATAATGTCTCTGGTAGTGTCTGGTTGACGGGTTCGTCTACGTTGTCATTGATGGTCACAACTTTAGCAATTACAGTATTGCGTCAGGTGTTCCGCAAGGGTCACATCTGGGGCCGATCATGTTCATTTAAATTCGCGTAATTCAATTGACATGTGTCAATGATAGTGATGTTGTGCTGCACTCAGGCCGTGGAGCTGGAGCTGGACACGTACGCAGCCATCGTGTCTGAGATGGGCCACGTGGCAGCGTCGATGGCGGGCGGGGGGCACCCCGAAGGCGGGTCGCTGCTGGCGAGGCACGCCGCGCTGGCGGACAGCCTGGCGCGGCTCCAGCGGCTCGCTGCACAGCGACAGAAGGCGCTCGTAGAGAGCGTGTGCAGGTACATACACATCTCGAAGATAAACCTGCACCGACCCCAACACTGTCACAAAACAGTATTTAATTGACTGGGTGTTGTATGTTTGCAGACACGAGTACCTCGCGGAGAGCGCGGAGCTGGAGAGCTGGATCCAGGAGCAGTACGCGGCCGCAAGCAGCGAGGACCTGGGGCAGGACTACGAGCATCTCATGGTCAGTGCCTGGCGTTCACAACACGAGCGTCGTGTTCGTTGACCTGAACTCAGGACTCTCCCGGAGAGAGTGAGCCGTCGTCTCCTTCATCACTGATGTCATGTACCCCCTTTGTTCACCAGCTCCTTGTCTCCAAGTTCGAGGAGCTGCGACACCGCGTGGAGAGCGGTGCCGAGCGGTTCAGCCAGTGCGAGGAGCTCGCCAAGAAGCTGCTCCACTCCGACAGCCCATACATCGCGGACATAGAGAGGCGCCAGGAGGCGCTGGGGTCAGTTCATGGCACTCTTACACAGCTACATGTCTCCGTATGATTGTGAACAACGTTCGTTCATAATATATGGCGCGGAACTATAAACATATACCGATGTTTCAGTGAGTCGTGGCAGCGTCTGGTGGATCAGATATCGTCGCGCGCGGGGCGACTGCACGCCGCCGGGGAGATACACCGCTTCCACCGAGACGTGGGGGAGCTGCTGTCGCGCGCTGCGGACCGGCGAGCGCAGCTGGGGGCACCGGCCGCACCCAGGGACCTGCACGCTGCCGCAGCCGCGTGCCGAGACCACGACGCGACCGAGCACGACCTCGTCGTCATAGATGCACAGATACAGGTACACGCACACACTTCTGTGTGAGACATTCTGAAACAACAAGTGAAAACAACAAATGTCAAAATTTGTTGTTACCAATGTTTTTCGCTTACACAATTCGTAGGAAATTGAATCGTTCAAAATTAATTCCTGGTGCGGAACCTTGCCTTGAAACAGGTGTTCGCCATTACTCACGAAGATATCTCTCTTTTCGCTTCACTCTATTTCTCTTCGTTGTGTGAACTTCTTCATGAACTGTTAGTTTCGTTAGAAGGTAAATATGAAGTAGGGTCTCAGCATCAAGTCTTTTCTGGTTTAGCAATGTGTCCGTGTGTGTGTGTCGTCACTCACCACCAGGTGTGATGAAGGCCAGCAGTGCTCACTGGACCCTGTGCTTGCATGTGCAGGTGCTTCAAGAGGAGGGCGCGCGGCTGCAGAAGCTGTACCCTGGCGGCAACGTGCAGCAGATCCTACTGCAGCAGCAAGCTTTGCTGGACGCGTGGAGCTCGCTGCGCGCCGCGTGCGACGACAAGCGACGCGTGCTGCAGCAGCACCTGCAGCTGCAGCAGTTCCTCACGCAGGTACAACAACCTACACACTCCTATGGACCGTCTTAGTTCTTTCTTTCTGATGTATTTATTACAATCTAGCCTATATTCTATGCTGATTGGTCATCTAAATTTAACCGGAGATTTCAGAGATAATTATGCCTAAGATACCAGTACATACACCGACGATTCGTAGTCTATTGTTCACGAGTGGTGTCGTCAGAACCATCTATGTCAGGAGTTGCTATTGAAAAGCACCTCCTCCATCCGCATTCAACTAATACAACAGTAAACAAAAAGACCCTGCTGGAACTGCTGGAGTATTTATTGTATAGTCTTAAGACTTGTCCTCGTGTGTGGTCCAGGTGCGCGACCTGTCGTCGTGGTCGGCGGGTCTGCGCGCGGGCATGTCCCGCTGCGTGCGCGTGCGCGACGCGAGCAGTGCGCAGGCTGCACGTGCTGAGCACGACGCGGCGCGCGCCGACATTGACGCGCGTGACGACAGCTTCCGCGACGTGCTGCGCCAGGGCCAGGAGCTGGTGCAGGCAGGCCATCCCAGCGCGCAGGTCAGTACGTCGATCAATTGAGCTTCCCCATAGAACGACACATCTCACGTGTTGTTGATCGCAGCAATATGTTGTTGATACATAGGTAGATGTAGACACCGGCGGGACGTTGTGGGGTAGTTTTGTTGTAAAGCCGGGACCATGTCTGTGCCTGCAGGAGATCGAGGAGAAGTGCGAGGCACTGATGGAGGAGCGCGCCCGTCTGCAGGGTGCGTGGGCGTCGCGCCAGGTGGCGCTGGACCAGCTCATCGACCTGCACTGCTTCCTGCGCGACGCCAAGCAGCTGCACGACCTGTGCGCAGCGCAGGAGGCCGCACTCAGTGAGTACTGATGACGGAGGAGTGCGCGCGACTTCAAGATCTATTCGCGAATAAATGCTGTCAAACAGTTATATTCACGAACATGTTAAACAAAATCGGTCCTAGGATCGAGCCCCGAGGCACACCAGATGAAGTGCATATTAATAATGTGACTGTTACGCGAGTGTTGCACCGCACACAGGGTCCCTCCTCTTTCATATATATTGTTCCAGAACAAAATACATTTAATGTGATATAGTTTCGTGACTTTCATAGCAGCAAACTGTGATCGATCTTGTCAAACGCATTTTATAAATCCATATAAATATATTGAAGCTATATATTGGGAAATTATGGAGGTGTAATGAGATACACTGCGTTTCCTAATAGAACCCTATTTGTAGATATTGAGAGACGTAGTAAAGTGAATGGTGACGTTGTGTACAGGCACGGAGATATCGCCGACGAGCAGCGTGGAGGAGGTCGACAACCAGCTCAAGAAGCACGAGGCCTTCGAGAAGCTGCTCGCTACCCAGGTGAGCACACAGCGCATGCGCACGCTACGACATGTATAATTGTATTGATTGATAACCCATCTGAAATGTTATATGTAAGACGCATCCATTTGTAGAAAGATTTAAAAAAGGTATGAAATACGAGTATATGTTACAACTGTATGGTATGTGTGCCGCAGTCTCACACAGGGCAGCGTTCTCTCTGCTGTTCGTATCATGTTGCGATGTGCCATAGCACGGCAGTTAGATTATAATATAATCTAACTCGTGCTATATAATCATTATATCAAAGCCTGTGACGTCACCCGCGCGTCATACAGCAGCGCACGCGTCGAGCGTGCACCAAGCTACAATCACAATCAGCGCCATCTGTGACTGCTAGTGAGAACTACTACCCGCCGGTGTGCAGCTGGAGCTGTGGGTTGACTTTTACTAACGCCACCTCTCGGCGGTCACTAGAGACTGACTCGTTGACAGTGTACGTGTGATGTTGTCAGGACGAGAAGCTGTCTCTGCTGAACACTCACGGGGACAAGCTGCTGCAGCAGAACCACGTGGAGAGTCAGCGCATCGCAGACGAGCTGGAGAACATCAACCAGAGGAGGAAGAAGGTATCCGCCTGCATACCTCACTATATACACTTCTCATCAGAAAAATGAAAACACCTGCAAGTTTATGTTTTGTAAGGATTATCAGGAAAATCATAATGTTAGTTTTCTTAATTCAAATTAATTTTTCATAGGTTTTTCTGATAATCCTTACAAAACATAAAGTAGAAGTATAATATATGAACGCAGTGTCTGCGGTCTTGAAGTCAACAACATTGTCTGAAGTCACATGCTCCGAGCATGTGAGACGTGTTCTTTAATCTAAGGCCGTGACTATCTGATACATGGTCGTGTTTCAGCTGTACGCTGCGTCCGCCCGCCGGCGCGCGCAGCTGGCGCGTGCACTTGCGCGTGCGCAATTCGCGCGGGACGCGGCCGACGCGCGCGCATGGCTCAACGACAAGCGAGCAAAGATGGCCGCGTTACAGATACAGGGTATGTGACTCTCTAGCTACGATGTCGCTACGTGTGTGGTATGGAAAGGGTAAATAAAGCACTTCTAATATCTACAAAATATAACAACAGCACAATATACTCAATCTAGATTTTGTCTCTGTCTTTCACCATTGCTTCATCATCCATTTCATTTGTCTCCCTGAACGTTTCTCAGGGTGTTTCTTTCCCTTTCTCGATGTGTTCTTGTCTCTGTCTTCTCTGTATGTTTCTCCCTCTCTCTTAACGATTCCCGCATGAATGCACACTTTCATGTTGCTCAGATATTTGGTTGGCGGTGAGGCTGTCCTCCTGGCTAGCCACCACCATGTCACCTAAGTCTACCGCGAAACAGCGGTGTTGTGCTCCGCTGTGAAAGGTAGTAGAGTGAGCGCTTCATTAGGTTGAGGCTTCTGTGTGCGCACGCTTACAGTCCCACGGCCTTACCGTCACTTACCATCAGGCGAGATGGAGGCCAAGTGCCTGTGATTCACGTGTAACGTTGTCGCGGCTTTCAGGTGACGTGACCACGATGGAGGACAAGATCAAGAAGCTTCAGAAGCACCAGTCGCTGACGGCGGAGCTGGCGGCCAACAGCGCGCGGCTGCGGGAGATATCCGCGCTCGCCAAGCAGCTCGAGCCGGACGAGGAGGTGGAGCAGCAGCTGCAGCAGCTGAGGAACGAGTGGAAGACGCTGGAGCAGGCCGCAGAGAAGATAGGTGAGGATACGATGAACTGGCGTGCGGTGCCTGTTGTAAATGATAAATAAATTACAAATGAGATGCTTCACGCCCGGCCTGCACTTGTAATTAAAAGAATTAAGGAATAATCTAAAGATATATAGATAAATACTAGAATTACACTTTTGTTTGTGTGTGTGTGTGTGTCAGGTCGTGGTCTGGAGGAGGCGCAGGACATCCTCGAGTTCAACCAGCAGCTGGACAAGATAGAGGCGTGGATCAGGGACAAGGAGATGATGGTCAGTTGGCAGACAGCTCGCTCCCAACGATTCCCGGAGAGCACACAAAATATGATAATATCAGCTTCATGTGTATAGCATGTAATTCATCATCATCAGCCGGGAAACGTCCACTGCTGGACATAGGCCTACTTCAAGGTCCCGAGCCACCTGCATTCATCGACTCCCCGGGTAGACGTTACCTGCTACGTGGTCGCCACTCGAGAACTCTCACTCCCCACCGGTTATCGGTCCTTCGAGCGATGTGGCCTGCACATTGCCACTTCAGCTCACTGACTCGTCGAGCTATGTCGGTGACATTCGTTCGTCTACGGATTTCCTCATTCCGGACCTTATCACGTAGAGAAGTTCCATTGCTCGCCGAGTGACTTTGAGCTTGTTTCTTCGTCACTGGCAACACGCAAAGATCAAAGACTTTTGTCTTCCGCTGAGGTATTTTGGAGCATGTAAATGAAAATAATTTTAAACTACGAAATCAAATCATACTAAAATAAAAATAAAACATCAGCTGATGCTCTACAAACTGCTGAATCTATTTTGACCAAATATAGCTAAGAACCACCGCAAGGAAACTTGCTGGCACGTAAACAAACAACATCAAAACATGTGCATCCGTTGGAGAGCTACGATGCCACAGACACACAGACAGACAACAATGTTCCGCCTGTCATCATATGTACATGAGTGTTACCTCTGCGCGCACCGTGCTGCACGAGCTGGCTCGTTGCCGGGTGTTCTCTTCATTAAATCGTGTGTCGTGTGCGCTCAGGTGCAGGCGCACGAGCTCGGGCGCGACTACGAGCACTGCAGCGCGCTGCTGCGCAAGCTCGACGACCTCGACAGCGACATGAAGGTGGACGACAAGCACGTCAAGAGCATATGCGCGCTCGCGGACAAGCTGCTCCAGCAGGTAACACACGCACACCCGCACCCGCCGGGGTGCTCCGACAGACACACGGAGAGCAGCGGACGCTGTATTCGTTCATAAAAACATAGATTCGTTCGTCTTAAGAAACAACAATTATTTGAAAATTATATTTGGTCGATTCTTTACTTACAATCCGTTTACTATAAGTTTGGACCTGGCGTCGATGACGTCACTGCGACGCATAGGCACGGTGTGCGAACCGCACTGAGGCGACTGGACGACCGCGGGAACACTCCAGTGAGGTCCAATCTTTCAGTAAACGTGTTATACATTAGCAGTAATATTGCTACTTCAGGAGGACCTTTGTATGTTGTTACGGTCTGCCTTACTAATGTAACTATCGCCCTTAGTGTACTACTGCATGAGTAGAAATGGCGCGAGCGAGAGCTGCGATCCGACCCGCTCTAACACATGTCAACGCTGTCGTTCGTAATAACATTTTTGTGCAAGATTTGTGATACTGTTTATGCTGGTATATCTAGTTGTTCTCACTTAGATAGATAGATATAACATTTATTCAACAGAAAACACAGATACAGAGAAGAAACATAAACAGAAATATACACAAACACACACATAAACAATACATCATCAGCCGACATTGGTCACGTAAGTGCCGTATCCTGTGATCTGTATTTCTGACGAACTGGTCCTCACTCAGCATATGCTGCAGACAGAGCTGCAGCGCTGATCTTCCGTCAGAACCAAAAGGGAATTGGTTCACTTGTATTGTTATCACTTGTAATTGTTACACACTTGTACATTTCACAAGATATTGTGTGTTACGTCGAGCGTGTGTGTGTCAGGGCCCGACGCAGCAGGCGGGGGCGGTGTCGGCGCGTCGCGACGCGTTCCTGGACAAGTGGCGCGCCCTCAGCGGAGCCCTGCAGGCCTACAGGGATAACCTGTCCGCCGCCCTGGAGATACACTCCTTCAACAGGTGCGTCACACACCAACTACACACACACACACACAACACTCAGAGATATGAACATAAAACCTCAACTACACTCCATGAAGCCGCGGTACCTCGGTTGTGTAGAGCGTCAGTCCTTGAACAACCGAGGTCTGGGTTCGATCCCGGCTCGTACCAATGAGTTACAATTTGTTATTTGGAATCATGAAAATCATTGGCGTTTCGGCGAAGGAAAACATCGTGAACAAACCTGCACACTCCTGAGCAGAAATTCACAGGTGTGTGTGAAGTCTACCAATGCGCACTGGTCCCGCGTGGTGCACTATGTCCCATACACTCTCTGTAGAGATATCGGCTGTTAATGATGATGTGTACCATACTCGACCACATGTTCACTGAACATCAGGTGAGATTGTGCTCAAACACAAATAAGACAACAACTGTATATATGTGGTTCCCGTAACGTGTCGCGGCTGCAGTTGACCCGCGTCCACCGATCGTCCACGTGTGTCACCACACGTACCTTGTGCTGATTGTGTTGGGTGTGCAGGGACGTGGAGGACACGCTGGAGCGCATCTCCACGAAGGCGGCGCTGTTCAGCAGCACGGAGCGCGGCCGCGAGTTGAGCGCGGCCCAGGAGCTGCAGCGCAAGCACGCCGCGCGCGCCGCCGAGGCGGGGGCCGTCAGGGACCGCATCAGGCAGCTGGAGGCGGAGGGGCAGCGACTGGCCAACAAGTCAGTAACACTCACAAACTAAATAAAAACAAACTTATGTGTACAACAAAAATTGAGTAAAAACCATCAACGACATCTTGTTGTATTTTCGTCACAAGCGTTAGCGTTAATGTGTAGGAGTGAGCGAGAGAGTACGCTCTCCGTCTCACCCGAGGAGTCCGAAAGAGCCCAGCACTTGTGCACAGACTTTGAGCAACATTGAAGCATCCGTTGTCTTGAAGCTTCATCTGACAGTGTCAGTGACAGTACGTCTGTCGGCAGGCACCCGGAGCGCGCGGACGAGATCTCGTCCAGCCTGCAGCGCCTGCGCGAGCGCTGGGACGAGCTGCAGCAGCTGGCGGAGCGGCGCACGCGGCTGTTGGACGAGGCCATCGCCGACCACAAGTTCGACGACAACCTCAAGGTGCGTCAGAGACCACATCCGGCGAGTCACGGCGGTGGGATCTGTTATGACGTCACAGCGTGTCTGGTCACGTGTTCCAGGAGTTGGAGCTGTGGGTGTCGGAGACGGTGAAGCGCATGAGCAGCAGCGAGCCCCCGGACTCGGTGGCTGCAGCACACCACGCCCTCGAGCTGCACCACGAGAGGAAGGTAGGCAATGACCCTTTCCTCTCCCCCGCCGCTGCTCTCCTCTGTTCCTGGCGGTGAAGAATCTCCCAGAATTATCAACTTAATGACTCGACAGGTGCTGTTGATTTCCCAGCTGCACAACCTTGCGTTGTTTATGCCCCACACAATGTTATGTTTGAGGTATGTTTGTTCTCAGGCGGAGATCGACAACCGTCAGAAGGCGATATCCTCGATGCAGAAGCAGCTGGACGCGGAGGTGGTGCCGGAGAAGATCAAGAAGGTGGAACAGCTGTCCGCCACGCTGGACCGGGCGTGGAGGGACCGCAAGACACATCTCACGCAGGTGCCGCACACATCCATACAACACCACACACAATAATTACATATGAAAATGTCCTATGGAAGTATCGGCCAATTCATTGAACTGGTCGTCATGACGTCACTTCACGGTATTTTAATCGTTGCAGCTTTTATGTTTATATCTGTCTCAGGCGCACCAGCTGCAGCTGCTGAAGGAGCAAGCGAGACAGACGGAGGACTGGCTCGCGTCCAAGGAGGCCTTCCTCAACAACGACGACCTGGGAGACAACTTGGACGGTGAGTACCATCGCCATCAGCGACACATTCATCTTCTCAGAGAGCGCGGGTTCCTCAATGTATTCATTTCCTCGCAGCGGTGGAGACACTGATCCGCAAGCACCAGGAATTCAGCAAGCTGCTGGAGTCTCAGCTGGGGCGGGTGGAGGAGCTCCGACGCTTCGGAGAGTCCCTGCTGGAGACCCAGCACTACGACCAGGAGTACATCCGCGCCAGGCTGCAGCACGTGCTTGACAGGACGGAGAAGCTGAAGGTACGTAGGTATACCACCAGGAGATCGGCAACACGATGGTGTAGTTCCCCACCCGCACTATATATGTCAGAAGAACTGGAGACTAAAGACTCTCTCACCGAACAAATCACCGTGTGTTACTTACATTTGTTTACAAGAGACAGCTACGAGTATATCAAACTATAAATCATTCACTGACTGTGTGCTGTCGTTGTCAGGAGTCGTGCCTGCACCGCGGCCAGATGCTGGACGAGAGCAAGCAGCTGCACGAGTTCCTGCGCAACCTGAACCACGAGCGGGAGTGGATCGCGCTCAAGATGCAGCTCGCCCTCGACCAGAACTACAGGTGAGCGCGCCGACTCGCAGCTGCGGCCGCCAGGAGGTGCGTGGGGTCTGGAGGTATACCGACGTGTGTGCTTGTCCAGGGAGCTGTCCAACCTGCAGAGCAAGATCCAGAAGCACGCTGCGTTCGAGTCCGAGCTCACCACCAACAAGGGGCGCATCGACGACGTCGCCAACCACGGCGAGGAGCTCATCGGTCAGTGGCACCACCCCCTCCGTAAACTACACAACTAATGGTCGCTCGGTAGTTGTACTTGGAGAGTTTACCGGGAGTTTTGAAAATTAGTCATAGGTTTTGCCACCTCGTATTTTTGCCGCTCGCGACGCTATATTGAAAAATGGCGCCTTAAAGCAGTTTTTCTCTGTACTATAAAGCATTTAATGCTTTTTTAAGTTTTGAGTGAATTACGGTTTGAGATTTTTTATATATTATAAATCACTTGCAAGAATTAAATATATGATTTACACGTTTAAATATATGCGGGAACACAAACAAAGCGAAGGTCAGTGAACAATTTACAATTTGCCCGCGGGCGTCGTGCACGGCGGCCGCGCTCCGCCTCTCGGCCCGTCTGATGTGTGGTGAAGTCGAGTACACAACCACTTATGTTATTTTGAATAAATGACACTTTTATGATTTTTTAAGGCTGCAAGTGACCTTGATGCTTTGACATCCTTCGGAAGTAAGTTGTCAAGTTGTGCACCTGAAGGTACATAATGGTGTTTTTCTTCCATAATTTGTTCTGTCCTTGCACTTCTCTAAATAAGGTTTTGGTACAATGTTATATTTGATCTTGTAGTTCCCTCAGAAACATCAACGCTTATTTATGAACGGACCTCGTATCACTGACATTACACCGCGCCACATATATATGACGGTGATGTGAGCTGTATGTTTGTGAACAGAGAAGAAGCACTACGCTTCGCGGGAGATAGCCGAGCACGTGGAGCAGCTCGAGAACCAGTGGCGGGAGCTGCAGGTGAGAGCAGACCGCACGTGTCGATACTGTACAGAACGTGTCGACAGTTACATCTACTTTACACTCAATTGAAAACTGAATAGGCTTGTGTCCACTAATAACAAATTGCTTGGTTTATAGTTTCTAATTATAAATGAGGAGACGAAGATAAGAAAAAACTAGTATATTTCTCAAAAAAGTTAAAGATTATTAATATTTTTAGAAAATGGATTCGAAAAAAATAGGCATTAGGTCACGTGACAACGAACACGAAGAACGCGGCGCAAGAAAGTGTGACGTCACGCCTCGCAAAACATCATTGTTGTTGTTGACGTTTTCATACCACAGAGCAGGTTATTTCGCGGGCTGTGACGTCATTCAAGACGCCATGACACTATTCAGCGTTTTCGAGGGAAATATAAATTGCTTTTTTAAAATACAAAATACGTAATGTAAATTTTGCTTTTTCTTTAAAATATAGCTTTTTGGGGATATAGTATAGATTAAAGTATATAATTAACCAAGTTTTCAAATTTAGTCAACTAGCCTATTGTATACATTCAGTTTACTATTTTTAATATGAGACTGTGGACATAAGCAATAAAGCAGTATCGAAACAGTAACGAATACGTCACCGGTGTAAAGAAGTATAGATTCTTATATTGCGAGTTACAAGTGTCACACGAGCCTCTGATAAATGAACATACGAGTTTACACTTTTCCTTGCGATAAAAATATATTTGTTATGATTAGTTCTCTCACAACTGCGCGGTGCTCTGAGAGATACGATGCAGTAAGCTTGGGGCATCAGTACTGTTGATAAATATTGTATGAAGAAAAACAACGTCGGTGCTTTCTAGACGATATTTTAGGTTACACATGTTATATAAGAGTAGTAAGTTGTATGATATTTAAGTTTAATAACCTTTTTTTGCAATCGTTCAAGTCCATCATTATGTTTTTTTTTAAATGTGGCTGTCGAACTGTGCTCGTAAATTCTAAATGACTTTGATTATAACTATTCTACAGCACCTATTATATGCGCACGACGAACCCCAATTGTTTATAAGCTTTGGCTAAAATTTCACGCAAAATATGGTCTCTAATTTCGCACTGTAGAGCTCAACCGCTGTGGTGCAGTGGTACACTGTTCCACTGTTTACGGCTTGTACTTTGGGTCTTAGCCCGGGGCGGAAGAACTCTGACATTAACTATTACAAGTAAGATGACGCTACCATCACACTCATCGTTGTCTGGTGCTGTGTTGGTCAGGAGTCGGCCAAGCTCCGGCGGGAGCGTCTCCAGCAGGCGTACCAGGCGCGCGTGTACCTGCGCGGGCTGGACGACTTCACCGCGTGGCTGGACGACGTGGAGGCGCAGCTCCTCAGCGAGGACCACGGTCAGTACCCCGCGGTGCCTCTGTCAGGCGCGCCACACCGTCCGCCCGTCAGCAGTAAAAAAGGGGGCTCCCCTATTAGCGGCGTGTTTTTACGATTACAAACTTAACTTTGCAGTTTGACGTCATACATCGTTTATGGAATCTAACTGCAAAGTAAGGTTTGTTTTGCTTGAGAAACGCGTGTTATATAGTGTTATCCGCCAGCTAGTGACGTGGAGCAAAATTAAAGCGATTTTTTTTGCGCATTCGTTACACCATAGTACTTATGAGTTTCAGTATGTTGATTATTCATGTTCTGTACGGAGCCTGCGGTGTTTTTTTAAAAGCTTTTATTTAAATTGCAATGTTTGTATGTATGTTCGGGTTTTTAATGAGCAAATATGTACACTAATTCATTTGAATCCGACAAAAATAATCCCTGTCGTCGTGTACAGTTGCAGTCAGGTCAGCGTGTGTGTTGCAGGCAAGGACCTGGCGTCGGTGACGTCGCTGCTGAAGCGTCACTCGCGGCTGGAGCAGCAGGTGCAGGGTCGGGGGGAGGCGGCCGCGGCGCTCGCAGACACCGCCAGGCAGCTCGCAGACTCCGGACACTTCATGGCGGACATGATCCTCAGCAAGGCGGAGCACGCCGTCAAGAGGTACACACAATACACCTCGTTTAATAATGCGTGAGCTCAACAACAATACAAAACATAACACACTCACACACGTTTGTTACAATAATGTATATAATAATGTATGTATCACGTCGAGATCAACAATGTTTTGCTTGGGAAATGCGGTTCTATAGTACCAGTGGCGTTCCTGTTCTCTGTGCCTTTGAGACATGGACACACCACGATGCTCTGAAGCGATCGATCAAACTGCTCAACCACCGTCCAAGGGAAAGGGGTTGTTCACCTGCATCAACGTATCTCCCTGGACATCCCGCGTGGCAATGATGACAGCGTCGGGCGTTCGTTTGACGCTGGAACTAGATAGAATAGCTGATTGACATCCACTGTAGTATCGAGTGTGTGCTGCACAGATACCGCCAGCTGCAGGAGCCGATGCAGATCCGGCGAGACAACCTGGAGGACGCGGCCGTGCTGCAGCGGTGGGAGAGGGACGCCGACGAGGAGATGAGGTGGTGAGTCATGCTTGTGGTACCATCGTTATAGTCATTAAATCAAGCAACACTGATCAGGAACATCATCAGGAACAGTCCATCGTGAAGGACAAGCGGAAACGCTCTGTCAATTCAAAGGCAGTACTGTTTTAATGAGGTGTTCCCCAGGGCTGTCACTTGGGACCCACGTTGTTGTTGTACTGTTCAATTAACGTTTTGTGTGTGTATGTGCCAGGCTGCGCGAACGGGAGGGCGGGGTGCGGGCGGAGGACCTCGGTCGCACGCTGCCGGACGCGCAGGCGCTGCTCAAGAAACACCTCGCGCTGGAGGGGGAGCTGCTGGCGCGGTGAGCTCACACACACTGCATACCTTAGTAGATCCAGCGCTGTCTCATTCACTCACTCAGACCGAGAAGGGAGGACCTCCTTCATTCGTTTGTTTAGTTTTCAAAATGCATGCATATCCGGCTCGAAGGACCATATACTTTGGATTGTTGAATGAAACTACCATGTCCACGCCACATATACTACTGACTTCCGTCTGAGAAACAGGTGTCCGTCGATGAGGAGGGACTAGACTTCAGAAATAACAGGGGTTTTACCCATCCCGTATACTGCCATCGTTGAACCAGCGACGCGGCTTTAAAAGGTTGATGTTATATTGTTAATGGTTGTGTGTGTGTGTGTGTGTGTCCAGGGAGCCGTCAGTGCGTGCACTGTGCGAGCGCGCGTCGCAGCTGTGTCGCCGCGGGCACTTCGCGTCGTCGTCGCTGGAGAGCCGCGCGCGGGACCTGCACGCCGCGCTCGCAGCGCTGCTGGACGCGGCCGCGCAGCGCACGCGCGCCCTGCAGCAGCGCTGCGAGATGCTGCAGGTACACTCCTCTCAGTCACGGAATACAGGATACGGCATACTGTTGATGTCCCGACAGCTCCCAACAAGCCTATCCCTTCCACATTCGATAAGGTATGTAATGCACTACCGGTGTCCGAGTTCCACGAAAGCTACAACTTGGGAATCTTCAAACGAAGAGTAAACAGGTAGAGCAGAAGGAAGGAAGGAAGAGTAAAAGCCTTCTAGACCAACGCGTGACATCTTCGACCTCATCGTCACTTACCATCAGGTGAGATTGAGCGTTGGTGTATTTCTTATTAAAAATTTCTTTCAGCAATGTTGGTGTTTTAAGATGGTTGGAATACTGGCATGTAAGTAAGTCCTGTGCACTCAGTGCCGACGGTAGACTTTGTAAACACGCTTGAGTATTTGTGCTGGAACGTTTGCCGGTTACAGTTCTTACTATCCATGCTTCAATACCAACACGAACACGAAGCACTCTTCATTCTGTATTGTACCTGTGTGGTAACGCTGTCCCTCCACCACCGTCAGCTGCTGTCGGAGGTGTCTGAGGCGGAGGCGTGGCTGAGCGTGCGCCGCGCGACCCTCGTGTCCACGGACGTGGGCCGCGACGAGGACTCGGTGCTGGCGCTCAGCCGCCGGCTGGAGGCGGTGCAGCGGGAGCTGGCTGGGTTCGACGCGAACCTCGCCAAGCTGGACAAGGCCGCGGCCCCGATACTCGTGAGTCAACACACAGACACTGTTAACGTGACGTCTTCAATTAACAGCAACTGGAACACGGTGTTCAAAAATTAGCAACTAGTTCCGTACATACAGTGTAACATATTCGCCGTCACAGTCCTGGCAGTTGAAGAGGACCAGAGTGTCAGAGCATGTCGTTAATATGTTTGTCTGTTGTCAGGAGCGGTCGACGTCCGACTCGGAGCAGATGCAGCAGAAGCTGTCCTCGCTGCGCGCCACGTACGAGGACATGAAGCTGCTGTCGGCCAAGCGCCAGCAGCGGCTGCAGCAGAGCCTCAAGTACCTCAAGTTCGCGGCGGAGTGCGAGGAGCTGCAGGAGTGGGTCGGCGAGCAGATGACCACCGCAGCCAGCGAGGACTACGGTCTGGACGTGGAGCACGTGGAGACGCTGCAGCAGGTGAGAGCGAGAGGCGGGGCAGGGAGCAGATGACGCAGCCAGCGTAGTCATTAATATATCCTGCATTTGTAATTGTTGAGCAGTTGTAAGTGTTGTGTTTGTGTCAGTCGTTCGACAACTTCCTGTCGTCGCTGCACGCGCACTCGGGCCGCGTGGAGGGGGTGTGCGAGGCGGGGCAGGCGCTGCTCGACGACAACACGCCCGAGGCGGAGCGAGTGAGGCAGAGGATCGACGACGTGCGCGGGCTGTGGGAGGACCTCAAGGAGCTGGCGCTCGCCAGGCAGGAGGCGCTCGCGGGAGCGAGACAGGTACGCACTCACTCACACCGGGCACCTACGATCACCTCACACAATACGCCGTGCGCGCGTCTGAAGAGGTACACTTACGTGACAGAAAGAGAGGACGCCAGCGCTTTGCGTGCTGATGAATTGATCTTTATCTGTATCTGGAGTCGGTAATAATTAATCATATGTATTCGCGAATTGAAACATCTGTAGTACTCGTACTAATAAGTACTCCGCGTTCATCCATCTCCTGTCCCGCACAGTACACGTTGTCGATGTTGGTCAGGTGCACGAGTTCGACCGCTCCGCGGACGAGACCGCCGCGTGGGTGGCGGAGAAGGAGAGCGCGCTGTCGACGGAGGCGGGGCCGCGCTCCCTGCACGAGCTGCACGCCGCGCGGCGACGGCTCACCGCGCTGCACGCTGACCTGGAGGCAATACAGGCCCAGCACCGCACCCTGCAGCAGGAGGCTGATAGGTCAGACACTGTACCTAGTTTGTCCTTCCTTGACTTCTTACCGGAGACTAGGAATGATTTGATTTTTTGCATAGAGACAGTTGAAGTGACATAAAATAATATCTGGTACGTCTTATCCCTATCGAATAAGTATTTCCCGTGGGATAGGATTGACTAAGAATCGCGTTGCTGCCGAAGCAAGACATAGCACTGGCGCTTCCAAACGAAACATATCATTAATCACTTGTCCAGTTCATTAAGATTGCCATGCAGTCCATTAATGGCACGCTCGTTGTCTACAGACTGGGCTCCGCGTTCCCGGACGCCAAGGAGCACGTGTCCTCGAAGCTGGAGGACGTGACGGACGCGCTGCAGTCCCTCACGCAGCGAGCAGAGCAGGCAGCCCAGCAGCTGGAGCTGGCAGGTACGAACAAATGTGTTGAGCACAATGAGTTTTGCGACAGCGGCGAGTTTCATTCTTATAGTTGCAAACAACGCATGTTGAATAGTCGGGGACCCACATGACTACCTTGTGGTACCCCGAAGATACTCTGCAACGAATAAAGTGAAAATCGTTTACTATTAAATTCTCTAATTTTTAAAAATAAATAACAGTAACAATTTATAAAAGAGATTTAGTTCAACTATCCTGTCTACTACTTTATCAACAAGTACCTTGTGATTTACCCTATCAAACGCTTTAGTGAAAACTGTAGTATCAAATGACATGCTTTATGTCTTGCTCGTGAGGTTAAAAGCTGAAGCAAAGTTGTTTTATTGATCACTGTTGATAGAGATCATGTCATATATGTACATATTGTTGAACATTGTGACACTTGTCTCATAATTGACCGCTCTCCCCCATCCTCGTTCAGGCCAGCTGCAGCACTACTTCGGCACGTACCAAGAGCTGCTTGCGTGGACGAGCGAGACCCTGGCGCGCGTCACCGCCCCCGAGCTGGCGGGCGACGTCAGCGCGGCCGAGAGGCTGCTCGCGAGGCACCAGGACATACGAGCAGAGATACAAGCCAAGGAGGACGCGTTCACTACCCTCTACAAGGACGGTCGGTGAACATTCGCAAATGTTGTTGATTCGATTTAGATTCTTCTTCAATCGAAAACGTCAATGAATCTACTACCCTTTCGGAAAAGCGTTGTGCAGGCAAGGAAGAGCAAAGGAAACCACAGCTAACGTATCTTAAAAAAGGTGTATAACGTCAACTGTCAAGCGGGGGAGTGACATTAGCGTCTCGGACGAAGGAATACCTGTTTCGGGCCGGCATTCGAACTCCAGCTAAAATATAGTATTCTTAGGGTTTCACATCGTATTTACTTGAAACGATTGAACAGCAATCAACGTTGGAGATGCTCGGTGATGTATTTACCATGGTGTTATTGTGCTAACCTGAA
Organism: Carcina quercana; assembly: GCA_910589575.2. NCBI lineage: Eukaryota > Metazoa > Arthropoda > Insecta > Lepidoptera > Depressariidae > Carcina > Carcina quercana. The sequence goes on from OU342453.1 coordinate 7,606,341, forward strand.
CAGCAGCACACGTGTTGATGAGGAGGTTCTAGTGGATCCTAACACAGTGGACCCTAATTACACTTGATGGTGAGAGACGAAATGGCGGTAGGATAGAAGCGTGCTCATACAGAATGTATAAATATCTATCGTCACAGACAACGGTGGTACGGAACAAGTCCCCGGAGGTCTAGTTCGAGTCAAACTTTATACCGTGTGAGGCGGTGCGCACTTTCCCATATATAACCTTCACTCTGAAACCTAAATTCTGACACGTAAAGTCTATCGCGAGCTTTACTATGCCTGAATTGGATATCATATCTAGCTAGGACACTGTGGACCCGTCTGGTAGCAGGCGTCATGTAAGTTTACTGTTCCCCAGGAGAGAAGCTTGTGTCCGAGGGCCACTTCATGTCCGGAGAGATCGAGGAGCGCATGTCGACGCTGCGCGCGCGCCGCGCCGCGCTGGACGCCGCGTGGAGCGCGCGCGACGACATCTACCGGCAGCACGTGGACGCGCTCATGTTCAAGCAGGAGGCGCACGCGCTCGACGCGTGGATCTCCACCAGGTGAGAGCTGCGAGCTACACCAGGGAAGCGATCACTATCCTTTATTACATTTAATTGTTGCTAAATTACCTCAAAAGTTCCAATACAATGGGCTATGGTTTGCAGAAAATTAACAACAACAATTTAAAAAGAAAATTAGTGAAGCCTTTGACTTTATTAATTATATCTTACTTATCTTTCAGCTTCATAAAACTTTGTGATGTTAGTGTTGACAGTAGTCTATTTAATCTCGTTTCGCTTTTATATATGGTAGGATGTGAAGCAGGCGTGCTTCGGGGCCAGGGCTCCTTGGAACCTCAGGAGTGCCGCAAGGCTCGTATCTGGGTCCCATACTGTTCATTCTTGAAATAACAGGTCTATTATTATAATATATCTGTTAGAAATCATGTCTATCATGGAAACTAGAAGTTATTTACTAAACTACGTCAACATTGCTAGGGTTGTGACAATGTAGGTGATGATGCTGAGTGACCGGCGTTGTTTGTTGTTGAGCAGGGTGCCGCTGGTGCGCGACGGGAAGCTGGGGGAGAGCGTGTCTCAGGTGGAGGAGCTCATCAACCGTCACAGGGACCTGGAGGAGAACATCGAGTCGCAGAGGGACAAGTTCAACGCGCTCAAGAGGATCACCCTCGTGGAGAGAGCGTTCAAGGAGCAGCAGGTCAGATGTGGTCACATGTGGTTAGTGGTGGTGGTAGCGAGGCATGATGATGGATTCAAAGATGACGGCACAATTATGACGATATTTTTAAAAAGCAATGGAGTGAGCTATTCTCGGAATTTCTCTACGTGATGAAATCCGGAATGAGGAAATCCGTAGACGAACTAAGGTCACCGACGTAGCTCGACGAGTCACTGAGCTGAAGTGTCAATGGGCAGACCACATCGCTCGAAGAACCGATAACCGATGGGGAAACGTGTACCTGACCGTCTCCCTGCCAGACGTACCGACGTAAGAGTTGTTAAGGTCGCGGTCTCGGTCAGTGTGTCAAACCATTTAGGAGGACTATGTCCAGCAGTGGATGTCTCCCGGCTGCTGCTGATATTCAACATAGAAAGCATATTTTCCTGAAGTGACACCTACTGTTACTATGCAGGACTCGGAGGAAGCTGCCCGCAGACAGTCTGCGGAGCGCCAGGAGGCGGAGCGCCTGCAACAGTACAGGCGCAGGGAGATGGAGCGCATCGCGGAGGAGAGGAGGCGAGAGACGCAGCCCTCCGTGGAGAGGCAGGTCAGTACACAGCGCAGCCAGCAAGACTGCGTAGGAAATGCTGAGTTTATAACTAATACAATGTAATGTAAATTTCAAAGTAATTGCAGATATCCGTTTATGTTTTAACATTTTCCAGTCAACAAATTACGAAATTTTCTTTAAACAAACCCATGTTGACCTCTCTTATATGCTTTGGTATTATAAATAATTGGTGTCCTGATTACTCTTACACGAGAGCTGTATTGGCACAATTCATTACCACCCGCTCACGGAAACACCTTTTTGTTCTACTCTGAAGTTTTTTTAATCCTAAGTATCGGAAAAAACAACTTTTCGTAGTCAAATTTTATATTGTTGTGAAGCTAATCTACTGATCTACGCAGTGCAGTAACTATCACCGCGGATTACCCATAATCTAGTGAGTAATTATCAATTATTCTCCTAAAATCCACTGTCAACGGCTATTTGACCCTGACCTAGGGCAACCCGCCAGCCGCCCGCTTGTACGCACACATCTATAGCTCGACGCTCCACGGACACACACACCGACTCAGCGTATCCGACGACCCTCGTGAATCAATATGAATTGTGCAAAATGCAATGTAGGCGTTACGGATGGTGTATCCTGTGTCCAGTGCCAGTTTTTACTCCACTACGGATGCGCAGGAGTGGCAGAGGCTAGCTTCCGTAAGATGGGCGCCGAGAAACGTGCCGCGTGGAGGTGTTCGGCGTGCCGAGCGCTGCCTACAGCGGCGGCGGCTGAGGCCCGCGCCATATCTGATCTCGTCAAAGAAATCAAGGAGTTTCGAGCAGATTTTAGCGAAATAAAAGCTGACTTCAAGGCCGTCAAAAATGAAATCAAAACCTGCACACAGGCTATCCAAGACCTTAACGCGAAGTGGACATCTATGGAAGGTCGCTTTACCGATTTAGAAGGCAGGCTGTTATTATGTGAAGAGAAACTGGCAAACGTATCTTCAATACAGAAAGACCTCGTTAAGGCTAATGAAATAATATCTGAGCTCAAACAAGAAAACAATTTACAAGATCAATTCTCACGACAAAATAATGTTGAAATCTCCGGAATACCCACAAAAAGTGGAGAAAACTTGTTTTCGATTTTCAAGGATATATGTGTTGTTGTGGGATTCACACCAGCGGACACAGATGTAGATACGATTCATCGCGTTCGTCCTTTCATCCGCGCGAGCGGCGCCGGGGGCGGTGAAACACAGTTGACACGGCCACCGTCGATAGTGGTCCGTTTCACCCAGCGCCGGCGCAAGGAACAGATGATCGCGGCAGTGCGCGCCCGACGCGTCGTCACCACCGCGGACATCAAGATGAACGGACCTGCATCCAACATATATGTGAACGATCATCTAACGCCGACGAACAAACTCCTCTTGAAACGGGCTCGTGAGCTCAAAGCTGAGCTCAATTATTCTTACTTATGGGTAAAAGATAGCAAAATACTGGTTCGTAAAAATGATCAATCTAAAACAATACGCATTTCAAGGGAATCTGACTTAGTGAAAATGAAGTGACATATCGATGGGTTGTTTATATATAGTGTCGCATGTTTGTGTCTCATTCCTGTAACCATCGCACAATATCACTTTCTGCAACAATATTCATTCACATATTATGTTTTAGTATCGAAAAACTGTCGTTTCAAGCTACCACTTCACCATTTGAAAATAGAATTACCAACTCACAATAAAAACCTTCTGTCCGTACTGTTACAACTGTTCACTACTATGATGTCAACTGTTCTCGTTATCTTTGTATTTGAAAAGGTACTTATGAATGAAATTATTTTTAACAAAAACTCGTCTGAAAATATAGATCTTTTTCTTCCTCCTACATTCGCTGATGCGAATGTGTTTATTATCTTTAATATCATAAAATAGGTTCACCTAATATTTCTATTTACTACCAAAACGTCCGAGGCTTACGTACAAAATCTCATTCATTCTTATCTAACGTAATCAATTGCAATTATGACATTATTTGTCTTACGGAGACCTGGCTAAACCCAGACTTTTTTAGTAGCGAATTTTTTGACAGCAGATATAACGTATTTAGAAGGGACCGCCGCGATCGTGCCGCGCAGCGGGGCGGGGGGGTGTCGATAGCCGTGCGCCGTGACATGCGCGCGGAACGTCGCGACCACTGGTGCGCGTCGCCTCTTCACGAGGAGCTATGGCTGACGCTGTCCCCAGCCGCGGGCGCTGCCACCGCGCACCCTCCCCGTGGCCTGACGACGACGCAGCAACACCCTCCGACCCTCATTCACATTGCCATAGCATACTTTCCACACAATGATAATCACAGTAGCTCATTACAAACATTTCTAGACAATGCATCCTTTTTAATCCAAAACAATCCAGATGACATTTTTATTCTGATTGGTGATTTTAATGTGACCAATGCTTCATGGTATACCACAGCGGACAATCAATGCCTGCACTTACAAACAAGTGATGACAATACAGTGCGCGTTCTGTCAGACTTTCTTGCTCTTTCTGGACTTCAACAATATAATTCGGAAACGAATGCAAATAACCGTATTCTCGATTTAGTCATGACCAATTCTACCTGCGATCTTTCAGCTTGTTCCTCACCTCTCACGACTGAAGATCTACACCATAGGTCATTAGATATCACCTTAAAACTTCAGCTCTCCTCGTATCTGCCACAATTGCCTTTAAACACTTCTAAGAAACCTATTTTTCGTCGAGGAGACTTCGAGGAGATCCGTAAAGGTTTGTTAGAAGCTGATTGGTCTAAACTTATAGCGCTGGATACAGAAAACTCTGTCACTTATCTTTACTCTGTTATAAACAGACTTATATTGAAACATATCCCGCACAAAAATATTAATAATAACAATAGTTATCCTCCATGGTTTTCCCGGACCCTCATAAAAACTAGAAAGGAGAAACTTCGGGTTCATAAACGCTGGAAAACTTATGACAATCCATTAGACTATAGAGAATTTGCTTTTCTAAGGAAAAAAGAACATAAGATGGAATCTGAATGTTATAATAATTTTATATCAATGGCTGAAGATAAAATTAAATCCTCCCCCAAATTTTTCTGGTCTTTTATCAAATCGAAGCGGCCAGTTAATAGTATACCTGATAAATTGTCTCACAATGGTGTAACCGCTACAGATGGGGATGAAATAAGTAATCTTCTTAATGAATATTTCAATTCTGTCTTCGTCCCTGATCTGCCCATCACCCCTCATATGAATTACTCTACTGACAGCCTTATTAATTTGTGTTCTGTTGAGTTCACCGAGGAAAATGTCTTTAAATTACTAAGTCAGGTCGATGTCTGTAAAGGTGGTGGAACTGATCTTATTCATCCCCTGTTCATACGCAACTGTGCTCGAGAACTAGCTAATCCAATCACACAAATTTTTAGAAAGTCAATTTCAGAAGGCATTTTCCCCTCCACCTGGAAAAATGCTCTTGTTACACCAATCTTCAAAGGTGGTGATGCGCACCTAGCACAAAACTACAGACCTATCTCCAAATTAAATATCTTAGGCAAAATATGTGAAAAAATAGTTTGCGAACAGATTTATTCCTCTGTTTATCAACACGTTTCTATAAATCAACATGGCTTTTGTAGTGGGAGGAGTGTTGATACCAACCTTCTTACATTCACTGACTTCATTACAAACAAAATAGAATCAGGCTGGCAGGTGGATGCTGTGTATACTGACTTCTCTAAATGTTTTGACAAAATAAATCATAACAACCTAATAATTAAACTTGAGTGCCTCGGTATTCACGGCGACCTCCTGCGTTGGATTAAATCCTACTTATCCAATCGCAGTCAGGCTGTAGCTGTAAAAGGATTCTGCTCTAGGTTCCTTCCTGTGCCCTCTGGCGTCCCTCAGGGCTCACACTTGGGTCCCCTGCTCTTCATTTTATATGTCAACGACATGAGCTCCTGTTTTACCAACTCACAGCATCTAGTCTATGCAGACGATACAAAAATTTACAGAGCCATCGCCTCTGAATCTGACTGTACAGACCTTCAGCGTGACCTCAATAGATTCTATCACTACTGTCGTGACAATCATCTCTTCTTAAACTTGGACAAATGCTTTGTAATTAGTTTTTCCCGTAAAAATAATCCTATTATACACAATTACAAAATCGAAAATAGAGATATTACGAGAGTAACATCTGTTAGGGATCTAGGTGTTACTCTTGACTCCCAGCTCTCGTTCAACCTGCACATTGATAGTATTTGCAATAAAGCCTACAAAAATCTTGGCATGATTCTTCGTTTAGGAAAGCCCTTTAAGCGTCCTTTGACCTATAAAATCCTTTTCTATGCGTTTGTAAGAAGTATATTAGAGTTTGGCTCTGTTGTATGGTCTCCACAATACCAGGTACACAAAGATCGCATAGAGAGGATACAAAACATCTTCCTAAAGGCACTCAGCTACAGAACAGGAACATTTCATGATAACTCCGTTGAAGCAGCAAGACATCATAACATGCTATCCCTAAACAAAAGAAGGACTTATTTGGATGCAATATTTTTCTTTAAAATACTTAAAAACATTACCAACTGTCCCAATCTCCTACAAAATATATTTTACAAAATCCCCCACCCTTCCCTACGGCCAGCACACACACTCTTTCACGTAAGCTTCGCGCGTACCAATTATGCTAAAAACACGTTTTTCAGACGAGTTTCCAAACATTATAATGAGCACCTTAGTGGAATAGACCCTTTCATAAGCTCCATATCCCAATTTAAAAAAATTGTAAAATCCAAGCTGTAGTAATTGTTTTATATAACTCATATTAACATACTGTATGTGTTTGTTGTTTAAATAGTAATTTTAATATAGTAGTAGACTGAATATTATGTATCAACGCTTGTACCGAGTAGATCAAACGTATCGAAAAATGAACCTCCAGGTCTTTTTGTGTATAAAATGTTTATATAATTTTTTGTAAACGACTGTTTGTGTTCTGAATAAATAATAATAAAAATAATAAAAAAAAATAATATTAGACCCACGTAATTTATCGTTTGCTTCCACAAACAGAGCTGATTCTAAAATGTACAGTAAGGCAATGTGCTACATTTTTCAAAGCTCTGCGGTGTCATGTTTGTTTTCAGCTGTCGCAGGGCGATCGTCTGCCGGTCGCGTCCTCCGAGGAGACCCTCTCCCCTGGCCCTCAGTTCGACCGTCTCCCGCGCGGGGGTGAGACCCCGGTGCCGGCGCCGGCGCAGGTGTCGAGCCCCGCGCAGGGGCAGGTGAAGCGCGCGGAGAGCATGTCGGTGGTGAAGACAGCTCGACGCACGCCCTCCTTCACGACGCGCAGGCGCACGCAGAGCTTCCGCAGACACCGACGCGGAGACATAGCAGAGTTGCCGCCAGTAGAGATAGAGGGTGAGCGAGATACACACAACACCGTGTCCTGCCACCTCGCTCACACAGTTGACACCGCCCCCGCACATATTCATATATTTATTTGTTTATAAAGTTTATAGATCAACACTGCGCAAAATAATTTGAATACACTAAAATTGAAGTTGCAGTCATCAATGGGTGACTTCATATTTGTTACACAAGAAATCACCTGAGTAGTCTTTTGGTCGACTACGCCCACTTGTTTCTCGTACGAGTCGAGCGAGTGTGCCGCGGGGGCGGCCGGCGAGTGCACCCAACCTGTGATGCGTGTGTTACTAGACTGTATTATATCCTGTGTATGCGTGTGCAGGGTACCTGGAGCGCAAGCAGGAGTGCGGGTGCGGGGGGAAGCGGGCGACGGTGCGCTCGTGGAGGAACTACTACTGCGTGCTGTGCGGACAGCTGCTCTGCTTCTTCAGGGACGAGGAGGACTTCGCGAGCGCTAAGGCAGCCGCCCCGCCAGTTGCCATACTCAACGTGAGTCTAGAGCGCCGCGCCGCGCCGCGCCACCTGCGACACCGAGCTCGTGTATAATGTACCCCTCTGTCTCCGGCAGGCTCGCTGCTCTCCCGCCGAGGACTACACGAAGCGCGCGCACGTGTTCCGTCTGCAGTGCGCGGACGGCGCCGAGTACCTGTTCGCGAGCGGCTCGCGGGCACTCTCCGCCGACTGGGTCAACAAGCTCGGCTTCCACGCCCAGCTGCCTCCAGCGCTCCAGCTCACACCGTACGCGCAGGACGAGCCCGCACACGAGCTGAGGAGGCGCCTAGAGTGAGTCTTCCACACACCCACACCCACGGACCGTTGTATTTGTTGTTTCACGTGTCGTCTGTGATCGCAGGAACGCGTCCTCTTCATCGTCGCGTGCCTCGTCCCCCGAGCCCCGCTCCCCGCCACCCGAGCCGGAGCCGCGCTCGCAGGCAGACATCCTGCAGCAGCACCGCAACAGTCAACAGCTGCAGCAACAGTCGCCGCCCCCGCGGGCCCCCGCCACGCCCGAGAGACATATAGGTGAGACGCGCGCTCACAGATCAACGGTACATTCGCTTCAGCACATCATCTTTCTAAATATGAAACAAATAACAATCACATGTAACGTCCAAGAAAAATGTGGTTTATGAAAGTGTACCGTCCCCCACACAGAGTCATCGGTGCTGCCGTCGCTGCCTGCGCGCGCGCCGGACGACGGGGTGCTGCTGCGGGGCGCGGGGGGCGAACCCGGCAGCGCGTGGGGACGGTCCAGGTTCTCAAACGGACGCGACCTCAACGCGGAGTTCATCAAGTCGCAGCGCGAGGGTGAGCATGCAACATACACATACATACAGCGCAGGTCTCAAGGTCAAGGTCACCCGATCACCAATACGAAAGTGTCAAGGTCATTCGATCACCAATAGCACTGACAAGTTCACTTTTACGTAATGTATTAAATTGCACTATTCAGATTGCAATGGGCAGGGAATTGGGTCGAGGTCACTCGATCATTAGCAACAGTGTGTGAAGGTCAGTTGTTCACTGACGCAGCTGCGAAAATCACTTGTTCAAGTGAAGCTTTATTTAAAGTTTCAGTTAATACGATAAAAGTTATATTACTGGAGTACGAGAGGACGGGTATTGGGTCGAGGTCACCTGTTCATTAGTACGTGGTCAGTTGCTCGCTATGGGACCGGGTCAAGGACACATGACTGCAGGCAGGGTGCTGCAAACACTGCAGCCTCCAAGGGAGCGAGCGCTGCCTCCCGCAGCTGTGTTGTGTGTGGGGCTTGTGTGTGCGTCGGGCTCGTGCTGTCCGTGTGTGTCCCGCCTGTACACGTGCAACATGTACATTCACAGTTTGAAGAAGATATTAACTTATAAGGGTACACCTATACATAAGAAGCTATCGTAAACGTTTCGTTGAGTGGACATAGCTCGCTCGCCCTCTCAGCTGTCCCCGTCTCGCCCCCCTAACTCGTTGTTGGCCAGCAGCGTCCGTGGCACCTCCCCTGCCCCCCGGCGGGCCCCCCCAGCTCCCCGAGCGTACCTCCAAGTTGCACGACAAGGCGCCCGCCCTCCCCGAGCGCGCCAACAACGCGGAGAAGTCCGTCACAGCGCTGGTGAACAGCTACCAGCAGCGCATGTCGCGCACGTGGGACGCCAGCAGGAACCCCCCGGCGGCGGCGTGGCCCCCCGCGACGCACGGGAACAGCGCCGTGGAGACCTCGCACTTCTACTCGGCCAGCGAGCTCGGTCAGTGCAAGAGAAGGCGGGCCCTGTTCCGGAGAAAGTAGATCGGATGCTTCTTCTGCCCCCGGCCGCGGCGGCGCGCCCGCGGCGGACACTGCACACGGCACATGTCACACGATCATTCATTGACAGAAAACAGTATTCAATGATAAAGTCCAACATTTAACAGTCTAAACATTTGTAAACGTGCACGGACGCGTCTCGTGACATTCGAAAACGTTGCACGGGCCGTCGACACGAACTCATACAGTTTGAAATGTAATTGTTAGTTACTAACAACTTAGAGTCTTTTGTTCTTAAATGAAAACCAAATATTGGTATTAGTATACATGATGTCTCGCTCACACCCAGTGCTCGTCTCTGTCCGTCGCTGGGCGCCGCCCCGCCCCGCCCCCGCTGCGCACGAGTTCCCCCTCCACCACTAACGCGTGCTCCCTCCCTCACTGGATCGTTCCATCGCCACCTCTTCGTAGTAGAGCTTCATATCTCTCTTTACATTTATTTTGTTATTCTTCCTTTAGTGTTAGCGCGGACGAACAAACACTAGATGACTAATAATTTCAACATGTTGCCGCGTTACTCATTTAGTTCTGATTGTGCAACTAGATGTCGCTCCTAGCTTAGGCATGCACGATGTCAACAAATCTACCTCACAGTGGATAGACAGTAGTACATTCGGTTGTCAACAGATGGCGCCACTACAACTGTACTACAGCGTGCGTTGACATCGGTTGGAAGATGGAAGAGTTGTTGTGTTGTATGACCAGTCCTCCAGTGTTTGTTTGTCTAGCATTACTCTACTTTATATTTGGTTTCTTTCTTTCTTGTATCTCCTCGATGTTTCTCAGTAGACTAGAAATCCTGTCAAATAATTATAACTCTTTATAATAAAAGTGTCGATACTGTCACGCAATTTATAAAAGTTGATATGACAGCTGTCAATGATCGTGTCGTCTTTCTCTTGTTTCTATAATAAGAGCAGGACGGCTGCGTGTTGTCGATTGATCACTTGTCGCGTGTCAGTATCGACTCCGCTCGTAAAATGTTTGGTTTTTCAAAATTGTTTCGTTGAACAACGTCGCTTATTGAGTCATTTTGAATTATAATTAGTTGTTGTTGAAATGTCCATTCTGATTTTACACAAAACAAGAATTTTGTTGATGATAGGGGAACTCCATTTGGTTGAATTATAAAAAACATAATTATAAAACATCCGTTTCACATTAATTCATCCTTAATTATACAGGGTGGTCCAAAATGTGACGTCCAAAAATTTTTTTTAGATTCCTTACACCTGGGTGTATCCGAAAATACCCCATGTATGTTCCGCGATTTTTTGTAGTTTAGAAGTTATGATTTTTTAAATGTATATTTCGAATTTTCTGCCGGAGCGACTTAAAATAATCGTAACTTGTTTAATAGTAAGGTTTTTTTATTTATTTTTTCTCGAAAGTGATCGTCTTGAATCACCCTTTCTACTTTATTATCAACTACACAACGTTATTCATTACAAGTTACCGAAAAAAGGGACGAAAGTAAAAATTTTAGGTTTGAGTTGAACGGAGCCAAATTTTCAAAAATTTCTTAATAATACAAAATTAATGTTTCATTGGTTCAAACTAATTTTAAAAACTCCAGCAGTTTGTCAGCTTACCAAATAATAAAAAAAAAGTTGTTCTTAATAGGCGATTTTACGACGAAATTGGCTTCAGAACTTAGTTAGGTGAGAATTCATAAAGAAAAAATTTTGTCAAAAAAAAATATTAAGCTTATTTTGTTTTCATTTTTATGGCCTACATTAGCAAGGCATCATCAAAAGCATTCAAATAATTTCAAATTGAACGATCAGTGACACATTAGAAAACATTTTATTTTAAAAAAGCTTAGTTTAGTTTTTATTAATACGGTTATTTTGGTTTATTTTTAGCATCAATAAAAGAAAACACAAATTAAGTTCAACTACTTTATTAAAGAAGATTTTCAAAATGACGCCCTTCAACTTCGATACACAATCGGCAACGTCTTAAAAAGTTATCTTTTAGTCTGCGGAAAGCGCTTGAATTTTGTCTGACTTTCGTCGCTGCTTCTCTCAATTTTCGTCTCAGTTCTTCTTCGGAGTTAGTTTGCTGAGCATAGACAACTTCTTTGTAGTAACCCCAAATAAAAAAATCTATTGGGTTCAAGTCCGGTGAACGTGCAGGCCATTCGATTGGGCCGCCACGCCCAATCCATCTGCCCGGGTATGTTTCATTAAGGTGCCCCCTCACTTGGCGTGCGTAATGGCAAGGAGCACCATCATTTTGGAATATCATGTGCCTTCTTGTTTCCAAGTTTACATCTTCCAGCAATTCAAAAAGGTTGTTCTGCAAAAAGTTTAGATATGTGTCTCCATCCAACCTAGACGGCAGCTCGAAAGGCCCAATCAGTTCTCCATTTACAATTCCCGACCACATGTTTACGCTGTATCGATGTTGAAAATTTGATGCTCTTGCAAGGTGTGGGTTTTCAATTTCCCAGCTGTGATAGTTATGGATATTAAATACTCCAGTGTTTTCAAAACGGGATTCATCGGTCCATAAGATCTTATTAAAAAAATCTGGGTCTTCCTGACACCTTTGTATCATTGTTTCGCAGAAAGCAACTCTTCTAGGGTAATCTGAAGCTTGTAGCTCCTGAACGCGCTGAATGTGGTAAGCGTGGTAGCCTTCTGAAAAAAGAAAAGGACTATTACTCACCACCTAGGCAGGAAGAAGTCTAATACCTGGCATTGTATCTGTGATTTATGTTTTGTGTAAATAAAAAACAAAACGACATACCATTTTTCAATATCCTTAGAACTGAGGTCCGTGGTATTCCAGTCCTTCTGGTTATTGCTCTGGAACTCGTAGAAGAGTCTCTTTCTACAGCTGCGATGACTTCATCTCTTCTGTCCGGATCTACTCTGGGTACTCCTTCGTGCCTTTGGCTACGACCGGGGATACGCCCGGCCATCAGCGTATTATGAGTATTAATAAATACCCTATGGTCCGGGTAATGGTCCAGTATTTCTCCTCGCCGGTCCAGTTGTTGACGATATAGCCTTGCGGCTAAATGACCGTTTCCTTTGGCCATACCATAGTAAAAGTGCATTTCTGCGTACTGGCTTAGACTAAAATTACTCATGTTGCCGTCAGTAACACAAGCACAAGTCAGTCGTAAGGCAAATCGGAGTCCGTAACACAAGCACAAGTCAGTCGTAAGGCAAATCGGAGTCCGTAACACAAGCACAAGTTAGTCGTAAGGCAAATCGGAGTCCAGTAACAAAGCGAAAGTAGGTTCAAAATATCGGTATCGGAAAGAAGCAACGTCAAGTAGTATCACACGCGATGGAAGTGAGTGAACGACTAGCGGACGGACGATACAGTGAGATGCTACGGAGAATGTATGGGGAGAGGGGGGAGAGGGAAGTGCAGGTAAAAAACCCCTAGCGCGCACGGCTGACTTTTGTGGCCAAGACAGTAGGTCTTTCTCTTTCGTACTTCTACGCAACCATAACAGTGCGAAAGAGAAAGACCTTACTGGCCTGGCGCCTTTTGAAACGTGTTATTTATTGCTTTGTGTCATTGTGTGTGATTGGCCTTGAAGTAGATTTTGGTTTAATTCTAGCTTTCATAATTTCATGTCTAAAAACAGAAAATGAAATGTGTCACTGATCGTTCAATTTGAGATTATTTGAATGCTTTTGATGCCTTGCTAATGTAGGCCATAAAAATGAAAAAAAAAATAAGCTTAAACATTTTTTACGACAACATTTTTTTTTTATGCATTCTCACCTAACTAAGTTCTGAAGCCAATTTCGTCGTAAAATCGCCTATTAAGAACAACTTTTTTATTATTATTTGGTAAGCTGACAAACTGCTGGAGTTTTTAAAATTAGTTTGAACCAATGAAACATTAATTTTGTATTATTAAGAAATTTTTGAAAATTTTGCTCCGTTCAACTCAAACCTAAAATTTTTACTTTCATCCCTTTTTTCGGTAACTTGTAATGAATAACGTTGTGTAGTTGATAATAAAGTAGAAAGGGTGATTCAAGACGATCACTTTCGAGAAAAAATAAATAAAAAAACCTTACTATTAAACAAGTTACGATTATTTTAAGTCGCTCCGGCAGAAAATTCGAAATATACATTTAAAAAATCATAACTTCTAAACTACAAAAAATCGCGGAACATACATGGGGTATTTTCGGATACACCCAGGTGTAAGGAATCTAAAAAAAATTTTTGGACGTCACATTTTGGACCACCCTGTATATGACTGCATGTGTAAGTAAATGTATGGCGATGATAGACATCCTTGTCGAGGCGGCGGACAGCACTTCGATAGTAACATCTAATGCAACTATTTAGGACTGTGATAAACATCAGAATGGTATATGTCTTTAAAAAAGCGACGTTGTGTTCCACGCTAATAAATCGTTTTGGTTTCAATTGTAAAATATGTTTTTTTATTTATTGAATAATTGTACATGACACGTGTACTGTTGTGACGTCACATGTCTGTCTGATCGCGCGTGCGCACGCGCAGGCCCCGCGCGCCTGCTGTACGTGCTACACCGAGTGCAGTGTACGTTGTCTCTGTCTATACCGTGTGTGTATCTGTCGTCTCTCTCTCACACCGTGTTCTGTTCTATATAATTATGTTATATACGTATGTGTGTCAGCTTCGCTTGTATACGCACGTGTGTGCTGTGGTAACGTGTGTGTGTGTGTGATCCAAGGCTTGGTTGTAGGTGTGACACATGTCAATAGCAGACAGACACAATAAGGACTCCTTGTCTTGCGCTTTACTTGCTTCTATAGGACGCACTAGATGGCGTTGTAAATGCGGTTTAAATGTCAAATTGGCTGTTTAAATTTTTTTCGGTCCCTGGAGGCGAGTGTTTTAAACTTTGATTTATAGAGTTCACTTTGCAACATATAGCGTTGTTCCATTATGAATTCAAGCGTGTAAGTTGGATGAGTCAGTGTTTAGAAGCGCCATCTATTAACGTTCACCAGAACTTAAAAAAATCCGCCATTGTCCCTTATTGTGTCTGGAGCGCAAGTATAGTTCATTCCAGATAGTATCATGAACTCCCTATCCACACACTGTGCATAGGCATCGTCATCAGTAACGTACGTCGCTACTGTGCTAGTGAGGGGCAGGCGTCTCATGCTATCTGGAATGTTTGTACGTAGACAATACAAGCCTCACTGGTTCATGTCACCCTGGTACACCCGCTAGTTAAGTATGTGGTCGACATGTGGGAGCAGGACAGCGACAACCAGGAATAGATATCATGTCCTGTCCTGTTCTCACGCGTTGTGGTTTGCGGATTATTTCATTTCATACATTATGTTGTATAAACTATGTATCCGAATACAGCGACATCTGTTGGATTGTAGTAACTGACTTGTTCAACAGATGTCGCTGTATTCAATCATTTGTGCAATACAACTGTAGCGCCATCTGTTGTTTTTGACTAGATTTAGTGTTGGATATGTATTTATGTTCATATATGATGTGTACGCTTGTATTTATTTGATTCTGTCTGTGCGGTGTCGGGGAGTTGTTGGTGATGCGTGGTGCTAGCCGGCGGTATCGGTGCGAGGTGACTGTGGTCGCGTGTACAGCACGACGGAGGTGAACATCTTGAACATGACTGCTTCGGTGTAGATAAGGGTGTTGTGGTGACGTGTGCTGTATGACTGTCAACCTTGCAGTGAGTCCTGCTGGGAGTCATGGGTGTGGTACTGTACTATAGCGTGCACTGTGTCAAGTATTGTTTATAATGTTATAACAGTAACATTTGAGAAGCGCACGTAGTTAATTTTTTAAAGCTTCAATAAGTGTACGATAGTCCAGGAGAATCCTGACCACTTTATAAACTGCTATAAAATTTTTTTTTGTATCAACCAAATTTGAGGTTAATGGGAATTCCCTTAGAATTCTTCCATACAATTTTTTTGGCCATAATCTTTTAAAATATAACAGCTGACTTTGTGAAGTAACTATCTGAAAATAGGACATCGTATTACAGTGTAGCGAAATGAGTATCATTACCGTACAACTGTACTGTCAGCTGAAATATAAACTTAATTTCTTGTAAACTGTAAATATTGTTTTTGTTATCGTTTTTTTAATTTCATAACGTTGTTATCAGCATGTCGTTGTTGCCCGTGAGTGAGACAGCACTTCGCTGGTGACCTCGTTAAATAAAATAATATTAAAATAAAATATCCGTTACGCAGCTAATGGTTCCTAGATGGCGCTTTGAACAATAGTCAAAAATAGTTAACGCGTTCAAAAAGAACTAAAAACCGACTTCAATTGCCTTAAAAATTTGGGTTTGTTGATTTTATCAAAGAGTCCTCAAGGACCACCTCTGAAGTACCAAACAAAAAAAGAATTATCAAAATCGGTTCACTATTGGCGTTGGCGCGATATATATATCGCGTAAAATACATACAAAAAACAACATACGCGTCGAATTGAGAACCTCCTCCTTTTTTGAAGTCGGTGAAGTCCCTTCGTTTGAAAATGTAAACTGTGCTTCACTGTGAAGTTGTATGTCAATGATACTCATTTCGCGACATCACAATCCGATGTACTATTGTTATAGCCAGCACGGCCAGCTGGCATGTTTTAAAAGTATATAACTTTTATCGAAACCTAGTGTGTCTAAGTTAGTGGGGATTCCCCTTGAATTACGAGTATGTATTCTTATAGTTCTCTCGAAGATACAGTGCACGTGTAGGATCGCTAGCGACGCTGAACCCGCGCCGGTGGTAGGCACCAGCCTTGCATCCCGGCTGTAGGCTTGTTCAAGATGTTCTCCCTCTGTGCGCGCCCAGTGAGACACGTGCGTCACCGTGTTGTTCTGATGTTGTAGCGTACGGCGGCAACAGCAGCGCGGGCCGGCCTGCCTCCGTGGCCGGCAGCGGGGGCTCGCCTGCCCTCGACCAGAGACCCGCGTCCAGGTGAGTGCGACACACGGGGAGTGGTTATTCAGCAGGAGGTAATGGTTGTCAGTCACCACAATTGCACGGTGGGATGGTGATCACAGTGAGATCTTAGTGATCACGGTAATATTTTATTATAGTCATTTTACAATTAAATCCACTGCTGGACAAGAGACGACCCCGTAGAGAGATCGCCACGACAATAAGGCTTTCAATATGTCGCCCTCACACCACACACACGACTTGTAATTGTATTCTCTATTTCTCTCTTTTATTTATTGTTTTGTGTGTGTGTGTGTCAGACATAAATCACCTGACGCAGTCTGCGAGGCGAGAGCGTGCCGAGTCCTGAAACACGAGACAACCTTCTCAGTGTACATATATAACTATATACACAATTGGTGATCGCAGTAAGATGTTGTTGATTCACCGTTACCCGCTGCTACAGGCTAGCTACACCAGCTTTTAAATTTCTAACCTTTTGTCACCTCTCTCGACCTCCACGTGTGGTCACGTGTTGTCGGTGGTGATGTCGATGAGGTTGGTGTGCGCGTGCGCAGGTCGTCGGGCGAGTCCGAGCTGTCCGTGAGCGGCGTCACCAAGGAGAAGAAGGACAAGAAGGGCGTCTTCGGGGGACTCTTCAGTCGCAAGAAGCGACCACAGAGCCACATGTAGACAGCGACGTCCGTCCAACACAACATCGTGAACAAATGACTAAAAATATCGTTTGACATAAGTGTTTCTGTCAGCACAAGGCGCGCGCGAGACAGACGATATACTTGATGAATTTATTTATCTACAATGTGACATCACATTTATTTAGGTGCAACGTACAATGTCTTCCTCGATGATTTGT
This sequence comes from Carcina quercana, assembly GCA_910589575.2. NCBI lineage: Eukaryota > Metazoa > Arthropoda > Insecta > Lepidoptera > Depressariidae > Carcina > Carcina quercana. Next base: position 7,623,620 of record OU342453.1, read on the forward strand.
CATGTCTACGTCACTCGCATGACACTCGCTGATTTGAAATGTCAACAATGTTTGTTTGAACGTCAGAGTGAGTCTCAGATCAAATATAAATTCATCAATTATAGCGGAGGAGACGTCTGCGGCGTGTCAGAGAATGTCTTGGACGAATCATTGTTCTGTTGAGAATGATAACAACAATTGTACGGAGTTCGACGAATGTTTTATGTCGTATGAGAGTGTATAGTTTTTTTGAGATATTTTATTTTTGAGTTGTAGTTGTTGCTGGTAGTGCGCGTGTCCCTCGGCGCAGGCGTTGGAGATCGAGGGGGCGTTGTCTGACTCGTGGCGTCGGTGTGAGGCTCAGGAGAACACTGGCGCTGGTTTACATAATTATCTCAAACTATGAATCAAACAGCCTTCATAAAACAATATAAGAGTTCAATGATCGCTTTCCTCGGTTTTTTACTCTTATATTTACACACTCCTGCAATCTTGTCCAACCTCTCAATGATTGCACACCTGCGCAGTCGACTGTACATTTGATCATCCAATAGGTCCAATCTATTACAGGTATTTTCATACCTAACAGAAGGTCTCAACTTTGTTACTAGTTATAGTATAAAAAAGAAATGAAATAAACAATTTTAATTTTTTTTAAAAAATAATAGGAGACCAGTGCACTCTGATTGGCCAGTTGGTAGCGTGTCGTAATTTGTCGGTACTCAAGTGTATCCGGCGTGTTGTCTGACAGTGTTCTCGGAGCCTCGCGGCGGCGCGTGCGCGTGCGCATGTTGTATACATTCCTATACAAAAGGATCGTCACAAAATATTTATTTAGATCGGGACCAATCAACAATGCATGTTATACATAGTTATTGTATTGTTTAACGTGGTTGGCGCGGGCTCCGCTCGCGGACCGAGCCCCGCGCCCGCGCCGTAATCAACTCTGCAGTAATCGTGTTTGTTAGATGTAAGCGACATTATTTTGTATTTAACCGACTCGTAACGTAATGTTTGTTGAAGCTTGCATAATATACGTTATGTAACATTTTTGCCTTCTTTTATATTTGTAGTTTAGTTTGTAACGCCGGCCCGGCGTCGCTCGGTGCGGGGTGCGCTCGACGCGAGCACGTGGGGGCGTGTGGGGGCGGCCCCCACAGTGGTCATAACGTACATGTAACCAGTATTTATGGTAATAATCAAATCCCAGACAAAGATTAGATGCGACATTGGAAAGAGATATCTTCTCAAAGCTAATTTACAAATGAGCGATGCCACAACATTCTTTATAATGTCGTCCTTGTCGCCGCGTGCTCCGTCGATCTTTAGCTTACGCGTGTGACAGTTGACAGGTGACGTCTGCTGTCACTGTCATCTCATCAGTACAAGTTGTTGCACCACCTACATGCCCTATATCCGTTGTTATGATTGTTAAATGTTTATAGTTAGTTGTTTTGTTGTTGTTTGCACTCTGAGCTGTCGTCGCGGGCCGCGGTCTGTCGCCGGTGCGCTCGCGTCCTCACTGCTGCTGGTACAGTACGCTATAGTCAATTATGTGTACAAGTCCGTGTGACGTCACACTGGGGCTGCGGACGGGCGCACGCGCACGCACTCGCGACAGTTGTGTCGGATCACCTGACGTGCAACACGGCACGCGGCGCCGCGTGCCGTGTTGCACGCCATACACTATGTTCTATGTATTGTATCTTAATCATGAAGCGAAATATATATATTTTTGTATGATTATTCCGAATTTTTATTTTTACATACAAACCAACTCGTGGAATACGGTATCGCTGTCCGCGGACGTATGCATGTTACAAAATGTCATCCATAGAGAGAGCCTACACCTGTCGCACAGGGCTCCCCCTATGACTATTGCTTTACTATGACAATTGTTTTACTCATTAAATATTTTTGTATAGTGGGTATAATTAAATGCGATCCCTCCCGGCTTCGTCCGCACGCAATGTCGGATACGCAGGAAAACGGCACATAAATATTTTGATGCACCATGAGTACACGGGCAATGTTTTAAATTAAATACATATATATTTGTTATTAATTGTGTTTACTGGTCCCAATCTACTCACTCGTCAGAAATTTTTTGATGACTTCCTATCACCAATACACGTTCAAATGTATTTGCAGCAGCTCGCACAATATCTCTCACAAATATTTGATTCATGTTGTCGGAACGTGCGCGCAGTGACCTTACTGAGCATCGATGACAGTTCCATTATTTGATCAAACACCCGAGATGATGAAGCTGACAAAATACTATAGTACTCGCAAACTAAGTTTGCCCCTCTGAAGTTTTACCCACAAAAGACCGCGAAGTATCAATTGTTAACGTATAAATGTCAGGCAAGGCAAGTTAGCGGGTGTAAAGAAATGTCCTAGTGTTGTATGTCATCTAGGGATAATTATTACGAGTATAGAAAATAATACACACACATTCCATCTGTGCGTGTTTGAAATTGCGGAGAGCTAACTTCAGAGAGGCAAACATAGCGTGCGAGTACTGTAATAATACTAAAATCCACAGACTGCATAGGTCTGCACGCCACACTAGCCCCAGCCTGAAGGAGTCGTGGATAACATGGAAAGCGGTTGAACAGGGACACAATATAACTTGTTTTATATAATTGAATTCAGCAAATATAACTTAATTTAAAAATAGTGAATGTATCGAACGATTGAGTACTCGTAGTAGAGTGATTGAGGGGCGACGTCACGGCTATATGTCCGAGAAGCTCTTCGCTGCGCCGAACAGCAGCACGGAGGGCACGAGCGGGTTGTAGTTGGCTCCGTAGCGCCGCGCCACCTCCACGTCGCCGGTCTGGTACACCTGCTGCAGCCCCGCGCGCACCAGCGCCGCCTGCGCCGGGTCCCAGCGCCGCCGCGTGCCCCGCTTGTGCTTCACGTAGTAGCTGATGTCGCGCTGCGGGTCCTCCGGGATCTGCGGCAGGAGCATCTCGGAGTACCTGCGCGCGGAGCACAACTGCGGATGACGTCACTGCACTACACCTACACTCGAGGCATACGGACCAATGAGACAGCGCATATCACGTTCTCTCTCGCAGTTACACGGCTCACGGGTGACGTCACAAGAACACAGAGATGCGTGTTGTTTGGTTGCGTATGTGTATCGATAACAGCGGGTTGTGAACAGGGTATTTTAAATATGACCAAACATTTACGCTCAATTACAAAATAACCTTCTGTCAGTGAGTGTGTTAGTATGATTGAGGTCAAGTGTTGGTCTAGAAAGAAAGAAAGAAAGAAAGATTTATTTGGTAGAATACAAATTTAAAAAGATCTTAATATTAATATAAAGTAATCGTATTCTGTCGAACATGCCGACGTGCAAATGTTAAGTCTAGTTACATTGTAGTCTGTTTAAATATACTTATCTATATATATCTTAATCTAAATATGCATCGATCTCACCAACATCAACAAATATAATTATAACTGGTCAAATTCATTCAATGAATAAAAAGAGTGTTCCATCAGCCACAAACGTAATGCTCTCTTAAACCTATGTCTCGGGAGTTGTTTAATAAATCCTGGTATTTTGTTGTAAATTTTAATACACATACAGTAGCTGTTTTTTTGAATGCGCGTCGTTTTAGGTGTTATTTCGAGAGCCAATCTTTGTGGATTTCTTAAAGGTCTCTGCAGTACCTCCCCAGCTTCAATAAAAAGTTGATAGTTTTGCTTGACGTAATTACCTATCTCGAGTATATACAGGGATGGTAAAGGTAATATTTTTAGTGATTTAAAGTAGGGTCTGCAGGAGACGTCTGGCGCGATGCCACATATAGACCGTATACATCTTTTTTGGGCAATGAAAATTTTGTTACTGTCTGTACTATTTCCCCAAATTATTAATCCGTACCTGAGGACAGACTCTACATAAGCAAAGTATGCAGTGATAGCTGTACTTTTATTGGCAATTTTGGTTAGTTTATAGAGTGCGAATGCGAACCTATTTATTTTATTGCATATTTTCTCTACTTGCTCTTTCCAGTTCAAGTGCACATCTACAATTAATCCTAAAAATGTCGTACTATTAGTATTATGTATAACTTGTCCATCGTAGTTTACCGTTATTTGTTTATTTTTAAAGTTATTGAAATTTATGAGATTAGTCTTCGATAAATTGATGTTTAGATTATTTTGATGTAACCATTGTATTATTGATGTTAAGGTCTGTGATATGTCCATTTTATGCAGTTCTATTGAAGATTTTATATCCGAAGTAACTATTATTGAAGTATCATCTGCGAACAAAACTGTTTTATGTTTTGTTGCGTCTGGTAGGTCATTAATGTACAGTACAAATAATAAAGGGCCTAATATACTGCCCTGCGGAATTCCAAATCTGTTGTGTCTGAAATTAGAACGGTGTATATGTACTGTATGTTTATCATTTAATTGTGCTATTTCTACACACTGCAGTCTATTTTCTAGGTAGGAACTCAACCAACTAAGTGCAGGTCCTCGAACACCATTCTGTTCGAGCTTAGTTAACAGTATTTTGTGAGATACAAAATCAAACGCCTTTGACAGGTCTAAAAATAACACACTGGTATATTTTTTGTCATTCAGGCTCTTAAGGATGTCATTGACCAAGTGAAACGCTGCGTGTGTTGTAGATTTGTTTTTAATAAATCCATACTGGTTTTGTTTGATTATATTAAACTGGGCAAAGAACGATGTTAGTTTATTATGCATTACTCTCTCGAAAATTTTAGATATAATCGGAATAAGCGTAATCGGCCTGTAATTAGTGACTTCAGTGATATTTCCTTTTTTATGGAGTGCTTTGACCACGGATACTTTTAACAGTTCCGGAAAAGAACCTGACTCCAATGAAAGGTTAACTAAGAATGTTAGGACTTGGCTCAATTGTTCCTTACACGCTTTTATCACTTTAGTACATATAGAATCATATCCTTCAGACTGTGTATTATTTAATAATCTTATTATATTAATAATTTCCTTCTCATCTATTGGTGCTAGGAAGATTGAATTATGAAACGCGTTTCTTCTATTTTGAACAACATTTTTTGAAATTTTGTTATTATTTGTTATGTCAATAAAATAATTGTTCATAGTTGAAGCTATCTGTAAGGGTTCTGTTATTTCCTGTCCATTGTACACTATTTTATCTATGTATTTTTTTATGTTTGTGCCACCAGTTTCATTCTTTATAACTGTCCATGTAGCTTTGCATACATTTTTACTATTTACTACATACTTTCTATTTGCAATTTTCTTCGAATAGTTTATATATTTTTTTAATAATTTATTGTAATTTAAATATTTATGTTTGTCAGCTATAGTTTTATTTTTGTAGTATTTGTATCGAAGTGTTCTTTTCACTTGACAACTTTTTTTTAGACCTTTGGATATCCAGTTTAATCTTGTAGACAAGCTTGTTTTTACTTATTTATAATGTATATGTTTATACTTATCTTCAATATAAATAAATTAATATAAAAAAATTTCATAAAGAAGCTTTTATTTAAATGCTCTAAAAAGAAGAAAATAAACTTTAAATTAAATCAAACCCATCAATTGATTACATTGAACAATTTATATGCTATAAAAGCTTGTCGCGTGATTTTAATTGTATTGATGTCGATGTGGCGTACCATGAAGGAGGCCTATGTGTCGATGAACTAGAATACAAGAATTATGTAAACTGATCTAGAGAAAAAGTATGTATTGTATAAAATAGATAAATCTACATACATCTACACTAGTAAATCACGCGACAAGCTTTTATAGCATATAAATTGTTCAATGTAATCAATTGATGGGTTTGATTTAATTTAAAGTTTATTTTCTTCTTTTTAGAGCATTTAAATAAAAGCTTCTTTATGAAATTTTTTTATATTAATTTATTTTTTATTTTTTAGTTATCGTGTAAATGTTTCTTAAGACTAAAAAAGTCTAGTTAAATTACTGAATCTATTTCAATTTAAAAAAGTATCCAAGTTAGGTGCCACGCAGGACGATGTAAAGTAATTTTGATTGGATTTTGTACGAAACTTTCATTATGGCATCTCGAAGTCTATTTTTATAATTTGGTCGACCATTACTCGTTCACCTGCAAAGCCAGCTTAGTCATGATAGTTTTTCTTTTAAGTTCAGTGTACATACCACTGTGAAGTATCCAGATTTTTAAAAGCAATAGTTTAGAAGATATACGGGGGGAAACGCGAAAATAGTAAATACATTTCGAAACTAGTTTTGAACGACATTTCTTAATACATTTGCTAGAAAATATAACAAATAGTAAAATTATGATGAAGATGAGTTCCGGTTAGCACAGAAAGCAAAGTAACGTTTCTAGATGAGCACGCTTCCATTTGTCAGCTCTAATCACTTAACATCGGATGATATGAAGACGAAAGTACCAGGACCTCATACCTAAGGTGGAGTCTAACTACAACTTCAAAGAGAGAAAAAGAGATATATAATATCTTGGCATAAGGTCTCTGTCATCCCCATAAGATTAAATTAAATCATTATCAACATTCGAATTTACATATGTATATTTAAAAAGCGAAGGCCCGCGTTCTATTAAAAAAATATACTCGAACTGAAGCCAATCCTCTTGGAACATGTCAATGCAGCAAAAAGTATGTAATTAAACAGACCCCGATCTTTTTTCGGAGGTTAGTGCGGAACAGTTGTCTTACACGCTCTCTGACACTTATGTCAACCTGGTAGTCTATTATTGAGATTGTGGCCAAGAGTGTGTTGCAAATACTGCCCAGTGACTCGGCAAAAATACTAGTATTGATTTTTGAATGAAAAACATTCCTTCAGTTAATAAGAAAAAAAAAGTACTAGTGCTTTTGGCTTTATAACTAGTTAATAAGAAAAACGCACGTTTGCCTTGCGTTTTTAAGACAAGCTTCTGAAATCACGAACTTTTAGCACGCCAAACAGCTACAAAACGTTTCATTTTCTGAGCACAAGTATTAGAAAAACTATATATATTATTCCCAAGTTACGTGTATGGGAGCCACCCTTAAAAATATGTTTTGCAAGATTTTATTCTACTACTTTGTCGGCGTGATTAATATGTATACCCGTACTAAATTACACCTTTCCAGTAGTAAGGGTCTCTAAGCAAAGCCGCGGACTGACAGACGGACCGACTAACAGAGCGAAATTAAAAGGGTTCGTAGTTTTACTGCGGAACCCTAAAAACAGAAGTGACAGAAGTTGAGCGTTCTCATTTCAAAATATAAGTTTTACTCAAACCCGCGCGGAATATGTCATTAACTTCTTCTGTTTCTGATAACCTGGTAGTTCAAATGATTTTTCAATAGTTTGGTAGGAAATTAACCTGCGCTACAAAAACGATATTGCACGCTCCGGTGCACTTATGTCAACGTGGTATTCTGGAATTAAGATGAGCCCGTATTTGAGGGACCATTGAAAAGTTCTTCTTTATTTCTCCTGGCTCCAGCATCAGACCAGGACCGATGACCTAGTTAAGCTCGCGAGTAGTCACTGGATGCAAGTGGCTCGGCCCTATCACCGTGCATGTGTGGGCGCGCCATAACAGGGAGACTCATGTCCAACAGTGGACTTCTGCAGCCGATGATTATTGCATACGCTGCCTTGTCCAGCCTCAATTGAGTGACACTCTCTTGTCTTAAATTTATTTAGAAAACCATTGCCAAACTAACATAAACACACGCTTTTTTAAGTTGTATTTTTGGCATTTATGCATGACATTCAGCATTTACACAGAGGATATAATCACAGACTTTGCACAGACTAGGTACTGATATAATGCACAATCACGACTTGTTTTGATTATGTGGTTACTCTTTCATTCCCTTGGGCCAAAAAGAGACAAATAGCATTTTGAATCTAAAACACTTCAACTAAAGTCTAAAGTTAATGAATCTATTTAGATTTAAAAAAAAAAAAGAAGTGACAGAAGCTACGCGTTCTCATTAGTAGAATAAACCGCGCGTAATGTCATGTGAGCTAAATCAAAACTACTTCTGTTTCTGCTAACCTGGTACTTCAAATGATTTTAAGTAGTTTGTTAGGAATCAACCTGCGCTACGATACGATATATAGAAACGATATAGCACGCACCCTTGCACTTATGTCAGCCTGGTATTCTGATTTTGAGATGAGCCCGAATTCGAGGGGCCTATTGAAGAGTTTCTCTTTATTGCTCCTGACTCCAGCATCAGACCAGCTCGATAGTACCAGAAAAACGCATTGTCATCGGAACTGAACCAACGTACAAAATTTCAACTCCCTAGGATAAGAGGAAGTGCTTCTAATTCAGCTTGCAAGATTTGACCCGAACATACATACATACATACAAACATTGCAAGTTAAATAAAAGCTTTAAAAAAAATATGTGACAGTATCGTATTGTGACACTTTAATGATGTGTTTGAACACATTTGTGCATTTTATCGACATTCCAGGAAGCTTGCACGTGCGCGTCTCTTTTAAAAGAAGGTCTGTTACGACCTTTTGCGTTTAGATGGTACCACACTGACGAATCATAAAAACTCGAATTCAACATAAACCTGCGCGTTTAGAAATGCATCCCGTCACGTCGGAAGCTTCATCTGTTTGTCTTTGCGGAGGTGATCTGGTACAAGCACCTTCACATGGATTATTTCGAGTTGAACAGATATTCATTTTAATGAGGGCATTTCGTGTATTAGAAAGAGATGACAATAGACCCGTTTGCACGTCTTGTAACACAGCGGCCCGGTTTTTGACAGCTGACATGTTTGTTAGTTGACCTGTCTTGCAGTACTAAAGAAAGGCGTTTTTCCGGAAAGTATTTATCCCAAATTGTGGCATTTGCTTAATTTTGACTCGACATAGAATATATATCTATCTCATTCTGTCTTATGTAAATGCAATGATGTTAGAAAGGCTACAATATAGTTATTTGGATCTATCTATAATCTATGCATTGCGGACCTGACGGCTCGTCGTCCTCTCTTGAACTCCTTCTCCAGTTTCTTGATGTTTCCCTTCACCGTCGCCCCCTTGACGTGTCGGATCTTCTCCAGGTACATCTTCACTCTGTCCGTCTGTACGTCACGGCGCCCGGCCCCGCTGGGGTCCTGCCCGGGGTCCTCGGGCGCGCGGTGCTGCAGGGACTTCTTGTTGACCCTCGCGTGATCCACGGAGCGCTTCCTGAGGGCCCGGAGCACCAGGTGGTTGTCCACGTGCGTGTCTGCCGGCTGCGGGCCGGGGAGGGCTGCGTTGGCGCCCGTCCACGCCTTGTGCTTCACATAGTACTGCATCACCTGCGGCACATTCAACACGCCTCGTATCACAGCGTTAATAGATAACTTATATTTTTGAGTAAGTTGTGTGTATGTGTGCGTACCTCGAGGAGGGGGTTGGCGGGGGCGGGGGCAGCGCGTCTCGCGCGGGACCCTGTGACGTCACCCGCAGCGGGGGGAGGGTCTGTACACGGACACACAATGTACAGTACGCTTGAATACAACAAGCTGTCGCCACTAGAGCCGTGAAACAATTCCTCACTTTTCTTATATGACTTGTTATGTATGCGCGCGCGCAGGTCACAGTGGAACAGCTGACATCACACTCCACTAACTGTATTGTCATACGTAATGTCGGTCACCGTGTTGACACGAGGATATACGTTATCAATTGCAACGATGAAATCTATTGTCAAAGGAAATACTGTCAGTTTTGGGGAGAATATTCAATCGGCCTGGTTACGTCAGGTGATTGGACTGACCTGTGACGTTGAACCACTGCCGGAGCTCGTCGGGGAGGGGGCGGGGGTACCGGCACCGCTCCACCGCACCCTCCCCCTCCGCGGCGGAGGTGTCCTGCAGACAGCGCAGCATGGACGCCTTCACGTCGTCGGGGGGAGGAGACATGCCCGACAGCTGGGCGGGCAGCGGCGGCATCGACGACGTGGGCGGCGTGCCTGACGCACACAGAGATACACTCGTGAACCTGTCTTAGTTGGAGCACGCGGCTGGGGCGTGTAGTGCCTCACGTGTCGCCGGGCGCGCGGTGGTGTGTCGCTCCGCGTCCGGCTCGAAGCCCGTGTAGTGGGCCAGGCGGTCCAGGAACCACGCCAGCTGCAGAACCAGCTCCTCGTGCTCCTCCTCCGCTTCTGCTGTATGCTGGGGACACGTGGGGGAGGAAGGAGGTTAGCGAGGACGATACTCCGCCGGCTCAGACAACGAATCAGAGGAGACAATGCCGAATCAACAGAACAAATAAGTGTAAAAGTTTTTATGGAACACCACCCCGAAGTTTGTGACCTCGCTACGTGGCCGTGTGTGGGTGTCTGCTTACACTGGGATGTTATAATGGTTATCGTGTTCAGGGTCCGGGCTCATCTCCACGCTGGTCTCTGTCTCGGTGATGGCTGGCGGCGTGATGTCTACATCCCTGAACAAACCCAGCGCGATAGAACACGAGGCAGTCTGTGATGTTGCTCACTTGGCAATACCGGACGGACGTGAAGCAGCAGGCACTGATTTACACATGAGGTACTCCTGATGTCCATCCGGTGAGATGCAGGCTACGCTATGGGAGCTGAGATGTATTCACCGTGGTGAGGAGTCATGAGTCACGAGCGTGGACGCAAGGAAGTGATTGTAGTTGTCAGTCAGTGTGCGACGTAGCTACTGTGGTAGAGTGCTGCATCACCTGGTAGTTGGCGCGGTAGACGTGGTCCTCGAGGCGCCGGGTGGTCCACGTGGCGAGCGCGGCCAGGCGGCGCACGTGCTCGCTGGCGCCCGTCACGCGCTCGCACTCGCTGCTGGGCGAGGTCATGTTCGAGGAGGTCGTGTTGGAAGAGGTCATGTTGGAGAACTCCGCCGACCAGTTGATGTTGATAGGAGTTGAAGACTGCAAGTGAACGTTTGTTTAGATTGTTTGACATCTGCAGCGATCGATCAGGTGTCTCGACAAATTGTCTGTTATACATTTACATCATCACGGCTCACGGATGTATTTGGTGACGTCATTATATATTGATCCTGGTTGCCTAGGGAACTAGAAACGAACAGACTACAATGTGTCCTGCCAGATGAACTTTCAAAGAAAATGAGTAATTGTTTTTTATATTAAAAGCACTGAAATCGTGTGTCCGGTCTGATGATGGAACGTACGTGGATGGTCGTAGGACATCCTGAACTACACATGATGAACCCGTCGTGTTTGGGCCAGTTTGGGCTCGTCTGGTTTGTGTCAATAGGTACTCTTCAGTAGATCCGATGACAATGAAATAATAAATACCGTCAACAAAAAAGCTTGTATGTTATAATTTCATTGTTCTCATTAGTATCACCACCCAGGAAAAGTCCACTGCTGGACATAGGCCTACTACTTTATTGTACGCCACATCGACCGGTTCCGAGCCACCACCAGGTCGTCGGTCCATCTAGTAGAGTGAGGGCCCGGTATATTTTTCCCGGTACTCTCCACCGGTTATCGGTTCCTCGAGCGATGTGACCTGCTCTTGCCACTTCTGCTCACTGACTCGTCGAGCTATACTGGTGATTTTAGTTCGTCTATGGATTTCCTCATTCCGGATTTTATTGTTGTAAATGAGTATAAATGTTCTAATTTTTATGTTGATGTCTTTTCATGCTGTATCGCATTGGCAGTGCCATTGAACCGCCCTGCCAGCATGCCAGGACACAGACCTCGCGAGCTGAACGGTGAAGATTACCTCCCCCCTCCCGACCTCCCTCGTATACGTATACAAACAAGAAACGTATTTAACTTGGCAAATTTATCATTTAACAAATTTCCAGAAAATCTAAAATCGCTACCAACCAAACAACTTACAACCCCGAGTGACTAAATGACTTTTAGAAAAATTCTTTTATACTATCATATGGTATTTAGACTACAAGGGTTAGGAATTATTTTTTACGGTAATTTCAATTAATTTTAGTATGTTTTTTTTAAAGTAATATTTGTACGCCGAGATGGCAAACTTCTCTAAAAATGAATGACAATGACGTCTTTGTCATTTACCAAAAAGTTGACAAATAAATAACATTTCATTTCAAGTAATTATTATATATAAAAAATTCTTTCTTGCACACACACACACACACACACACACAGATGTGCTGCACGCCGGGGCATGTACTCACGTTGTCTCGTCTCGTGCAGTTCTCCAGCTGCTGCTCGTACGCGAGCAGGGCGCGCCGCAGACCCTCCAGGTACGCGCTCCCGGCGTCGACCACAGCCTGCACCTGCAACCCGCGCCCGACATGCACACACTTGATACCAACTTCGGCATCAGACAGGAGGCGTCCCACAGTGCAGTCCTCCACCACGACATGACACCCGCGTCCAGAGACTACCCAGGTCGTCGGGACATCTAGCCGGGGTCCAGCAACTGTTTTACTATGGTATAATGAGGGAGCCGCGGCAGCTCACGTGTGTAGAGCGTCAGTCCTTGAACTATCGAGGTCTGCGTTCGATCCTGGCTCGCACCAATGAACTACAATTTGTTATTTGGAATTTCACTCACACTCCTGAGCAGAAATTCACAGGTGTGTGTGAAGTCTACCAATGCGCACTGGTCCCGCGTGGTGGACTATGTCCCATACACTCTGTAGGAGAGTAGGACTGAGCTCCTGCAGTGGAGACGTATATATAGATTGTTGATGACGAAATAGTAATGGTAACTTGAAAACATTAATTGGTTTTCTGTCCCTTTGTTGTTTAGTGTGAGACTGGGATGCCGCGGTGGCGGTGGCAGGTCGGCGGGCGAGCGCAGACACGCGCAGTAGGTAGGCGCAGCGACCTCCGCTTCGATCTCAAATATTTACAACATCTTTTAATGAATATTCAACTCGGGTATGTCGGTCAAGTGCACGCCCTCCCCCCGCCGCCCCCGCCGCCGGATCCTCCTAATTAACCGCAATCAGTGTTAATTAGCGGATAGTGGTGCTGCACGTCCCGACACGAGCGCACACCGGTGCAATATGAAAGCGTGTTTGTTCCGGCGCGCGGGCACGACCGACACGCGCGCCGGCGACTAGCGACCTCACCTCACCTCACCTCACCTCACGTCGCGACTCTACAACTATCCCTAAATACAGAACATGCTGCGTCGGCGTCTACCGTTTAAAAACAAACAAATAATATTGTTAGTTGTTTCTGTGTGCACGTCCACACGTCCACACGTCCACACGTCCACCCGGCACGACGACTGTCGAGTTACCGACATGTTATGATACATCTGACGTAGAACAACTGTTTTCAACCGACTTCAAAAAAGCAGGAGTTTCTCAATTTTTCGTATGTATGTTACGCGATAACTCCGCCAATTGTGAACTGATTTTGATTATTCAAATTCAAATAAACTTTATTGCACACACACACAAAATAAAAAAACAGAAAAGAAAAGAGAAGAACATAAAAGGTACAATGAAGGCGGCCTTATCGCTAAAAGCGATCTCTTCCAGGCAACCTTGAGGCAGAAGAATCGTGTGATTAAGAAGGGGTAAGTAGGTGGTGCTAAATATATATTAATAAATAAATAAATAATAATATATAATATATATACACACAATACATACACGATTATGAATAATGATATGATAATGAATAAACAAACAGAAATCAAAGGAGAAGAAGGGAAGAGGAAGGAAGGAAAGAAGAAGAAAAAGGCTGCTAAGAAACGATCTGCTCAAGGAAATATGTTTTTAGGTTAGATTTGAAGGATTATTATTCATCGAATAGTTTATATCGTCCCATAATTTTGTTATAGAAATTGATTGAGCGCTTTTTGAGAAAATCAACAAAAACCAAATTTTTAAGCCAGTTGAAGTCGGTTTCTAATTACTTTTGAACGCGATTATTATGTTATGACAGTGTTGGCTATGACAGGTGCCACAGCGAGCGCCTGCTGGGTGCGCTCGTGTTCCATCGCACAACGGTTCTGTCGCCACTCGCCGTCAGGTGAGATACCGGCCAATACATTGTACACAGAAATATATTATCGCATTGGAATGTCGAATGGAGTAGGTGCTGGTGTCTGTACTCTGCACGCATCAGCTATCACCCCCTGGCTACGTTGAGCAACAGTTCGCGCGCACGCCCGGCTGCGCGCACGCCGGGCCGCGGTCGAGCTCGTCAACACATATACATAGTGGACGCCGGAGCGCTGCTGCAGGCTGGCGGCCACCAGCCGGGCGGACCCGCGGACTGTCAGCACGAGCAACAGGACACGTGTCGTCACTTACTTTCTTCTCCATGTAGGACTGGTACTCGTAGTCGCTGGCATACTTCTCGTGGTCGACATCGTTCTTATGGTTCGTGATCATTTGTTTGTAATGGTCGCCGTGCCCGCGGGGGGGCTCGCTGTGGGGGCTGTAGGTGTCGATGTTGTCCACGAGCCCCCCCGCGCCGGCGGCTCCCTCCCCGCGCTCCGGCGCCCCCTGCGTCGCGTACCGCTCGAAGTAGTACCTCCTCACCTCGGGCAGGTCGATCGTCCACGACCGCACCCCCCCGCGCGTGCTCCACAGCGGCACAAGAGCAATCAAGACTTGTGTCGGGTGCATTTCTTCGCGCGCCTTAAAACGAACTTGCGGAAAAAACAACCTCGTGTTGTTACGGAGCAATACAAAGGTTTAATAGAAAGGTTATTGTTAAGTTTGTGTTTATGTAGGTGTCGGTGGGTGCAGCGCGCGCGGCCGACTGCTGCCAGCGATGCTTGCGGCGGTCGGATGCGAGATGTTTGCGCAGTTTCCGCGCACCGGCGGCGGGCCTTCCGACGCGCGCGCACGCGATCTATACGATATACAGATTTATTACCGACTCGTAACGAAGGTTGCTTTGTTCGCGCGCACTCCGCGCTGCGCCTGCGCCGCCCCCGCGCACAGCCCCTGTGTTGACTCCGATCAGCGAGAGAACAGCACACCACACCCAGCAAACAGTATATTGTTGACGTGTGCATGCGCGGTGCACTGTACGCAGCTGTCACTGGAGTCAATCATCATCATCACCAGCCTATACACGTCCCCACTGCAGGACTTCACACACACCTGTGAATTTCTGCTCAGGAGTGCGCAGGTTTCCTCACGATGTTTTCCTTCACCGTAAAGCCAATGGTAATGATTGTTATCATTCGTACATAAATAACAAATTGTAACTCGTTGGTACGAGCCGGGATGGAATCCTATCATCACCCGCAGTCGCTCGCTCCCCTCATCATGTGAGCAGCACGGCGCCGGCTGCAGGCCGCTCCTGCTGTATGGTACACCTTGTTGCTCATCATTTTTGGTCAGATTCAATTTAGGTATAAACATGTGGTACTAAAATTGTCATTATTTATAAATAAATAAAAATTGTTTTATTAATAAATGTTGGAATGTTTATAAAGGAAACGCGCGCGCACTAAAAGAATTTTTATTATTATACAGATGTCAGATCTCACTCCATACAAACATGAATAAATACTATTTAATAAATAATAGAACATTTGGTGTAAAAGCATTGAACTGCGGGTTTAGCGCTTCACTGAGTCGGTTCCGTTTGCGTCGTTTGACATTCCGAAGCCCCCCGCGCCGCTCCCATACCTCAGGAACCGACTCAGTTAAGCGCTAGACCGGTAATATCTTACAACTAACTCTAAGCTACGCGAGTGCTGTCTACTCAGCGCTGGCGGGCGTCACCCGCGGCGCCTCCGTACAGCGCAAAGGATCCATTGTTGCCAGTCACATACAAATAATCAAATAATTGATTCTAAAACACTTGCAGGTGCGCTCGGGTCCATTAAACAGTTTACAAGTATGTTTTATATAATGAATAATATTGTGTCGAAGCATCAATACCTCTTTTCTTTTCAGTTTCCGACATTACAGAACAGTGCAAAAGAAGTGTACTTGTATCAATCGATGGGGCATTGCAATGGATCAGAGTGTGCGGAGGTCACACCCCCGGGGGACACCCGCCCGCCCGGCGAGCCCAGCAGTGGGGCTCCCTCGCAACATGCACAATAACAAAAACCTAGCGATCATGCCACGCGGGCGACAGTTCCTTCTTATATGATAACGCTATCATACCGTCGAGGATGTTTGCAGCTGGCAGCGTCGTTCGTTGAGCTATCGGAAGCGTGCGACAGCATGGGACGCGGGGAGAGTCCTCTCCACAGTACAACTTCTGACTAGCGACTGTCGATCCACGTGATCCTCTGAGAGCTTCACAGCGGTCATCGGTTTCACGTCCAATTCCTCAGCGGGAGAAGTCATTGGAGAACCTTGCAGAGCGGCCTGCCGCAGGGCAGTGTCCCGGGCCCCACACTCTTCGACTCGGTGTTCTCGTGTCTTCATACAGTTCGTCCAGGTGTAAGGACATGTCGCGGCGTGTCCCAGCGAGACACGCGTCGCCGCGGACGTCTCACCTCCGCCGTCTACTTGGTCTTCTTGTGTTCGTCTGCGAGCTGCTTCTTGCACTCCTCGTGCAGCCCATCCAGATCGAAGGCCGCCTTCACGTTGTCCTTGGAGAACAGGAACCTGGCAACATTCACGTGCATGAGACACTCGCGTTCGCAGCCCGGCGCCCTCGCCAGATGTCGGAGCAGAGACGAGGAGCGCGGGGGTGGATGACGTCACTCGCGTGTAGCGTGCGTGAGACACTCACTTGAGCAGCTTCCCCTGGCGGTCGGGGTGGGGGCGGCGCGACACCTCGCGCCCGTCGCGCAGCAGCAGCAGCGTGGGCAGCTGCCGGCTCGTGGGACCGTCCTGCACGCCGTACTCCGCCGCCGCCTGCGGGTACCTGCACACACACACACGCGTCACAGTGTTATACGCTGTTCATCATTCATAGACGTGCAAAAGGAGATCAGCATCCAGTGTTGAATTATCGCCATCTGTGGGAATTTGTCAGAACAGGTAGTAGTTTGACGTTGAGGAGTTGTTGCCGCGGCGTGTGTTCCAGGCGCCGTCGCTGCGTGTGGGTGATTACGCATAATCACTACGCTTACATTTGTTGTTATGTTGTCGTCGAATAACTCTCGCATGCTGTAGTATTTTTTATGGTTCCGCGCGCCCAGGGTAACCAACGGGACCCTGTTTCTAAGACTGCGCTGTCCGTCCGTCACCAGGCTGCATCTCCTGCACCGTGTGTGTGTGCGTGTGTTACTGACCGTCCCACGTCTATCTTGGCGAAGCGCAGGTTGCTGAGGTGGTAGGTGTCGGAGAGCTCGGCGAACACGGGCGCGAAGGTGACGCACGCGGGGTGCCACGCCGCGTACAGGCACACGAGCCACGCCCCCGCGCGCAGCTCCACCTGCGCCGACGCGGGCCCGCGCAGGTACGTCACGTGCTCGGGGCCGGCGTACGAGGGCGCGGGGAGCAGCAGCGACGTCAGGACCAGCAGCGCGCCGAACGGCACCCCGTAGCTGAAGCAACGCACATACATATACAGTGGCTGGACGGAGCAGTGCCCCCGGGGCCCGCAGGGGCTTTGCTCTGTCCAGTCGGTCCCTCGGACGGATGTTCCATTGATGTAATCAAAAATACTTTTTCCATCGTTAAATGGAGTCCTCGTCCTCGAGGGGAGACCACGGCCAGACCAACGTAGACCACTCACGTGGGGTAGCCGGACGTGGGTGGATGCGGAGAGCCGAGCAACGGATTGAGTGTCGCGCGCTGGGAGAGGACTATGTCCAGCAGTGGACTGCCGCAGGCTGTAGATGATGACGATGAGACATTAGCTGAGGTCAAGTCATCTCTAGATATCTTCAATAAACAAAATAAGTAATCTTAATAATGCTTTCGTTTCAGCAAACCATGGTTCCGGTAAACAATTCTAAAATGATAATGCAACTGTGATATGTCTGTGTCGCAGTTGGATTGATTAATGAGCCGTCATACACAACTGCTGCTTGTTTCACTAAACAGCTAGCAGTTACAGAGCTGACAAAACAACAATGTTGCCCTTAGCGAGAGCTCAGAGCAGTTCTCAAAGGCATGCCCCAGAAGCCTGTCTGGTACCCGATAGCCGACCTTTAAACGGACACAGAAGTTCTTACTGTTCGCCAGCTGTTTGTGTTAAATGGCATACTTAAGAAAGATGTGCTAACTACATACGATCCCAATATTACACAGAGCAAAAGACGATCCTATATGGTCTGCCCACGTATAAAATACAGAACCACACACGCCAAGCTTCACTTCGCAGTCCTCAGCGGCATGCTCTATAACATAGCAAACAGATCTGTCACCGTCCATCCACTCATACGACGTGAATGTAACAAGCAACTGACGAGCTGCCTGCAACCAGACCGTGCACGAGGCTGACACTGAAGCTCTACTTCCTTAAATCGTCATCAATCACTCTACACACAAATGATTCACTCACACGCACATGATTCAGACGCACAAAAAAACTTTAAAATAGTAAATAAAATAAAAAAAACCACCACACATTGACACCCTTCAACCTCACATCTGACTGTCTCCCTCACACAGCCTCGGCTAGTGTGGGGTGCATTGCTCCTTATTATCGTTACTGCTGAAGTTGTAGCGGGAGACGAGAAGAGTATCCAAAACTCAGGTTTACTCCTTTGGGTATGATTCTCGTCTTCTCAGCTCTCATGCCACACACACATCTAAGAAGTTTATAATTGAAATGTAACCATTTTTGTAAAATAAATACTTTTTATTATGTTATTATTATTATTATACAGATAATCCATATTGCAAAATGTCTAAACATGGATAGCTGTTTTATTAAATGCAAAGCAATGACAATCCACCTAGACATTTCACAGCTGCATTACGTAACTGTTAGATGTTTAATAAAACAGCTTATTAAGCAATTTAACTGCAACATCTCCACTAACGATGTGAAGAGAAGACTACATACTGTAGTATATCTAAAGTTATCACGAGCTCGCAGCCACCGACGGAGTTATCTCAATTATATGACTCTATTTCGACTATTGGATTCTTACAGTGCAGCCAATTAAGAGTTCAATGAGCTAAAAGCCAGGTTTTAATAACTAGTCTCTCTCACATAGATAAGTCCAAACACAGTGCTTCAGTCGCCTCCCAGTGGCGCACATAGTTGTTACCTATGTAGGATACACCACCGTAGCTCAACAGGTCAGAGAGCTGAAGTGGCAATGTGCAGGACACACCGCTCGAAGAACTGATAACCAGTAGAGAGTAAAAATTCTCGAGTGGTGACCACATACTGGGAAACATCTACCAGGCTATCCCCTGATTGGATCTACCAACGACCTAATTATTAAAAACTCTTTCATTGCAAAGTGCAAGCATTGAGATTTTAAAAATCTGAGTCTAAACAAAACAAATAAAAAAACAGTTCCTCCCTCGGGACGGAAATGCCTACTTTGAGAACAGGAGAGATGAAAAATACTTGATATTGACCAAATTTGTATCACTACAGATACCCTTCATCTATATTGATCAGAGGCTAGCTGCTGAGCCACAGTTTGTGTGACTAGTGTCCTGTGATGAGCATGGGGGGTGCACTCATGCACACTCACACAACACTCTCAATATATGAAAAATGAAAAAAAAAATTTATTTTCTTGTATATGATTACCTTAACACTACAGTTTTTGGGACACTCCTTTTAAGTTTAAAAACTTGTATTTAGGTGTTCGAGCCTTCCGGCTTGACCCACTTGAGATAAACCCTTCTGAACATCAGCGCCATCTAGTAGTTTCATAGTGCAAATACACAGCGCGTCGGTGATTGGCTGTGCTGTAACGGTAGTGGGAGGTGTCAGCGCGGCTGTCAGGCACGCGAGTCGCGTGTCTCTTCAGTACGCTTTTGAATCTTCAGCGTCGTAGTAGTGCGCAACACGAAAATTCATCGACGACATTGATTTACAAGGATTACAGGTAAAATCATACATACATTTATTATTATTTTTTCATGGTAACTTGTTGTGGATTTCCTTAGTTGGATAGGGAAACAATCCACAACGAAACACCTGAATATAATGCAAGCATGTCGCCCCCGGCACACGCGGGCGTCACAACGGTGTCGCCGTTATCGTTTCGCTAAGAATGATACTAGGACCAACAACGGTGCAAGCATGTCGCCCCCGGCAACTGCGGGCGTCACAATGGTGTCGCCATTATCGTTTCGCTAAGAACGATACTCAGACGAACAACGGTGCAAGCATGTCGCTCCCGGCACATGCGGGCGTCACAATGGTGTCGCCATTATCGTTTCGCTAAGAACGATACTCAGACGAACAACGGTGCAAGCATGTCGCTCCCGGCACATGCGGGCGTCACAACGCCGTTATCGTTTCGCTAAGAACGATACTCAGACCAACAACGGTGCAAGCATGTCGCCCCTGGCACATGCAGGCTTCACAGGTGTGTCGCCATTATCGTTTCGCTAAGAACGATACTCAGACCAACAACGGTGCAAGCATGTCGCCCCTGGCACATGCAGGCTTCACAGGTGTGTCGCCATTATCGTCTCACTACGAGCGATACTAAGTCAATAACCAACTCGGTTGTTGCAAAGCACCAAACGTTGTGAGACGCATCAACTGAGACGTCTGGTCGCATCGACCGAGACGTCACGTCGCATCAGCTGAGGCGACGTCGTATCAACTGAGACGACGTCGTATTGACTGAGGCGACGTCGCATTGACTGAGGCGACGTCGTATCAACTGAGGCGACGTCGTATCGACTGAGGCGACGTCGTATCGACTGAGGTGATAAGTCGCATCAGCCGAGGCGAGGGTCGTAGTGACTGAGACGTCATGTCGCATCAACCGAGGCGACAGTCGTATCGACCTAGACGTCACGTCGCATCAGCCGAGGCGACGGTCGTAGCGACTGAGACTTCATGTCGCATCAACCGAGGCGACAGTCGTATCGACCGAAAAGTCACGTCGCGTCAGCCGAGGTGACAGTCGCATTGATCGAGGCGACAGTCACATTGATCGAGGCGTCAGGACATATCACCCGAGACGCCGCGTAGTATCAGCCGAGATGTTGGGTCGCATCAACCGAAACGCCGGGTTACATCTGCCGAGGCGTTCGGTCGCATCATCCGAGACGTCTAGTCACACCTGCCAAGGCTTCGGGTCGCATCAGCCGACTCTTGAGATATCTATTGATTAGACCAAACGCATTGATTGATAAGTCCTTGTCGTATCAATGATACGACTGGACTCACGTTTTCATACAACACGTAGCACGTCGCAAGCATTCTATCACATCACAATGACGTCTCACTGACTGTGATGTTTTGGCTTCAGTACAGATCATGGCACCTATGGTCATGGACTAACTGTGCCTAGGCCTGTTCCAACAGAAGAGAACGATTTTGGCAGTCATTGTCGACAACTACTTTGGTGGTTGGATGCCGTAGGAGGTCGAAGATTTATCCCAGTCGGACCTGTTCGGCGAATCCCTCTCACTGTCAACGTAAGCAAAGCTGCGAGTCGCAGTCCCTACAGAAGAGGGATCGACCCTCACCAGACGATACCTCACTGTCAGAGAAAAAATACCGGTGCATTAGGATGATACCACGCGTTTGGCTACTGGGACGCACCCTCTACTGAACTGTACTCTCTACACATAGTCATGGTGAGGATTTACGCGAGGTCCTATGAGCTTTTTATGTGCACGATGCAACTTCTCAACCCGAGACGCACCTCAAAAGCCAGCTCCTCAAGGAAACGAAGAGAGTCCCCATTGGGACATCCCACTACCAAATCTTCCCGTCGGGAATAAACATTCACCGACATGCAAACCTCCTGCTTCCAACGCATGATGCACTTACTGTCAGATCAAACCCACTTCAGAGTGGGATGAACCATAGGAGTCAGATGAAGATAACATTCTACCCGAAGATTTTCCGAGCACTTTCTTTCTATGTAGCGTAACCAGGTACGCAGGAAACTGTTGTAAACCTCCCGTGGAGACAGGAAACAGGAAAAGATATATTGACTGCACAAATTGCGTCATCACAGAGGAAGCTGAATGAACTAAAATCGTTAGCTACAGCCTCAGAAACAGACGCTATTGTCGTCCGTAACTTCACGCCACGTAAATCTGAAGCTGAGCTGAAATTAGCATATACTGATCCAAAACTGTTTAAGCCAGGTTGAATATGTTTACGTTTAAATAAAGATGTCTGGATAAACGCGCATTACGCCGAGGCTCAGGAGACGTTCCAGCAACTCCTGTTTTTCGCCGGACTAAAGCTGAATAGTCTCCAAGCAACATCAACACCCGCCTGGAACTCAGTTTGTCAACTGGAACGGACTGACTTGATCTTGGAGTTGACCTTTCATGAAAAATGCTTAAAGGTGGATCCAAATCTGCAGGTGGAGATCCAGAAAAACTTCTTAAATCAACAACGCGCTTTCAGGAAAGTTAGTGACGGTTCGCTGCAATACACATATGGTAGAAGAGACCAAATAATAGACATAAACGCCCGAATAAGGTGCTCAATGTCATTTTACCTGATATTCCCCCATTGGATACTTATCTCTTCTAGGAAGAGGAACTAACGGAGGCAGAAGGGGGGGGGGGGGGCTATACGTTTTTTAACGATAACGACAAGCCCCAGTCGCAAAACTGGTAAGAAATTTCTACCGGCATCAGCACATAATAATTCAGGTAAAACTCAATGGGCAAGTCAGCACCGCGATCGAAAAGAAAACGTCTGAAACTTTCGACCGAAACCAGAGAACAATAGAAGCAGTACCTACAAAAATAGTTCTGCCCTGGCTAACGGAAGGATGCCTTAATCTAGATATTTGCATGCAGGTGAAGTACGGGATCAGATTTGCCCGAGGGAATCACTGGTTGCTCTGCAAGCAATTCGAAGTTAAAAGTCGAAAATTGCAGCTAATTCGAACCGAGAACCTCTGAGATATTGATGCAATAAATATCAAAGCTTCGAGATGAAAAGGACTTCCAAAAGTCAAAATCTTTATTCGTAAGCATAGGTTGTACATAGGTGTTCCATTATGGTTTTTTTTTTAAATATTCTTAAGAGAAAAATCTGACGGCTCCCACATCGTCATCATCGGCGAGCTATATGGGTCCCCACTGCGGGGGCTCGGGCATTCTTTCCCACATTGTACGGCCACCAAAATGTTCGAATGATAAGTCTGAAACAGGTATCTCAATCGATACAAAAATATGATTATTGGGTAAAACTCTTTTGTAAACCACACAGAAGGTACTTCTTCGTTTTCAAAGGCATTATTTATAATATAAGCCGTTTACCCCTCTGGCTATCAAGTGCCCGATCGATTGAGTGGCCTCTATACTTCGCCAGAATGGAATTCGAGTGATAGTCTATCTTGATGTTGTTGTTGTTTTTTGCCTATGAATAAACTAAACAAAACCATGTTAGAAAAACAGACGATTTGGACCATTTGCTTTTTGACAAAGCTAAGTTGGAACATAAACACCGCAAAATCTGACTTAGTGCATAAGCAACAAATAGAATATTTGGGCCTCAACTGGAATACTATTTCTAACAAAAAAACTCTTACCTAACTCAAAAGTGAAAGAAAATAAAACAAATATCAAGAATATTATTATTATCACAGGTACAATTATAAAAGTCCGACGGATTTAGGAGGATGCAAAGTAACTCTTAAGTAATTTTGTTTTTGGTCTGCTTGAAACGTTGCCCCACGGAATGTTCTATGCTGCAGACTCACACATATCGCAGCAACATCGTGACATGATATGGGAAAACACAAATCGTTCTGACTACCTGACCAAGCAAATGAAGAACCACATTGGTGACTCCAACACATATAAATGGCTCCAGGCTGATCCACCTTCAGCTTTTGTGGCCACCGACGCACCAGACCTCGGTTTAGGCTGGAACACCAAAATAATTGGCAGGTATGGGTATTGTTAGAAGCCTTACGATCAGAATGGAGGGAGCTCCAAGGAAGAACGATCGTTTCCCAAACTGACAATCCGATAGCAGTCTCAGAATACAGGGATGAACGAGATGAAAGAATACTCCTCCATATTGGCTCAAAATCTTAACACCTGACCGACTTCCATAATACCACAGTGGTACTAAAGTATTTGCCACGCAGATGCGATGGCCTCGCAGACAGTCTGTCCATACTGAAGTCCCAGCAAGAGTGGCACCTAGACACCACGAAATAAGAAATTTCCTGGAGGATGGGAATTCCAGAAATAGATGTTTTCCTATGGGCGGTCATCCGCACTAGTTTAGTTTACGATCTCAAAGTAACCTAAATAAATTATATATATTCTATTTCTTTATCCAAATCAAATCATTTTATTTACATTCATGTACATGTAGCTCTAATATATGAGCGATGAGCACAAGGACACCGAAAGCTAGTACGCAGATGCCTTCAGTCAACCATGGAAATAGTACAAACTGGAGGTGTTTTTTCCCCACGCCAGCATTGATTCCACGAGTGACCATCTCCCAAGGCCACTATATCTTTATAGCACCGAGACGGGAGAAAGCTTTATGGTGAGCCTCTCAAAGACGTACGATCTTACGATCGACGAGTTACGGCCGTGAGCCCTTCGGAACTTGTTTTTTGAAAACCAGGAAAATACTACCAGCCACCAAAACAATACATGTCCATACAGTCCAACAGTTGCCACGCTTATAAAACCTTCGCAGGGTGAGCCGATTACATCCGCTAATGAAGGAGACAGAGAAATTCTGTGGAAAACCCCTTAAGGGGAAAAAGAACAACATCGTATAGGATGTATCAGACCTTTTCATGTGGTTATTACAAATAAGCGTTGATATACGTTTCCATTTGATTTTAAGCATTTCAGCACGTAGTGACATATTACTCTTAGCCGCAGGACACCTTAATACTCTTAGCCTCAGGCCGCCGCATTCATGTCTTGACATTATTCAACGTAAACTAAGATCGACATTTTATTTCCAAAAACAAAATCATATTATGGCCGTCTTTCGGCTCTGAAACGGACAGGACTAATTATGGTCAGCCGGATTGGTGTTTGTTGAAGAATAAAGAAATTAAACTAGATCTCTTGGATCCCTATGTTAATCCATATATCGGAAGAAGAAGAAAACGTAGAGCGGATCTAACCTTGACAAACTTAATTATCACCACCGGAAATAAGGTGAAAGCAGCCTCAGTGTCTTTATAGCTGTCCAGCTTCGATAGATATTTAGAAACGCAAACATATAAGGCTCTCTTGGCAGTTTTCGAGCCGCAGTCGCTTCAGACAACTGGTCTAACAAAACTCGACATGTGCGTGATACTACGCAAGGGAAATTGGCATAACAGTTCAAACGCTCTGGGACTGTTTCAAGGAAGTGAGATCAAGGAACAGCAAGAGGGCCTATGTGTGATGTCTATGACTATGTCCGATTTTGAGGCTTTGTTATACAATGTACTCGTTTTTGAGATTTTGGTATTAACTTGATTTGTATAAGACAGGCTTCTTCATGTATTTATATATATTTTTGGGAAGATCAGCTTAAAATATAATTTGAAGTTCGGACCGGTTTCCTACAAACCACACACAATTAATTCACAGTACGCTGGGTCAGCGCCGGCAGATAATAAACATCTCAAGTGGGTCAAGCCGGAAGGCTCGAACACCTAAATAAAACCGTTTTTCCCCCAAAGGGTAAAAAACGAATATTTAGGTTTCAGCCGAAAGGCTTGACCCACCAAATAATCTCTTGCCGGCTTCCGCCTCGCTTCCGATTCTTACAGGTTCGGTACTGAAGAGACACGCGACTCGCGTGCCTGACAGCCGCGCTGACACCTCCCACTACCGTTACAGCACAGCCAATCACCGACGCGCTGTGTATTTGCACTATGAAACTACTAGATGGCGCTGATGTTCAGAAGGGTTTATCTCAAGTGGGTCAAGCCTTTCGGCTGAAACCTAAATATTCGTTTTTTACCCTTTGGGGGAAAAACGGTTTTATTAGGAGGCCCCGCTCTTCCGCTAGTTATTTAAGTTATACAAATACTATTTTTATTTATATCATAGGTGCTACTTACAATTAACGTGTGTGTGAGTGAGTGTGTGTGTGTGTGATACTACCTCGAGCTTCGGCTTGTTGGTATGTTTTTGCTTTAATCCATTTGGTTAATGCTTTCTTAAATTCATAATTAGGTTTATTGTGTAAATTAAGGTTCCTGTTGAGTCTATTGTATAAGAAAGCTGATAGTGTATTGTATTGGTTTCTGGCAAATATAGTTTTCACTCGTTCTGTCTGGATCACATTAGTTGTCCGCCTTCCAGCAGTGGCATTACACCTATACGTTACATTTTTATGACGCTTTAGCAGAGCTGCAATTATATAAATTTGTCTTACTGATGGGACATCACTTAGATTATATAGTTCGGTGGTTGAGAATTTATAGGGTTTGAAAAAATATATAATTGACAAAGACTCATTTGTATTTGATGCAATAATATTTCAATTACAATGTGACTTGTCGGTTGCGGCATACAAAAGGGTGCATTAAACTAACCTTAGAAAATTTCACGCAACAGTCCCACCTTTGCGCCTCCCTTTGTATACCTCAACCAGCATATTAACCTGACAATAATGTATACCTAAAAAGTAGCTTCATATGATACCATCAATATTTATGAATACTAAGGTTGGGGGCACAACAGTTCTAAGGTGGGACTAAGTTTTTCCCTCAGCACCCCTTGCTGTACAAGCTTCTTGAACTTCATTGGAAACCCAAGCCAGGTTCCTTGATCTTCTACATAAATAAAGTTTAAAGTAGGTTCATACTAACATGACATCGGCGTAGAACCACAGGATGAGGTTTGCGATCTTGGTGTAGACGAACGAGGAGGACAGGTAGTCGGCCATGGTGACGCTCCCCGCCTTCCGCGTCCTCAGCATAATCACAATAATAAGGAAGAACAGGATTTCCGTTTCCCGCCCGTCCAGCTCGCAGTCCGCGCCCGGGAACAGGTAGCTACATATCACCGCAGTCCGCTTGCACGTCACGTAAGAAACACTCAGTAAAATATTGACCCAGTAATAAGGCTTTAGCAATTTCCACAAATCTGTTTTGAAAGACATTCTCAGTTCAGATATTTTTCAATTGTTAATCGAGGCTAAATATTCTCAACCATCCGGCCGGGCACAGTACTGCAAATCACAGACTAAAATATGTACCTATCCGGGTACTTATATTGTCATGATTGTCATTGTCAAACTGACAGCGAGTGACAGCTATAGTGATGCTACGAATTCATATAGTTTAGACTATATTTCAATGAAATCGATAAATGTTTGATAAAAACATAATCGAAGATGTCATTAGAATTTTATCTATATTACATTTGTAGCAATTTAATTGTTCTCGACGATGGAGAGACCTAAAAAAGAAAGCTCATGATGAAGGTGCGAAAATAAGGGTGGCGGGCACTCAAACTGGGAATTTTACTCCTGTGCCAACCCTCTCTGAATTGAGCACTACAATTCGTAGTATAATTGGCAGTGAGTGCGCATTTGGCAAAGGAGAAGCCAGAGAAAGAAGCAGCATCGGTGTAAGTGACTTGAAAGTGTGATAAGTTTTGTGAATTTTGAAGTTAACTTATGCATTAATATTTGAAATTAACCTGGTTTTTTTTTGTTAAGAGTATTATAGTAGTAGTAGTATAAGTATATTATTAAAATTTGTCTATACATTTGAATTTAAATAAATATAAAATAAAGGGTTTAATGCAGGCTGAAACATTTTCAAGTACAATAAACAATGTTTCAAAATCACTAAGTTAATTGGGATGTACAGTCCACTTTTTTTACAGGATTTTAGTCTAGTTTTAAATGAGAAATCATTATTTACAGGACATTTTACAAATGCGAAAGAAAATCCTTGAGAGACGCAACAGGATAATTGAAATGCAAAAATGAAAAACAGAGAGAGGTATGTGTGGTTAAAGAACTTTATTTTCTCATAAAGAAATTTTGTTTTCACTTACATGAGAAATTATACATATTATACTTATTCAACTAGGGTATCTTAGAAGTAAAGTAAAACTAAACTAAAATAAAATATAATTTTATTTTTACGCTCAAGCTCAATCTCCAAGCTCAAGCTCCAATCCCCAATCTCCAAGCTCAAGCTCAAGCTCAACTTCAAGCCCAATCTCCAATCTCCAAGCTCAAGCTCCAATCTCCAATCTCCAAGCTCAAGCTCGCCCAATCTCCAATCTCCAATCTCCAAGCTCAAGCTCCAAGCTCCAAGCTCAAGCTCAAGCTCAAGTTCCAATCTCCAATCTCCAATCTCCAATCTCCAAGCTCAAGCTCCAATCTCCAATCTCCAATCTCCAATCTTCAAACTCAAGCCCAATCTCCAATCTCCAATCTCAAGATCAAGACCAAACTCAAGCTCAAGCCCAATCTCCAATCTCCAATCTCCAAGCTCAAGCTCAAGCTCAAGCTCCAAGCTCCAAGCTCCAAGCTCAAGCTCAAGCTCAAGCCCAATCTATAAACTCCAATCTCCAATCTCAAGATCTCTCAATCTCAGAAGCTCAAGCTCAATCTCAGAAGCTCAAGCTCCAATCTCCAATTGAATCTCCAATCTCAATCGCCAATCTCAAGATCAAGACCAATCTCAAGCTCAAGCTCAAGCTCAAGCTCAATCTCCAATCTCCTATCTCAGGCTCAATATCCAATCTCCAATTCTCAATCTCCAATCTCCAAGCTCAAGCTCAAGCTCCAATCTCCAATCTCCAATCTCCAATCTCCAATCTCCAATCTCCAATCTCCAAGCTCCAAACTCCAAGCTCAAGCTCAAGCTCAAGCTCCAATCTCCAATCTCCAATCTCCAATCTCCAATGTCCAAGCTCCAAGCTCCAAGCTCCAAGCTCCAAGCTCCAAGCTCCAAGCTCCAAGCTCAAGCTCAAGCTCAAGCCCAATCTCCAATCTCAAGCTCCAATCTCCAATCTCCAAGCTCAAGCTCAAGCTCAAGCTCAAGCTCAAGCTCAAGCTCAAGCTCAAGCTCAAGCTCAAGCTCAAGCTCAAGCTCAAGCTCAAGCTCAAGCTCAAGCTCAAGCTCCAAGCTCAAGCTCAAGCTCAAGCTCAAGCTCAAGCTCCAATCTCCTATCTCGAAGCTCCAAGCTCCAAGATCAAGATCAAGATCAAGCTCCAATCTCCAATCTCCAAGCTCAAGCTCAAGATCCAGCTCAAGCTCAGGCTCAGGCTCAAGCTCAAGCTCAAGCTCAATCTCCAATCTCCTATCTCAAGCTCAATCTCCAATCTCCAAGCTCAAGTTCAAGCTCCAATCTCCAAGCTCCAAGATCAAGATTAAGCTCCAATCTCCAAGCTCAAGCTCAAGCTCAAGCTCAAGCTCCAATCTCCTATCTCAAGCTCAAGCTCAATCTCCAATCTCAAGCTCAATCTCCAATCTCCAATCTCCAATTCTCAATCTCCTATCTCCAAGCTCAAGCTCAAGCTCAATCTCCAATCTCCAATCTCCAATCTCCAATCTCCAAGCTCAAGCTCAAACTCCAATCTCCAAGCTCCTAGATATGTTAGGTTAGGTTAGGTTAGGTTAGTTTAGGTTAGGTTTTTTTTTTTTTTTTTTTTTTTTATAAAGTACAGTTGGAACCACAGACTTATGCGTCCGTGCCATTTTTTTGATATTATTTGATTTTTTCATTGGTTTTTATTTTATCTTTTCTAGAAGAAAAAAGGGGAGGGGGGTTATATATATACTATAATACTATACAAATATAAGGGAATTTAACGCTACTTATAATTAAAATTTTAATAATACTAATTACTCAGTTATTATTATTGTTATTTTTACTGTTATTGTTTTTTTTTTGTAAATAAATGTTTTTTTTTTTGTGTATATTTTTTTTTTGGTATGTATATTTTTTGTATATTTATATATTTTTTGTATTAATATTTTTTTTTTTAAATGTTATATGTCTATGCTATGTTAATTTTTAATGACAATGGTTTCTTACAGACAATCCAATTTGTGTTTTACCATGTCGGCGACAAATCTGTCCATTCTGTTTCGCGCCTTGGCGGACTCGCTCAGCCTGTTGGAGATTCCGAGCTCACTTCTGCTGTCCTCATTCCTGGGCTTTCTCGATCACAGAGGTGTTCCGATCTTTTATGGCCATTTTTGTGTTGTAATCCCTTATTTCTGAGTCAGTCGCTCTCTCTGTTCGCCTTATGAAGTTTGCTATGGCGTCTCCGCAAACATCAGAGTAGTAGACGCATTTCACTGTGTGTCGTGTCACTGCGACGACTGCGTGTGAAATGCTGTCATAGAGTTGCAACTGCTCGGTTGTTGCGCGCACGATCACCACAGAAGGGTAAGTGAGTCCCTGGGCTTCGTGGATAGTTAGGACGCGAGACCCCCTCCCTTTTCCATAGCCTTTTTCCACAAGGGACGCTTTGGCTGCTTGGGTGTGTACCAAGTAAAGGGTGTTAGGGAGGTTTTCGGGTATTGTTGCGTTCCTGAACTGCTTTAGCGTCAGGGACCGCAGCTGTGTTTTCGATGAGTATATGCCGTTGTACACCTGATTTATGGCGAACGGCACATCCATCGGATTCCTGTGTGTACACAGCAGCTCCTTTGTGATGTTCGCAACAAGGTGGGGACGGTGGTATTTCATTTGGAAGAGGTTCTGTCTATCAATGTATGGGAGCTGATTCACGTCTCCTAT
The DNA here is from genome assembly GCA_910589575.2 of Carcina quercana. NCBI lineage: Eukaryota > Metazoa > Arthropoda > Insecta > Lepidoptera > Depressariidae > Carcina > Carcina quercana. The sequence goes on from OU342453.1 coordinate 7,654,315, forward strand.
GAGAATCAGCTCGTTCGCCTTCGCAATCCGTGCCGCCATCACGATAGCACCGAAATGGTTCATGAGGGCTTCATCGACGATAAGGCGCTTGCACAGGTTTTCGTCGGTATCTGTCCCTCCTATGCCATTTACTAGCACGGATGCGAGAGTACGAACACTGGTTTTGGTGTTAGTTTCCAGCGTTTTAGACAGCCTCTCCCTCACATCTTTGGCTGCTTCTGTTGTTGTGGTTATGATGATATCATGACCTGGATTGAAATGGTTTATAATCCAGGTTGTTTTTCCGCAGCCTGGCACTCCGTTCACCCAGGTGATCCGTGGCGCATCCCATGACTCAGAAGACATTGATCTGGCTCGATTCAGGATTCTGTCATCGAGCATTGTCTTTGTGTCTCGGGTAGTAACCACTATTGGGTCGTATTCCGGGGTATCAAACCGTATGGTTCCTGTCTCCCGAAGTTCGAACTGGTCCATTGTCACGAACCCATTTGTTGCGTTGTATGCGACCATATTTCGACAGATGGCGCTTCCGGCGAGGACTGTTGCTTTATCGCTGTCGTATATGGTCGCGTCTGCTTCCTTAATCCTCTGGTTGAGCAATCTGTTCATTAACGCTGTCTTCCCTCGGTAGGCTTCGAGGATGTCCTTACATGTGTCTGTGTACACAGTCATGTTTGCCTTTAAGACACTCTCGTACTCGATGAAAGCGTTTTGCATGTGCTCTTGAGGAGTGGAGGCTTGCAACAGTTGGGGGGGTTCAACTTGTCCCTTTTCCGCCCTGGTGAGAGGCTCCTTGGGGTGCGGTGTATTGGGCCTGCGGTCGCTTAAAATTATCTGAGCAACCGCTGCTCCCAGACTCGTACCCGAGGAGGTCGTCGCTGTTGTAGTTACTATTTTTGTGAAGGTTGTCATAAGATTTTTGAAAGCGGTTCGCAGTGATGTCGTTTTCTTTGGTTGGTGAGAGTTCTCCTTGACTTTTTCTCGCTGAGCTTGCTGAAGGCGTTCCGAGCCACTGATTGACTCACCTTGGAGCGTGCGGTTTTCACTTCTTGCCGTTGGATTGGTGGGATTTGGACTGAGACTCTTTGGTGGTAAAAGGAAACTGAGGCTTTCTCCTCGATCTTCGTACGCAATCACCTCATGGTGGGATGAGGCTTCGATAATTCCTAAGTAGTCTTCAGCTCTGCCTTTCCTCGTTCCGACTTTAAATGCGTCCACGCTTATAAGTCTGTGTGTCTGCGGATCTTCAGCTGCGTTTGCAATGACGGCTAGCAGCGAGCTAGCTAGAGTGAAACGGGATGTCGCGCTGTCGTCGTCGAAGAGTACTACTACTTTTCCCTCTTTTCGCACGACGCGGCAGCGTGTTCCCTCTATTAGTATTTCATGCAGTGCAGTGTACTCTGCACGGCTCATGCTCGTGTTGTTGGTGCTGCCATTTAGCAAAGCGCCGAGTCCGGGTGAGATGTTGACTCGTCCACTGCCGGATGTGCTACAGAAGCCAAGTCCCAATTTCTCTCTTTCGTCATTCATGAATAGAGCCACCGGAAGGGTTCTTATTCCGGGAACGCCTCGTTCGCTTGACTGAAGCATCTCGTTTAGCGCTTCTTGATCCGTGTGCGCTGACCCGTCCCTGTCTTGGCTCGCTGTCGATAGTTGTGGCGTTGCGGTTAAGGTAGGATTTGTGTCTCTGGTTTTGTTTCGATCTACCGCTATGCGCATTGCCCTTTCGGCGTAGTCCAGGAAGAGCGGCCTAGCCTTAGCGTCTGCCATGATGTTGCTCAGTTCTGGTTTTGTTAGAGTTTGGTTAATCTGTTGCTCCAGATTGAAGCGGGATGTTTGGAATCGGGGGCATTCGAGAAGAATGTGCCATATCGTTTCCTCGCTGTCTGGGTCGCAAATGCACGCGGGGCTGTCTTTGAGCTTGAAGCGGTGGAGGTAAGCTGCGATTCCTCCATGGCCGGTCATTATTTGGACGAGTGTTGGTGTTAATGACACGTCTCTTAATATGCGTTTCGCTGATTGGACGCTCGGGAAGAATACCCTTGTGACCGAGCCAGTGGTAGATAACTGATATCGCTCCTGCCATTTTTTTACTGTTTCCTCACGGATTCGCTTTTTTGCGAACGATATTGGCACTTTGTCGTAGTCTGGGGCTGTTTTCTTGGTAAGCGCCGCCTTCTTTGCTAGCTCGTCTGCTCTCTCATTCCCAGGCGTGCCGACGTGCGCTCTTAGCCAAAAGAGTCTCACTTCTCGGCCTTCCTCTCGGGTTGCTTTGATATAGCTTTTGATCTGAATAGCGAGCGGGTGAGACACGGAAGGATTACTCAGAAGATCCAGTGACGATCTTGAGTCACTGAGAATGCTGACGCTGGCTTCCCTACTCTCCATTGCCATCTTTGTCGCTCTGAATAGTGCGTACAGTTCCGACTGGAAGACGGTGTTGTGCGGTTCCAGGCGGAAGGTGGAGTATTTGGTTTCCCTGCCTTCATTCCACCAAGTCAATGCTGCCCCGACTTTTCCTTCGATCTTGCTCCCATCAGTGAAGATCTGTGGGCCATTGATCTTGTGTAGTTCTATGGTCTCGGGATCCATGTTTTCCAGTCGTTTGTACTCGGTTTTTGTGAGTTGTGAGGGGTGTGGATAGTTTGTTGGTTCCATTTTACGTTCCATCTCTCTGCCCGGCGGTATGAGCTCATCGGTGTAGCCCTTTTTGTGTTTATACAGGTGGGCGGCTTCCTGTACCCTGAGGTCCAAGGGCAGCAGGCCGGATAGGAGTAGTGCCGATGTTAGAGACACGGTGCGGTACGCTTTGCAGATTTTCTGCGCAAAACCTCGCTCTATGTCCAGGGAGACGATGAGTACTATCTTTCGATTGTTTATCTCAGTTCTGATGTGTCTCATGAGGTCGTAAAGGGCGTCCTCGGTTCCGCGCTGCGGCATGAACCCGTATTGGCTTTTGTTTAAGCTCGGTAAAATATGCCACTGAATTCTGGAAATCAGCATTTTCTCTACTATTTTTCCGAGGACCGGTAGTAATCCGATTGGCCTGTAAGACTTGGGATGGGTGTAGTCGTCCTTTCCAGGCTTGCGGAGGATACATACGTGGGCTACCTTCCATTGCTTCGGGAAATACGAGAGTGATAAGCATTTGTTTGCTAATGCCAGAAATGCTTCACTGTCGCACAGGATGGCAGCCGAGCAGATGTCTGCGGTTAGTCCGTCTGGGCCTGGGGCTTTCTTTGGATTCAGTGCTATTAGAACCGCGTCAATTTCTGTCCCCGTAAATGGCGGATCATTTTCCGACAGTTCTGCTATGTCCTCCGGTCGACGGTCCTCGGTGAGTCTTCTGAGTGTGACGTGATGCGGTTTTTCAGCTTCTGTCGAGTCATCTGGGTAAAAAGTTTTTGCCAGGAGTTGGGCTGACTGCTCCGGGCTAAGGGTTTCACCTGTTGGGCTTCTCAGAAGCATGTCTTCCTCTCTCCTGGCTGTTTTCCTTAGGACTCTGTAGATTCCGTCCCACACGCTCTCGCGGTCTTGTTTCGAGCAGTAATCCTTCCATCCAGTGGTTTGGGCTTCTTCAGATAATTGTAGGTATTCTTCCTTTGCGGCCACATACTCGTTTATAACATGCTGCCTTCTGTGTGGGGCTGCGTTCCTGATCCTCCTTTTCCTCCTGAGGACTTCTTGTTTCGTCCTGTCTAGGGCGTTTGACCACCATGGCGGTATTGCTTTGCCTTTCCAAGGACGAATTCGTGGTATCGTGGCGGCGCACACCGCATGGATGGTGTTTGTGTAGAGGGTCAGGACTTCCTCCAGATCTTCTTGGCTGCTTATCTTTTGTATTCTGGGCTTGTTGATATCTGCTTCCGCTAGAGCTGACTGCAGTTGCGTTGCAAAGTCCGACCAGTCAGCCTTTTTGGTGTTGTACTTGCGCGTAGTGATTGGCTTTAGGGGCTCTAATGCTTTCTCTAGGCGCAGGCTGAAGGTGATTGCGTTGTGGTCGGATGTTGTCACGCTTCTGTCGACTTTCCAGCTCTCTATCTTGCCTAGCAGCGGCAGGCCGCATGATGTGACGTCAACTATGCTTGTGCACAGCTTTCCACCTCTGTAGGTCTCGAAAGTGGGCGTGTCGCCGTTATTCAGGATTTCGAAGTCCATTTCAGTAAGGAAGGCGTGGTAAGCACCGCCACGGTGGTTTTCGGAGTTGCTGCCCCACCAGTGGCTCCAGGCGTTGACGTCGCCCGCCAGGAGTATGTTGGCCGTGCCCAGTTTTCTGCACACTGATCTGGTTTTTGTTAGGTATGGCTCAATGTCTTCGGTGTCCTCAAAGTAGACCGACACTACCCCAATTGCTAGCGGTCCTGCCTTAATGTAAACGGCAGCGATGTTTTCGGTTACGAGTTGGGGGTCATGAATGACTTCCAGATTGTTGTCGTAAACCACTATCGCCGCCTTTACTGGCTTTTGGCGGTTCAGGGTGCATTGGATGACCCGTGCTCCGGAGTATTGTTTCAAAATGCCCTGATTTCCCACGTAGGGTTCTTGGATCAGAGCAATTGAAATCCCCCGGTCGTGTATCGCCTGGTGGAGTTCCGCTGTGGCGTTCTTGGAGCGTTGCAGGTTGGCTTGGATAAAGCGTATCCCGGCTCTAGATCGGTCCGTCTGAGGATTTGTTGGGTTTTCGTCGGTGCCCTTAGCAGTAGGATACTCGAGACCTCGCTATGCTGTCCCATTTCACTCTTTCTGGACACTGTCCGCTGAAAGCATTGTGGGTAGCATCTGCTGCTTCCCTTTTTGCATTCACGCAATTTGCGCACTTCGGTTGCTTACGCTCCGTCCGTGCAGTGCACTCTTGCCATGTGTGGTGTTCGCTACAATAGCTGCACACTTCGTGGGTTGCCTTGCACACTGATTTAGTGTGCCCGTACCCGAGACATTTAGTGCACTGCACAAGCGGTGAGTGGTCTTCGCAGGTCACTCTTTGCAGGCCGACGTACAGTTTTTGTGATTGCGTGAAGCGCTTCCAGATTTCTGGTGTCAGTTCGAGTACTGGGTGGCATTCTAGCGGGTTTCTCGCTTTCCTCCTGAAACGCACCCTTACTGTCTCTTTGGACATATCCACACCTTGCAGGAGATGACTATTTTGAGACTTTATCATCTCCTCTAGATCGGCATTGGTGTGGTACCCCAGGACGTTTTTGAGACATACTAAGGGTTTTGCGTTGACGGCCTCTTTTACGGTGAACCCTCCGCTGGCTCTTATTTTGTCCGTGACTGTTTTAAGGTCTTTGCTGCTAGCACAGCTTAAAACAACCTTTTGGTCTCTCGCAGGCCTTGCTTTATTTACTTTCACCCCAGTCTTTTTGAAGTCCAGGGCGTCCCTTACCTTCAACAGGACGTTCGCTCCCGTGTGTTTGGGGTCCTTGGATGTTATTATGAGGGTGTGATTTTGGGGCTTCGGTGGACTGGCTGCAGCCTGTGCGTAGTTTTGCTTTGGCGTTTCTGTACGCAGCTGTTGCACTTCCTCTACCAGGTTGAGCAGGACGTCCTGGGTATCCTTCATGATTATTTCTGTTCCTAAGTTGGTGGGCGGAGGTATGGCTGTGTCTGCCTTTTGGATAAGGGTTCGCAGATCTGTTTCTATTGTGTTTAGTTGACGCCTTGTTAGAGCCATTTCGTGTTGGAGGTTGGCTGTCTCGTTGTTATGCTTCGTCCGCTCCTGTGGTTCTGGTTTGGGGTTTTCGGCTAGCGTTACAATGGCTAGCCTCATTTTTGCCATTTCTAGTTCGATTTTTTTGGTGTCAATTTTGGGGGCTGGTGGTGAGAGATTGTTTGGGGGGCTTTGAGGCTTTGTTGTGTCTGCGCTGGTGCTAGGAGAGAGATTGCGGGTGGACATCTCCTTGATTTCTCTTCTTAGTTGGTCTAATTGGTTGGAGACACTACGTATGCATGGGCCTAGCTTGCTTACATCGGCCTGGAGACTCTCCCATTTCTTTTTCTCAATGCCTCCAGGCTGTAAGCTTGATTTTTCAGCTTCGGCTGTGATTTTGTTGTTGATCACCTGTATAGCTTTTCGTATCTCGGTTATTTCTCTGTACGGCTGCTCCGTTTCGTGGCCTAGCCAGAGACGGATTTGTTTGGCTTCTTTGAGAGACTCTGTGATCTCTTGCTGCGCAGTATTAAGTTTTGATATAATTTGACTGTCGAGCTCTTGTCTATCTTTTAGGTGGGCCCGTTCCGCCGCCAAGAGCTCCCTGGCATGCCTTGTTCGCTCTTCCTGCAGCTTGTTGATGTGTCGCGTTCTGGAGTCTGCCACGCTCAGCAGAATTTCATAGAGTGCCTGCAGGTTTTCGAGAGCAGTGGCCTTGCACTCTCTTTTCATATTGCCTGCCGCCTCCAGGGCTTCTTTGGCATTAAGCAAGCACTCGTTTGCTGCGCTCGTGGACATTTCCACGGGGACTCTTCTGCCTGCGGATGTGCGGATCATACTCATCCGGGTGCTGCTTTGTGCGGTCGGTGACACTGTTGAATCGAAGGAGTGTGAGAGACTCTCTCCCATGCTGACCGTGGGTGACACCACTACTTCCTCTCTTACCCGGGGGCCAGGAGATACCGACTCTGTTGCGGGTTTGTTTTGTGGTGTCTTGGGCTTTGAGTCTTCTTGTTTTGTTTGCCTTCTCAGAACCTTCTGTAACAGTGACTTTGGGCCCTTTGTTGTTGCTGAGGAAGCAGAATGTGAGCTCACCTCTTGAGCTGGCACTTTATCGATTTTGGATCTACTGCTGCTACTAGATGCGGACGATTTTGATGATTTATCGCTGACTTGGGATGATGTGCTTCGGCTCGACATTGTGATAAAATTTCTGTATAATTCTAATTAAATATATATGTATATATTATACGAGTATATGTATGAGACTATAACTAATCTATCTATATCTAGCTTAAGATCTATATCGGCTTCCGACGATCGCCGGTTCAGCTGAGGTGACACGCTTGTGGTTTTTCTGGGTTTGGATTTGTTGGCTTTGGTCGTCAGCTTCAATTGGTACTTGACCTTGGAGATCTTGACTTCTTTATCTTGACTTCGGTGACCTTGTAGACCGTGACTCGAAAACACTTTGGGCGGCTCCGGGATGTCCGGGGAGCGACTGTGAGTGAATTCCGATGATTTTTGGGCGTGGTGGGCGGTGGTGGGTGGCGGTGGGTGGTCTCAAAAACCACTGTGGGCGGCTCAGGGATGGCCGGGGAGCGACTGTGAGTGAATTCCGATGATTTTTGGGTGTGGTGGGTGGTGGTGGGTGGCGGTGGGTGGTCTCAAAAACCACTTTGGGCGGCTCCGGGGTGTCCGGGGAGCGACTGTGAGTCAATCCCGATGATTTTGGGGCGTGGTGGGTGGTGGTGGGTGGTGGTGGGTGGTCTCAAAAACCACTGTGGGCGGCTCAGGGATGGCCGGGGAGCGACTGTGAGTGAATTCCGATGATTTTTGGGTGTGGTGGGTGGTGGTGGGTGGCGGTGGGTGGTCTCAAAAACCACTGTGGGCGGCTCCGGGATGTCCAGGGAGCGACTGTGAGTCAATCCCGATGATTTTTGGGCGTGGTGGGTGGTGGTGGGTGGTGGTGGGTGGACTCAAAAACCACTGTGGGCGGCTCAGGGATGGCCGGGGAGCGACTGTGAGTGAATTCCGATGATTTTTGGGTGTGGTGGGTGGTGGTGGGTGGCGGTGGGTGGTCTCAAAAACCACTTTGGGCGGCTCCGGGGTGTCCGGGGAGCGACTGTGAGTGAATTCCGATGATTTTTGGGCGTGGTGGGTGGTGGTGGGTGGTGGTGGGTGGTGGTGGGTGGTCTCAAAAATCACTTTGGGCGGCTCCGGGGTGTCCGGGGAGCGACTGTGAGTGAATTCCGATGATTTTTGGGCGTGGTGGGTGGTGGTGGGTGGCGGTGGGTGGTCTCAAAAACTTCTTTAGGCGGCTCCGGGATGGCCGGGGAGCGATTGTGAGTGAATTCCGAAGATTTTTGAGCTTGGTGGGTGGTGGTGGGTGGCGGTGGGCGGCGGTGGTTGGTCTCAAAAACCACTTACGGCGGCTCAAGAAGGGCCTGGGAGCGACTGTGGGCGGTTCCCGATGATTTTTGGGCGTGGTTGGTGGTGACGGGAGGTTGACCTTGACCTTGGTGACCTTGACCTTGACCTTGATGATCTTGCCTTCGGCGACCTTGATATCCCCTTCGGTGACCTTGACCTTGACGTCGGTGACCTTGACCTTGGCGGCCGTGAGGGGGCCCAATATTGTGGTGGGTCCTCAGTAGGAACTAGTGACCTGGGCTGGACTGGCGGGTCGCTGGCCGTTGGGTCTCGTCGAGCTGAGCTCAGGGACGTCAATTTGACTGAGCTAGCTTTCCTCCGCCCTGGTGGGTGAGGGTCCTTTGGAGGGGGTCCACTTCGGGATTGGGGTCCAGGAGTTGACTGATTGTTAGGTCACCAGGTGACGGGATTCGTGTCGCTGATCACTGGAAGTCCAAACTCGGGTACACTGGCTCTTTCCGTTGAGGAGTTAGGGTTCAGGTCAAAACGGTACTGGGCTGCTGTTCCTCGGGGCGGCTTCGAAGCCTCGGAGTCGGTAGCGGAGCACCCTGAGACGTACGGGCTGCCTTGGGAGGCCGGCACGTGTAACTCGGGGAAATTTTCCACTAACAAATCTAGGTTATGTTGGTCAAAATTGTGAGTTTTTGGTAGCCCGTAACTCCGTTGTTTGTGGTCCGATTTTCAGTCTGCTTTCGGGACCGGACGGGCGTTAACAGGGCGTGTCGTGATATGATTTAAAATTAATATTCCCACTTACTATGGCTGAAGAATAACGTGTTGAAGTCTGGGGTCCACTGCTCCAGAATCCTTTGGGTTACGATGTTGCCCACATGAATCCTGGCGAGTCAGAGCACTATGCAACTTTTAAAAACACTTCCACAAACGTAAGTCACTTTTTCACTTTTTGGCGAATTTAATTCGCGGAGCCGATGTTTATGTTGTCGATGTTGAGGTGGTACTGGGTTAGGTTAGGTTAGGTTAGGTTAGGTTAGGTTAGGTTAGGTTAGGTTAGGTTAGGTTAGGTTAGGTTAGGTTAGGTTAGGTTAGGTTAGGTTAGGTTAGGTTAGGTTAGGTTAGGTTAGGTTAGGTTAGGTTAGGTTAGGTTAGGTTAGGTTAGGTTAGGTTAGGTTAGGTTAGGTTAGGTTAGGTTAGGTTAGGTTAGGTTAGGTTAGGTTAGGTTAGGTTAGGTTAGGTTAGGTTAGGTTAGGTTAGGTTAGGTTAGGTTAGGTTAGGTTAGGTTAGGTTAGGTTAGGTTAGGTTAGGTTAGGTTAGGTTAGGTTAGGTTAGGTTAGGTTAGGTTAGGTTAGGTTAGGTTAGGTTAGGTTAGGTTAGGTTAGGTTAGGTTAGGTTAGGTTAGGTTAGGTTAGGTTAGGTTAGGTTAGGTTAGGTTAGGTTAGGTTAGGTTAGGTTAGGTTAGGTTAGGTTAGGTTAGGTTAGGTTAGGTTAGGTTAGGTTAGGTTAGGTTAGGTTAGGTTAGGTTAGGTTAGGTTAGGTTAGGTTAGGTTAGGTTAGGTTAGGTTAGGTTAGGTTAGGTTAGGTTAGGTTAGGTTAGGTTAGGTTAGGTTAGGTTAGGTTAGGTTAGGTTAGGTTAGGTTAGGTTAGGTTAGGTTAGGTTAGGTTAGGTTAGGTTAGG